>CM046009.1:17765520-18965520 GCA_025175895.1 Wurfbainia villosa
AAGAAGAAAGGTCCTCCTCCACTTGTTGCCGCCCACCCCAACACAAAAACCCTAGCCGCCCACTCCAAATCCTAACCTGATTAGGATTGCTTGCCGAAGCAAACCCTAATCCTCATCCTTCTTCTTTCCGCCCAAGCCATAGTCCTATATTTATAGAGTTGGGCTCAAGCCTCCTTTTAATCTCTACCATCGGTTCTAGGGATTTAATCTCAACCGTCGGATCTAGAGATTTAATCTCAACCATTGGATCTAGAGATTTAATCTTTACCGTTGGATCTAGAGTTTTGTTTTCATCCATTGGATCTAAGCTTCATGAGGTTTTAATAGGCTACAATAGGGACCATGAGAAGGAGTTGGATTTTGGCCACCCAATGGATCAAGCCCACATAAAGTCCGATCCATTAATGATTATCCATTCCACTAGAGGATTATCATTGATCTACCTCACCAACCCCCATAAGTTAATATGGGCTCCATATATTATTTGTACATTTTCTCCCCGTGTTTAAGATCTCGAATGTCCTTCGATTAATTAATTTACTGACCATTAATTAATCAACATCTAACTCTGAGTAGTACCACTCAACCTTTTCATCATGCCAGACCAAGTCCACCTGCAGGGTTTACATGATGAACCTTATGAGCTCCTCAAGGGGACATCATCATCCTAATATATAGGACACGGTTTCCTCCTACAATCAATGTCACACCATATAAATAATATCATTTCCCAACTTACCGAGCCTATCGATTTAATCTATAAATCTCGTCCATTGGTAAATCAAAGAAATGAACACTAAGTATATGTGCCTGTTATTATACCGGGATTAAGAGCATGTACAAAATAATATCTGAGGTCCGATTCGATTATGTAGTCAACAATAAATTGAATCACCTCTAAGTCGATCCCGCTCAATACACACAAAGTGCACTAGTGTGATTCTATGGTCAAGACAAACCAATACCAAATCACACTACAACCATACCAATGGTTTGTCCAAAGCCATCTCGGTTGTGAGCCTTTACTTATACTTTATAAGGAGCCGATAACATGATCTCCCGTGTGACACCACACACCATGTTATCTACAATGTAATGTATTAGGCAATATGCATAGCCATAAATATGCAAACAATGATCATGTGATTCTTATTTCAAAAATAAAGATGTTCATACAAAAGATAGACTTTTCAGTATACATCCCAATACTTTTCACTTGAAAAGTGTGTCATTTCCATCGTAGAATGTTGTCTTACACACAAGAGTACAAAGAGCAGATCTTCGAATAAAAAAATAGGAAATGCATTCAAAATAAAGTGAAATATGTAAGAATCAAATATAAAATCAAACAAGATGTCAGTGGAAACTACTCCTAAAACCCTATATATTTTGCTCACATCACTACTCCAAGTCCTCGCAATCCGTGACTGCATACAAAGGGGCAATCCACTATAGAGTCTCTTCCTCGTTGAAGCTAGGAGACAACGACCACAAAAACCGAAAGCTCGAGGATGAGGCGACAAACCTACCTCACCTCGATATGATTAAAATCACAAATACAAAGAATAAAAACAAACTTACTTCTACCGACGAAGAGGTTGTTTTTGGGATGTATACTGAAAAGTCTATCTTTTGTATGAACATCTTTATTTTGAAATAAGAATCACGTGATCATTATTTACATATTTGTGATTATGCATATTATCTCATACATTACATTGTAGATAACATAGTGTGTAGTGTCACATAGTAGATTATGTTATTAGCTCCTTCTAGAGTATAAGTTAAGGCTCACAACCGAGGTGGCTTTGGACAAACCATTGGTATGATTGTAGTGTGATTTGGTATCGGTTTGTCTTGACCATAGAATCACACTAGTACACTTTGTGTGTATTAAGCAGGACTGACTTAGAGGTGATTCAATTCTTTACTAACTACATAATCAAATCGGACCTCAGATATTATATTGTATATGCTCTTAATCCTGATATAATAACGGGCACATATACTTAGTATTCATTTCTTTGATTTACCAATGGGCGAGATTTATAGAGTAAATCGATAGGCTCGGTAAGTTGGGAAATGATATTACTTATATGGTGTGCCGTTGATTATAGGAGGAAACCGTGTCCTATATATTAGGATGATGATGTCCCCTTGAGGAGCTCATAAGGTTCATCATGTATACCATGCAGGTGGACTTGGTCCGACATGATGATAAGGTTGAGTGGTACTACTTATGGAGTTAGATGTTGATTAATTAATTGTCAGTAAATTAATTAATCGACGGACATTCGAGATCTTAAACACGGGGAGAAAAATGTACAAATAATATATGGAGCCAGTGGATTGGATCATCATGTTGGGTTTTTCTGAGCCGCAAAAACCGCTTTTTGCGTTGCGGAAACCTCGGAAGCCCCGGCCACGGATCCGTGCGAAGATGTATTAAAAACAAAACATGTATGTGCTTACTAAAAACCCTAGATCTACCTTAGATCTAAGAGGTGAGATCATTACCCTCGATGCGACGCCCTTCGCTTATCCCGCTCGTCCAAAAGGTTCGCCGGAACTCGAGAGTGTCAAGTGTACACTCCTCTATCGGTATCCACACAAGCAATAGGTGGAGAAAAGCATCCTAGAGTGTGCTAGCACCCCTTGGACGTTCATGGATAGATGAGGAAGAGAGAGCTTGAGGGAAGAGAGGAGGAAGAAGATGAAGTTACACAACTTAACTTCACATCATCCATAACCCACTATAAGGGGGTTACATGCATGCATATGTGGAGCATCATCATTGGCCGGCCCTGCCAAGTCATCATCATGACATGGCATTTGGTCAAGTCAAACTTGACCTTTCATCTTCCCTCTCAAGTCAAGTCAAACTTGACCTCATATCTCCCATGGTTGATCAAATCCAACCATTTGATTCAAGTCAATTTAATTTAATGAATCTATATTCATTTAATTTAAATTGATTTGATGAATCAAATCTAAATTAGACTCATTCAACACTTGAATCAACTTGAGTCTAACTCAATTAGTCTAATTTGGATTACTCTTAATCCAATTTGGTTCATCCCATGAAGCTAATCCTCATGGTTCATCATATGAACCTAATCTCCATCTAATTGCCCTTATGTGTGTGACCCTATAGGTTCTTGTAACGTTGGCAATGTCCCTAAACCGATTTAGGAACATAAGCAATGAGCGGTATCTAGCAACACATCATTGCTACCCAAGTTACAAGAATGTTGAGCTCCAACATCACCTTTGTGACTAATAATTGTGACTCTCACAATATGTGACAATGTCCCTCTATCCTTGACATCTAGATTGACCAATCGAGGCATAGACCGTGTCATCCTCGGTACAATCTAAATCTTCAACTCCAAGTAGACTCACTCTAATCAAATGAGCTCAATATCTCATATTTACTCATTTGGGCATGGCCATGCACTTCGTGGTCTCACTCTATCAAGAATATCGATGTCACCCCCGTCATATAGGAGGGATAGATCCCATCTACATCACTCACATCCCTCCGCATAATTCGTTACATACCCGATGAACGCCTTTATAGTCCACCCATTTACGGGTGACGTTTGTGACGGCAAAGTATGCAACTCCTTATGTAGGGAACCATGGTGACTTCAGGTCTAAGGACTAATAGTCATACTAATAGCCACATGAGAAAGTATATGACACTCATATAACGATCCATGATACTTTCTCATGGCGGGTCATTCGGTATACATTCTCCAATGCATACCCATGTGTCAACTTGATATCTCATATCCATGACTTGTGAGATCAAGTCATCTTGTTGACCTACATGCTAGTCTCTACGCATTAACATTGTCCCTGAATGTTAATACTCGACTAGGAATGATTAAGAGTAGTGTTCTCTATATCATCTCATTATCGATTCAACCAATCGATTGATATAGATAAGAACCTACTACTCAAGGACATTATTATATTTAGTTATTTGACACCAATACAAGTAAATATAATAACCATGCCTTTATAAATAGGAATATGATACAATAAATCCATACAACAATCATCACATGATTGACTCTAGGGCTTTCACTAACAATCTCCCACTAGCACTAGTGCCAATCACCGTAGTATCTAATACCCAATGACCTAGTGTGACCATCATGCTTTTTCTGTGCCAAAGCCTTGGTCAAGGGATCTGCGATGTTAGCCTCTGTGGGTACTCTGCAAATCTTCACATCTCCTCGATCGACAATCTCACGAATGAGATGGAAGCACCGATATATTCGGCCTCTGTTGTAGAATCAATAACTGTGTCCTGCTTGGAACTCTTCCAGCTCACAGTGCTACCTATTCAAGCAAAACACGAACCCTGACTGCGATCTATAATCATCCTGGTCAGTTTGGAAGCTGGCATCACTGTAACCCTTTACAGCTAGCTCCTCATCGCCTCCAAATATCAAGAAATATTCTTTAGTCCTTCTCAAGTACTTAAGAATATTCTTGACTGCTATCCAGTGACGCTCACCTGGATCTGACTGGTATCTACTCGTCATGCTCAAAGCATACGAGACATCAGGACGAGTACACAGCATGGCGTACATGATAGATCCTATAGCAGATGCGTAAGGGATCTTATCCATGCGGTCTCTCTCCTCTCTAGAAGAGGGACTTTGAGTCTTTGAAAGACTCACACCATGTGACATCGGCAGAAGTCCTTTCTTGGAATTCTGCATGGCAAACCGAAGTAATACCGTGTCAATGTATGTACTCTGACTTAGGCCAAGCAATCTCTTAGATCTATCTCTATAGATCTTTATGCCTAGAATACAGGCTGCTTCACCTAAGTCCTTCATTGAGAAGCACGTCCCCAGCCAAGTCTTCACAGACTGTAGCGAAGGGATGTCATTCCCAATGAGTAGTATGTCATCCACATACAATACAAGGAACACAACTGTGTTCCCATTAACCCTCTTGTAGACACAGGGTTCATCTTCATTCTTGATGAAACCAAACTGTTTGATCGCATCATCGAATCGAAGATTCCAGCTCCGAGAAGCTTGCTTTAGCCCATAAATGGACCTTTGCAGCTTGCATACCTTCCCAGTATGCTGTGGATCTATAAAACCCTCAGGTTGTGTCATGTACACATCCTCGAGTAAGTTTCCATTCAGAAATGCGGTTTTGACATCCATCTGCCAGATCTCATAATCGTGGTATGCTGCAATAGCAAGCAAGATCCGAATGGACTTAAACATCGCCACTGGAGAAAAGGTTTCATCATAGTCAATACTATGAATTTGCTTGAAACCTTTAGCCACCAATCGGCCCTTATAGGTATGCATAAGTCCATCCATGTCAGTCTTTCTCCTAAAGATCCACTTACACCCAATGGGTTTGACCCCTTCAGGTGGATCAACCAAAGTCCATACTTGGTTAGTGTACATGGATTCCATCTCGGATCTCATGGCGTCTAGCCATTTCTCAGAATCTGGGCTCATCACAGCTTCCTGATAGGAGGTAGGCTCATTCTCAATGAGCATAACGTTATCATAGTCAGACAAGAGAAATGAGTATCTCTCAGGCTGACGACGTACCCTATCAGACCTGCGAATAGGTAGGTCTACTTGAACAGGTGGTTGTTCCACAACTCTTTGTGCAACAACCTCATCACCCACAACACTTTGTGGTTCCTGTTCAACCTCCATCAAGGCCTCAGTGCTATGGTCCTTATCTTGAATTTCTTCAAGATCGAAGGTACTCCCACTAGTTTTTCTAGAAACAAAATCCCTTTCTAGAAAAATCCCAGTCTTTGCCACAAACACTTTGTGCTGACTGGGAATGTAGAAGTAATATCCCTTTGTATCCTTGGGATATCCAACAAAATAGCACCTATCGGATTTGGGTCCCAGTTTGTCTGAGACTTGACGTCGAACGTAAGCCTCACAACCCCAAATCCTCATAAAAGACATCTTGGGATTTTTCCTTGTCCATATCATATATGGTGTCTTTACCACAACCTTGGATGGTACACGGTTAAGGGTAAAGGCTGCTGTGTCCAGAGCATATCCCCAAAAGGATATAGGAAGATCTGTGTGACTCATCATAGATCGTACCATATCCAATAGGGTACGATTCCTCCTTTCGGATACACCATTCCACTGTGGTGTTCCAGGAGGAGTGAGTTGGGATAGAATCCCACACTCAGCTAGATAGTCACGAAACTCATGGCTAAGGTATTCACCACCTCGATCTGATCGAAGTATCTTAATACTCTTGCCAAGCTGGTTTTGTACTTCATTCTTGAATTCTTTGAACTTTTCAAAGGATTCAGATTTATGTGTCATAAGATACATATAACCATATCTACTGAAGTCATCAGTAAATGTAATGAAGTACCTGTAACCACCTCTAGCAGCAACATTGAAAGGACCACATACATCACTATGTATAAGTCCTAACAAATCTGTTACACTTTCGCTATGTCCACTAAAGGGAGTCTTGGTCATCTTACCTAAAAGGCAAGACTCGCATGTCTCATATGATTCAAAATCAAATGAGTCTAGCAGCCCATCCTTATGGAGCTGAGATAAGCGACTCTCATTTATGTGACCTAAGCGACAATGCCAAAGATAAGTTTGGTTCAACTCATTTGACTTGAACCTCTTGGTACTTATGTTATAGATAGGGCTCTCTAAGTCTAGAAAGTAGAGTCCGTTCATTAGAGGTGCACTACAATAGAACATATCATTTAAATAAACTGAACAACATTTGTTCTTTATTATAAATGAAAAACCTTTCTTGTCCAAACAAGAAACTGAAATGATGTTCTTAGTTAAGGCAGGCACATAACAACATTCATCTAATTCTAGTACAAGCCCAGAGGGCAGAGATAGATCATAACTTCCTACAGCAACAACAGCAACCCTTGCTCCATTGCCTACTCCTAGGTCCACCTCGCCCTTTGTCAATGCCTTGCTATTTCTCCGCCCCTGCACATTGGTACAAATGTGAGATGCACATCCGGTATCTAATACCCATGATGAAGAAATAGATAGATTGACTTCTATAACATTTATACTTGAAGTAGAAGTCTCACTTCTCTTCTTCTTAAGATCTTCCAGGTATGCCTTGCGATTCGCTTCGATTATCACCTTCCTTGCAGAAGAAGCAAGCCCCTTCCTTGGCTATCCCTCCTTTGGGTTTAAGTTCTTTGCCTTTGCCCTTGGCTTGGGACTTTCCCTTACCTTTAGGCTTGCCCTTGCCTTTCTTCTTCTGCACCATCAAAATGGTGTCAGATTTACCCTTCTTAAGGTTAAGCTCTGCAGTTCTCAACATGTTGAGCATTTCAGGCAATGGCTTATCAATTTCATTCATGTTATAATTCATGACAAATTGATTGAAGGCTTGTGGCAAAGATTGCAAGATTAGGTCGTGGCGACTCTTGGCCAAGTGGGAATCCAAACCTTTGTAGGTTTTCTACGTACCCAATCATCTTGAGTACATATGTACCTACGGGAGTCCCTTCTTGCATTTTGGACCCAAATAATTCCTTAGAGACTTCATATCTCTCATGCCTAGCTTGTCCTTGATATAGTTGACGAAGATGTCCAACCATATCATAAGCATTCATGAACTCGTGTTGCTTCTGAAGCTCAGAGTTCATGGTCGCGAGCATTAGACATGACACATCTAATGCATCATCTTGATGCTTCTTGTAAGCATCTTTGTCACCGCGAGGCATTGGCGGGAGGTGCCTTGAATGGGCTGCTCAGACGTACAACTTCCTTTCTTGGGTGAGAACAATTCTCAAGTTCTGTACGATCCGGAAATTTGCTCCATTGAGCTTGTCCTTCTCAAGGACAGATCGCAGAGAGAGAGTGTTCGTGTTTGTCGACATAGTTATCTACAACATACAATGCAGAGAATTAATATCATATTCCTTTTATCATTTAATTAGGCCTTTAATCAAATGATGCTCCCACTAAATTATAGGAATTTTGTAGAATCGAGTTATGGATGTGGTCAAACCACTTTTACTAGATTCATACAAACTAGCTATAATTCTTGCGGGACAAGATCCACATCATACTAAGCCTTGAGTTAGCTTTGGCTAAATCGCCCAAGACTTAGTACGATCGGTGGGTAACACATTACCGATTACATCTCTATGCAACTCTTGTTTATAGGATTAAGACCCACATTTACAAAAGACCTTGAGTTAGCTTTGGCTAAATCGCCCAAGATTTAGTGTAAATGCTTTCTTAACCTATCTTTCCAACGATTGGAATATGCCTATAGTTCTACTCGATCCAATTGAGTTAACTAGTTTTGCTCAATCTAATTGAGCTTACTCTAACCCGAGTCGTGATAGGCGGGACCAAGATTGTCCCTCCGCACCCTACCTAGATAATATGCGTTGCTCTGCTTTGGCAGATTGAACAACAACAAATGATCGAGGTAGTGATGGGTATTAAGGCTCGGTAGGCATTTTCGAGTTGATTCGATTATGATCTAATCTAATTGTAATGTGTATCTTATACGCATTTAGGCCTTTATTATCCTATATTAGCATGCATCATATACATACATTCATTATTCTAGCATGCATCATATACATACAAGAAAATTATCCTAGCATGCATCATATACATACAAGCACTATTCTACTAGCATGCATCACATACATACAAGCAAAATCAATTAAATATACATATATATATCAACATATATATATATCATTAAATGTGATATAGTCATGGCCCTACTACGATCTTCTCAAGCCAATGAGAAGATCGGACGGTCAACCTAAGGCTAGCGGCGTCTCCAAGCGCTTCCTTTGACCGCCATTTGTCGTCGTCACCCTTCTCGTAATCTCGTCTTCGAGTGGACTTTCCACCGCTCCATTTTGTACATTACAAATATGAAACTCGAGTTACATTCGAGTCTAAAAACTAATTACAACTAGAATTTCAAAATAAGAGGTACGACGCGCAGGTCGCATACACTATACAACACGCACAACCACAAAACGACACGCAGGCCGTATTATGAATTACAACACACTTATTCAATCAAATTGGGGTCATTGGGCCATGACAATCACAGAATTATACATAATTCTAAGTTATGTATTTTTACAGAAATTTCTATAATTTTTCCTAATTTATTTCGAATTTATGAGTCAACTCTCCGTAACGGTCCCGCTAAGCGGTTTCCGGGCGCGATCGCGGGACATGGCCCCTTTCGGGGATAGGGGCAGCGCCCCTACTCGCAAAATAAACTTCGCGAGTGTCCCTACAATGATCTTACAGCGACTTAAGTCGCTGTCCCAAAAACCTAAAGCGAGAACTCGCCGATTCGGAGAGTTTTTCTCGACGGTTGAAGCCTACGAGTGTCCCAACACTCGTTGCTTCGACTCTACGAGAAAAATACCCAAAAATTCTATAAAATAAGAAAATTTACAGAAACATATAAATCTGTAATTTTTATATCTAATATAAAAACTACAAAGATGAAACACATACATGCTTCGCACGTGGCTCTGATACCACTGTTGGGTTTTTCCGAGCCGCAAAAACCGCTTTTTGCGTTGCGGAAACCTCGGAAGCCCCGGCCACGGATCCGTGCGAAGATGTATTAAAAACAAAACATGTATGTGCTTACTAAAAACCCTAGATCTACCTTAGATCTAAGAGGTGAGATCATTACCCTCGATCGCCCGCCCTTCGCTTATCCCGCTCGTCCAAAAGGTTCGCCGGAACTCGAGAGTGTCAAGTGTACACTCCTCTATCGGTATCCACACAAGCAATAGGTGGAGAAAAGCATCCTAGAGTGTGCTAGCACCCCTTGGACGTTCATGGATAGATGAGGAAGAGAGAGCTTGAGGGAAGAGAGGAGGAAGAAGATGAAGTTACACAACTTAACTTCACATCATCCATAACCCACTATAAGGGGGTTACATGCATGCATGTAACTCCAAGAGCCAATGGCTCTTGGTCTCCCTCATGAGGTGGCACCCCATGATGTGTCCATGATGATGTGGAACATCATCATTGGCCGGCCATGCCAAGTCATCATCATGACATGGCATTTGGTCAAGTCAAACTTGACCTTTCAGCTTCCTCTCAAGTCAAGTCAAACTTGACCTCATATCTCCCATGGTTGATCAAATCCAACCATTTGATTCAAGTCAATTTAATTTAATGAATCTATATTCATTTAATTTAAATTGATTTGATGAATCAAATCTAAATTAGACTCATTCAACACTTGAATCAACTTGAGTCTAACTCAATTAGTCTAATTTGGATTACTCTTAATCCAATTTGGTTCATCCCATGAAGCTAATCCTCATGGTTCATCATATGAACCTAATCTCCATCTAATTGCCCTTATGTGTGTGACCCTATAGGTTCTTGTAACGTTGGCAATGTCCCTAAACCGATTTAGGAACATAAGCAATGAGCGGTATCTAGCAACACATCATTGCTACCCAAGTTACAAGAATGTTGAGCTCCAACATCACCTTTGTGACTAATAATTGTGACTCTCACAATATGTGACAATGTCCCTCTATCCTTGACATCTAGATTGACCAATCGAGGCATAGACCGTGTCATCCTCGGTACAATCTAAATCTTGAACTCCAAGTAGACTCACTCTAATCAAATGAGCTCAATATCTCATATTGACTCATTTGGGCATGGCCATGCACTTCGTGGTCTCACTCTATCAAGAATATCGATGTCACCCCCGTCATATAGGAGGGATAGATCCCATCTACATCACTCACATCCCTCCGCATAATTCGTTACATACCCAGTAATCGCCTTTATAGTCCACCCATTTACGGGTGACGTTTGACGAAGCCAAAGTATGCAACTCCTTATGTAGGGAACCATGGTGACTTCAGGTCTAAGGACTAATAGTCATACTAATAGCCACATGAGAAAGTATATGACACTCATATAACGATCCATGATACTTTCTTATGGCGGGTCATTCAGTATACGTTCTCCAATGCATACCCATGTGTCAACTTGATATCTCATATCCATGACTTGTGAGATCAAGTCATCTTGTTGACCTACATGCTAGTCTCTACGCATTAACATTGTCCCTGAATGTTAATACTCGACTAGGAATGATTAAGAGTAGTGTTCTCTATATCATCTCATTATCGATTCAACCAATCGATTGATATAGATAAGAACCTACTACTCAAGGACATTATTATATTTAGTTATTTGGCACCAATACAAGTAAATATAATAACCATGCCTTTATAAATAGGAATATGATACAATAAAGTCCATACAACAATCATCACATGATTGACTCTAGGGCTTTCACTAACACATCATTAATGGATCAGACTTTATGTGAGCTTGATCCATTGGGTGGCCAAGATCCAACTCCTCCTCATGGTCCCTATTGTAGCCTATTAAAACCTCATGAAGCCTAGATCCAATGGTTGAAAACAAAACTCTAGATCCGACGGTGGAGATTAAATCTCTAGTTCCGACGGTTGAGATTAAATCTCTAGATCCGACGGTTGAGATTAAATCCCTAGAACCGACGGTGGAGATTAAAGGAGGCTTAGGCCTAACTCTATAAAAGGAGGCAAGGGGGTGGGTGGCAAGAGATATAGAAGAGGGGCTAGGGTTTGGGAGGCAAGAGCAAAGAGGTTGGACGGCGACAAATAAGGAAACTTCTTTCCTTCTTCTTCCTTAGGTGGTCGATGCCTATTCTCCTCTTTTCTCTCCTCTGCCGGCATCCAATCTCCACATCTCTTCTCCATGGTCGGTGGAAACAAAGCCTAGGGTCTCTTCTCTTGGAGTTTTGGTCGGTGTCTACCATCCTTCTTCTCCTCTTGTCCAGCGGCAAGCATCAAGGTTGGTGCTTGGTGGTTGGTTAAAGGAAGGAGAAGAGTTTTGTTTCTATACTTCTTCTTGTTTTGAGAGACCAAGGAAGGAAGATTGGTGATCTAGGAGGCTTCAACTTTTGGAAGATCGTCACCCACACAACGTCCAAAAGGAGGAAGGACATACAATAGAAGATAGAGAGGTATAACGGTTGTTTATTTTCTTTTGTAACATGTCTATAATTGTTTTTCAATCATATACATATTGTATATTCTGTTTTGTGGTTAAATTAACTTGGACCCCGAATACAAACACAAAAGCCGGCGATCCGTACATCGTCTATTCCGCGGCTATTCGTAGAATAGAGGTTCGTGGCTTGAACAACAAGTTTATTCAAGTGACTACTCTAATTGAATAGCACGACGATGAAATGATAGCTTGGGTAATCCCTCTTGTCAAGGATAAATTTTTTTATACGGGGACATAGAAGGGATCGCCATGAACAAGTGACCAAGCTGAAGTGGGAAGCGAAGTTTCCTACCTTCAAGTGGTATCAGAGCCACGGTTTCCGGTTTTGTGTGTTTAGGATTCAGTTACTTTTATGCACTTTTCATATATTATATGTGCCAGATAATAGTAGGATGTGCGTAGGTTAACTTTTTGGTTGTAGCCATAGGATCCAACTATTATGGCTATATGTGTGTATGTGATTGTATGTGTGTAATTGTATATTTTGTTGAATCCTCGGGGTTGACGAGGCTAATATTTAATTTTTATAATTAGATACGACATTGTTTAGTCACTGCTTTTATTTTAGTTTACTTTTGATCTAGATTTCACGTACACTCCCTCGTGGAGTATAGAATCGATGGATGTAAATTAAAATAGTTTTTTTCTCGGCTCGGATCTCCGGATGGCTTGTACATGGCGTAGGGAGGAGCGGACGAGATGGTGATACGACGAGAGACATATTGAAGAAAAAAGCCATAATAGTTGGAAAATATTTATTTTTCATATTTATTGCTTATTGTTTGATATGTATGTCGTAGGCTAGAAAATTCTTCAATTTTAAATTACTAAGTGGGAGAGGGATATTTTTATAAATTCCCACGACCTCCATTACAATTTGACATGTGATGCAAACAAACTTGCGCGTCGGCTCTGAGTGCCTTCCTCCCTATCGGATGAGTTTGTTTGCGGATTACAAGGTCGAATATGGTAATAGGAAATTATTAAGGAGCGTGTGTACTTCAGAAGGCACATAACCCGAGATAATTACCTTGGTACCGAGTAATGGTGAACACTTAGATACAAATATAAGTATCCTCTCCATCGGAGTCACTGCTTTTATTTGTAGGGAAGAAGAGGAACCAACTATTAATTTTATTTGTCAAAATGTTAGGTTGATCAGATAGTAAAATTAATGGGTAAAACCTCCTCTTACAAATGTAGAATTCGTATACGTCCACACTATCATGGCATACGACATTCTCGGTGTTTTGAGGTGTTGGTTAATTTTAAAATTTTATTGTTTGAGGAATCAATCGTTTTTTGAAATCTAATGTTTTTGATTTATGTGATTCTTAGGTTTTCTTTCAAAATGACTTTCAACCCGCTTGCTATGATACTGAAAGAAAATAAACTTACTGGACCCAACTATGTTGATTGGAAGAGGAATTTTGACATTGTCTTGATTGCTGAGGAATACAAATATGTACTCCTCGAAGAGTGCCCTCCTAAGCCTGCGGATGATTTTGGGGAAAAGGAGAAGGAGAGTTATAAGAAGTGGATCAAGGCCGATGAGATGGCGCGGTGTTACATTTTGGCATCTATGTCAAATGTACTAGAACATCAGCATCAAGCCATGCCCACTGCTAGGCAGAAAGGCATGAGGAAATTGATGGCGACCACCATGATCGAGGGAACACCCGTGAGGGATCATGTTCTCAAGATGATGGCTCATTTGAATGAGCTGGAAGTCCTCGGAGCTGAGATCGATGGGGAAACCCAGGTCGATATCATTCTCCAGTCTCTACCTAGGAGTTTTGAGCAGTTTCGCCTGAACTACAACATGAACAAGAGGTTGTATTCGTTGGCGGATCTTCTGACAGAACTCCAGGCGGAAGAAAGGATTTTTCGTCAGAGTGCTCAGGCGCAAGCCATGGTTGCCCAAAAGGTTTCTACTTCTAAGCCGAAAGGCAAGAAGAAGAAGAAGAAACAAGCTGGGGCAAAGGCGGTGGGAGGAACTCAGGGTGGAGTGAAGAAGCCGAAAGTCAAGTGCTTCACTTGTAAGTAGACTAGACACTGGAAGAAGAACTGCCCCAACCGAAAGCAGAACAAAGGTATATCTTTTGGTCTAGTAGTTGAAACATGTTTAACGGTGTTATCTACCGACACCTGGTGTGTAGATACGGGAGCCACTGATCATGTCTACAATACTTTGCAAGGGTTCCAGGAAACCAGACGACTGGCTGAGGGGGAGATTACCGTATACTTGGGTGATGCCACAAAGGAGGCGGTTGTTGCAGTGGGAGATGTTTATTTATCTTTTGAGAGGAATAAAGTTTTGGTTCTTAAAAATTGCCTTTATGTACCTTTATCTAGAAAGAATTTAATTTTGATTTCTAAATTGTTTATGGATGGATATTCTATTTCTTTTAATTACAGAGTTGTTATAAAAAGGAATAGGGAGATTATCTATTTTGGTGCATTGATAAGAAATTTGTATACACTTAAACCAAAGGCTCCCACGATGCAAATAGAAGATAATAACTAATCTTCTAATTCCAATAAGAGAAAAGAACCTTCAAAGATGAACCAAACATATCTTTGGCATCTAAGACTTAGTCATATTAACCTAAGCAGAATTCAAAGGTTAATAGCTGATGGACCTTTGGGTTCATTAGTGGTGGAAGATTTCCCAACCTGTGAATCTTGACCAAGAGGCCTTTTAAGGCCAAGGGGTATAGAGCCAAAGATGTGTTAGAATTGGTTCATTCTGATTTGTGTAGTCCTATGTCTATCCAGGCTAGAGTTGGTTTTGAGTATTTCCTCTCTTTTATAGACGATTATTTGAGATATGGATACATTTACTTGATGTGCCGCAAGTCTGAATGCTTTGACAAGTTCAAAGAATTCAAGGCTGATGTGGAGAAATGTCAAGGTAAAAGTATCAAGACACTACGATCTGATCATGGTGGTGAGTACCTCTTGGGAGAGTTTAGGAAGTACTTATTAGAGGCTGGGATTCAATCCCAATTGTCTGCACCTGACACTCCCACAGAATTGTGGACTGGGCGAAAGCCTAGTCTGCGACATATTCAGATTTAGGGGAGTCTAGCACATGTGTTGAAGGCAGATGCTGGTAAGTTGGAACCTCGTACAGAAGTACGCATGTTCGTTGGCTATCCTAGAGGAACGAAAGGAGATTTGTTTCATAGTCCTAGAGATCAGAGGGTGATCGTTAGCACGAACGCCAGATTTCTAGAAGAAGACTATGTGATGAACCACAAGCCCGTGAGTAAGATTGTTCTAGAGGAATTGAAAGGGGAAGTCACTTCTTCAGTACCACCGATACAAGAGGATATACCACAAGTCACTGCACCGCGTTATAGGGAGTTGCTTCGGAGACTCATTGGTTCCCATGTCCCCGGATTAAAATTTTCACTAATGAAAGAATTAATCCGGATGGGATGAGTTTTCTTAGCACAACCAATTCGTCGTCGTGCTAACAACTTGAGTGATCGCTTGAACAAACTAGTTGTTCAAGCAACACAACTCTTCTAGTTGGTTAGCCGCAGAAGAGACGACGGACGGATCGCCGGTTTTTGTGTTTGTCTTCGGGGTCCATGATTATACAAAATATATACTAATGCACACTTGTATAATCAACACATAAAAGAACATGCTTAGATCAGAATATCAAGTTGTAAAACTTTTATACCTCACGATCTTCTACCGTATGTCCTATCCTCCTCGTGGACGACGTGTGGGCGAAGATCCTCCACGAGTAGAAGCCTTCTAGATCGCGTTCTTCCCTTCCTTGTCCGCTGCGAACAAAGAGAAGAACCAACAAAACCTTTCCTTTCTAGAACCGGCCACCAAGCAAGGGAGTTTGATGCAACCGCCGGCCAAGGAACGAGTGGATGAGCGCCGGCCAACTTGTTGAAGTGTTGCCGCCGGCCACCTAGAGGTTGGAGAAGTGCCGGCCACCAAGGAGTTGGAGAACCGCCGGCCACCAATGAGCAAAGGAGGAGGAAGAGATGAACACCGGCAATGGATGAGAATAGGATGAGGGGCGCCGGCCAAAACCCTAGGGAGAACAAGCTTGCCGCCCACTTCTAGCCGCCCAAAACCCTAGCTCCTCTAGGGTTTGTTGCCGCCCACTTTGAGATGAGCCAAACCCTAATTTCCAATCTCTATCTTGCCGCCCAAGCCTTAGCCATCTATATATAGAGTTGGGCCTAAGCCTCCTTTAATCTCCACCGTCGGATCTAGGGTTTCATCCCAACCGTCGGATCTAGGTTTTCATCCCAACCGTCGATTTTAGGGTTTCATCCTAACCATCGGATCTAGACCGTTGGTTCTAGAGTTTTATTTTACATCGTTGGATCTAGACTTCTTTAGGATTATATTAGGCTACGATAGGGACCATAAGGAGGAGTTGGATCTTGGCCACCCGATGGATCGGAACCACACAAACTTGTGTTAGTAATATATGAGAGATGTCCTAAGGCAATCGCCTTATGTATGAACCATTTATATGATAAATGAAGATTCACTATTTGAGTATATATGTTTAATGTATTTGATTGGATCTTAAACTCATTTACTGAATGTCCACGATACGATTCACAGCATGAGAGAATTTGTGATTGGATCACAACTAGTGAGTATCTCTACATGTGTAATTGTGATGTATCGGAATTATCCCTAGTCGATGAATTGATGGATTTGGACACCATCAATTCTGTCGAGACTAGAACGAGGTATACTCCTTGGTGTATCCAAGCAGCTGATTCTCACTGGCTGGAGACATTGTGATGTCCGGAGTTAATCGTGGATGCTAGTTATGGTAACTAGTTGATTGGAGTGACCAGCCGTAAGACTTCATATGGTTCTCTGCATATATAGATATGTCAATGAAGTTCTTACTGTGGCTTAAGTGCGATGTTCCTTTGACTTGCGGTATTCAAGTCATCTTGATCATGGAGACTTATGCTTTGACATCTTAAGCAAACATCTCCGAGGAGATGTGGACCCGGGATGATTGGGTATAAGTCGAAGTGATCGAAGGTGTTTGAATAGCCTATAAAGGATTCACCACTCCTTGCGAGGAGATGTATACCCATGGCCTCTCGGATTGTTACTAAAGTCTTTGGCCAAAGCATTACATGTTTAGAGTAAGGTACTCTTCGATACATGTGGAGTAACTAGAATCCGTAGGACGAGGAAATGATACTTGGGCTAGGTGTGACGTAGTCAGCCTAGTGGGGACTGACACAATAGACCATGTCCTGAACCAAGTGGGTATAAGATGAGTGAAGGGAATGGGGCACGATTCATTCGAGCTACTGAAGGGTTTCAGAAATAGTTCTGGATCAACCGTTGATCTTTTCGGTTAATTGGGGATCATGATGTACTACTAGGTGCCACTCATGATCGTTCTATAATTAATGGTTAATTATAGGCGGCCAACATAAACCGAGAACCTATTTGGTCACACGACAACAAGTGTAATCCAAAGGATTTAAAGCGAGCTTGAGAATGGGATTCTCGAGAGAAACTATGTTTGGTTGGACCAAACATAAAGCGAGCATGAAATTGTTTCAGTCGCAATGGAAGCGTGGATGGGCGGTGTCTTATGAAGACATAATGGATGGACCAAAATGGTTTGGTTCTAATCCAATGGATGAGAATAAACCAAAGGGTTTGGTTTATATTAAACGAATGAACCAAAGGTTGGTTCGGTTCGTTTTAACTTAAAATAAACCATCATGGTTTGGTTTATTTTAACTTATCTTAATGGAGCGGGTTAACGGGCTTTATGGATATGATCCATTATACGTATTGCTTTTATTTTTTAACTTATCTTAATGGAGGCGGTTAGCTATGGATATGATCCATTAACCATTAAGAATTAGTTCTCTATAAAATAGGGCTTAAACCTAATCCTAAACCTAATCAACCTTGTTGCACGCCCAAACCCCCTCTCCTCTCTATTGTTGCGCCCAACCTTGGTGACCCTCGGTGATCTCCTATAGGTTTGGCATCAAGGTGAGCTTTTCTCTCCTTGTTTTGGCGGCGCCTACTCCTCCACCAAGCTGTCCAGTTTTCTGGACAGCTTCTCCTCGTCGGGCGTCGTTTGGGCGGCGGTTAGTGCTCCGACAGCGGCTAACTTACGAGATTTGATCTCCGGTAATCCTCTGAGTGGAGGGCGAAGGATTCGTCAAGCGGTTGTGAATACCTCTCGGAGAAGCGAGTTTTGAGAACTCATTTTGGATCGAATTTGGATTCGGATCGTGATCATCTCGATCACGTCGTCTTCAACACGAGGCTAGTAACCCCGTCACGAAGGCGAAGCTCGTGACTTAGCGAAGTCATCCCGAGGAGCTCGGCGTGGATACGGATAGAGACGATTCTTACGAGGATCGTTCCGGTTGATGCCGTTCCCGCTACACGTCATACGGAAGGTATAACGTAGTTTAATTTCATTTTATTGCAAATTTTAATTTACGGTTATGTCTACACTTGTTGTAATAGCATGCGTGTGTTGTGTGTGTTGTAATAAATATAGATTTATTAATTTTAATTGCTTCCGCTGTGCTCATGGTTACGAAACATGATCGAACACACACATGCCGCGGTGCCGGAAACCCAACAACTTGATCCATCAATGATGTTCCATTCCACTAGAGGATCATCATTGAACTACCTCACCAACCCCCATAAATTAATATGGGCTCCATATATTATTTATACATTCATCTCCACCGTGTTTAAGTTCGAATGTCCAAGGTTAATTAATTGATTTCTTGTTAACCATTAATATAACATCTAACTCCTCATGAGTAGTACCACTCAGCCTTTTTCATTGAATGTATGGACCACGTAGTCAGCTTGAATAAGCGTTGAGTCAACCTAATATATAGGACACGGTTGTTGGAGATTTGGCCAGATTAGAGGGGGTGAATAGCATTTGACCGTACATAGATGGAATTTGTTCGCGATCGTCTCTACAAAACTCGTTATGCGCAGCGGAAACAAAGATAATAAAGCAATAACGAAAAGATACAATCACGAACACAAGGATATAACATGGTTCGGAACCGAATCGGTTCCTACTCCACGGATCGAGCTCTAAAGAGCTCTAGCGATGCCAATGCAATCACTAACCACAAATACTCCTTCTCGACACAAGTCGGAGGTGGAGAAACCTCTTACAAACTATTCTTACAACAATAAGAAATAGATACAAGCAATTACAATAATGAAATATAATGCAAGTAAAGAAAACTACTTTACAAGAGCACTTTGGTTGCTTGATCTTTGGTTGCCTTGGACTAGCCTTGAAGGACCGGAAGAGCACCAACAATTCCCCTTCAAATCACCCAAGAAAACCCTTTTTTCAATCCTCCATGAATAGGTGCTTTTAACCTGCATCGGGCTGGATTTCTGCCTATCAGTCGACTTCCATAAGTCACCAGTCGACTGATTCAACTGTTGTCGTGAGACAACGACTCAATCCACGCTGGAAGAACTCCAACGGATCTCTTGGATCATTGCCCGGCGCCCATGTAAGCCGTGGCTAGTCGGCTCTGAGCGTCTGTTCGTCATTGGAATGACGATCATTGCCGACCCTTGGCGATCATTGCCGTCGACACCGATCATTGCTCGATGAGCGATCGGCTGCCAGCATTTCGACTCTAAGTGGCAGTCGAACTTAAGTCGACTCACGACAGTCGAACCAGCCATTATGCCAGTCGACTGCCAACCTCAAAAATGAGGTTTTAACCAAAGTATGGTGCCCCCATACTTGCTAGACCACCCTTAACCTAGACCTAAGCCTTCTAGCCACCTCCATCAGCCTCACGCCTCTCGGATCCCTCCAAGTCATCCATGACTTGTTCATCCATCGCGCTAGCCTCTAGGTGCTTCCGTCAGCTATGTCATGCTAACGGTGTCTACATCGCTAAGGCACATTGGACTTACGCCGCCAAGACCCCGCTTGGACTTTACGCCGCCAACATCAATTCTCTTGGACTTCCCAAATGCCAAGACTCAAGCTTGGACTTTCCCTTGCCAACCCATGTTGTACTTTCCATTCCAAGACCCATGCTTGGACTTCTCATTTGCCAAGACCCATGCTTGGACTTCTCATGCCAAGTACTCAAGACTTGGACTTTCCCAAATGCCAAGTACCCATGACTTGGACTTTCCATGCCAAGTACTCATGACTTGGACTTTCCATGCCAAGTACCCATGACTTAGACTTTCCATGCCAAGTACCCATGACTTGGACTTTACCTTGCCAAGACCCATGCTTGGACTTTCCCATAATCACATGGTCAACCCTGGTCAACCATCAAAGTCAATTATAACCTGGATCGATTGTATAAACAATCTCCCCAACACACTAACCGACATCAATGTCAAACCACTTTGTCAAACATCAAAACATCACTCGAGTCAAACTCGAGTCCTGGTCAATCGTGACCTGGGCCAATTGCACCAACAATCTCCCCCTTTTTGATGTTTTACAAAAACCAAACAAACCATTTGAGTTAGACCACTAACTCAAATCCCTTACCAATTATCCCAAATTGGTAAACACTCTCCAAATGTTCTCCCCCAAACATTCTCCCCCTTTTTGACTAACATCAAAAAGGTTTTCTCTCCAAGGAGGTCAATGTCTCATGTCCCACTGAGATCTTACAATCTCCCCCTTGATCCAAAAATAAATACCTAGGATGCCTACCATCTTCCTAGTGATAATTCACATATCACTCAAGAGAGACAATCCTATGCTCTCTCCCAATTTCCAAATTGGGTATCAAAAACCTATCAATTTTCCCAATTGATGATACTCTCCCAATAACTTCTCCTCTTCAAGGAGAAAAACACATCCATCATCCCAAGATGGATACCTCCCCCTAAAGGCTTGCTCCCCCTTGACCATTGCACCTACAATGTCCTTGGGAAGCCCCTAAGCCAATAGGAACTCTAAACCATCAAAATTAAGGTTCTAAGTTCAACATAAAACTTTCACTCACCCTAAATTTGATACTTTGACCTAACACAGCTCCTAATCCATATCCAATGGATTTTCACCCTTTATAATGCTTCCTAAAGCATATCCTAGGGTTAGGAGTGAATAGGAACCTTTTCCATAGCTGAACACAGGCTAAACAAACCTTGTTAACCCGAAATCAGACACAGCGATCGACTCGACGATGTCGATCGATTACCACTCACATCGATCATTGCCACAGGCGGTCGATAAGAAAATCTCGATTTTCAGCTATCAGAAATGAATTTTGAAAATTCATAAATAATTATAAGTAATTCGAAAAATCATGAAAATTCATACGTATAATACTTATGACACACACAATGGGTGAAAAATATTTGAGAATTATTTTACCCATAAAATAGTGAGTTTGATACAAAACTCAAAACCATTGAAATTTTCAATGTTTTGGCCCTATTTTGTATCAACTCTATCAATGGTGATTGCTATCAAAAGATAGACTTCACCAAGGTTTTTCAAAATGATTTTAAAATGTTTTCAAAACCTTATTTTGGATCATATTCCTTGGGCTCTATGTACATGACTTGTACACATGCTCTCCCAATGATCCACAATTGAAATTAGATGAGTTTTAGTTCATCTAGATGCAAAAACTATGCACCTTGAACTTAACTCATATCCTAGCATCTCACATGTATCTAGGGTGTATAAATACACATACATGTCAATTGGATGTGAGATGTGGGTTTTGGTTCATTTAAAACTAGGGTTTCATGCATCTTCTAAGGCAACCCTACTTGATTCCCTTATGAATGGGACTCAAGTCATGCCATAATCCTTAAATAAATTTCAATTGAGATTTTCTTAAATGCATGAATGATTATGGCATTAATGATGACATAAATAAGCATATGCTCATAATCATGATGTCATGGCATAAGATATAAAACTAAGCATACATGACATTAACCTAAAACCTAACCATACTCATGACATATAAAATCATAGAAATAGGCATGATGTCATGACATGGCATATTGCAATCAAGACATGGCATATAAAATATATAAGTATAGTAATACCTAAATTTTAATATTAATTGCCATTTGATATAATTAGATATATTTTCCATATTAACCTTAATCTCCTAGTGTGCCAAAAACCCAAAATGACACACTAACACTCTAAACCCTAATTGTGCCAATTTGATCATTTTATCAAACTTCATAACTAATATTGGCACATCCTAAAATCTTTGAGGATTATAATTCAACCCTCTTTCCAAGGGATCTATAACCTTGAAAATAACCTAAAATGCCACCTTTATCATGGTTGAGTTAACTACCCATCCACTCAAGGTTGGCACATTCTAAACCCACCTAGCGTGAATCAATCACGCTCTTAGGATCCCAAAACCGATTTGAGCTCCTAGGGTTAATTAGGTATTCCTTAGGGATAACCTCCCTAGATACCTTACTAATGAACCTCCTAGGCTTGTTGGCCTTGGTCATTTGGGTCTTACCTAGGTTGACTCTGGGGTGACTCCTTACAACCTTCTTAGTGGCCACCCTAGGTTTCCTAGAAACCCTAGCCACTAGGCACACCCTTTGGTCAAATGTTGGAGATTTGGCCGGCTAGATTGAATAGCGTTTAACCGTACGTAGATGGAATTCGTTCGCGATCGTCTCTACAAAACTCGTTATGCGCTGCGGAAACAAAGATAATAAAGCAATAACGAAAAGATACAATCACGAACACAAGGATATAACGTGGTTCGGAACCGAATCGGTTCCTACTCCATGGATCGAGCTCTAAAGAGCTCTAGCGATGCCAATGCAATCACTAACCATAAATACTCCTTCTCGACACAAGTCGGAGGTGGAGAAACCTCTTACAAACTATTCTTACAACAATAAGAAATAGATACAAGCAATTACAATAATGAAATATAATGCAAGTAAAGAAAACTACTTTACAAGAGAACTTTGGTTGCCTTGGACTAGCCTTGAAGGACCGGAAGAGCACCAACAATTCCCCTTCAAATCGCCCAAGAAAACCCTTTTTTCAATCCTCCACGAATAGCTGCTTTTAACCTGCATCGGGCTGGATTTCTGCCTATCAGTCGACTGCCATAAGTCACTAGTCGACTGATGCCACTGTTGTCATGAGACAACGGCTCGATCCACGCTGGAAGAACTCCAACGGATCTCTTGGCAGTCGACTGCCAACATTGGCAGTCGATTGTCAGCGCCCGTAATCGGTAGCGGCGGAGCGTTCTATGCTCGTCATTGGAATGATACGATCATCGACCCTTGGCGATCGATTCATCGACACCGCGATCGCTCGATAATGATCGCGAGCATTTCCAGCTCTAAACTGGCAGTCGAACTCAAGTCGACTCATGGCAGTCGAACCGGCCATTGTGCCAGTCGACTGCCAACCTCAAAAATGAGGTTTTAACCCAAGTATGGTGCCCCCATACTTGCTAGACCACACTTAGCCTAGACCTAAGCCTTTTAGCCACCTCCATCAGCCTCACGCCTCTCGGATCCCTCCAAGTCATCCATGACTTGTTCATCCATCGCGCTAGCCTCTAGGTGCTTCTGTCAGCTATATCATGCTAACGGTGTCTACACCGCCAAGGCACATTGGACTTATGCTGCCAAGACTCCGCTTGGACTTTACGCCGCCAATATCACTCCCCTTGGACTTCCCAAATGCCAAGACTCAAGCTTGGACTTTCCCTTGCCAACCCATGTTGGACTTTCCATGCCAAGACCCATGCTTGGACTTCTCATTTGCCAAGACCCATGCTTGGACTTCTCATGCCAAGTACTCAAGACTTGGACTTTCCCAAATGCCAAGTACCCATGACTTGGACTTTCCATGCCAAGTACCCATGACTTGGACTTTCCATGCCAAGTACCCATGACTTGGACTTTCCATGCCAAGTACCCATGACTTGGACTTTACCTTGCAAAGACCCATGCTTGGACTTTCCCATAATCACATGGTCAACCCTGGTCAACCATCAAAGTCAATTATAACCTGGATCGATTGTATAAACAATCTCCCCAACAAACTAACCGACATCAATGTCAAACATCAATGTCAAACCACTTTGTCAAACATCAAAACATCACTCGAGTCAAACTCGAGTCCTGGTCAATCGTGACCTGGGCCGATTGCACCAACAACGGTTTCCTCCTATAATCAATGGCACACCATGTAAATAATATCATTTCCCAACTTACCGGACATATTGATTTAATCCATATAAATCTCACCCTCTGGTAAATCAAAGAAATAAATACTAAGTACATAAGCCCGTTATTATATCGGGATTAAGAGCATGTACAACATAATATCCGAGGTCCGATTCAATTATGTAGTCAGCAATTAATTGAATCACCTCTATGTCGGTCCTGCTCAATACACCTAAGTGTACTAGTGTAACTTTATGTTCAAGACAAAACAATACCAAGCTACACTACAACCATGCCAATGGTTTGTCCAAAACCATCTTGGTTGTGAGCCTCTACTTATATTTCACAAGGGACTGATAACATGATCTTTTGTGCCACACCAAGCACCATGTTATCTACAATGTAAAATATTAGACAATATGCACACATATAATAAATATATAAAGTGCAAACAATGATCATGTGATTCTTATTTCAAAATAAAATGTTCATACAAAAAGAGCTAGGCTTTCAGTATACATTCCAACAATCTCCCACTTATACTAAAAGACTATGCCGTCATCACTCTGCCATACATCTGATCCCCATGTCCTCCACATGCCTATCAAACGCTTTCGCTGGAAGGGCCTTACTGAATGGATCCGCCAGGTTATCCTCTGATGCAATCTTGGCGACAACAACTTCTCCTCACTTTACGATCTCTCGTATAAGGTGGTACTTGCGCTCTATGTGTTTACTCGCCTTATGGGCTCGTGGTTCCTTCGAGTTTGCAATTTGCACCCTTTATTATCACAATAAATTGTGATAGTTACAGGCAAACCGGGGAATCATATCCAAGTCTATCAAGAAGTTCTGAGCCATCTGACTTCCTTGGCGCCTCAGGGCCACATACTCGACTTCCATGGTAGAGTCCATACGCATTTACCTTGACACTCCTCCATACTATGGCTCCACCTAGAAAAGTAAAAACAAACCCGAGGTAGACTTACTCTTGTCCCTATCTCGATTGGAAATCGAATCCGTGTAACCCACGAGGACTAATTGATCTGCCCGTAAACCATATAATCCTAGTCCTTCTCGGTACTTGATATATGCTTTACCGTAGTCCAATGTCCCTGTCCAGGATTACTCTGATATCTGCTAATCATGCCTACGGCAAAGAAGATATCCGGTCTCGTACATAGCATAGCATATATAAAGCTTCCTACTGCCAAAGCATAAGGGACCACCTTCATGTCCTCTATCTTTTTTGATGTTTTGGGACACATCTCTTTAGATAAAGGAACTCCATGCCTAAAAGGTAGAAAACCTTTCTTGGAGTTCTGCATGCTAAAACGAGCAAGGATAGTGTCAATGTATGAAGCTTGAGATAAGCACAACATCCTTTTCTTGCGATCCCTTATAACTTTGATCCCAAGGATGTGTCCCACTTCTCCTAAGTCCTTCATGTAAAACTGTTTGGACAACCATACCCTTACGTCTGATAACACTTTGATATTGTTGCCAACTAACAAAATGTCATCTACGTATAGTACAAGAAACACCACTACGTTTCCGTCACATCTCTTGTATACACAAGGCTCATCCGGATTTTGAATAAATCCATATGACTGGATTACCTCATAAAAGCGGATGTTCCAAGATCTAGAAGCTTGCTTCAATCCATAAATGGACCGATTAAGATTACATACAAGATGCTCTTTGCCTTTAGCAATGAATCCCTCTGGTTGTCGTATATAGATGTTCTCCTCAAGACTTTCGTTAAGGAAAGCTGTCTTGACATCCATCTGCCAAATCTCATAATCTATATGAGTAGCTATAGATAAGAAAATCCGGATAGACTTAAGCATAACTCACGTGCGAAAGGTCTCCTCATAATCGATGCCCTCTTTACAGTATACCCTTTATGACAAGCCTAGCTTTGAAGGTCTCAACCTTCCGTCTACTCCTCTCTTTTTCTTGTAGATCCACTTGCATCCAATGGCTTTTACACCGGGTGGTTCTACTAGCTCCCAGACTTGATTAGAATCCATAGATTCTATCTCTGAATTCATCGCTCTTTGCCAAGATACCGCATCTCTATCTTGGAGTGCCTCGTCATATGTACAGAGATCCGATTCATGTTCACTAGGGACTAAGTCTGAAGACTCTCACAAAAACATGAATCTCTCGGGTTGACTAACAACCCTCCCACTACGACGAGGTGCTTCCTGTGTATACTCTGTGACACACGGTGCAGTGACTTGTGGCATCTCCTCTTGTACCGGTGGTACTGAAGTCGGGACTTCCCCTGTTAACTCTTCAAGAACAATCCTACTCGTGGGCTTGTGGTTCATCACATAGTCCTCCTCTAGAAATCTGGCATTCGTACTCACGATCACCTTTTGATCTCTTGGACTATAGAATAAACCACCCTTCGTTCCCTTAGGGTAGCCAACAAACAAGCGTACTTCTATACGAGATTCCAACTTACCAGCATCTCCCTTCAGCACATGTGCTGGACTACCCCAAATCCGAATATGTCTTAGACTAGGCTTTCGCCCAGTCCACAACTCTGTGGGAGTAGAGGGTACTGACTTAGATGGAACCAAGTTCAGAATGTGTTCTGCTGTTTCCAGAGCAAACCCCCAGAACGAATCAGGTAACTCAGAATAACTCATCATAGATCTGACCATCTCCATAAGAGTCCTGTTCCTTCGCTCCGCCACACCATTTTGCTGAGGTGTGCCAGGTGCGGACAATTGGGATTAAATCCCAGCCTCTGATAAGTAACTCCTAAACTCTCCCAAGAGGTACTCGCCACCACGATCAGATCGTAATGTCTTGATACTTTTACCTTGACGGTTCTCCACCAGCCTTGAATTCTTTGAACCTGTCAAAGCATTCATACTTGCGGCGCATCAAGTAAATGTATCCATATCTTGAATAATCGTCTATAAAAGAGACGAAATATTCAAAACCACCTCTTGCCTGGATAGACATAGGACCGCACAAATCAGAATGAACCAATTCTAACACATCTTTGGCTCTATACCCCTTGGCCTTGAAAGGCCTCTTGGTCATTTTACCTTCCAAGCAAGATTCGCAGGTTGGGAGATCCTCCACCACTAATGAACCTAAAGGTCCATCAGCTATCAACCTTTGAATTCTGCTTAGGTTAATATGACCAAGCCTTAGATGCCAAAGATATGTTTGGTTCATTTGCGAAGGTTCTTTTCTCTTATTAGACTTAGAAGATGAGTTATTGATTTCTATATGCATCGTGGGAGTTTTCGGTTCAAGAGTATATAAATTGCCAACCAATGTACCAGAACAGATAATCTCCCTATTCCTTTTTATAACCACTTTGTCATTAAAAGAAACAGAATATCCATCCATAAACAATTTAGAAACTGAAATTAAATCCTTTCTAAAAGTAGGTACATAAAGACAATTTCTCAAAACCAAAATTTTATTCCTATCAAAAGATAAATAAACGTCTCCCACTGCAATAGCCGCCACCTTTGAAGCATTGCCCATGAAGACGGTAATCTCTCCCTCAGCTAGTCGTCGGGTTTCCTAGAACCCCTGCAAAGTATTGCAGACATGATAAGTGGCTCATGTATCTACACACCAGGCACTGGTAGATAACACCACTAAACATGTTTCAACAACTAAACAAGAAGATATACCTTTGTTCTTCTTTGGCGAGACGATCAGCCTTCGATATCGATCCTTGCAAGTGAAGCACTTGCCTTTTGGCTTCTTCAATCCAAAGCTGAGGTCCCACGCCACCTTCTTGCTCCACCTTGCTTCTTCTTCTTCTTACCTTTCGGTTTAGAGGAAGAAACCTTACAGGCGACCATGGCTTGAGCACTTTGTGAAAAAGCCCCTCTGCGCTGGAGTTACATCAAAAGCTCCTCTTGTTCATGTTGTAGTTGGCGAATTGCTCAAAACTCCTAAGCGGCGGAATGATATGATATCGACCAGGTTTCCCCATCGATCTCGGAGGACTTCCATCTCATTAAGATGAGCCATCATCTTGAGAACATGATCCCTAACGGGTGTTCCCTCGATCATGGTGGTCGTCATCAAGTTTCTCATCGCCTCTGTCTGTAGCCCTACTCGATGTCGAAAAGTTCCTTGAGATTAAACATCATGTCATGTCATAAGTATGGCTATGGCACGATCTTGATGTTGCACCACATTTGACATAGATGCCAAAATGTAACACCGCGCCATCTCATCTGCCTTGACCCATTTCTTATAACGTTCTTTCTCCTTTTCATCAGAGTCATCGGAGGGCTTAGGAGGACAGACCTCGAAGAGTATAAATTTGTACTCCTCCGCAGTTAAGACAATATCCAGATTTCTTTTCCAATCAATGTAGTTTGGTCTAGTAAGCTTATTTTCTTTTAAAATCATAGCAAGTGGGTTGAAAGCCATTTGAAAATCCTAAAAATCACAATGATCAAAATATTAGATTTCAAATATTATTGATTCCTCAAAACAATAAAATTCCGAAATCAACCAACACCTCAAAACACCGAGAATATCGCATGCCACGATAGTGTGGACGTATACGAATTCTACATTTGTAAGAGGAGGTTTTACCCATTAATTTTATTATCTTGTCAACCTTACTTTTTGACAAATAAAATTAATAGTTGGTTCCTCTTTTGCCCTACAAATAAAAGCAGTGACTCCGATGGGGAGGATACTTTTATTTGCATCTAAGTGTGCACCATTACACGATACTAAGGAAATTATTTCGGATTATGTGCCGATGGGGAAGTACACACGCTCCTAAATAATTTCCTATAACCATTATTTGACCTAGTGATCCGCAAACAAACCCATCCGATGGGGAGGAAGGCACTCAGAGCCAACGCGCAAGTTTGTTGCATCACACGTCAAATTGTAATGGAGGCCGCGGGAATTAATTAAAATGTCCCTCTCCCACTTAGTAAATTGACAATGAGGAATTTTCAAGCATACACAACATGAATATGAAACAAATAAGCAATAAATATGGAAAAATAGAATTTTTCCAACTATTATGGCATTGTTCTCCAATACGCATCCCGTCGTGTCGCCACCTCGTCCGCTCCACCTTTTCCCGTGTGCAAGTCACCAAAGAGATCCGAGCCGAGATATATCATTTTAATTTACATCCATCGATCCTATACTCGACGAAGGAGTGTACAAATAATCTCACAAAAGTAAACTAAAATGAGCAGCTAAACAATGCCATATTTAATTACAAAAATTAAATACTAATCTAGACTCGTCAACCCCGAGGATTCAAATAATATACATACAATCACACACAAAACAATCACATACAACCAAATAACCATAATAGTCGGATCTTATGTCTGCAACCAAAAAGTTAGCCTACGCACATCCTACTATTATCCGGCATACTCAATATATGATATGTGCATGAAAGTAACCGAATCCAAAACACACAAAACGGGAAACCGTGGCTCTGATACCACTTGTAGGGAGTTGCTTCGGAGACTCATTGGCTCCCATGTCCCCGGATTAAAATTTTCACTAATGAAAGAATTAATCCGGATGGGATGAGTTTCCTTAGCACAACCAATTCATCGTCGTGCTAACAACTTGAGTGATCGCTTGAACAAACTAGTTGTTCAAGCAACACAACTCTTCTAGTTGGTTAGCCGCGGAAGAGACGACGGACGGATCGCCGGTTTTTGTGTTTGTCTTCGGGGTCCATGATTATACAAAATATATACTAATGCACACTTGTATAATCAACACATAAAAGAACATGCTTAGATCAGAATATCAAGTTGTAAAACTTTTATACCTCACGATCTTCTACAGTATGTCCTATCCTCCTCGTGGACGACGTGTGGGCGAAGATCCTCCACGAGTAGAAGCCTTCTAGATCGCGTTCTTCCCTTCCTTGTCCGCTGTGAACAAAGAGAAGAACCAACAAAACCTTTCCTTTCTAGAACCGGCCACCAAGCAAGGGAGTTTGATGCAACCGCCGGCCAAGGAACGAGTGGATGAGCGCCGGCCAACTTGTTGAAGTGTTGCCGCCGGCCACCTAGAGGTTGGAGAAGTGCCGGCCACCAAGGAGTTGGAGAACCGCCGGCCACCAATGAGCAAAGGAGGAGGAAGAGATGAACACCGGCAATGGATGAGAATAGGATGAGGGGCGCCGGCCAAAACCCTAGGGAGAACAAGCTTGCCGCCCACTTCTAGCCGCCCAAAACCCTAGCTCCTCTAGGGTTTGTTGCCACCCACTTTGAGATGAACCAAACCCTAATTTCCAATCTCTATCTTGCCGCCCAAGCCTTAGCCATCTATATATAGAGTTGGGCCTAAGCCTCCTTTAATCTCCACCGTCGGATCTAGGGATTTAATCTCCACCGTCGGATCTAGGGTTTCATCCCAACCGTCGGATCTAGGTTTTCATCCCAACCGTCAATTTTAGGGTTTCATCCTAACCATCGGATCTAGGGATTTAATCCCAACCGTTGGTTCTAGAGTTTTGTTTTACATCCTTGGATCTAGACTTCTTTAGGATTATATTAGGCTACGATAGGGACCATAAGGAGGAGTTGGATCTTGGCCACCCGATGGATCGGAACCACACAATCTTGATCCATCAATGATGTTCCATTCCACTAGAGGATCATCATTGAACTACCTCACCAACCCCCATAAATTAATATGGGCTTCATATATTATTTGTACATTCATCTCCCCGTCTTTAAGATATCGAATGTCCGTCAATTAATTGATTTACTGACCATCAATTAATTAACATCTAATTTCTCGAGTTGTACCACTCAACCTTATCATCAAGTTTACTAAGTCAACCAGCTGGGTTTACATGATGAACCTTATGAGCTCCTCAAGGGGACATCATCAACCTAATATATAGGACACAGTTTCCTCTTATAATCAATGACACACCATGTAAAAAATATCATTTCCCAACTTACCGGGCATATTGATTTAATCCATCTAAATCTCACCCTCTGGTAAATCAAAGAAATAAATACTAAGTACATGAGCCCGTTATTATATCGGGATTAAGAGCATGTACAACATAATATCTGAGGTCTGATTCAATTATATAGTTAGCAATTAATTGAATCACCTCTATGTCGGTCCTGCTCAATACACCTAAGTGTACTAGTGTAACTTTATGTTCAAGACAAAACAATACCAAGCTACACTACAACCATGCCAATGTTTTGTCCAAAACCATCTTTGTTTTGAGCCTCTACTTATATTTCACAAGGGACTGATAACATGATCTTCTGTGCCACACCAAGCACCATGTTATCTACAATGTAAAATATTAGACAATATGCACACACATATAATAAATATATAAAGTGCAAACAATGATCATGTGATTCTTATTCCAAAATAAAATGTTCATACAAAAAGAGCTAGGCTTTCAGTATACATTCCAACACGCGTGTCATAGAGGATACACAGGTGATACCTCATCATAGTGGGACGGTTGTGAGACAACCTGCTAGATTCATGTTCATGGGAGAATCTTCTGATTTGGTCCCTGGTGAACATGAACTTTATCCCTGGATATATGACGAGGCAATCCAAGATAAAGATGTGGAATCTTGGTAAAGTGCACTGAATACTGAGATTGAATCTATGGATTCAAATCAGGTTTGGGAGCTAGTATAACCACCCGATGGTGTAAAAACCATTGGTTGCAAGTGGATCTACAAAAGAAATAGAGGAATATATGAGATGGTTGAGACCTTCAAAGCAAGGCTTGTTGTGAAAGGGTATACTCAGAAAGAGGGTATCGATTATGAGGAGACTTTTTCGCCGATAGCTATGCTTAAGTCTATCCGGATTCTCTTATGCATTGCTGCTCATATGGATTATGAGGTATAGAAGATGGATGTCAAGACATCTTTCCTTAATGGAAGTCTTGGGGAAAACATCTATATGAAGTAACTAGAGGGATTCATTGCAAAGGGCAAAGAGTATCTTGTGTGCAAGCTTAATCGGTCCATTTATGGATTGAAGCAAGCTTCGAGGTCTTGGAACATCCACTTTGATGAGGTAATCTAGTCTTATGGATTCATTCAAAGTCTGGATGAGTCTTGTATATACAAGAGATGTGACGGAAACGTAGTGGTATATCTTGTACTATACGTAGATGACATTTTGCTAATTGACAATAATATCAAGGTGTTATCGGACGTAAGGGTATGATTGTCCAAACAGTTTGATATGAAGGACTTGGGAGAAGTGGGACACATCCTTGGGATCAAGGTTATAAGGGATCGCAAAAAAAGGATGTTGTGCTTATCTCAATCTTCATACATAGACACCATTATGAATCATTTTAGCATGCAGAACTCCAAGAAGGGTTTTCTACCCTTCATGCATGGAGTTCCTTTATCTAAGAAGATGTGTCCTATAACATCTGAGGAGATAGAGGAGATGAAGGCAGTTCCTTATACTTCGGCAATAGGAAGCCTCATGTATGCGATGCTATGTACGAGACCAGATATCTTCTTTGTCGTGGGTATGGTCAGCAGATATCAGAGTAATCTAGGACAGGGACATTGGACAGCGATAAAGCATATATTGAAGTACCTGAGATGGACTAGGGATTATATGCTAGTTTACCAAGAATATATTGAAGTACCTTAGGTTTTGTGTTTACTTTGAGAGGTGGAGCCATTGTATGGAGGAGTCTTAAGCAGAAATGCGTGGCAGACTCCACCATGGAAGCTGAGTATATGGCAGCCTCTGAGGCGGCCAAAGAAGTTGTATGGCTCAGGAACTTCTTGATGGACTTGGATGTGATTCCTGGTTTGCCTAGAACTATCACAATTGATTGTGATAATAGTGGTGCAGTTGCAAACTCAAAGTAACCACGAGCCCATAAGGCAAGTAAACACATAGAGCGCAAGTACCACCTGATACGAGAAATCATAAAGCGAGGAGAAGTTGTTGTGGCCAAGATTGCATCAAAGGATAACCTAGCAGACCCTTTCACTAAGGCCCTTCCAGCGAGAGCTTTTGATAGGCATGTGGAGGGAATGGGAATCAGATGTATAACAATTTAAGGTCAGCATAGTCTTTTAGTATAAGTGGGAGATTGTTGGGATGTATACTAAAAAGTCTATCTTTTGTATGAACATCTTTATTTTGAAATAAGAATCACATGATCATTGTTTGCATATTTGTGATTATGCATATTGTCTCATACATTACATTGTAGATAACATGGTGTGTAGTATCACACGGTAGATCAGTTATTAGCTCCTTGTAGAGTATAAGTAAAGACTCACAATCGAGATGACTTTGGACAAACCATTGGTATGGTTGTAGTGTGATTTGGTATTGGTTTATCTTGACCATAGAATCACACTAGTACACTTTGTGTGTATTGAGCATGACCGACTTAGAGGTGATTCGATTCATTGTTGACTACATAATCGAATCGGACCTCAGATATTATATTGTATATGCTCTTAATCCCGATATAATAACAAGCACATATACTTAGTATTCATTTCTTTGATTTACCAATGGGCGAGATTTATAGAGTAAATCGATAGGCTCGGTAAGTTGGGAAATGATATTACTTATATGGTGTGCCGTTGATTATAGGAGGAAACTGTGTCCTATATATTAGGATGATGATGTCCCCTTAAGGAGCTCATAATGTTCATCATGTAAACCCTGCAGGTGGACTTGGACCGACATGATGATAAGGTTGAGTGGTACTACTCATGGAGTTAGATGTTGATTAATTAATTGTTAGTAAATTAATTAATAGACGGACAATCGAGATCTTATGCACGGGGAGAAAAATATAAAAATAATATATGGAGCCCATATTAACTTATGGGGGTTGGTGAGGTAGATCAATGATAATCCTAGTGGATTGGATTATTATTAATGGATCAGACTTTATGTGGGCTTGATCCATTGGATGGAAAAGATCCAACTCCTCCTCATGGTCCCTATTGTATCCTATTAAAACCTCATGAAGCCTAGATCCAATGGTGAAAACAAAACTCTAGATCCGACGGTGGAGATTAAATCTCTAGATCCGACGGATGAGATTAAATCTCTAGATCCGACGGTTGAGATTAAATCCCTAGAACGGACAGCGGAGATTAAAGGAGGCTTAGTCTTAACTCTATAAAAGGAGGCAAGGGGGTGGGCGACATGAGATATAGAAGAGAAGCTAGGGTTTGGGCGTCAAGGACAAAGAGGTTGGGCAGCCACAAATAAGCAAACTTCTTTCCTTCTTCTTCTTTAGGTGGCCAGCGCCTATTCTCCTCTTTTCTCTCCTTTGTCGGTGTCCAACCTCCTCATCTCTTCTCCATGGTCGGTGGAAACAAAGCCTAGGGTCTCTTCCCTTGGAGTTTTGGCCGGTGTCCACCATCCTTCTTCTCCTCTTGGTAGGCGAAAAGCATCAAGGTTGGTGCTTGGTGGTTGGTTAAAGGAAGGAGAAGAGTTTTGTTTCTATACTTCCTCTTGTTCGGAGCAAGCAAGGAAGGAGGATTGGTGATCTAGAAGGCTTCGACTTTTGGAAGATCGTCGCCCACACATGATGTCCAAAAGGAGGAAGGACATACAATAGAAGATCGAGAGGTATAACGGTTGTTTATTTTCTTTTGTAACAAGTCTATAATTGTTTTTCAATCTTATACATGTTGTATATTCTGTTTTGTGGTTAAATTAACTTGGACCCCGAATACAAACACAAAAGCCGACGATCCGTACATATCGTCTATTCATGACTATTCGTAGAATAGAGGTTGGTGGCTTGAACAACAAGTTTGTTCAAGTGACTACTCTAATCGAATAACCGACGATGAAATGGTAGCTTGGGTAATCCCTCTTGTCAAGGATAAATTTTTTATCGGGGCGTAGAAGGATCACCATGAGCGGCGGCCAGAGTTGAAGTGGGAAGCAAAGGTTCCTACCTTCAGTTGTGAGCTTGGCGTTGCGTCGGCATTATGATGGCATTACAGCGTTAGAGCTTTAGCGTTGTGGGAGCACTTCGAGAGCAAGATTGATGATCTTAGGGTTCGAGTCCTCCCTTCCTTTTATAGACTTGTGCCTTAGAAGTAGTCCAGATCCATATCCACAACTTGTGGATCTTACCACGAGGTGGCACCTTATATTATCATGAAGTGGCTATTGGTGCAATCAACCCAGGTCACAATTGACCGGACTCGAGTTTGACTCGAATAGTATTTTGTTGTTAGACAAAACGTATAACATGTGAGTGTCATGGAAAATCCAAGCATGGGGCTTGGTGTTGGGAAAATCAAAGCATAGGGCTTGGTGTTGATAAAGCCCAAGTGTGTAGCCTTGGCATGGAAAATCCAAGCATGGGGCTTGGTGTTGGTAAATCCAAGTGTGTAGCCTTAGCAATGAGAAGTCTTGACGACTTTGGCAAGGTCACTAGTCTCGTAGGCTCAAGGCCCTTGAGTCGGTGAAGGATGACATTGCGGAAGTCGTGTGCATGGTGCATTTGAGGAACCGCCGGACTGGGAGCGAATGGAGTGAGGCCAAAGGAAAGTAGACTTCAGAGGGTAAGACATAAAGGATGACATTACGAAGTCGTGTGCTTGGTGCATCTGAGGGACATAGGCTGAGGGAAGAGAGCTTTGGTGGGGAACTCCATGTGAGGATGAGGTGGACTTGGCCAAGTGGCTATGACGAAGTGTTGGATGCTCAAACATGGTGTTTGAGGTTTTACCCGACAACAGTCGACTGGTATAGGTGCCGGTTTAACTGATCCAAGTCGACAGGGTTCAACTGGTTTGTGGCTGAGATTGCCCAACTTGTAGTCGACTGTTCATTTGAAGCGATCGGTGATGGTAGTTATTTGCTAGTTGGCATCGAGCCGACGCATGGTAGATGATTAGGCGATGCACTGCTCGAGCATTGGCGATCATTGCTAATGTTGGCGATCATTGCCGAGCGGTTCATTGGTTTTTTCCAGTGTGGATCGAATCGTTGTGAGATAATGGCTACAGGGGCAGTTCGACTGGGGGCTTTTGGAAATCGACTGTCAGGCATGGAATTAGCCCGAGATAAGCATAAAAGGAGGAGCTTGGGCAGGATTTCAACAACCATTCTTGGGGAGATTTTGGAGGAGAATTGCTACTGCATTCTAGACCTTCAAGAGTAAACCAAAGCAAGCAAAAAGCAAGTGATCAAAGCCAAGTGTTGTAAAGTTGTTCTTTACTTGTATGTCATATTGTCTTTGTATTTTGCTTGTACTTTTGTATTACCTATTGTAATTTCTTATACGAGGCTTCTCCACCTCCGACTTATTGTCGAGAAGGAGTTTGGTTAGTGTCGTGTGCATAACTCGAGCTCGGTGAGGTCACCTCGTGGAGTAGGAACCCTAAGGTTCTGAACCACGTATATCGCCATGTATTGTGTGTGCTTGTATATTTCCTTTGTGTTTGTATTCGTATTTCCACTGCGCATACTAACGAATTATAGACGAGCATGCAAGAGCAAACGATTTCCATCAAGTACATGAATTGGGCTATTCACCTCCCTCTAGCCGGCCACTGATCCTCCAACAAGTGGTATCAGAGTGAGGAGCTTATCGGTAGACTCATCACCGCGATAAGCAACCGAAATGGCCAGCATCAACATCCGTCCACTGAAATTCGAAGGAGACTTTTCTTGGTGGAAGAAAAGGATGGAGGTATACTTCGAAACCGATTTCGATATAATGCTAACAATTGAAGATTGTTTCGAAGTGCCTTGGGATGAAGAAGGCAAACTAATTGAAAAATTAAGATGGACCGAGGAGCAAAGGCAACAATTCAAGAAATGGTTAAGGTAACCAAAATGTTAATTAAATTAATACATAACCATATCTTGTGCAAGCTAGGTGAATACCGGGATGCCAAGGACCTATGGAATAAGTTGGTAAAATTCCATGGGAATCCTGAACCAACACATGTAGAGAAGTATGCCGAGAAAGAATTTCCATCAACATCGGAGAATGTGGATGAATTGGAGGAAACCTCCACCTCTAGCATTGAGGGGGAGGAAAGATCTTCCATCCCGGAGCAAGAACAAGAAGAAGCATCTACATCCGAGAGAAGTGAAGACCAAGAGGCTTCCACTACCCTAAGTAACTCAAATGCAATTCCTAATAGTAAAGATCATATAATTTGCTTTGAGTGTAGGGAGAAAGGGCATTACAAGAGTAAGTGCCCAAAATTGGCTAAAGAGAAAATGTCGGCACCAAAAGTCAAGGACAAGTCTAAGGATGCCGAAGTCCTCGCTAAGAAAAACAAAGAGCACATTGTGTGCTTCAAGTGCCATCAACGGGAACACTACCAAAGCCAATGCCCTAGGGGGAAGAAGAAGGGGCAAGAAGGAGCTACACAAGTAGGAGGAGCTTCCAAAGCAAATCCTAAGGTATATTTTAATGCACCTTCTAGTTCTAGGTTTAAAAAGTATGCTAGAAATTATTTTAGTACTCTTGCTATTGTTAATAAAAAGCATGCTAGTAGAAATAATAGATTTTATTGTTTAGGTGCTAAACATGTAAATTTATCTAAGGACAAAGCTAGGAACAACAACTCTAGACCTATTTTACCTAGGGAGAATATTAGGAGGATAGAAGAAAATTTAGGTATTAACCCTAAGAAGGGTAGACACATGCCTAAGAAGAAGAGTCCCTCCCAAAAGATTACTAAAAAATCAAAATTGAAAAAATTAGAATTAGAGAACCAAGTCTTGAGGCCAAGGCTTGAAAAATTAGAAAAGACCCTAGCAAAAATGACAAACTCATTTAAAGGGTCTAATGATCAAAATACAAGACCTAGGTGACAAGAACCGTCCAAGGTCAAGAAAGGTTTGGGTCACAAACCTAAGTCCTACAATGTTCCATTTGATTATGGAACTAAATCTAGGTCTAGAAAAACCAAGGTTAATAGGAAAGTTATCCCTAAGATTAACCATGGTGTGTGTCTAGTGGCTAAAAACTCTAGGAAATCTAAGGTAGCCACTAAGAAGGTTACTAGGGAAGCAATCCCTAAGGTTAACCTTGAAAAGACCCAAATGACTAAGGCTTCAAAGCCAAAAAGGGTTATTAGGAAGGTATCTAGGGAAGTTATCCCTAGTGAATACCTTGTTAACCCGAGGAGCTCCAATAGGTATTGGGTTCCTAGGAGCGTGATCGATTCACGCTAGATGGGTTAGGGTGTGTCAACCCTAAGTGAATGAGTAGTTAACCTAACCATAGTAAAGTCGACACTTTAGGATGTGCCAATGTGCTTTGAGAAGTTGAAAATTGATTAAATTGGCACAATTAGGTCTTAGAAGTCATGGTGTGCCATTTTGGGTTTTTGGCACACTAGGGGGATAGTTGGTATTAAGGCAAAATGGATTTAATTCAAATAATGGCAATTTAGGGTAAACACTTAGGTATTTTATACCTTAGTATTTTGTAACTGCCATGATTTATTTGCCTTGCCATGTCATGACATCATATTTATTTTTAATCAAAGAAAATGTCATGATTTATGCCTGGGAATGTCATGTTATGCTTAAGTTTGTAACACATGTCATGACATCATGATTATTGGCACATGCTTTTATTCTTGTTATCATTTATGTATTGGGATGTATACTGAAAAGTCTATCTTTTGTATGAACATCCTTATTTTGAAATAAGAATCACATGATCATTGTTTGCATATTTATTGTTATGCATATTGTCTAATACATTACATTGTAGATAACATGGTGTGTGGTGTCACACAGGAGATCATGTTATCGGACCCTTGTAAAGTATAAGTATAGGCTCACAATCGAGATGGCTTTGGACAAACCATTGGTATGGTTGTAGTGTGATTTGGTATTGGTTTGTCTTGACCATAGAATCACACTAGTACACTTTGTGTGTATTGAGCATGACCAACTTAGAGGTGATTCGATTTATTGCTGATTACATAATTGAATCGGACCTCAAATATTATATTGTACATACTCTTAATCCCGATATAATAACAGGCACATATACTTAGTATTCATTTCTTTGATTTACCAATGGGCGAGATTTATAGATTAAATCGATAGGCTCGGTAAGTTGGGAAATCATATTATTTATATAGTGTGTCGTTGATTATAGGAGGAAACTGTGTCCTATATATTAGGATGATGATGTCCCCTTGAGGGGCTCATAAGGTTCATCATGTAAACCTTGCAGGTGGACTTGGTCCGGCATGATGAAAAGGTTGAGTGGTACTACTCATGGAGTTAGATGTTGATTAATTAATGGTCAGTAAATTAATTAATCGACGGACATTCGAGATCTTAAACACGGAGAGAAAAATGTACAAATAATATATAGAGTTCATATTAACTTATGGGGGTTGGTGAGGTAGATCAATGATAATCCTTTAGTGGATTGGATTATCATTAATGGATCGGACTTTATGTGGGCTTGATCCATTGGGTGGTCAAGATCCAACTCCTCCTCATGGTCCCTATTGTAGCCTATTAAAACCTCATGAAGCCTAGATCCAATGGATGAAAACAAAACTCTAGATCCAAAGGTAGAGATTAAATCTCTAGATCCGATGGTTGAGATTAAATCTCTAGATTCGACGGTTGAGATTAAATCCCTAGAACCAATGGTTGAGATTAAAACAAGGCTTATCCCTAACTCTATAAAAAGGGGCTTAAGGGTTGGCGTGGAGATAGAATGAAGAGCAAGGTGGCTTAGGGTTTTGGGCGGCAAGGAGGATTAGGGCTTTGGGCGGCTACAATTAAGGAAAGATTTTCCTTTCTCTTCTTCTTCTTGTTGTTGGCCGGCGCCCAAGGCTTGCATCTCCCCTTTTTGGCCAGCATTCAAGCCCTCCTTCTCTTCTCCTTGGCCAGTGGAAACAAGGCTTAGGGTCTTCCCTTGAAGCTCTGGGCCGACAATCATCTCTTCTCCCTTCTCTTTGTTGGCCGGCGGCAAGCAACTTGCTTGTTGCTTGGCTAAATTAAGGAGAAAAGTCTTGTTTCTATTCTTCCTCTTGCTCGGAACGAGCAAGGAAGGAAGATTGGTGATGTAGGAGCTTCAACTTTTAGTACATCGTCGCCCACATGACGTCCGAAAGGAGGAAGGTCATACAATAGAAGATCGAGAGGTATATCACTTATCTATCTTCATGAGTAACATGTTTATATTTGTTTTTCAATTATATGAATGTTATATTCTATTTTGTGGCTAATATAACTTGGACCCCCAACATAAACACAAAATATGGCAATCCGTACATCGTCTATTCCGCGGCTATTCATAAAATAGAGATTGGTCGCTTGAACAATAAGTTTGTTCAAGAGACTACTCTAATCGAATAGCACGACGATGACAAGGTTGCTTGGGCAATCCCTCTTGTCAAGGATAAATTTTTTTATCCGGGGACGTAGAAGGGATCGCCATGAACAAGCGACCGAGTTGAAGTGGGAAGCGAAGTTTCCTACCTTCAAGTGGTATCAGAGCCACGGATTCCGGTTTTGTGTGTTTAGGATTCGGTTACTCTTATGCATTTTTCATATATTATATGTGTCGTATAATAGTAGGATATGAGTAGGTTACTCTTTGGTTGCAGGCATAAGATCCGACTATTATGGCCATATGTGTGTATGTGATTGTATGTGTGTAATAGTATATTTTGTTGAATCCTCGGGGTTGTGAGGCGATGTATTTAATTTTTGTAAATTAGATCGACATTGTTTAGCCACTCTTTTTATTTTAGTTTACTTTCGATCTAGATTTCATGTACACTCCCTCGTGGAGTATAGGATCGATGGATGTAAATTAAAATAGTTTTTAGTGTCGGCTCGGATCTCCGGATGGCTCGTACATGTCATAGGAGGAGCGGACGAGAAGGCAATACGACGTGAGACATAATGAAGACAAAAGCCATAATAGTTGGAAAATTTTTATTTTTCATATTTATTGCTTATTGTTATATATGCATGTCGTAGGCTAGAAAATTCCTCAATTTTAAATTACTAAGTGGAAGAGGGAAATTTTTATAAATTCCCACGACCTCCATTACGATTTGACAAGTGATGCAAACAAACTTGCGCATCAACTTTGAGTGCCTTCCTCCCCATCGGATGAGTTTTTTTGCGGATCACAAGGTCAAATATGGTTATAGGAAATTATTTAGGAGCGTTTGTACTTCCCCATCGGAAGGCACATAACCCGAGATAATTTCCTTGGTACCGAGTAATGGTGAACACTTAGATACAAATATAAGTATCCTCCCCATTGGAGTCACTGCTTTTATTTGTAGGGCCAAAGAGAAACCAACTATTAATTTTACTTGTCAAAAAGTTTGGTTGAGAAGATAGTAAAATTAATGGGTAAAACCTCCTCTTGAAAATGTAGAATTCGTATACGTCCACAATATCGTGGCATACGATATTCTCGGTGTTTTGAGGTGTTGGTTGATTTTAAAATTTTATTGTTTGAGGAATCAATAATTTTTTGAAATCTAATGTTTTGAGCTATGTGATTCTTAGGTTTTCTTTCAAAATGACTTTCAACCTGCTTGTTGTGATACTGAAAGAGAATAAACTTACTGGACCAACTATGTTGATTGGAAGAGGAATCTTGACATTGTCTTGATTGCTGAGGAATACAAATATGTACTCCTCGAAGAGTGCCCTCCTAAGCCTGCGAATGATTCTGGGGAAAAGGAGAAGGAGAGTTATAAGAAGTGGATTAAGGCCGATGAGATGACGCGGTGTTACATTTTGGCATCTATGTCAAATGTACTGCAACATCAGCATCATGCCATGCCCACTGCTTATGACATGATGCTCAATCTCAAAGAACTTTTCGGACACCAGAATCGGGCTGCTAGGGAGGAAGTCATGAGGAACTTGATGACGACCACCATGATCGAGGGAACACCCGTGAGGGATCATGTTCTCAAGATGATGACTCATTTAAATGAGTTGGAAGTCCTTGGAGCTGAGATCGATGGGGAAACCCAGGTCGATATCATTCTCCAGTCTCTACCTAGAAGTTTTGAGAAGTTTTGCCTGTACTACAACATGAACAAGAGGTTGTATTCATTGGCGAGCTTCGTGAGCTCGAACGGCGAGAGGGCTATTTCGTCAAAGTGCTCGGGCACATGCCATGGTTACCGAAGGTTTCTACTTCTAAGCGAAGGCAAGAAGAAGAAGAATCAAGGTGGGAAAAGGCGATGGGAGGAACTCGAGGAGGAGTGAAGAAGCGAGAGGCAAGTGCTTCACTTGTAAGCGTGATGGACCTTTGGAAGAAGGACGCCCCAACCGCAAGCAGAACAATCGTATATCTTTTGGTCTAGTCGTTTAAAAATGTTTAGCGGATGTTATCTACTGGTGTGTGTGATCACGAGAGCCAGCGATCATGTATGCAATACTTTGCGGGGTTCGAGAGCAGACGACCGGATGAGGGAAGATTCACAGTATGCTTGGCGATGCCACGAAGGTGGCGGTATTGCAAGAGATGTTTATTTATCTTTTGAGAAAAATATAGTTTTTGTTCTTATGAATTGCCTTTATTTATCTTTATTTAGAAAGAATTTAATTTCGTTTTCTAAATTGTTTTGGATGGATATTCTATTTCTTTTAATGTGAGTTGTTATAAAAGGAATAGGGACATTATCTGTTCAGGTGCATTGATAGGAAATTTATACACACTTGAACCAAAAGCTCCCACGATGCAAATAGAAGCTAATAACTCATCTTCTAATTCCAATAAGAGAAAAGAACCTTCGAAGATGAACCAAACATATTTTTGGCATCTTAGGCTTGGTCATATTAACCTAAGCAGAATTCAAAGGTTGATAGCTGATGGACCTTTGGGTTCATTATTGGTGGAGGATTTGACAACCTGTGAATCTTGCTTGTATTTTAAAATGACCTATAGGCCTTTTAAGGCCAAGGGGTATTGAGCCAAAGATGTGTTAGAATTGGTTCATTCTGATTTGTGTGGTCCTATGTCTATCCAGGCTTGAGGTGGTTTTGAGTATTTCGTCTCTTTTATAGACGATTATTCGAGATATGGATACATTTACTTGATGGGATGCAAGTCTGAATACTTTGATAAGTTCAAAGAATTCAAGGCTGATGGGGAGAAATGTCAAGGTAAAAGTATCAAGACACTACGATCTGATCGTGGTGGTGAGTACCTCATGGGAGAGTTTAGGAATTACTTATTAGAGGCTGGGATTCAATCCCAATTGTCTGCACCTGGCACACCCTAGCAGAATGGTGTAGCAGAGTGAAGGAATAGGACTCTTATGGAGATGGTTAGATCGATGATGAGTTATTCTGAGTTGCCAGATTCGTTCTGGGGATATGCTCTAGATATGGCAGTGTATATTCTGAACTTGGTACCATCTAAATTAGTGCCTTCTACTCCCACAGAATTGTTGATTGGGAGAAAGCCTAGTCTAAGACATATTCAGATATGGGGGAGTCCAGCACATGTGTTGAAGGCAGATGTTCGTAAGTTGGAACCTCGTACAGAAGTATGCATATTCCTTGGCTATCCTAGGGGAACGAAAGGTGGTTTGTTTTATAGTCCTAGAGATCAGAAGGTGATCGTTAGCACGAACGCCACATTTCTAGAGGAAGACTATATGATGAACCACAAGCTCATGAGTAAGATTGTTCTTGAAGAATTAAAAGGGGAAGTCGCTTCTTCAGTACCACCGGTACAAGAGGATATACCTCAAGTCACTGCACCGTATGTCATGGAGGATACACAGGTGATACCTCATCGTAGTGGGAGGGTTGTGAGACAGACTGATAGATTCATGTTCTTTAGAGAATCTTCTGATTTGGTCCCTGGCGAACATGAACCTGATCCCTGGACATATGATGAGGCAATCCAAGATAAAGATGCGGTATCTTGGCAAAATGCAATGAATACTGAGATTGAATCCATGGATTCGAATCAGGTCTGGGAGCTAGTAGAACCACCCGATGGTGTAAAAACCATTGGATGCAAGTGGATCTACAAAAGAAAGAGAGGTATAGACGGGAAGGTTGAGACCTTCAAAGCAAGGCTTGTTGCGAAGGTGTATACTTAGAAAGAGGGTATCGATTATAAGGAGACCTTTTCGTCGATAGCCATGCTTAAGTCTATCCGGATTCTTTTATACATTGCTGCTCATATGGATTATGAGGTATGGCAGATGGATGTCAAGACAGCTTTCCTTAATGGAAGTCTTGAGGAAAACATCTATATGAAGCAACCAGAGGGATTCATTGAAAAGGCCAAAGAGCATCTTGTGTGTAAGCTTAATCGATCCATTTATGGATTAAAGCAAGCTTTGAGGTCTTGGGACATCCTCTTTGATGAGGTAATCCAGTCTTATGGATTTATTCAAAGTCTGGATGAGGCTTGTGTATACAAGAGATGTGACGGAAATGTAGTGGTATTTCTTGTACTATACGTAGATGACATTTTGTTAATTGGCAACAATGTCAAGGTGTTATCGGACGTAAGGGTATGGTTGTCCAAACAGTTTGATATGAAGGACTTGGGAGAAGTGGGACACATCCTTGGGATCAAGGTTATAAGGGATCGCATGAAAAGGATGTTGTGCTTATCTCAAGCTTCATACATAAACACAATTATAGATCGTTTTATCATGCAAAACTCCAAGAAAGGTTTTCTACCTTTCAGGCATGGAGTTCCTTTATCTAAGGAGATGTGTCCTAGAACATCTGAGGAGATAGAAGAGATGAAGGCAGTTCCTTATGCTTCGACAGTAGGAAGCCTCATGTATGTGATGCTATGTATGAGACCAGATATCTACTTTGCCATGGGCATGGTAAGCAGATATCAGAGTAATCCAGGACAGGGATATTGGACTGTGGTAAATCATATATTGAAGTACTTGAGAAGGACTAGGGATTATATGCTAGTTTACCAGGCAGACCAATTACTCCCTGTGAGTTATACAGATTCCAACTTCCAATCAGATAGGGATAACAGTAAGTCTACCTTAGGTTTTGTGTTTACTTTGGGAGGTGGAGCCATTGTATGGAGGAGTGTCAAGCAGAAATGCATGGAAGACTCCACCATGGAAGCTGAGTATGTGGCGGCCTCTGAGGCAGCCAAAGAAACTGTGTGACTCAGGAACTTCCTGATGGACTTGGATGTGATTTTTGGTTTGCCAAGAACTATCACAATTTATTGTGATAATAGTGGTGTAGTTGCAAACTCGAAGGAACCACGAGCCCATAAGGCAAGTAAACACATAGAGCACAAGTACCACTTGATACGAGAAATCGTAAAGAGAGGAGAAGTTGTTGTGGCCAAGATTGCATCGGAGGATAACCTGGCAGATCCTTTCACTAAGGCCCTTCCGGCGAGAGCTTTTGATAGGCATGTGGAGGAAATGGGAATCAGATGTATGACAGTTTGAGGACAACATAGTCTTTTAGTATAAGTGAGAGATTGTTGAGATATATACTGAAAAGTCTATCTTTTGTATGAACATCTTTATTTTGAAATAAGAATCACATGATCATTGTTTGCATATTTATGGTTATGCATATTGTCTAATACATTACATTGTAGATAACGTGGTGTGTGGTGTCACACGGGAGATCATGTTATCGGCCCCTTGTAAAGTATAAATATAGGCTCACAATCGAGATGACTTTGGACAAACCATTTGTATGGTTGTAGTGTGATTTGGTATTGGTTTGTCTTGACCATAGAATCACACTAGTACACTTTGTGTGTATTGAGCAGACCGACTTAGAGGTGATTCGATTTATTGCGACTACATAATCGAATCGGACCTCGATATTATATTGTACATGCTCTTAATCCGGATATAATAGCAGGCACATATACTTAGTATTCATTTCTTTGATTTACCAATGGGTGAGATTTATAGATTAAATCGATAGGCTCGGTAAGTTGGGAAATCATATTATTTATATGGTGTGTCGTTCATTATTGGAGGAAACCGTGTCCTATATATTAGGATGATGATGTCCCCTTGAGGAGCTCATAAGGTTCATTATGTAAACCCTCCGGGTGGACTTGGTCCGGCATGATGAAAAGGTTGAGTGGTACTACTCATGGAGTTAGATGTGGATTAATTAATGGTCAGTAAATTAATTAATCGACGGACATTCGAGATCTTAAACATGGGGAGAAAAATGTACAAATAATATATGGAGCCCATATTAACTTATGGGGGTTGGTGGGGTAGATCAATGACAATCCTTTAGTGGATTGGATTATCATTAATGGATCGGACTTTATGTGGGCTTGATCCATTGGGTGGCCAAGGTCCAACTCCTCCTCATGGTCCCTATTGTAGCCTATTAAAACCTCATGAAGCCTAGATCCAATGGATGATAACAAAACTCTAGATCCAAAGGAAGAGATTAAATCTCTAGATCCGCCGGCTGAGATTAAATCCCTAGAACCAATGGTGGAGATTAAAACAAGGCTTATCCCTAACTCTATAAAAAGGGGCTTAGGGCTTTGGGCGGCCACAATTAAGGAAATATTTTCCTTTCTCTTCTTCTTCTTGTTGTTGGTCGGCGCCCAAGGCTTGCTTCTCCCCTCTTTGGCCGGCGTTCAAGCCCTCCTTCTCTTCTCCTTGGCCGGTGGAAACAAGGTTTAGGGTCTTCCCTTGAAGCTCTGGGCTGGCAATCATCTCTTCTCCCTTCTCCTTGTTGGCCGGCGGCAAGCAACTTGCTTGTTGCTTGTTGGTTGGCTAAAGCAAGGATAAAAGTCTTGTTTCTATTCTTCCCCTTGCTTGGAACGAGCAAGGAAGGAATATTGGTGTTCTAGGAGCCTCATCTTTTGGTAGATCATCGCCCACACGACGTCCGAAAGGAGGAAGGTCATACAATAGAAGATTGAGAGGTATATCACTTATCTATCTTCATGAGTAACATGTTTATATTTGTTTTTCAATTATATGAATGTTATATTCTGTTTTGTGGCTAATATAACTTGGACTCCGAACATAAACACAAAAGTCGGCGATCCATACATCGTCTATTCCGCGGCTATTCGTAAAATAGAGGTTGGTCACTTAAACAAAAAGTTTGTTCGAGACTACTCTAATCGAATAGCACGACAATGACAAGGTTGCTTGGGCAATCCCTCTTGTCAAGGATAATTTTTTTTATCCGGGGACGTAGAAGGGATCACCATGAACAAGCAACCAAGTTGAAGTGGGAAGCGAAGTTTCCTACCTTCATTATGATCGTTATTCATACATTAAATAAAATTGAGTTAAGGACTATGACATGATTTGAAGTCCCATGCATAAGGGAATCAAATAGAGTTGCTTAGCTTATGCATGAGACCCTAATTAACCAAAACCCACATCTCACTAAAATACTTGACTTGTATGTGTTTCATACACTTAGATAAAAGTGAGATATTTGGGAAAATGAATTTAAAGGTTTTAAAATCATTTCAAAACCATTTTTAAAAACCTTGGTGAAGTCTGTCTTTTGATTACAATCACCATTGAATGAGATGATACAAAGTAGGGCTAAACATTGAAAATTTTAATGGTTTTGAACTTTGTGTCAATCTCACTAGTTTATGGGTATTTTATTTTTCTAATATTTTTCACCCATAATGTTTGTTATAAGTAATGTACGTATGAATTTTCAAGATTTTTCAAAATATGTATTTTTACTTATGAATTTCAGAATTTCATTTCTGAAAGCTGATTTCTACACATTGTAAAAATCATTGATCGTCGTGGATGGCGGTAGCGATCGGTATAAATGGCATCGGTATCTCAAGGTTTGTTAGGCCCATGTTCAACTATGTTTTGGTTTCTTAACTACTCCTAACCCTAGGACATGCTTTGGAGAGCATTAGAAAGGGTGACAATCCATTGGACATGGATTAGAAGAAGTGTTTAGGATGTGTATCGAATTTTAAGAGAGGTAAAAATTCAATGTTGAATTTTTTTCCCCTTAATTTTGATAGTTTAGTGTTCCTATTGGCTTAGGGACTCTCCAAGGACATTGTTGGGGCAATGGTTAAGGGGGAGCAAGCTTTTAGGGGGAGGTATCCATCATGGGAAGATGAATGTGTATTTTTCCTCATAGAAGGAAAATTAGGGGATTGCCTCTCTTAAGTAATATGGAACTTATCACTAGGAAGATTGAAGGCATCCTAGATGTTTTTGTACCAAGGGAAAGATTGTAAGATCTCATTGAGATATGAGACATTGACACCCTTGAGGAGGACCTTTTTGATGTATGTCAAAAAGGAGGAGAAGTTACCAATTAGGGTTAGTTGGAATTCTCATTGGGATGTGAGAATTTCTAATTGGGGATAATTGGTAGACTTGAGTTTGAGGTTTTGTCAAACATCAAAAAGGGGGAGATTATTTGTGTAATCGACCAGTCACGATAATGGGACTCAAGTTCGACTCGAACAATATTTTGATGTTAGTCAAAACGTATGACATGTGAGTGTCATGGAAAATCCAAGCATGGGGCTTGGTGTTGGGAAAATCCAAGCATAGGGCTTGGTGTTGGTAAAGTCCAAGTGTGTAGCCTTGGCATGGAAAATCCAAGCATGGGGCTTGGTGTTGGTAAGTCCAAGTGTGTAGCCTTGGAAATGAGAAGTCTTGAGGACTTTGGCAAGGTCACTAGTCTCGTAGGCTCAGGGTCCTTGAGTCGGTGAAGGATGACATTATGGAAGTCGTGCACTTGGTGCATCCGAGGGAATTTGTTGGACGGGAGTGAATGGAGTGAGGCCAAAGGGAAGAAGACTTGAGGACAAGACACGAAGGATGACATTGCGAAGTTGTGCGCTTGGTGCATCCGAGGGATGTAGGCTGTGGGAAGAGAGCTTTGGTAGGGAACTCCATGAGAGGATGAGGTGGACTTGGCTAAGTTGCTAAGACGAAGTGTCGGATGCTCAAACATGGTGTTTGAGGTTTTACTCGGCGATCGTCATTGGTATAGTCTCAATTCAAGTGATCCAAGTCAGCGAGGGTTCGACTTGTGTGTGAGTTAGACTACGAGCCAGTGGTCATTGCTCATTGGAAGCGATCGTGATGGTAGTCGATTTCCATGGATGGTAATCGATTCTTAGTTAGTGTTGAAACCGAGAACACTCAATAGTCAACTGGCGATTAGCTACAGATGTTAGTGATCGGCGCCAATGTTGATCGACTATTGGCGATGCATTGGATTTTTTTCACCGTGGATCGAACAGTTATGAGACAATGGATATAGAGGCAGTTCAACTGGGGGATTTTGGCAGTCGACTGCCAAGCTCTGAATCAGCCCGAGACAAGCATAAAAGGAGGAGCTTGGGGAGGATTTCAACAACCGTTTTTGGGTAGATTTTGCAGGAAAATTGTTGCTGCATTCCAGACCTTCAAGAGCAAACCAAAGCAAGCAACAAGCAAGTGATCAAAGTCAAGTGTTGTAAAGTTGTTCTTTACTTGTATTTTATATTGTCTTTGTATTTTGCTTGTACTTTTGTATTACCTATTGTAATTTCTTGTACGAGGTTTCTCCACCTCTGACTTGTTGTCGAGAATGTTAAATACTGAAAAATTTAAAACACTAAATTAAATGGCCAAAATTAGGAAAATAATCGTAGAAATTATTTTTGGATTTTTGGAGAATTTTAGAAAATTTTCTGGAAATTTTCGGGAATTAAATGGTGCTTGTAGGGGGTATTTATGGAGATAAGGAAAACCGGCTTTTAAAAGGCCTGTTTGGATTATCTGACCTAAGGTTTTAAATAGAAAACCTCCCCGATTTTTTTTAGTTTCCCCCTCCGCGCGTCGGTTTCTTCTCCTCCTGCAGCCACCGGCCGCGGCGCCCTCTGCCGTCTCCTTCTCCGCGCGCGCCCCTCTCCGCTGCTTCTCGCCGAGCCGCAAGCGCCGGCGGCCATGCCACTATCTCTTCTCCGCTCGCGCCGGCCTCTGCGGCCACAGAATCGTCGCCGACCACAACCGTGACAACAGGATCGCGCCGGCCGCGATCCGAAGCGCGGCGCGCACGGTGTTTCTTTTCAGCCGGCGCCTTTCTTCCTCGAGCGAGTCCTTCCTTGCGCAAACAGCGGCGTTCAATCTTGGCGGCGCCCGTAGTCGGCGGTGAGCAGCGCCAAGGTGAGAGGTGGCGTCGGTGTGGCGAGTTTTAGTTACGACCTAGGTTCACTATTTTTGCGGAGCGGACGATTAGGGCAAATTAGGTGAGATTGTTGCGGTGGGAGGGAGCCCTTCTAAGCTTCTTAGGAGCAAGGTAAAGCGTTGATTGGGGTTTTGTCTAATCCCTACGGTATGTTTCGTGATTTGTGATGGATTGAGTTTAGAGTGATTTAGGGCAACAAGGAAATTTCTTGCGTGAATCTGCAATCTGAGAAGGTTTTGCTAGCGCAGGTATATCTTGAGGATATTTTTGTAGGTGATGAATTAGGTTAATTGATTTGGAATTAATTGGGCTAAATTAATTGTGTGGATATTTATGGACAAGGAAAATTGGAAATAGTTTGGGTTAATTGGGTTATGAAGGAAATCGATTAAGTATTCGATTTATCGGTGGGTTGCATTTTATGCTTAATAATAATTATCTTTGTATCACGAGTTTTGATCCACAGGCAAGTTCACGGTCGTGACGATTTGGTTCTTTTACGGACATTTTATCAGGCGGGTATTTTGACTTAACTTTTAGATTAAGTCAAATTGATATGCTAGTTAGGATAGCTTGCAATAATTTTTCATGTTTATATGCCTAGTATGTTTTCTGTGCCTACTAGATACATGCATTTGATCGGTATGTTTATATCTTCTGTTTTACTTGGATCATAGTATTTGGATTATGGATATGTACATATTGATTGTACATTGACCGGATAGGTATTTTTGAGTAGGATTTACATGCTTTAGTATCATGCACCATCTTGCATGATTGCATCTTTAGACGAGTTCCATTATTGTTGAGCCCTTGACTAGTTACATAACTGCACACCTTTGCCACTCATGGGTTAGTGGTACATCGGGAGGGTGTGTGCGATTGCTCTGTCGAGCTCCATTGGACCGCTCATGGGTAGCGATGAGGCGTGGTAGCGGCGAGGATCCCTCCTCTGGTCTATGACAGGAGATGAGGCTTAGCTCCCCACTATGTTTAGGCGGGAGGATAGGTGTACTCGGCGCATCACATCCACTCGGTCACTCGGGAAGCGATGATGGCGAGTGCCGCGATTATCATAGCCCTACCCACTCGGCTTCACCATTGCGTGTGAGGCGGTGGTAGCGTCGAGGGTGACCATGTCATTTACAGCATGACATTTTGCATGGATTGCATTTTGTATTGTGTTTCTTTGCATTATTGTATTGATGCCTTGGATGTTGCATATGATTGTCATGCATCTGAGGATACATGTTTATATATATGGTGATGACTTTATACTCTTATAGTAGACACATGCTCCTATATCGAGTAGGAGATTGAGTAAGTCTGATCCTTTTGTATTTATTTCTTGCTTACCCTATATATGTGAGGTGTCTGGGCATGATATTTTATTAGCTATTAGCTATACCTTACTTTGCATATCGACTATACATGAGTTCTTTGAACTTACCCGTTGATTATTTTATTTGAGATGAAGGTGTCGGAGAGTCGGTTGCCAATCCCCCTTCGTCGAAAGTGGATAGGTTTTTATTGGTCTTATGGTTTTGGATCTTGTATAGAAAGATATGTTTAGGTCTGGATGTTTTGGTTATGTACTCGTGGATTTTTGGTGTCCTTGGACCTTTATTGGATTTTATTTGATTGGATTTGGTTGAGTATTCTGCTCGGATGGCGAGAAGGGTAAGTCTAGTTAGTGTAGACTTTTGTTTACCTTGATTTGTTGGCCTGAGGCCTTATTATTATCTGCGTGTGATGTTTGGATTCCGGTCGTGTTGACCGATGTATAGTGGCCGTGTAGGCCTTGTATAAAAATTGGTATTGTCACCCGTCTGGGAGAGTCTTTGTCGGATTTTTGCAGCGACTCCTCGCGTGACAATTTATTTGGTATCGAGCGTAGGTTTAGTTCCTTAGGGTCTTTGGGTTTATGGAGTTCGCCAAGTTTGGCGAGTTAAGCTGGGTATTTTGGAGTTGTATGGATTTCCAGCGATTTTATGTTTGAAAATTGAGGTATTATTGAGTCAATATGGGGATTTAGCGGTGACGGACATCTCGAACGGCTAACAGTAAATACATTCTAGAAAATTTTCTAGATTTAGTACATATTTATATTGGTTATCACGGTGATATCATGTTTTGTCTAGTATTATTTTAACTTTAGATATCTATTTATATTAGATTTTTAGGTTCTTTGGTTTATAGATAGCATTTGGTTATAAATTGCTATTCTTGCTATCGTAGCTTAGTTATCATTGTGATATAAATGATTAGATATTATTGGTAGATGTTTACCACTTAGGATTTGACTAGTATTAGGATTATTAGACTAGTTGAATAATATGACTAAGATGGATAAATTAGTAGAAGGCATGAGGACATGAATACACATAGCTTATGTAGTTTAGGTATTACATATAACATCGATGCTTTATTTATATATCGATGCTTTGACTTTGTTGCCTTGACTTTGTTACGGCATGACCCTTTAGTTATACCTAATTAATTTGACCATTGATTGTCATTAGTAGGATTATCTTGTCGTTTATTAGACAACGTGTTATATGTTATATGGTTATGTGTTTTGCGGATACCATGATTAAGACTAGTAGAGATAGAATAACTTAGATGAGGTTATTCGTAGGAGGCGGATCTCGGGAATGAAATAATATTAGTAGAACCCTAGGTGGAAACCCTAGGCGTAATAACGGATGTGCATATTGGTATATGATTTATCCATTTCTTGTTTGATGATATGGTGATCGGACTAGTAGAGTCGAATGATTAGGATGCGATTAATCCTTTATATTCATATATCTCAATATACCCATTTGTGGTTTGTGGTGAGAGGTTTATAGTAGAGACTCCCTATGGTTGCCTTGGATATTTGTGGTCAATCATGCCCCCATACATGGTTGAGATAATCTACTGTAAGGATATACTCTTGCGTTATTCGTTCGGAGTTGGTGATAATCGGATTAGTATGACGCCTGTAGCTAGATAGCTACTTTACGTCTTAAATACCCACGAGATATGTTCGTGGTAGCAGGTTGGGGCATGCATGATTGAACTGATAGGATGATATAATTTCGACTTAACCCTCTTGCCGTGTTTGTTAGTAGAGGAGTTATCTTTGTTGACCTTGATAGGCGTTTCCTGTTAGTTGGGACGAATCCTATGATTAATCGTCTCGACGTGATTATTAGTGGACTTATGATTTTGATCGACCTTGATACCGATCATGTTGGAAGGGTTGGAAGGCTAGATTTAATCATCTAGACTTATTTATTTATAAGTTGATGATCTTTACCGACTTTGGTAAACGTTTGGTATTAGAGGTGTTGAAACCCTCGCTTGATCGCCTCAATGGGTTTAATTGTAGATCGATGATCTTTGTCGACGTTGAAAGTCGATTTATGCAAAATGTATTGGATAACCCTAGGCTTAACAACCTAGGACAATCAGCTCACGCGACCTATTGGTGGTATGCGCGGAGCGTGCGATCAATAATTAGATATTTATATACGATCTGTCTATCCACGAGTCTCATTTGTGGTAGTATATAGTTCTTGCGTGCGCTATTGATTGTCGGCCATGGGTTACGTTCGTAGTAGCTCGTAGATAGTTTCCTTTGTGCGAGCCACTGAGACTTTGTCGTGGTATCCGGATGTGCCTTGCTTGTTGCAGTGGTTGAGTATATTGCGAGTATATTTATTATCTGCGATTAGTTAATTCTTGATGATATTGGTACTCTGAGGTTGGGTTACTTTAGTTTGTTCCTGTGACTTCCATTATGTGCATTATGATTATGCACTATTGTCTATACATCCACAGTGGTTGTACTATCCCCTCCTCACTTATCCTCTAGGTTAAGCGATGGAGGGCGTGTCATATTGACCTACCTTGTCGCTCGAGAGTTCCTTATCGTGCTTGTCCCCTTTGCATCGTCGAGATGCCGCTTTGTTTACTTTATTGGTATTGCATTTTATTTATGCACTTTGGATTTTGTCGCAATTGGATTTGGGGTCATAAAACTATTTTACTTTGATTGATATATGTTTAGTCGTGCATGCATGCGATTATTGAAATACTTATATTTCTATAATTATTTGAGGTTTTACAGATTTGGTCTATGGATTACGGATATTGTCACTAAGGGGCTCCCTTGTCATTTGGATAGCGGATATGCCCCAGGGCGTGACAATTTATTGGTTTCTGAGGTTTTGGTTTGCGGGTTTAGTGTTTGAGGATTTTATTTTCCTTGGATTTTTGGGAGTTCTCGTGTTTTGGGAGAGTTGAAGGATATCTACGAGCTATAGGAAAAGTATAGTCTTTAGTAGTTCTTGTACTTTAGTGGTTAGGAAAAGTATTGACTTAGGAAATTTCCCCTACTCATAGTGGGTGGCGAGTTCGATGACGTATTGATCTTGAGAATCTAATGATGATTTTGAGGTACGGATTCTTTAGAGGTGCCGGTGATGTCGAATTGAAAGCTAGGGATTTGGCACCTAGTCACCAATTGGAGGACAAGGAGTAAACCCTCGGAGAGTATCGATCCCTACTAATAGTGGTTTGGTTATGGATAAAGGCGTGTATACTTACCTTTGGTCAAGGCGATGAAAGATCGTTTTACCTTATTATAGGAGGTGTTGGAGGGGACATTTATACATGTCCCATATTTCTTCTAGAGAAGATCCGAAACTCTTTGTTAAAAGAGAGATGAACCTTTGAGGTTATGCATCGATTATCGATGATAGAATGCGGTAGCTGTAGAAGGAAATGAATATCCTGCATTGTGGATATATGATCTATTTAGATCAGCTATAGGATACCTATATATATACTCTAGGATTGATTGGGACTGGTGTGATGATATTGTAGTGACATGGTGTCCTACAATTATCACTGTCGTTGTGATGATTTTTATATCATCAGCTTAGAGTAAAGAGAATACATGTGTATAGCGACGACAATTTCATACTTGGTATGAATTGTATGAGCTTTTGGATTATTTTATTAGACTTATTGATGACTTAGTCGTCCAGGGATTTGGGAAATCGTGTATTCTGGACACGATTGGATCATTTGTGATGGTGGTAGTTGGAGTTGAGCACTCGGCCACCGTAGATGATGGTTTTCTGGTATTGATTTGATTATTACCATAGATATGGATAGGATGCTCTAGTGGTACTATACCGCTGACTGGTGATGGAATTTACTTGGTCTAAAGCTTGTGAAATTAGTTTCACAGCTCAGACAATGATTGACTTTTACACCCGTGGTGTTTGATCATTCTCGGGTGGAAGGAAGGGTATTGTATGCGGATGCAATGTTTCAGAGAATGGAGCATTTCTGATTTAGTTGATCGAGACGTATCCCGTGTTTACGTCAAATGAGGAACTACGAGATGGGTTGTCATATATTTATGACGTGGACTTATGATTATTATATTGTTTAGAAGAGGTGAGGAGCAGAAATGCTCATGGAGTTTTGGCTAGCTACTGGATAGCTACTATAGAGTAGCTGGAACACGAATGATTGTAACAAGGAAGTTTGGTCGCGATAGCCTCCCATGCACTTACAGAGTGTGTGGTGGAGTGGATTTTGGACGTTAGATGGACTACCGTCTCTGACTCCGAGGAGGATAATGGTTTCCGGAGTTGTATTAGTTTAAGGAACGGATGCTTCAGGAAATTCCGATTCCGGAATGGAAGTGGAAGCGTATTATTATAGATTTTGTGGTGAGTTTGCCTTGGACACATCAAGGCCATGACGCGATTTGGGTAGTCGTTGACCAACTAACCAAATCAGCGCACTTCTTAGCGATTCAGAAGACCGACTCTTAGGATCGCCAGAAGAGTTATGCAGATCGTAGACAGAGACCTTTGGAGTTCTCTGTTGGTGATCATGTATTCCTGCGAGTCTCACCCACGAAAGGGGTGAAGAGATTTGACCTTCGTAGTAAGCTAGCTCCTAGATACATTGGTTTGAGGTTTTGGAGAGCATCGGAGCAGTCGCTTACCGTCTAGGGCTACCACCGTTTTTGGCTGGTATCCAGGATGTGTTTCATGTGTTCATGCTGAGGAAGTATGTGTCAGATTCTACACATATTCTATCAGATATGTCAGGTTACATTCAACCTGATGCTACATACGCAGAGGTTCCGGTACGGATTTTGGATTTCAAAGAATGACAGTTGCGGAACAAGGTTGTGCGACTTGTCAAGGTCGGGTGGAGTCACGACACCGACGAGGAGGCTACTTGGGAGCTCGAGGAAAAGATCAGAGCTCAACACCCCCACTTGTTTACTTAAGGTACGTGAGGTATATTTTAAATACTTGTGGTGTTTCTTACTCGTTGTGCATTTGAGTAGGAAATTTGGGGACCAAATTTTAATTAGTGGGGAAGAATGTTAAATACTGAAAAATTTAAAACACTAAATTAAATGGCCAAAATTAGGAAAATAATCGTAGAAATTATTTTTGGATTTTTGGAGAATTTTAGAAAATTTTCTGGAAATTTTCGGGAATTAAATGGTGCTTGTAGGGGGTATTTATGGAGATAAGGAAAACTTTTAAAAGGCTGTTTGGATTATCGACCTAAGGTTTTAAATAGAAAACCTCCCGATTTTAGTTTCCCCCTCCGTCGGTTTCTTCTCCTCGCTTATTGCGACACGCGCGCCCCCTCTGTCTCCTTCTCGCGGCGCCCCTCTCTCGTTGCTTCGCCAGCCATGGCAGCGCCGGCGATACCCTGTATCTCTTCTCCTTTCTTCGACCTCTGCTGACCCGGAATCGTCGCCGAAACCACAGCCGTGACCACAACGCGGGATCGCCCGCCGCCGCGTCGCGCCCGCGGTGTTTCTTTCGCCGCGGCGACGCTTTCTTCCGAGCCCGAGTCCTTCCTTGCAAAGAAGTAACGACGCTCAATCTTGCGAAGCCGACAAAGTGAACGCCGCAAGCCGAGGTGGCGCATGGCGCAGGTTTTGTTTCTGACCTAGGTTCACTATTTTTGCCGGAGCAGGCGATTAGGGCAAATTGGGTGAGATTGTTGCCGGTGGGGGAGCTGCCCTTCTAGCCGAGCACTGCCGGAGCAAGGTAAGGCGTTGATTGGGGTTTTGTCTAATCCCTACGGTATGTTTCTGTGATTTGACAGTGGATTGAGTTTGGGCAGTGATTTAGGGCAACAAGGAAATTTAGGAATCAGGCAATGAGAAGGTTTTGCTAGCGCAGGTATATCTTGAGGATATTTTTGTAGGTGATGAATTAGGTTAATTGATTTGGAATTAATTGGGCTAAATTAATTGTGTGGATATTTATGGACAAGGAAAATTGGAAATAGTTTGGGTTAATTGGGTTATGAAGGAAATCGATTAAGTATTCGATTTGTCGGTGGGTTGCATTTTTATGCTTAATAATAATTATGTCAGATGTAGTGTTTTGGCCATTTAGGCAAGTTCTACTCGTGACGATTTGGTTCTTTTACGGACATTTTATCAGGCGGGTATTTTGACTTAACTTTTAGATTAAGTCAAATTGATATGCTAGTTAGGATAGCTTGCAATAATTTTTCATGTTTATATGCCTAGTATGTTTTTGTGCCTACTAGATACATGCATTTGATCAGTATGTTTATATCTTCCTGTTTTACTTGGATCATAGTATTTGGATTATGGATATGTACATATTGATTGTACATATTATTCGGATAGGTATTTTGAGTAGGATTTACATGCTTTAGTATCATGCACCATCTTGCATGTTCCATTATTGTTGAGCCCGCACTAGTTACATGGCTCGCACACACGCCACTGCGGGGTTAGTGGTACATCGTGAGGGTGTGTGCGATTTGCTCTGTCGAGTTCGCCGACCGCTCATGGGTAGCGACGGCAGCGCGTGGTAGCGGCAGGATCCCTCCTCCGTCTATGACACCGGAGATGAGAGCTTAGCTCCCCACTATGTTTGGGGCGGAGGATAGGTGTACTCGACAAAGATCCCGCCCACTCGGCCACTCAGAGTAGTGATGGCAGAGTGCACATTGTCATAGCCCTACCCACTCGGCTTCACCATTGCGTGAGGCGATGTGGCGCGTGGGGTGACCATGTCATTTGGCATGCACTTTGCACATATTGCATTTGTATTGTGTTTGCTGCATTTTTATTGATGCCTTGGATGTGCATATGATTGTCATGCATACAGGATACATGTTTATATATGGTCAGGACTTTATTACTCCTAGTCAGGCACATGCTCCTATATCGTAGTAGAGATCTGTAAGTATACCATTTTGTATTTCTTGCTTGCATACCCTATTTATGTGAGACTGTACTGGCATGATATTTTTATTGTTAGCTATACCTTACTTTGCATATCTACTATACCCGCAGAGTTCTTTGAACTCACCCCGTTGATTCAGTTTTATTTGAGATGAAGTCATCAGGAGAGTCCAGTTGCCAATCCCCCTCGTCGAAGTGGATAGGTTTTTATTGGTCTTATGGTTTTGGATCTTGTATAGAAGAGATGTTTAGGTCCTGATGTTTTGGTTATGTACTCGTGGATTTGTGGTGTCCTTGTAGACCTTTATTCGGATTTTATTCCGGTTGGTTTTGGTTGGGTTATTCCTGCTCAGATGGCAGAAGGGGTAAGTCTAGTTAGTGTAGACTTATATTTACCTTGATTTGTTGGCCTGAGGCCTATTTGATTACCTGCATGTGATGTTTGGATTCCGGTCGTGTTGACCGATGTATAGTGGCCGTGTAGGCTTTGTATAAAAATTGATATTGTCAACCGTACAGGGGAGATGTTGCCGGATTTTTGTCTGGCGGGGACTCCCTCGGGGCGTGACAGAGAAGGAGTTTGGTTAGTATTGTGCGTATAACTCAAGCTCGGTGAGCTCACCCCGTGGTGTAGGAACCCTAAGGTTTCGAACCACGTATATCGCCGTGTATTGTGTGTGCTTGTATATTTCCTTTGTGTTTGTATTCATATTTCTACTGCGCAAACTAACGAATTATAGACAAGCACGCAAGAGCGAACAATTTCCATCAATTATGTGAATTGGGCTATTCACCCCCCTTTAGCCAGCCACTGATCCTCCAACAATGGCGACATCAATCGTTATCTTTTTTGACCTTGTGTATTTGCTGATTCGTTGCCATCATTCGATTGATGCCCTTCATCAATTGACTTCTGGTAGCATCAGTCGACTGTCAATAGCCAATAGTCGATTGCCAGCTTGGTCACTCCCCTACAATAAGAGGTTAGCATGGAATATGGTAAATATGATGGTTTCTTACCATCCAATCTTGACTTAAACCTTCCACTAGAAGTCTTAGTCGGATCGCTGCCTACGGTCATCCCCGTACAGAGGACATGACCTTACTATCTCTCTTCGCACTCATGCTTATCTCTGGTCCTTTATGACCTGTCGCTTTTCTTCCGGTCTTCACAGGTTCTTGACTTCATCCGAAATTCTCGGTGTCGCCCGACCACAGTTTCTCGACTCGAGAGTCTCTGGGTGTCGCTGACCTTCATCTCATCTTAATCATTCCTGCACACTTAGTTCACTTCATGAGATAATGACATGACCTTAACTTTGAGCCTTTACCATAATCAAAACCTAGGTTCGATTATCTGGTTCCCCTGCACTAACAATCTCTCTCTTTTTGATCTATGACAAATCGACACAAAGTTAAGGGAAATTTAAAGCATAAACCAAGTAGAGTAAGTGATAAACGCCTTTTCAAAAACTCCCCCTTAACCCTAGGTGAGTTTTGAAAGAGATACTTTAATTTTTAAAATTAAATTTTGTGTTACTCCCCCTTAACTTTGCTCTTCTCCCCCTTTTCCATAAATTAAAAAAGTGTGGTTTATATAAAATAGGGGTTTAAAAATAACATGTTATAAGCATGCATCTAGAATTATTAAGGATAAATCAACTATGAGTCCAAGCATGCATTAAGCATTAGTTAGATAGATTAGTTCAAGGTATATCCCTCTTCACCAACAATTTAATAAGTTTTTGAAACATAATTTTGATTTTCAAAATACTTATAAGTTTTTGAAACATATTTTAATAGTTTTCTCTCCCTCTTAGTCAAATATATGAAGTATATGAGGTTTAGGGGGTGCTAAATTTTGGCCTAGAGCGTTGTATACTTAGTATTGGCCAATCAAAGTTATAATTATTTGTTAAGTGCAATAGTTGAGAAAATAGGTAGCATTTGAAAAGGTTATGTTTTGTGTATATTATGATTATTCCTTAACATCTCACCCATTCTATGTGTCTCAAAAATGTGTTCGTCTTATATGTTTTGTAAGATGATTTTAACTTGATTAAAGTTAATCAACCTTGAGTTAGATTTGGATTTAACCCTTAGTTTGTCAAGTAAACATTTCAAGAAATTGGCTTCCAGGTCGTGGTGATGTACATGGGCCTTCTTTGATCGGAACAACGACCACTTCTTTAGACAAAGCCAAATTCAAGAAATTGATTACTTGAGTCACTTAAGATTACTTCCTAGTCTAACTAGTTTAGGATAAGGTGAGGTAGCTTCAGATAGTTCAGCTCATCCAAGTGCACCAAGCTAGATATGCCTTATCTAGCTCGAATACACGCGACATTGTTTATGTTGGTGCAATCGACCCAGGTCACGATTGATCAGACTCGAGTTTGACTCGAACTGTATTTTGATGTTAGGCAAAATGTATGACATGGGATTATCATGGGAAGTCCAACATGGGTTGGCCACGTAAATCCAAGTGTGCAGCCTTGGTGGTGTTGGTAAAATCAAAGCATGAGGCTTGGTGTGGGAAGTCTTGAGGACTTGGCAAGTTCACTAAGTTAAGGCAATCAACCCATGTGATGTGGTTTTGATGTGTGTGGCAAAGGGTTTAAGTTAGGATTGTTATGGATTTGATATGTGCGTTGAAGTCATGTAGGACTTAGTAATTCGCACATCGACAATAGCATTGGCAAGATTCACCTCTCATGACTCGGTCCTTGAGTCGGTGAAAGATGCATTACAGAAGCTTTGTGCTTGGTGCATGTGAGGGACCATCGGACGAAGAGCATTGGAGTGAAGCTGAAGGAAGTAGACTTCAGGGCGAGATGTGAAGGATGACACTGCGAAGCTGTGCGCTTGGCACATCTGAGGGACGTGGCCAGACGAAGATAACTTCAAAGGCGAGGGACTCCAAAGAAAGATGAGAGTGAGCGATTATAACCCTGGGACAGGTAGCTCTTAGGTGAACTTAGCCAAATGGCTAAGTGTTGGATGGGTTTTCCCGACACCAGTCAACTACTATGGTAGCAATCGACTGATCCAAGTCGACTGGAGACTCGACTGGTGTTCGAGTCAAACTGGCGAGCGATCATTTGCCGGCTCGTGGCGATCATTGCTAGCTCCATCGATCGACTTTCAAGGAAGCGATCGGTGATGTCAAGGGTTTCAAGCACAGAAGCTTCAACAGTTGAGTGATTGCGTCGACCACTCGACTGATGTGGGAGCCGTTGGTTAAAATCCAATGTGGAAGAAGCTGTTAGAGGGAAATGGCTACAGCAACAGTCGACTGATCGGGGCATAAGTCGACTGTTGTTGGCTCAATGGGAAGAATGGCCTTTTCCCTATAAGAGGAGGCATTGGGACACTTGGGGAGCCTAATGCTTTAACTCCAAACAACACCCAAGTGCCCAAAACGTTTTCCTACTCTTCTTACTTGCATTTATCTCAATCCTATTGTAAGAAGAGTGATCTTGTAAGAAAAGGTTACCTCCACCTTGCTTGGTGCCAAGGAGAGAATAGTGAAGGTTTAGGCGTGATTCACCTGGAACGAATCGGTCTGTGGATTAGCGGCAAGGTCGTGAACCATGTTACGTCTTCGTGTTTGCTTTTACCTTCCTTTGTCTTAATTGTTTTACTTTAGCTTTATATTTCCTCTTGCGCTAATCATATTCGTAGACAATCAAGAACGAGTAAATTCCACCATACACGCGAAAGGCTATTCACCCCCCTCTAGTCGGCCACCGACGATCAAACAAGTAGTATCAGAGCAAAGTTGCTTGTCACTGGACTCATCGCCGCAACAAGAACGACAATTACAATTGTCGGCTCCAACATCCATCTGCCAAAGTTCGAGGGGGAATTTGCATGGTGGAAAAAGAGAATGGAGGTATTTTTCGAAACGGATTTTGATATCATGTTAATAATGGAATCCGGTTTCGATATACCTAGGGATGAAGAGGGGGAGCCAATATAAAAATCAAGGTGGACCAAGAAGCAAAGGGAAGAGCACTTTGCAAACTCAAAGGCTAAGCACCACCTTTTCAATGTGCTCCCCCAACAAGAAATAAATCAGATAGGAGAATGCTTTAGTGCCAAGGAGATGTGGGAGAAGCTAGTGGAGCTTCATGAAGGCACATCCGAGGCCAAGTTAGCAAGAAGGGACCTTCTCCGCTCCCAACTCAACAACATCAAATTAGAAAAGGGAGAAAAGGTACTTTCTTTACATTCTCAATTCAAAGAAATTATAACCAGTTTATCAAGTGTAGGTGAAAAGCTATCGAACTGGGACATGATCATGAAGGCTATTGATGCATTCCTCCGGTCCTCAAAGTGGAGCTCTATGGTGGACTCCTTTTATATTTTGAAAAATCTAGAGGTAAACACTCTAGAAGAGTTTTTCTCCACCATGGATCTTCATGAGACAAGGCTTGAAGGGATAATTGAAGAACCAAGTTTAAAGCCAAGGGGAATAGCACTAATGGTCGACAAGGGAAAGAAGAAGAAGATAACGCCACCCTCCTCATCTGATGAAGATTCATCTTCCTCATCAATGGATAGCAATGAGGAAGAATATATGGTAAGAAAGGTAAGGCGTGCATTAAAAAGTTTTAAATTTAACAAACTCATAATAGGGGAAGAAGGCCAAGGAGGAAGATTATTTGCTATAATTGTCAAGGAGAGGGGCACATAATGGATGATTGTCCCCTCTTGAACAAAATCAAGGAGGTGAGAAGAAAGAAAGAAGAGAAGAAGAAAGGGAGAAAGAAAAAGGAGGATGAAAAGAAAGCCAAGGAAAGGCTAAGGCACACAAAGCTGTGACATGGGATGATCCATCATCCTCATCAGAAGAAGAAGAAGCCTTTACAAGCCTTGCCCTAATGGATATAGAAGACTTGGACTCCACTTCCTCCTCTGAAGAAGAAACAAGCACAAGTGAGGAGAGCTCAAGTGAAGGGGGAGCTTCATCCTCATCCTCATCGACATCACAAGAAGGAGATTTGGTAAGTGAGGTAACAAATCTCCCTCCCAAGAAAATTATGTACATGATTTCTAGCTTAACTAAGGAATTATTTAGGGCTAAGAAAAAGAATAAATGCATGCTTGATCAAATTAAGGCCCTAGAGGAAAAACTAGGAAATGCATGCTCACATAATGATTACATTCCTTTTAATGTTAGTGATGCATGTATTGATGAAAACAAGGCCTTAAGGGAAAAGGTAGACCATTTAACTAAGGCCCTAGAGAAATTCACCATTGGCTCCAACACCCTAAATATGATTATAGGGAGCCAAAGGGCAAGTTTTAATAAAAAAGACCTTGGTTATAAGGGAAACAAAAATGAAAAGGCCTACCATTGCCTAATTGCTAGGGGTCAAGCTAAGAAGAAAATGGTAGCTAGGAAATGGATCCCTAAAGAATACTTGGTGAATCCTATAGGAAAGAACTTATATTGGGTTCCCAAATCCATCCTCAAGGGTTAGAAAAATCGTAGGATGGTCAACCATAGTGGACTTAACTTATATCATATTATATGGTTGACTTAGGATGATGAGGGTTATAGTTTTTAAATTGAGTGTTGGGTGATGAAAATGTGATCATAACATGAAATTATGTATAATCTTTATTTTATGATCATGATATGTAATTAGTGATTTATAATCATGATATGCAATAATTGATGATTTATGATCATGATTGATAATTCTTGATGATGTTCATGATTGGGTTTTTAGGATGATACTTAACCATGGGTAGAAATGCATGAAATTTTGGTTAAGTATAATACCTTTAGGTTCATCTCACATTCACTATAGGCTACTGTTAGGGCAATCAACCCATGTGATATGGTTTTGATGTGTGTGGCAAAGGGTTTAAGTTAGGATGATTGGATTTGATATGTGTGTTGGAGTCTTGCAGGACTTAGTAATTCGCACATGGAGCTTTGGCAAGTTTCACCAACTCACAACCTCATGCTTGAGATGCGAAGGAGCATTGTGAAGCCGTGCGCTTGGTGCTGCCGAGGGACATGGCCGCGAACGAAGAGAGTTTCAGTGAGGGACTTCAAGTGAGATGAGAGAATGAGTGAAATGTAAGTAGCTCATTATGTGAACTTGGCCGAATGGCTAAGTATCGGAGCCTCGACCACAAGGGTTGAGGTTTACCCGACTGTTGGACGCTCAAACTGATGTTAAGTTTGAGGTTTACACGGCATCAGTCGACTGCCATGTCATGGCAGTCGACTGTGACTCGACTGGTATACAAGTCTAGATTTTGTGCCATTAGTCGACTGCCACCGTTTGGCAGTCGAATGCCGAGACCACCAGTCGACTGATGATGGCATCAGTCGACTGGTCATGAGGGTTTTGGACACAGAATGGTGAGCAGTTGAGTGCTCACTTCCAGCACTCGACTGATAGCTCCATCAGTCGACTGATGGGATGATCAGTCGACTGATGTGGGAGTCGTTGGATGAAATTCAACGTGGAAGAAGTCGTTATTGGGCAACGGCTAAAGGAGCAGTCGACTGATTGGGGCATCAGTAGACTGCTAGTTCCCAATGGAAAGAAAATAGCCTTATCTATTTATAGAGAAGGTGTGGGCTTTTTGATGGCTAATGTTCATGCTCTAAACATCCTATTAAGTGCCCCACAAAGTAGAAACTCCTTCTCCTAGTTTTCTTTCACATCTATTGTAAAAGAAGGAGTGTTCTCATTGTTGTAAAGGTTTACCTCCACCTTGCTTGAGCTAAAGGGAGAGAGCATATTGGAGTGGTTTCAGAGTGATTCACCAGGGAACGAATTGGACCATGGATTAGCGGCGAGGCCATGAACCACGTTATATCATTTGTTAGTATTGCTTTTGTTTTTGTCTTTACTTTTCCACTTGCGCTAATTATATTTGTAGGCAATCAACGAATGAATTCCACCATACGACGTTTGAGGGATATTCACCCCCCTCTAGTCGGCCACTAACGTTCCAACAAGTGGTATCGAGTTAAGGTAGCTTGTTGAGGACTAACCGCCGCAACAAGCACTACATCAAGGATGGTCAGGTCTAATATTCATCCGCTGAAGTTTGAAGGGGAATTTGCGTGGTGGAAGAAACGCATGGAGGTATTTTTCAAAACCTACTTCAAAATCTTATTAATAATGGAAAATGGTTTCGAGATACCTAGGGATGAAGATGGGGAGCAAATAGAGAAGACAAGATGGACAAAGAGACAAAGAGAGGAGTACTTGGCAAATTCGAAGGCCAAGCATCACTTGTACAATGTGCTCCCCCAACAAGAGATCAACCGGATAAGGGAATGTGCAAGCACCAAGGAAATGTGGGAGAAACTCATAGAGCTCCATGAAGGCACTTCCGAGGGCAAGCTTGCAAGAAGAGATCTTCTTCGCTTCCAATTAAGCAACATCAAACTTGAAAAGGGAGAGAAGGTAAATTCTTTATATTTTAGGTTTAAAGAAATTTTGATTGGACTAACAAGTGTAGGAGAAAAACTCCACAACCGGAACATGGTCATGAAGGCAATAGATGCCTTCCCTCGGTCATCAAGATTGAGCTCAATGGTGGACTCTTTCTACATCTCCAAGAATCTAGAGATAATCACTCTAGAGCAATTCTTTTCCACCATGGAGTTGCATGAGACAAGGCTTGAAGGAATAAGTGAAGAACCAAGCATCAAGCCATCAAGAGGAGTAGCCTTAGTAGCCAACAAGGGGAAGAAGAAGAAGATAGATACTTCCTCCTCCTCCGATGAAGCATCCTCCTCATCCTCCATGAATAGCAATGAAGATGCTTATATGGTAAGGAAGGTAAGGCATGCTTTAAGAAATTTAAAATTTAACAAATCTTATGATAGGAGAAGACACAAGAGGAAGATAATTTGCTATAATTGTCAACAAGAGGGACATATAAGAGATGAGTGTCCCCTCTTGAACAAGAGCAAAGAAGAGAGGAAGAAGAAAGAAGAAAAGAAGAAGGGGAGTAAGAGAAAGGAAGAAGAGAAGAAGGACAAAGAAAAGGGGAAGGCCAAAGCACTCAAAGCAAGGACATGGGATGATCCTTCATCTTCCTCATCCGAAGAAGAAGAACATGTCTACTCAAATCTTGCCTTGATGGCAATTGATGATTTGGACACCTCCTCCTCCGAAGGTGAAAAATCAAGCTCAAGTGAGGAGAGCTCAAGTGAAGGGGGAGGCTCTTCACATCCAAAGAAGAAGATATGGAAACTATGGTAATGAATCTTTCACCTAAGAAAATGGTTTTCATGATTTCTAGCTTAACTAGGGATTTATTTAGGGCTAAAAAGAAAACTAAGAGCATGCTAGATGAAATTAAGGCCCTAGAAGAAAAATTAGAACAAGCATGCTTAAATATTAATGATAATATTTCTTCTAGTTTTGAAAATTCATGCTCACATGATAACTATATGCCTTTTGATGTGAATGATGCATGTATTGAAGAAAATAGGGCTTTAAGGGAAAAGGTAGACCATTTGACTAAAGCCCTAGAAAATTTACTATTGGCTCCAACACCCTTAATATGATCATAGGGAGCCAAAGGGCAAGCTTCAATAGGAAAGGCCTAGGTTATAAGGGAAAGACAAATGAAAAGGCCTATAAATGTTTGATTGCTAGGGGTCAAACCAAGAACAAGACAATAGCTAGAAAATGGATCCCTAAAGAATATCTAGTGAACCCTATAGGAAAGAACTTGTATTGGGTTCCTAAATCCATCCTTGAGGGTTAGAAAAACCCTAGGTTAGTCAACCATAAGGATTTTACTTATACTATATGTTTTGGTTGACTTAGGATGATCGGGACAAAATTTTTGAGATAGTGTTGGGTGATGATAATGCACCCATAAATAGATAAAATCATGCTTTGGGTGATACTTGACTTATTATCATGATTTTATACCAAATGCATGATTACAAATTGATTGATACATTTGTTTCATGATCATAAAGTGAAATCAATGCATATATGTCTTTATGATCATGTGGTATGTTAGAGTGATACTTAACCATGGGTAGAATTGCATGAATTTGAAGGTTAAGTACATAAATACCTTTAGGAACATCTCACATTCACCATAAGGATAACTTTGATTGAAAACATAGTATGGGTGAGATGATAGGATGATACAAATGGTCTACTAATGCCTATGGCATTTAGATGGTCATTTTAAGTATCAAAATAGCAATAATAAACCAATCATGGGGAAGGCTTATGTTTAATTCATAGACATATTGCCCAAAGATCATGGTTGGATATTTCATATGTTTTCAAAACCATTTCATACTTTAAAATCTGTGTTTTCATGTTTTGAAACAATCTAATGCAAAACTAGGTGTAAAATTGATACAAACTTGATCAAATACTAGTTGTTTTTGAAGCTTTTGGATTTTTAGAAAATTATTGAAAATATAAGTAATTTTAATGAAAACTCATTTTTCACTGATAAAGGACTTTAAAAGAAATGTGTTTTCAAAATTTCACTATTTTTTGAATTTTCTGAAATTTCTAGTGCATTTCTGAATTTCGTCCAGAAAATTAGAAAACCTGAAATTTGTGTGCCAATCGACCGGTAGTCTGAACCAGTCGACTGATGTACTGTACACGAGCATAATAACCTGATTTTATTAGGTTTTGTTTGGGTTTTGGGTATTTTTCCTTCTTAGAGATGATGTCATATGTGTATAACATTTAGAAAATGTTTTTGATGGTGTCAAAGGGGGAGAATTGATAAGGTTTAAGTTAATCATGATAAAAGGGAAAATTTAGCATGTCTTAAGGGGGAGTTGTTATACTCATGTTTTTATTTACATGCTTTCCTTGCTTATGTTATTGTTATTTGTTTACCTAACTTAAACGGATTGCCACACATCAAAAAGGGGAAGATTGTTAGGGCAATCAAACCATGTGATATGGTTTTAATGTGTGTGGCAAAGGGTTTAAGTTAGGATGATTGGATTTGATATGTGCGTTGGAGTCTTGTAGGACTTAGTAATTCGCACATGGAGCTTTGGCAAGTTTCACCAACTCACAACCTCGTGCTTGAGACGCAAAGGAGCATTGCAAAGCCATGCGCTTGGTGCTGCCAAGGGACATGGACGCAAACGAAGAGAGCTTCAGCGAGGGAATTCAAGTGAGATGAGAGAATGAGTGAAATGTAAGTAACTTATTAGGTGAACTTGGTCGAATGGCTAAGTGTCGAAGGCTCGACCACAAGGGTTGAGGTTTACTCGACTGTCGGACGCTCAAACGGATATTATTTTTGAGATTTACGGACATCGATCAGTCGTCATGTCATGCGATCGATTGCTCAGTCGACTATGACTCGATTGGTACGAAGTCCGGATTTTTGCCATTAGTCGACCGCCATGGGTTGGCGATCGATTGCACCAGATCCGATGATGGAATTAGTCGATCGGGTCGAGGGTTTTGGGCACAGAATGGTGAGCAGTTGAGTGCTCGCTTTTGACACTCGACTGATAGCTCCATCAGTCGACTGATGTGACGATCATTCGACTGATGTGGGAGCCGTTGGATGAAATTCAATGTGGAAGAAGTCGTTATTGGGCAACATCTACAGGGCATCGATCACGATCGCTAGTGCCCAACGGAAAGAAAATAACCTTCCCTATTTATAGAGAAGGTGTGGGCTTTTGGATGGCTAATGTTCATGCTCTAAACATCCTATTAAGTTCCCCACAAAGCTGAAACTTCTTCTCCTAGTTTTCTTTCCCATTTATTATAAAAGAAGGAGTGTTCTCATTGTTGTAAAGGTTTACCTCCACCTTGCTTGAGCAAAAGGTAGAGATCATATTGGAGTGGTTTCAGAGTGATTCACTGGGGAGCAAATCGGACCGTGGATTAGCGGCGAGGTCGTGAACTACGTTATATCATTTGTTAGCATTGCTTTTGTCTTTGTCTTTACTTTTCCGCTTGCGCTAATTATATTTGTAGGCAATCAACGAACGAATTCCACCATACGACGTTTGAGGGCTATTCACCCCCCTCTAGCTGGCCATCAACGTTCCAACAGCTACTTTGATTGAAAACATAGCATGGGTGAGATGATAGAATGATACAAATGGTCTACTAATGCTTATGGCATTTAGATGGATCATTAAGTGTATCAATAGAGCAATAATAGACCAACTATGGGGAAAGCAAACGTTTAATCAATGGAAATATTGCCAATAGATCATAGTTGGATATTTTAAATGTTTTAAAACCATTGTATACTTTGCAAACAGTGAATTCATGTTTTGAAAAGTTTCAAGGCAAAACTAGGCTTTAAAATGGATACAAACTTTTGACATTTTTGCAGCTTTTGAGTTTTTGCCAAATTTTCAAAAATAAAATGAATTTTCATGAAAAATCATTTTTCACTGATAAAGGAACTCACTAGAAATATGTTCTTCAAATTTAATGATTTTTATAATTTCCTAGAATTTTTAATGCATTTCTAAAGTTGGATTTTGAAAATCAGAATTTCTGAAACTTAGGTGTCAGTCAACTGAATCAGTGGATCAGTCGATTGTTGTACTGTGCACGAGCATAGTAACCTATTTTTATCATATTTTGAACTTGTTTTAGTATTTTTCCTTCATTAGACTTGATGTCATGCGTGCATAACATTTGTATAATGTTTTTGATGGTGTCGAAGGGGGAGAAATGGTGAGTTTAAGTTAATCATGCTAAGGGGAGAGTTAGCATGTCTTAAGGAGGAGTTGCATGTTTAAGGGGGAATTTTTATACTCATGTTATTTACATGCTTTCTTGCCTTATGTTTTATGTTAATTGTTTTACCTAACTTAAGCGGATTGCCACATATCAAAAAAGGGGAGATTGTTAGGGCAATCAACCCATGTGATGTGGTTTTGATGTGTGTGGCAAAGGGTTTAAGTTAGAATTATTATGGATTTGATATGTGCATTGAAGTCATGCAGGACTTATTAATTCGCACATGGATGATAGCATTGGCAAGATTCACCTCTCATGACTCGGTCCTTGAGTCGGTGAAAGATGCATTGCGGAAGTCATATGCTTGGTGCATCCGAGGGATCGCCGAACGAGGAGCATTGGAGTGAAGCCGAAGGAAGTAGACTTCAGGGTGAGACGCGAAGGATGGCGCTGTGAATTTGTGTGCTTGGCGCATTTGAGAGACATGGTCGAACAAAGAGAACTTTAAAGGCAAGGGACTCCAAGGAAAGATGAGAATGAGCGATTGTAACCCTGGGACGGGTAGCTCTTAGGTGAACTTGGCCAAATGGCTAAGTGTTGGACAGGTTTTCCCAACACTAGTCGACTTCTATAGGTAGCAGTCGATTGATCCAAGTCGACTGGAGACTCGACTGGTGTTCGAGTCGAACTTCTAGCTGATCAGTCGATTGCCAGATCATGGCAGTCGACTGCTAGCTCCATCAGTTGACTACCAAGGGGAGCAATCGATTGATATCGAGGGTTTCTGGCACAGAAGCTTCAACAGTCGAGTGATTGTGTTGACCACTTGACTGATGGGAAGATCAGTCGACTGATGTGGGAGTCATTGGTTAAAATCCAACATGGAAGAAGCCGTTAGAGGGCAACGACTACAACAACAGTCGACTGATCGGGGCATCAGTTGACTGCTGCTGGCTCAACGGGAAGAATGGCCTCTTCCCTATAAGAGGAGGCCTTTAGACACTTGGGGAGCCTAATGCTTTAACTCCAAACAACACCCAAGTGTCCAAAATATTTTCCTACTCTTCTTACTTGCATTTATCTCAATCCTATTGTAAGAAGAGTGATCTTGTAAGAAAAGGTTACCTCCACCTTGCTTGGTGCCAAGGAGAGAATAGTGAAGGTTTAGGCATGATTCACCTAGAACGAATCGGTCCATGGATTAGCGGCAAGGCCGTGAACCATGTTACGTCTTCGTGTTTGCTTTTGCCTTCCTTTGTCTTAATTGTTTTACTTTAGCTTTATATTTCTGCTTGCGCTAATCATATTCATAGATGATCAAGAACGAGTAAATTTCACCGTACACGCGAAAGACTATTCACCCCCCTCTAGTTGGCCACTGACGGTCCAACACACTAAGCTCAGGGTCCTTGATTCGGTGAAGGATGGTATTGTAAAGTTGTGTGCTTGGTGCATCCGAGGGACCACCGGATGGGGAGCGAATTTGTTGGATCGATTTGAGCGCTAGAGGGGGGATGAATAGCGAAAAACAATTTTTATTCATTCGATATAAAATGTGAATGAGAGTAAATACAACGGAAAGAAAATATTACTTGTTTGTTTTTACTTGGTTCACAGCCTTCGACTGCTAGTCCAAGGCCCTAACGATCCTAGACCGCCTACGGAGGGCAAAGCACTAAAAACACTCCTCGTTAGAGGTAGGAGTAAGTGAATACAATCGATACGAAAAAGCTCAAGGTAGAAGGACACTCCCCCTCTCCTTGCTACGATTAAAACATGATAAATACAAATTTAAAGACAACAATAACAAAAATACCAGCGACAATTAAAGTATATGAAAGTTAGGCACTTATTGTCGGAGATGTGGTAGCACTTCATCGTCGTAAGGTCGTCGTAGAAGAGTATCGTAGAGGACGCTTTTTTGGAGAGCTTTTGATGATGGCAATGGGGTGGAGAACCCCTACTTTTATAGCGTTGGAAACCCTAGACGTCACATCTTCAACCAATGAGAGCAAGCCTCCTATCCCTTTAAAAATAGAGATAAGCTTTGACTCTCCTCGAAGCAAATCCTTGACCAACAGTCGACTGCTACCCTTACCAGTCGACTGCTAGATGGATCAGTCGACTGATACAAGCCCTCAGTCGACTGATGGTAGATTTTCCAGTTGTAACGAAGAGTTAGCTCGAAAATAAAGTTAATATAGGTAAATTAAATGGTCATATACCATCCGATCTCGACTTAGACCTTCCATGGGAGGTCTTGGTCAGATCGTCGCCTAAGAATGCCCCCGTACAGAGGACACGACCTTCCTTGCACTCACTCACACGAGCTTACCTCAACATTTACCAGCTTCCGCTCGGGTCTTCCACCTGATTCTTTCGGCTCCCTTCGAAGTTATCCCGGTGTCGCCCGACCACCACGACTCCCTCCGGGTATCGCTGACCTTTAGCTCTAGCTTTAGCTCTTTTCTACACACTTGATTTAGCTCGTGAGATAACAAAATGAGCTTAACTTTGTATCATTTGCTATAATCAAAACTCAGGTTCGACTTGGGTTCCTACTACACCAACAATCTCCCTCTTTTTGATATATGGCAAACCCATACAAAGTTAAAGAAATAATATGCATGAGGAATTAAAAATTAAGTAGAAGTAATAGAAACTTTCTTTCAAGTACTCCCCCTTGACCGAGGGAGAGTTTTGAAAGAAGGTCTTAACCCTCCCCCTTGATGTTTGCTACTTAGGAAGAGTTTAAGTAATTAACAATTACTTAAAGTTGGCCTTAGTATTAAAAATAAGTTTAAGTTAAGAAGATTCCTTAACTTGTCCTTTCTCCCCCTTTTTTAACTAATAAATTATGTTAAGTAAAACATTAACTTTTGGCCATGAGAATATAGAATTAAGTTACTAAGTTAAGTTATCAAAAAGTGATCCCTTAACTTTGGCCTTTTCTCCCCTTTTGCCATAAATCAGAAAGAGGGAGGGGGGTTTTTTGAAAAACATGGTTTTGAATCTAGTTTTAAGTCTAAGCATGTTCCAAATAAATTTTGAAAATAGTAATTTAAACATAATCTCATATATTTAAATATTCAACTCTATTTGACTCGATTGATATGAAAGATCAACAAGTCCTGGTAGGAGTTGATTAATTTATGTAATTATACTCCGTGGTTCATGTCGATGTACAGAATCTACATCTGGAACCAGGAGTAAGGTCTTAACATCTCACGCCCATCTACGTGGCTAAGTACACAAACACATTAGTCCTATGTGTTGTGAGATGTATTGGCTCCTTAAATCTATAGGTGCATGATATTTAGGGTGAGCCCTAAGCTAGTTCCATTAACATAAAAAAGAAAAGTAAATACTAGAGTATATAAAAAGAATGTAGGTCCTACTCTATTATGCACATGCCTAATCTTCGTCTTAGTAGACTAAATTCGGCTTCAAGTAGTAGCTTGGTAAAAAGATCGGCTAGGTTTGACTTGGATTCCACATATTCGAGTTTAATGGTTCTGTTAGCCATATGTTCTCAAATAAATTGGTGTTTAACGTCTATATGTTTGGTCCTAGAATGACAAATAGGATTTTTGGTTAAGTTGATGGAGCTAATATTATCTATGTGAGTTTTAATATTGTTGAAGTTTAAGTTAAAGTCTTAGAGAGTGTGCTTCATCCAAAGAAGCTAGGCTACACTCACCCATCGACGATATTCGCCGGTGGTAGATAAGGCAACAGTTGTTGCTTCCTACTGTACCAACTCACTAGACTTGAGTCAAGAAGTTGACAACAACCACTCGTGCTCTTTCTATCAAGTTTACTGCTGGCATAGTCTGAGTCAGAATACCCAATTAGTTCAAACTCGGTAGATCTAGGGTACCAAATACCTACGCTTAGTGTGCCTTTTAAATACCTAAGGATACGCTTGACTAGGATTAGGTGAAACTCCTTGGCACAGGTTTGAAACCTTGCACACATACTTACGAATAATAATATCGGTCAACTCGCGATTAAGTATAGAAGACTCCCTATCACACTCATATAGTATTTTAGGTCGATGGCCTTTCCTTCTAAGTCCTCTCCTATATTAACATTAGTTGCCATGGGTATATTGATGGTTTTGTCATCTTGCATTCCAAAGCGTTTAATTAATTCCCTAGAATATTTTTGTTGATGTAAATATATTTCATCCTTAGTTTGTTTAATTTGTAGTCCTAGAAAGAAACTCAATTCACCTACTAAATTCATTTCAAATTCACTTTCCATAAGTGAAATGAATTTGTTTAGTAGGATCGAATTGGTTGTTCCAAAAATGATATCGTCTACGTAGATTTGGGTTATAAAGATTTTCTTACCTATGATTTTTACGAAAAGAGTCGGATCGACTAGGCCTTGATTAAACCCTTTTTACTTAAGATAAATTAAAAGTCTCTCGTACCAAGATCGAGGAGCTTGTTTGAGTCCATAAAGAGCTTTCTTTAATTTAAGGACATGGTCGGGTTTATCTAGGCTTTCGAATCCTGGGGGTTGGAAATGCTCCTTGATAAGTCCATTTAATAAGTCCATTTAAAAATACTTACTTGACATCCATTTGAAATAACTTAAATCTTCGATGTGCAGTGTAGGCTAACAACATTCGGATGGATTCTAGTCTAGCTACGGGGGCTTAGGTTTCATCGTAATCTAATCCTTCGACTTGACTAAAACCTTTGGTGACTAACCTTGCTTTATTTATAACTACTTCACCTTTGTCATCAAGTTTGTTTCGGAAGACCCACCTTGTTCCAATAACTGATTTATCTTTAGGTGGTGGTACTAATTCCCAAACCTCGTTCCTAGTGAATTGAGCTAGCTCTTCCTGCATTGCAATAATCCAATCGAGATCAAGAATAGCTTGTTCAATGGTTTTGGGTTCGATTTTTGAAATCAAGGAGATTTGACTAAGGTTTCTATAAGATGATCTAGTTCGAACCCCTAAGCTAGGGTCACCTATCACTTGGTCGATATGATGATTCGTTTGAATCCTAATTTGACTTGGGTTAGGGTCACAAATCACTTGGTCAACTGGATGACTCGTTGGACTTGGATTAGGGTTAATACTCGACTTGATCTCAGGGTTGGAGTTGAGTCTAGTATGAGTCGGTTCGCTAGTTGGTGTTGCTACGGGTTTTGTAGGTTTGTATCCTTCATCAAACACTACATTAATAGTCTCTTCAACTCTAAGAGTGACATGGTTGTATACACTATAGGCTCTACTTGTAGTCAGTATCCTAAGAAGATTCCGCAGAGGTTTTGGAGGTAAACTTTCCTAGGTAATTCTTAGTGTTCAGGATATGTATTACATCCAAATACCCTAAAGTACTTGATGTTTGGTAGTTTGTCATGATAGATTGATTTGAGGTCTTAAGGTGCCTCTTTACCAAAAGGATCCTATTTTGGACATAGCAAGCTATACTAACTTCCGCCAAAACCTATCAAGGAGGTTATATTCTTTTAGCATTGTCCTAGAGGCTTCTTGTAAGGTTCTATTTTTATGTTCGACTAGGCCCTTTTGTTGTGGAATTCTAGGACATGAGAATTCATGGTGATATCTATTTAGGTTACAGAAATCTGTAAACTTGTGGTTTTAGAATTCACCACCATGATCGCTCCTAAGTCTTTTAATTTTATGGTTCTTTTGATTTTCGATTAGTTTAAACAAGTTGATGAGTTGATCTAGGGTATCACTTTTATATTTGATGAACCTAACCCAGGTAAACCTAGAATAGTCGTCAATTATGACTAAGCAGAATTGACTACCGTTAAGTGACTTAGCTCCATGTGAATCGAATAGATCCATATGTAGGAGCTCAAGAACTTTTGCTTCGTTCTTGATTAGTTAGTTGATGTTGTGTCCTAGATTGTTTACCATGTTGACAAGCATTATAAATTTTATTATCTAAGTTGTTAAGGTTGGGCAAACCTCTGACTAAGCCACTCTGACTCATCTTGTGGACGAGTCTTGGGTGCGAGTGACCGAGTCGTCGGTGCCACAACCAAGATTCCTCTTGCTGTGTTATAAGACACTTGGTTGAGGAGTTAGGTAGATTAATAGTATAGATGTTGCTATTCCTAGTTCCTTTAAGGATAGTTTTAGAGGTTTCATTTGTTTTAATTACGCATTCATTTTCTAGAAATATGACCTTATAGTTATTATCACACAATTGACTTATGCTAAGTAAATTATATTCGAAATTTTCAACTAGTAAAACATTTTGAATGATAAAGTTTGAGTTGAGCTCAATATCACCTGATCCGATGATTTTGAGCTTGTCATTGTTTCCAAAGGCTACAGATCCGTGTCATTTGAATCGAAGCTTTGAAAACTTAAGTTGATCCCCGATCATGTGTCGGGAGCAACCACTATCCAACATCCATTGATCCTACACACAAGGTAGTTGTATCAGATATTGGAATTTAAGGGTTAGTTGAAGATTATTAATCTTAGGTCATCTCATCCATTTCTACATGATCAAACATGTTATCCTTATATGTTCTTGTGAGATGAATTCAATTTTACTTGATTAATTAATTTTAATGAATCGAAACTAGTCAACCTTGCGTTAGATTCGGATTTGACCCTAAGCTCATCAAGTCACCTTTTCAAGATCTTGCCTTCCAGGTCGTGGTGAGGCACTGGGGCCTTCTTTGATCGGAAAAATGACCAATTTTTTAGACAAAGTCAATTTCAAGAAAATAGTAACTTGACTCACTTAGGACCACTTCCTGGTCTAACTAGTCTAGGATCTACGAGGTAGCTTTAGCTAGTTCCACTCGGTCAAGTGAACCAACTAGATACACATTATCTAGCTTGAGTACCCAAAGACTTCGCTTTCCTAGTGTACTATCTTCTCGCATCATCCTGGTACTATGTTATCAAGTATTGACGAGTTATAATCCCTATCTAATCATCCTAAAAAGAAAATGAAAAAAAGACTAAGCATGCAATTTCTTAGTAATAGCATGAACAAGTTTTGTACTAGCTCCCCCGGGACCATTGAATCAGTACGGTCTTTCCATATAGTGGATTTGGTCATAGGAACCCGATCGTTAGATCCAAGTTGAGAAATCAAAGCGATCTTAGGTACCCATGCTTGGACATGTATTCTATTTCGACTTACGATTGACATATACGACTTGTTAGTCGTATTTGAGCTAAACCCAAGCCCGACCTGTTGGGATGTATACTGAAAATTTTATCTTTTTTGTGAACATCTTTATATTTTAAATAAAAATCACATGATCATTGTTTGCATATTTATGGTTATGCATATTGTTTGATACATTACATTGTAGATAACATGGTGTGTAGTGTCACATGGGAGATCATGTTATCAGTTCCTTGTAGAGTATAAGTAAAGGCTCACAACCGAGATGGTTTTGGAGAAATCATTGGTATGGTTGTAGTGTAATTTGGTATTGGTTTGTCTTGACCATAGAATTACACTAGTACACTTTGTGTGTATTGAGCATGACCGACTTAGAGGTGATTCAATTTATTGCTGACTACATAATTGAATCGGACCTCGGATATTATGTTGTACATGCTCTTAATCCTGATATAATAATGGGCACATATACTTAGTATTTATTTCTTTGATTTACCAATGGGCGAGATTTATAGATTAAATCGATAGGCTCGGTAAGTTAGGAAATGATATTATTTACATGGTGTGTCGTTGATTATAGGAGGAAACCGTGTCCTATATATTAGGATGATGATGTCCCCTTGAGGAGCTCATAAGGATCATCATGTAAACCCTGCAGGTGGACTTGGTCCGGCATGATGATGAGGTTGAGCAGTACTACTCATGGAGTTGGATGTTGATTAATTAATCGTCAGTAAATTAATTAATTGATGGATATTTGAGATCTTAAACACGGGGAGATATTTGTACAATTAATATATGGAGCTCATATTTATTTATGGGGGTTGGTGAGGTAGATCAATGATAATCCTCTAGTAGAATGGATTATCATTAATGGATCGGACTTTATGTGGGCTAGATCCATTGGGTGGCCAAGATCCAACTCCTCCTCATGGTTCCTATTGTAGCCTATTAAAAACTTCATGAAAGCCTAGATCCGACGGTGGAGATTCAAAGGAGGCTTAAGCCTAAATCTATAAAAGGAGGGCCTAGGCTTGGGCGTGAGATAAGAGTTTTGGTTCAAGGGTTTTGGTTTTTGGCGTGAGAGGCTTGGGAGGCTAGAGGTGGTTTTAGGGTTTTTCTTCCTTGGTTTGGGCGGCAACCTACCTAGGGTTTTGCTTCCTTGGTTTGGGTGGCACACCTTCTCCCAGCTCATTGCCGGCGCACCACCTTCATCCTCTCCCTTGGCCGGTAGCAAGAGTTAGGCTTTCTTCCCTTGGAGCTCTTGGCCGGCGCCCATCATCATCTCCATCTCCCTCTCCTTGGTGGTCGGCGGCAACAACAAAGAGGAGGAAGAGGTTTGATCTTCGTCCAAAGGGTTTGGGTCCGAAACTAGATAGGAGAAGAAGGGAGCTTATTATCTTTCTTTGTTCGGAGTGAGCAAGGAAAGGAAGATACGTGATCTAGGAGGCTTCATCTCTTGGAGGATCGTTGCCTACACAACGTCCAAAAGGAGGATAGGACATACGATAGAAGACCAAGAGGTAAACAAGAGGTATAATTCTTGTTTTGGTTTCCTTTTGTTTCTTTGTATGATGTATGTAATTGCATGTGGCTAATTTACTTGGACCCCGAAGATAAATACAAAAACCGGCGATCCATACATCGTCTATTCCGTGGCTAATCGAAGAAAAGAGGTAGGTTGCTTGAACAACAAGTTTGTTCAAGTGACCACTCTAATCGAATAGCATGACGATAGATCGGTTGCTTGGGTAATACCTCTTCGTCAAGGATTAATTTTTTTTAATCCGGGAACGTAGATGGGATCGCCATGCACAAGCGATCGAGGTGCGAAGCGAAGCTTCGGTTCCAACCTTCAACTTGTATCAGAGCCACGGTTTCTGATTTTGTGTATTTAGGATTCAGTTACTTTTCTGCACTTATCATATATTGTATGTGCCAGATGATAGTAGGTTGTGCGTAGGCTAACTTTTTGGTTGCAAGTATAAGATCCAACTATTATGGTCATATGTGTGTGTATGTCATTGGATGTGTGTAATTGTATTATTATTTGAATCCTCGGTGTTGACGAGGCTAGTATTTAATTTTTGTAATTAAGTACGACATTGTTTAGCCACTCTTTTATTTTAGTTTACTTTCGATCTAGATTTCATGTACACTCCTTCATGGAGTATAGGATCGATGGATGTAAATTAAAATAATTATTTTCGGCTCGGATCTCCGGATGGCTTGTACATGGCGTAGGGAGGAGCGGACGAGATGGCGATACGACGGGAGGCATATTGGAGAACAAAAGCCATAATAGTTAGAAAATATTTTTTTCATATTTATTGCTTTTTGTTTGATATGCATGTCGTGTGCTAGGAAAATTCCTCAATTTTAAATTACTAAGTGGGAGAGGGATATTTTTTAAAAATTCCCACAGCCTCTATTACGATTTGACATGTGATGTAAACAAACTTGCGTGTCGACTCTGAGTGCCTTCCTCCCCATCGGATGAGTTTATTTTGCGGATCACAGGGTAAAATATGATTATGGGAAATTATTTAGGAGCATGTGTACTTTTCCATCGGAAGGCACATAAACCGAGATAATTGCCTTGGTATCAAGTAATGGTGAACACTTAGATGCAAATAGGAGTATCCTCCCTATCGGAGTCACTGCTTTTATTTGTAGAACTGAAGAGGAACCAACTATTAATTTTATTTGTCAAAAAGTTAGGTTGAAAGGATAATAAAATTAATGGGTAAAACCTCCTCTTACAAATATAGAATTTGTATACGTCCACACTATTGTGGCATATGATATTCTCGGTGTTTTGAGGTGTTGGTTGATTTTAAAATTTTATTTTTTGAGGAATCAATAATTTTTTGAAATCTAATGTTTTAATCTATGTGATTCTTAGGTTTTTCAAAAATGACTTTCAATTGGCTTGCTGTGATACTAAAAGAGAATAAACTTACTGGACCCAATTATGTTGATTGGAAAAGGAATCTTGATAATGTTTTGACTGCTGAAGAGTACAAGTATGTACTCTTCGAAGAGTGTCCTCCTAAGCCTTCGGATGATTCTGGGGAAAAGGAGAAAGAGAGTTATAAGAAGTGGATAAAGGCATGGTGAAGTGTTACATTTTGGCTTCTATGTCAAATGTATTGCAACATCAACATCAAGCCATGCCTACTGCTTATGACATGATGCTCAATCTCAAGGAACTTTTCGGACACCAGAATCGGGCTACTAGGCAAGAAGCCATGAGGAACTTGATGATGACCACCATGATCGTGTTGGGATGTCGCTTCGGAGGCTCATTGGCTCCCATGTGTTAGGGCAATCTCTTGCCATGATAAGGTTTTGATGTGTGTGGCAAAGGGTTTAAGTTAGTTGGTTATGTTGATTTGATATGTGCGTTGAAGTCATGCAGGACTTAGTAATTCGCACATGGAGCCGTGGCGAGTTTCACATCTCATGACTCGTGCCTTGAGTCGGTGAAGGATAGCTTTGCGGAAGCCGTGCGCTTGGAGCATCCGAGGGACCGGACGAGAAGCTTGGAGTGAAGCCGAGGAAGTAGACTTCGAGGCAAGAGGCGAAGAAGGAGCATTGCGAGCCATGCGATCCGAGGGACGTGGCGAGAACGAAGAGAACTTCAAAGGCGAGGACTCCGAGAAATGAGAGTGAGCGATTGTAACCCGAGGAAGGGTAGTCTTAGGTGAAACTTGGCCATTTGGCCAAGTGTCGGATGGGTTTTCGACACGAGCCATGTCATGGCGATCGCTTCCGAGTCGATGGGTTGATCGACCGTATAAGACCGGGTTTAGGGCTTAGCGATCGCGCCATGGAACTGCGATCGTCGATGTCGATAGCGATCGATCAGCCGAGAAGCGTTGGTGATGGAACTGCAGACGCAGAATGGAGTCGACTCGGTGAGCACTCGTGATCGAGCATCGATCGTGATGGTCCCATCGATCGGTGATGCCAATACCGTTGGATGGAATCCAACGTGGAAAGAGGCCGTTATTGGGCAACGGCTACGAGATCAGTCGACTGATCGAGGGCATCAGTCGACTGATCCTGTGTCAACGGGAAGAAACCCTCTTCCTCTATAAAAAAAAAGGGGGTAAGGGTTTGGGAGCCTAATGCTTATGCTCTAATACTCTCCCAAAGATCCCTAAAGCTTTCCATCCTCTTACTCAAGCTTATTTCCATTCTATTTGTAAGAGGAGTGTTTGTAAAGGTTACCTCCACCTAGCTTGGTGCAAAGGAGAGACCAATAGTGATTGGGTTTCGGAGTGATTCACCGTGGACGAATCGGACCGTGGATTAGCGGCGTAGCCGTGAACCACGTTATATCTCCGTGTTTGTATTGTTTTTGTTTTACTTCTATTTGCTTGTCTTAGTTGCTAACGTTTTCGTAGACGAGCAAAATACGACATCCAACGAACGAGGGCTATTCACCCCCCTCTAGCCGGCCATCCGATCCCTCCCAACAAGTGGTATCAGAGCAAGGTTGCTTGTCACCGGACTAATCGCCGCAACAAGCTCTTCGTCTAAAGATGGCCGGTTTCATCCATCCACCGAAGTTCGAAGGCGAATTCTCTTGGTGGAAAAAGAGAATGGAGGTATTCTTTGAAACCGATTTCGATATAATGCTTATAATGGAAAACGGTTTCGAGTTGCCTAGGGATGAAAGGGGTGAACCAATAGAGAAGACAAGGTGGACTAAGAAGCAAAGAGAGGAACACATTGCAAATTCAAGGGCTAAGCATCATCTCCTCAATGTACTTCCCCAACAAGAGATAAACCGAATTGGGGAGTGCTCTAGTGCCAAGGAGATGTGGGAGAAGCTAGTAGAGCTTCATGAAGGTACCTCGGAGGCAAAGCTAGCAAGAAGAGACCTCCTCCGCTCCCAACTATCAAACATCAAATTAGAAAAAGGAGAAAAGGTAACTTCATTGCATTCTAGGTTTAAAGAGATTTTGCTTGGACTAACAAGTGTAGGAGAGAAGTTATCCAACCGGGATATGGTAATGAAGGCCATAGACGCCTTTCCCCGGTCCTCAAGATGGAGCTCCATGGTGGATTCATTCTACATCTCCAAGAACTTGGAAGTAAGTACCTTGGAGGAGTTCTTCTCAACAATGGAGCTCCATGAAACAAGACTTGAAGGAATACAAGAAGAACCAAGAATTCAACCTTCAAGAGGAGTGGCCTTGATAGCAAATAAGGGAAAGAAGATGGAAATTCCCTCCTCCTCCGATGATGCCTCATCCTCCTCCATGGATAGCACCGAAGAGGCCTATATGGTAAGGAGGGTAAGGCGTGCATTTAAGAATGTTAGATTTCATAAATCTAATGATAGGGGAAGGAGACCAAGGGGGAAGGTCATATGCTACAATTGCCAAGGAGAGGGGCACATAAGGGACAATTGTCCCCTCCTAAACAAGAGCAAGGAAGAGAAGAAAAAGAAGGAAGAAAAGAAGAAGAAGGGGAGCAAGAAGAAAGAGGAGAAGAAGGCCAAGGAAAAAGGAAAGTCCATGGCTCTCAAAGCCAAGACATGGGATGACCTTGCCTCCTCCTCCTCATCCGATGAAGAAGAGCATGTTTACTCCAACCTAGCACTAATGGCTCTTCATGACTCGGATAGCTCCTCCTCCTCATATGAAGAATCAAGCACAAGTGGAGAGCTCAAATGAAGGGGGAGCTTCATCTACCTCCTCATCCGAAGAAAAAGAAGAGGATATGGAAACTATGGTAACGAAAGCCTCTCCTAAGAAAATAGTTTCCATAATTTCTAGTTTAACTAAGGACTTATTTGGCATGAAAAAGAAAAACAAAAGCATGCTTAATCAAATTAAGGAATTAGAGCAAAAATTAGAAAAAGCATGCTTAAGTGAAAATATTTCTTCTTGCCATGATGATGCATGCTCACATGATGAATATATGCCTTTAGATGTTAGTGATGCATGTATAAATGAAAATAGGGCATTAAGGGAAAAGGTAGATTATTTAACCAAAGCCCTAGAGAAATTCACAATAGGCTCCAATACCCTTAACATGATAATTGGGAGCCAAAGGGCAAGTTTTAACAAGAAGGGCCTAGGATATAAAGAGAAGAAAAATGAGAAGGCCTATAAATGCCTAATTGCTAGGGGACAAGACAAAGACAAAGTAATAGCTAAGAAATGGATCCCCAAGGAATTTCTAGTGAACCCAATAGGAAAGAACTTATTTTGGGTTCCAAAATCCATCCTTAAGGGTTAGAAAACCCCTAGGGTAGTCAACCATATGAACTTGACCTATATTATATTTTGGTTGACTTAGGATGACGGGACAACATTTTTTAGATAGTGTTGGGTGATGATAACGTACCCATAAATAGGTAATAATGCTTAAATCATGATGATTAATGTAATTGCTATGTATATTTGCAATCATGATTTATGTTTTTGATATTTGGCACGTTATCATGAGAAATAGATTTAAATCATGCTTTAGGTGATAATTTGTTAAGTATCATCGTATAATGCCTAATGCATGGTTATAATTTGACAAAAACATGTATCTCATGATCATAATGTAGAATTGATTGGTATATGTCATTATGATCATGTAGGATGTTAGGTTGATACTTAACCATGATAGAATTGTATGAATATATTGGTTAAGTATATATAAATACCCCCTAGGATGCATCTGACACTCACTATAGGCTAACTTGATTGCAAACTTAGCATGGGTGAGATGTTAGGATGATACAAATGTCCACTAATGCTTATGGCATTTAGATGGTCATTTAATGTATCAATTTAGCAATAATAGACCAATCATGGGGAAGGCTTATGTTTAATTAATAGACATATTGCCCAAAGATCATGGTTGGATATTTCATATGTTTTTCAAAACAATTTCTTACCTTAAAGTACATGTATTCATGTTTTGAAACAATTGGATGCAAAACTAGGTGTCAAACTTGATACTTTCATGATCAAAAACCTAGTAGTTTTTAAAGTTTTTGGATTTTTGGTAAATATCAGAAAATATAATGACTTTTCATGAAAATATATTTTCACTGATAGAAATACTTTAAAGAAATGTGTTCCCAAATTTTATGATTTTTCGAATTTTTGGAATTTTTAACGCATTTCGAAATTTAAAAATCGTAAATCTAAAATCATGTGCCGGTCATGACCGGTATCGAACGAATCTGATGGCTAAAAATCGAGCGATGAAGGCGAATTCAGTTTTTAATTCAATTTGTGATATTTCAATTCTATACTTGATGCCATGGGTTTTATAACTTAGTGTTAATCTTTTGATGGTGTCAAAGGGAGAAATAATTATGTTTAAGTTAATTATTTTAGGGTAGAAATATATGATAGGGGGAGAAAATTTGTGTAGAAAGTTTCATTGATTAAGGGGGAGTTGCATGTTGCTATGTCATGTTTATACTTACATGCTTTTCTTACCTTAGAAATTTTTATCAAATGTTTACCTAACTTAAACGGATTGCCACACATCAAAAAGGGGGAGATTGTTAGGGCAATCTCTTGCCATGATAAGGTTTTGATGTGTGTGGCAAAGGGTTTAAGTTAGTTGGTTATGTTGATTTGATATGTGCGTTGAAGTCATGCAGGACTTAGTAATTCGCACATGGAGCCGTGGCGAGTTTCACATCTCATGACTCGTGCCTTGAGTCGGTGAAGGATAGCTTTGCGGAAGCCGTGCGCTTGGAGCATCCGAGGGACCGCCGGACGAGAAGCTTGGAGTGAAGCCGGAGGAAGTAGACTTCGAGGCAAGAGACGCGAAGGAGCATTGCAGAGCCGTGCGCCTGATGCTGCCGAGGGACGTGGCCGAGAACGAAGAGAACTTCAAAGGCGAGGGACTCCGAGAAATGAGAGTGAGCGATTGTAACCCAGGGAAGGGTAGCTCTTAGGTGAAACTTGGCCATTTGGCCAAGTGTCGGATGGGTTTTTCCGACACCAGTCGACTGCCATGTCATGGCAGTCGATCGCTCGAGTCGATGGGTTGATCGACCGTATAAGACCGGTTTAGGGCTTGGCGATCGACGCCATGGAACTGGCACGATCGATGTCGGCACGATCATTGCCGAAAGCGGTCGATGATGGAACTGCGCACGCAGAATGGAGTCGACTCGACCGAGCACTGACGATCGAGCATCGATCGTGATGGTCCCATCGACCGATGCCAATACCGCTGGATGGAATCAACGTGGAAAGCGGCCGTTATTGGGCAGCGCACGAGATCGATCGATCGATCGAGGGCATCCACGATCCTATGTCAACGGGAAGAAACCCTCTTCCTCTATAAAAAGGAAGGGGGTAAGGGTTTGGGAGCCTAATGCTTATGCTCTAATACTCTCCCAAAGATCCCTAAAGCTTTCCATCCTCTTACTCAAGCTTATTTCCATTCTATTTGTAAGAGGAGTGTTTGTAAAGGTTACCTCCACCTAGCTTGGTGCAAAGGAGAGACCAATAGTGATTGGGTTTCGGAGTGATTCACCGTGGACGAATCGGACCGTGGATTAGCGGCGTAGCCGTGAACCACGTTATATCTTCGTGTTTGTATTGTTTTTGTTTTACTTCTATTTGCTTGTCTTAGTTTATTGCTTCCGCTTGCGCTAACGTTTTCGTAGACGAGCAAAATACGACATCCAACGAACGAGGGCTATTCACCCCCCTCTAGCCGGCCATCCGATCCCTCCAAACACCATGTCCCCGGATTAAAATTTTCACTAATGAAAGACTTAATCCGGATGGGATGAGCTTCCTTGGCACAACCTATTCGTCGTCGTGCTAACAACTTGAGTGGTCACTTGAACAAACTAGTTGTTCAAGCAACACAACTCTTCTAGTTGGTTAGCCGCGGAAAAGACGACGGATGGATCGCCGGTTTTTGTGTTTGTCTTCGGGGTCCATGATTATACAATATATATCCATTCATACACATGCATAATCAAAATATTAAAGAACATATTCAGATCTGTAAATAAAGTTAAAAACAACTTTATACCTTACGATCTTCTATCGTATGTCCTATCCTTCTCGTGGACGACGTGTGGACGAAGATCCTCCACGAGTTGAAGCCTTCTTGATCACTTTCTTCTCTACCTTGTCCGCTGCGAACAAAGAGAAGCAATCACAAATACCTTTCCTATCTAGAACCGACCACCAAATTAGGGAATTTGGTGCAACCACGCCAAGGAGCAAGTGGATGATCGACCACCAAATGAATGGAAACCGCCGGCCACCTTGGAGAGATTGGAGGAAGATGATTGCCGGCCACCAATGGATGGAGAACCGCCGGCCAAGGAGCAAGGAAAAGGGAAGAGTGCCGCCCAAAACCAAGGAGGAGAAGAGAGGGATGACCGGCCAAACCCTAGCTTGCCGTCCAAGCTTGTAGCCGCCCAAACCCTAGCCGCCCAATGGAAGATGAGCCAAACCCTAACCCTAGTTCAAAAACCAATCTCCTTGTCTTTTTTTTTGCCGCCCAACCCTAAGCACCTATTTATAGAATAGGGTTTAAGCCTCCTTTAATCTCATCCATCGGATCTAGGGATTTAACCTCCACCGTCGGATCTAGGGTTTTATCCCAACCGTCGGATCTAGGGTTTCATCTCAACCGTCGGATCTAGGATTTCATCCTAATCGTCGGATCTAGGATTTCATCCCAACCGTCGGATCTAGGGTTTTATCCCAACCGTCGGATCTAGGGATTTGATCTCAACCGTCGATTCTAGGGTTTCATCCTAACCATCGGATCTTAGGGATTTAATCCCAACCGTTGGTTCTAGGGTTTCATCCTAACCATCGGATCTTAGGGATTTAATCCCCAACCGTTGGTTCTAGGTTTTGTTTTACATTCTTGGATCTAGACTTCACAAGGATTATATTAGGCTACAATAGGGACCATAAGGAGGAGTTGGGTCTTGGCCACCCGATGGATCGGAACCACACAAACTTGATCCATCAATGATGTTCCAGTCCACTAGAGGATCATCATTGAACTACCTCACCAACCCCCATAAATTAATATGGGCTCCATATATTATTTGTACATTAATCTCCCCGTGTTTAAGATATCGAATGTCCGTCAATTAATTGATTTACTGACCATCAATTAATTAACATCTAACTCCTCGAGTAGTACCACTCAACCTTATCATCATGTTGACTAAGTCAACCAGGGTTTACATGATGAACCTTATGAGCTCCTCAAGGGGACATTATTAACCTAGTATATAGGACACGGTTTCCTCCTATAATCAACGGCACACCATGTAAATAATATTATTTCCCAACTTACCGGGCATATTGATTTAATCCATCTAAATCTCACCCATTGGTAAATTAAAGAAATAAATACTAAGTACATGTGCCCATTATTATATCGGGATTAAGAGCGTGTACAACATAATATCCGAGGTCCGATTCAATTATGTAGTCAGTACTAAATTGAATCACCTCTATGTCGGTCCTGCTCAATACACCTAAGTGTACTAGTGTAACTCTATGTTCAAGATAAAACAATACCAAGCTACACTACAACCATGCCAATGGTTTGTCCAAAACCATCTTGGTTGTGAGCCTCTACTTATATTTTACAAGGGACTGATAACATGATCTTCTGTGCCACACCAAGCACCTTGTTATCTACAATGTAGAATATTAGACAATATGCACACATATATAATGAATATATAAAATGCAAACAATGATCATGTGATTCTTATTTCAAAATAAAATGTTCATACAAAGAAGAGCTAGACTTTCAGTATACATTCCAACAATCTCCCACTTATACTAAAAGACTATGCCGTCATCACTCTGCCATACATCTGATCCCCATGTCCTCCACATGCCTATCAAACGCTTTTATTTGGAAGGGCCTTAGTGAATGGATCTACCAGTTATCCTCTCGATGCAATCTTGGCGGCAACTTCTCCTAAACGCTTACGATCTCTATGAGGTGGTACTTGCGCTCTATGTGTTTACTCGCCTTATGGGCTCGTGGTTCCTTGAGTTTGCAAGCACCACTATTATCACACAATAAATTGTGATAGTTACAGGCAAACCGGGAATCACATCCAAGTCCATCAAGAAGTTCTGAGCCATCTGACTTCCTTGGTGCCTCGGAGGTGCCACATACTCTTCCATGGTAGAGTCATACGCATTTACGCTTGACACTCCTCCATACTATGGCTCCACCTCCAAAAGTAAACACAAACCCGAGGTAGACTTACTCTTGTCCCTATCGATTGGAAATCCGAATCCGTGTAACCCACGAGGACTAATTGATCTGCCCTAAACCATATAATCCCTAGTCCTTCTCGGGTACTTCAATATATGCTTTACTGATCCAATGTCCTGTCGGGATTACTCGATATCTTCTAACCATGCCCACGGCCAGCGGATATCCGGTCTACATAGCATAGCATACATAAGGCTTCCCTCGAAGCATAAGGAACCGCCTTCATGTCCTCTATCTCCTTTGATGTTTTGGGACACATCTCTTTAGATAAAGGAACTCCATGCCTAAAAGGTAGAAAACCTTTCTTGGAGTTACGCATGCTAAAACGAGCAAGGATAGTGTCAATGTATGAAGCTTGAGATAAGCACAACATCCTTTTCTTGCGATCCCTTATAACTTTGATCCCAAGGATGTGTCCCACTTCTCCCAAGTCCTTCATGTCAAACTATTTGGACAACCATACCCTTACGTCTGATAACACTTTGATATTGTTGCCAACTAACAAAATGTCATCTACGTATAGTACAAGAAACACCACTACGTTTCCGTCACATCTCTTGTATACACAAGGTTCATCCGGACTTTGAATAAATCCATATGACTGGATTACCTCATCAAAGCGGATGTTCCAAGATCTAGAAGCTTGCTTCAATCCATAAATGGACCGATTAAGCTTACATACAAGATGCTCTTTGCCTTTAGCAATGAATCCCTCTGGTTGCCGCATATAGATGTTCTCCTCAAGACTTCCGTTAAGGAAAGTTGTCTTGACATCCATCTACCATATCTCATAATCCATATGAGCAGCTATAGATAAGAGAATCCGGATAGACTTAAGCATAGCTACCGGCGAAAAGGTCTCCTCATAGTCGATACCCTCTTTCTGAGTATACCCTTTTTACAGCAAGCCTAGCTTTGAAGGTCTCAACCTTCCGTCTACTCCTCTCTTTCTCTTGTAGATCCACTTGCATCCAATGGTTTTACACCATCGGGTGGCTCTACTAGCTCGGACTTGATTAGAATTCATAGATTCTATCTCTGAATTCATCGCTCTTTGCCAAGATACCGCATCTCTATCTTGGATTGCCTCGTCATATGTCCAGGGATCAGGTTCATGTTCACCAGGGACTAAGTCCGAAGACTCTCCCAAAAACATGAATCTATCGGGTTGTCTAACAACCCTCCCACTACGATGAGGTACCTCCCGTGTATGCTCTGTGACGCAGCGGTGCGGTGACTTGTGGGTATCCTCTTGTGCAGGTGATGCTTGAAGTCAGGACTTCCCCTGTTAACTCCTCAAAAACAATCCTACTCTTGGGCTTGTGGTTCATTACATAATCCTCCTCTAGAAATCTAGCGTTCGTGCTAACGATCACCCTCTGATCTCTAGGATTATAAAATAAACCACCATTCGTTCCCTTAGGGTAGCCAACAAACATGCACATACATGCGAGGTTCCAACTTACCGGCCTTCCCTTGACACATGTCTTTGGACTCCCATATCGAATATGTCTTAGACTAGGCTTTGCCCGATCCACAATTCTCTGAGGTAGAAAGTGCGATTTAGATGGAACCAAGTTCGAGAATACATTGCGTATCCGGTGCATACCCCGAGCGAAGCGGGTAACTTCGAGAATAACTCATCATCGATCGACCATCTCCATAAGAGTCCTATTCCTTCGCTCCGCTACACCATTCTGGGGTGTGCGGTGCGGACAATTGGGATTGAATCGGCCTCGATAAGTAACTCCTAAACTCTCCCAAGAGGTACTCGCCACCACGATCGGATCGTAATGTCTTGATACTTTTACCTTGACGGTTCTCCACATGACCTTGAATTCTTTGAACTTGTCAAAGCATTGGACTTGCGGCGCATCAAGTAAATGTATCCATACCTTGAATAATCGTCTATAAAAGAGGCGAAATATTCAAAACCACCTCTTACTGGATAGACATAGGACCGCACAAATCAGAATGAACCAATTCTAACACATCTTTGGCTCTATACCCTTGGCCTTGAAAGGCCTCTTGGTCATTTACCTTCCAAGCAAGATTCGCGGGTTGGGAGATCCTCCACCACTAATGAACCCAAAGGTCCATCGGTTATCAACCTTTGAATTCTACTTAGGTTAATATGACCAAAGCCTTAGATGCCAAAGATATGTTTGGTTCATTTGAAGGTTCTTTTCTCTTATTAGATTTAGAAGATGAGTTATTTACTTATATGCATCGTGGGAGTTTTTGGTTCAAGAGTATATAAATTGCCAACCAATGTACGAGCAGATAATCTCCTATTCCTTTTTATAACCACCTTGTCATTAAAAAAGCAGAATATCCATCCATAAACAATTTAGAAAGCTGAAATTAAATTCTTTCTAAAAGTAGGTACATAAAGACAATTTCAACACCAAAATTTATTCCTATCAAAGATAAATAAGCGTCTCCCCTGCAATAGCCACCTTTGAAGCATTGCCCATGAAGGCAGTAATCTCTCCTCCCTCATTAGTCGTCGGGTTTCTGGAACCCTGCAAAGTATTGCAGACATGATCGTGGCTCTGTATCTACACACCAGTGCTGGTAGATAACACCGCTAAACATGTTTCAACAACTAAACAAGAAGATATACCTTTGTTCTTTGGCGAGGGGATAGTCCAGCCTTCGATGTCGATCTGCTTGCAAGTGAAGCACTTGCCTTTCTTCTTCACTCCTGCTGAGGTCCTCCTGCCACTTTCTTCGCTCCACCTTGCTTCTTCTTCTTCTTACCTTTGGTTTAGAGGAAGAAACCTTACAGCGACCATGGCTTGAGAACTCGTGAAAAAGCCCCTCTACTTGCTGGAGTTACATCGGAAGCTCCGAATACAACCTCTTGTTCATGTTGTAGTTGGCGGGCGCTCAAAACTCCTAAGCGGCGGAGAATGATATCGACACTGGGTTTCCCCATCGATCTCGGCTCAGGACTTCCATCTCATTAAGATGAGCCATCATCTTGAGAACATGATCCCTAAGCGGGTGTTCCCTCGAACCATGGTGGTCGTCATCAAGTTTCTCATTGCCTCTGCCGCCTACTCGATGTCAGAAAAGTTCCTTGAGATTGAACATCATGTCATAATGTGGCTATGGCACGATCTTGATGTTGCGCACATTTGACATAGATGCCAAAATGTAACACCGCGCCATCTCATACGCCTTAACCCATTTCTTATAATGTTCTTTCTCCTTTTCATGAGTCATCGGTGGGGCTTAGGAGGACGGACCTCGAAGAGTACAAATTTGTACTCCTCATGATTAAGACAATATCCGTTTCTTTTCCAATCAATGTAGTTTGGACGATAAGTTTGTTTTCTTTTAAAATCACAGCAAGTGGGTTGAAAGCCATTTGAAATTCCTAAAAATCACAATGATCAAAAATATTAGATTTCAAATATTATTGATTCCTCAAAACAATAAAGTCCTGAAATCAACCAACACCTCAAAACAGAGAATTTCGTATGCCAGTGGGCGTATCTGAAACCTACATTTGTAAGAGGAGGTTTTACCCATTAATTTTATTATCTTGTCAACCTTACTTTTTGACAAATAAAATTAATAGTTGGTTCCTCTTTGGCCCTACAAATAAAAGCGATGACTCGATGGGGAGGATACTTTTATTTGCATCTAAGTGTGCACCATTACGATACTAAGGGAATTATTTTGGATTATGTGCCTTACATGTGGAAGTACACATGCTCCTAGATAATTTCCTATAACCATTATTTGACCTAGTGATCCATGAAACAAACCCGTCATGAGGAGGAAGGCACTCGAGCCAACACACAAGTTTGTTGCATCACCGTCAAATTGTAATGGAAGCGCGGAATTAATTAAAATATCCCTCTCCCACTTAGTAAATTGCAAATGAGAATTTTAAATCACACACAACATGCATATAAAACAAATAAGCAATAAATATGGAAAACAGAATTTTTCCAACTATTATGGCATTGTCCTCCAATATGCATCCCTTCGTGTGCCACCTCGTCGCTCCATCTTTTCCGTGCTCAAGTCACCAAAGAGTTCGAGCGAGATAAAACATTTTAATTTACATCCATCGATCCTATACTCCACGAAGGAGTGTACAAATAATCTAGATCGAAAGTAAACTAAAATGAGCTAAACAATGCCGTATTTAATTACAAAAATTAAATACTAATCTAGCCTCATCAACCAGGATTCAAATAATAAATTTTTACACACATCCATTCACACACACACATGGCCATAATAGTCGGATCTTATGCCGCAACCAAAAAGTTAAACTACATATCCTACTATTATCGCACATATAATATATGAAAAATGCATAAAAATTAAGAATCCAAAACACACAAAACCGGAAACCGTGGCTCTGATACCAATTGTTGGGATGTCGCTTCGGAGGCTCATTGGCTCCCATGTCCCCGGATTAAAATTTTCACTAATGAAAGACTTAATCCGGATGGGATGAGCTTCCTTGGCACAACCTATTCGTCGTCGTGCTAACAACTTGAGTGGCCACTTGAACAAACTAGTGGTTCGACAACACAACTCTTCTAGTTGGTTAGCCGCGGAAAAGGCAGCGGATGGATCGGGTTTTTGTGTTTATCTTCGGGGTCCATGATTATACAATATATATCCATTCATACACATGCATAATCAAAATATTAAAGAACATATTCAGATCTGTAAATAAAGTTAAAAACAACTTTATACCTTACGATCTTCTATCGTATGTCCTATCCTTCTCGTGGACGACGTGTGGACGAAGATCCTCCACGAGTTGAAGCCTTCTTGATCACTTTCTTCTCTACCTTGTCCGCTGCGAACAAAGAGAAGCAATCACAAATACCTTTCCTATCTAGAACCGACCACCAAATTAGGGAATTTGGTGCAACCGCCGGCCAAGGAGCAAGTGGATGATGCGCGACCAAAATGAATGGAAACCGCCACCTTGGAGAGATTGGAGGAAGGTGATTGCCCACCACCAATGGATGGAGAACCGCAAAACCAAGGAAGAAGAGAGGAGAGGATGGGCGTGGCCAAGCTGAAGCTTTGATGGAAGATGGAGCACCCTAATTCGAAAACCAATCTCCTTCTCTTATCCTTGCCGCCCAACCCTAAGCACCTATTTATAGAATAGGGTTTAAGCCTCCTTTAATCTCATCCGTCGGATCTAGGGATTTAACCTCCACCGTCGAATCTAGGGTTTTATCCCAACCGTCGGATCTAGGGTTTCATCTCAACCGTCGAATCTAGGATTTCATCCTAATCGTCAGATCTAGGATTTCATCCCAACCGTCGGATCTAGGGTTTTATCCCAACCATCGGATCTAGAGATTTGATCTCAACCGTCGATTCTAGGGTTTCATCCTAACCATCGGATCTTAGGGATTTAATCCCAACCGTTGGTTCTAGGGTTTCATCCTAACCATCGGATCTTAGGGATTTAATCCTAACCGTTGGTTCTAGGTTTTATTTTACATTCTTGGATCTAGACATCACAAGGATTAAATTAGGCTATGATAGGGACCATAAGGAGGAGTTGGGTCTTGGCCACCCGATGGATCGGAACCACACATACTTGATCCATCAATGATGTTCCATTCCACTAGAGGATCATCATTGAACTACCTCACCAACCCCCATAAATTAATATGGGCTCCATATATTATTTGTAGATTAATCTCCCCGTGTTTAAGATATCGAATGTCCGCCAATTAATTGATTTACTGACCATCAATTAATTAACATCTAACTCCTCGAGTAGTACCACTCAACCTTATCATCATGTTGACTAAGTTAACCAGCTGGGTTTACATGATGAACCTTATGAGCTCCTCAAGGGGACATCATCAACCTAATATATAGGACACGGTTTCCTCCTATAATCAACGGCACACCATGTAAATAATATTATTTCCCAACTTACTGTGCATATTGATTTAATCCATCTAAATCTCACCCACTGGTAAATTAAAGAAATAAATACTAAGTACATGTGCCCGTTATTATATCGGGATTAAGAGCATGTACAACATAATATCCGAGGTCCGATTCAATTGTGTAGTCAGTACTAAATTGAATCACCTCTATGTCGATCCTACTCAATACACCTAAGTGTACTAGTGTAACTCTATGTTCAAGATAAAACAATACCAAGCTACACAACAACCATGCCAATGGTTTGTCCAAAACCATCTTGGTTGTGAGCCTCTACTTATATTTTACAAGGGACTGATAACATGATCTTCTGTGCCACACCAAGCACCATGTTATCTACAATGTAGAATATTAGACAATATGCACACATATATAATGAATATATAAAATGCAAACAATGATCATGTGATTCTTATTTCAAAATAAAATGTTCATACAGAAAAGAGCTAGGCTTTCAGTATACATTCTAACAGATCGAGGGAACACCCGTGAGGGATCATGTTCTCAAGATGATGGCTCCTTTGAATGAGCTGGAAGTCCTTGGAGTTGAGATCTTTGAGGAAACCTAGGTCGATATCATTCTCCAGTCTCTACCTAGGAGTTTTGAGTAGTTTTGCCTGAACTACAACATAAATAAAAGGTTGTATTCATTGGTGGAGCTTTTAACAGAACTCCAGGCGACAAAGGGACTTTTTTGTCAAAGTGCTCAGGCTCAGGCCATGGTTGCTCAGAAGGTTTCGACTTCTAAGCTGAAAAGCAAGAAGAAGAAGAAATAAGGTGGAGCAAAGGTGGCGGGAGGATCTCTGGGAGGAGTGAAGAAGCCGAAAGGCAAATGCTTCACTTGCAAGCAAACTGGACATTGGATGAAGGACTGCCCCAACGGAAAGCAGAACAAAGGTATATCTTTTGGTCTAGTAGTTGAAACATGTTTAGCGGTGTTATCTACCGACACCTGGTGTGTAGATACGGAAGCCACTGATCATGTCTACAATACTTTGTAGGGGTTCTAGGAAACCGCATTTACTAGTCAAGGAGATTACCGTTTACTTGGGCGATGCTACGAAGGTGGCGACTGTTGCAGTGAGAGATGTTTATTCATCTTTTGATAGGAATACAACTTTGGTTCTAAGAAATTACCTTTATGTACCTTTATTTAGAAAGAATTTGATTTCGATTTCTAAATTATTTTAAGATGGATATTCTATTTCTTTTAATGACAGAGTTGTTATAAAAAGGAATAGGGAGATTATCTGTTCTGGTGCATTGATAGGAAATTTATATACCCTTGAACCAAAAGCTCCAACGATGCAAATAGAAGTAAATAACTCATCTTCTAAATCTAATAAGAGAAAAGATCATTTGAAAATGAACCAAATATATCTTTGGCATCTAAGGTTATGTCATATTAACCTAAGTAGAATTTAAAGGTTGATAGCTGATGGACTTTGGGTTCATTAGTGGTGGAAGATTTCCCAACCTATGAATCTTGCTTGGAAGGTAAAATGACCAAGAGGTCTTTTAAGGCCAAGGGGTATAGAGCCAAAGATGTGTTGGAATTGGTTCATTCTGATTTTTGTGGTCCTATGTCTATCCAAGCTAGAGGTGGTTTTGAATATTTTATCTCTTTTATAAATGATAATTCAAGATATGGATACATTTACTTGATGCGCCGCAAGTCTGAATGCTTTGACAGGTTCAAAGAATTCAAGGCTGATGTGGAAAAACGTCAAGGTAAAAGTATCAAGACACTACGATCTGATTGTGGTGGTGAGTACCTCTTGGGAGAGTTTAGGAATTACTTATCAGTGTTGAACTTTTCGAGCCGCAAAAACCATTTTTTGCATTGCGAAAACCTAGGAAGCCCGACCACGGATTTGTGTGAAGATATATAAAAATAAAAACTACATGTATGTGTTATGAAAAACCTAGATCTACCTTAGATCTACAAGATGAGAAGCTTATCCCGCTTATCATTCAAATGGCTTGCCGGAACTCAAGAGTGTCAAGTGTACACTCCTCTATTGGTATCCACACGGACAAATGGTGGAGAAAAACAACCTAGAGTGTGCTCGTACTCCTTGGAAGTTTCGTCCAAAAGGAGGATTGGGAGAGAGCTCGAGAGGAAGAAGATCCAAGGAAGAAGAAGATGGAGTTACTCACCAAATAACTTCACTTCATCAAGAAAAGAGGCCGACCACTTCATTGGGTGGGGGTTCCATGCATGCATGTAACTCCAAGAGCCAATGGCTCTTGCTCTTCCTCATGAGGTGGCACCCCATGATAAGTCCATGATGATGTGGAACATCATCATTGGCCAGCCCCCATGCCAAGTCATCATGGCATGGCAATTGGTCAAGTCAAAATTAACCATTCATCTTCCCTCTCAAGTCAAGTCAAACTTGACCTATTATCTCCCATGGTTGATCAAATATAACCACTTGATTCAAGTCAATTTGATTTAATGAATCTCTATTCATTAATTTAAATTGACTCAATGAATCAAAACTAAATTAGACTCATTCAACACTTGAATCAAATTGAGTCTAACTTAATTAGTCTGATTTGGATTACTCTTAATCCAATTTGGTTCATCCCATGAACCTAATCCTCATGGTTCATCATATGAACCTAATCTCCATCTAATTGCCCTTTGTGTGTGACCCTATAGGTTCTTATAATGTTGGCAATGCTCCTAAACCGATTTATGAACATAAGCAATGAGCGGTATCTAGCAATACATCATTACTACCCAAGTTACAAGAATGTTGAGATCCAACATCATTTTTGTGACTACTAATTGTGACACTCACAATATGTGACAATGTCCCTCTATCCTTGACATCTAGATTGACCAATTGAGGCATAGACCGTGTCACCCTCGGTATAATCTATTTCTTGAACTCCAAGTAGACTCACTTTAATCAAATGAGCTCAATATCTCATATTGACTCATTTGGGCATGGCCATGCACTTCGTGGTCTCACTCTATCAAGAATAACGATGTCAGTCCCGTCATATAGGAGGGATAGATCCCATCTACATCACTCACATCCCTCCGCATAATTTATTACATACCTAGTAATTGCCTTTATAGTCCACCCATTTACGGGTTGACATTTGACGAAGCCAAAGTATGCAACTCCTTATGTAGGGAACCATGGTGACTTCAGGTCTAAGGACTAATAGTCATACTAATAGCCACATGAGAAAGTATATGACACTCATATAACGATCCATGATACTTTCTCATGGCGGGTCATTCAGTATACATTCTCCAATGCATACCCATGTGTCAACTTGATATCTCATATCCATGACTTGTGAGATCAAGTCATCGTGTTAACCTACATGCTAGTCTCTATGCATTAACATTGTCCCTGAATGTTAATACTTGACTAGGAATGATTAAGAGTAGTGTTCTCTATATCATCTCATTATCAATTCAACCAATCGATTGATATAGATAAGAACCTACTACTCAAGGACTTTATTATACTTAGTTATTTGGCACCAATACAAGTAAATATAATAACCATGCCTTTATAAATAGGAATATGATACAATAAAGTTCATACAATAATCATTACATGATTGGCTCTAGGGCTTTTACTAACAATCTTCTACTAGCACTAGTGCCAATCACCATAGTATCTAATACCCAATGACCTAGTGTGACCATCATGCTTTTTCTGTGCCAAAGCCTTGGTCAAGGGATCTACGATGTTAGCCTCTGTGGTTACTCTGCAAATCTTCACATCTCCTCTATCGATAATCTCTCGAATGAGATGGAAGCGTCGTAGTATGTGTTTGGTCCGCTTATGTGAGCGAGGTTCCTTAGCCTGCACAATCGCTCCATTGTTGTCACAATAGAGCTCTATAGGATATGCTATGCTAGGAACCACCCCAAGCTCAGTAATGAACTTGCATATCCAAACTTCTTCCTTCGCCTCGATGCAAAGAATATACTCGGCTCTCATTGTAGAATCAAGAATCGTGTCCTCGCTCAACTCTTCCAGCTCACAGTGCCACCATTCAAGCAAAACATGAACCCTGACTGTGATCTATAATCATCCTAGTCAGTTTGGAAGTTGGCATCGCTGTAACCCTTTACAGCTAGCTCCTCATCGCCTCCAAATATCAAAAAATATTCTTTAGTCCTTCTCAAGTACTTAAGAATATTTTTGACTGCTATCCAGTGACGCTCACCTGGATCTGACTAGTATCTACTCGTCATGCTCAAAGCATATGAGACATCAGGATGAGTACACAGCATGGCGTACATGATAGATCCTATAGCAGATGCATAAGGAATCTTATCCATGCGGTCTCTCTCCTCTCTAGAAGAGGGACTTTGAGTCTTCGAAAGACTCACACCATGTGACATCGGCAGAAGTTCCTTCTTGGAATTCTGCATGGCAAACCATAGTAATATCGTGTCAATGTATGTACTCTGACTTAGGCCAAGCAATCTCTTAGATCTATCTCTATAGATCTTGATGCCTAGAATACAGACTGCTTCACCTAAGTCCTTCATTGAGAAGCACGTCCCCAGCCAAGTCTTCACAGACTATAGCGAAGGGATGTCATTCCCAATGAGTAGTATGTCATCCACATACAATACAAGGAAGACAACTGTGTTCCCATTAACCCTCTTGTAGAAACACGGTTCATCTTCATTCTTGATGAAACCAAACTGTTTGATTGCATCATCGAATCAAAGATTCCAGCTCCGAGAAGCTTGCTATAGCCCATAAATGGACCTTTGCAGCTTGCATACTTTCCCAGTATGTTGTGGATCTACAAAACCCTCAGGTTGTGTCATGTACACATCCTCGAGCAAGTTTCTATTCAGAAATACAATTTTGACATTCATCTGTCAGATCTCATAATCATGGTATGCTGCAATAGCAAGCATGATCCGAATGGACTTAAACATCTCCACTGGAGAAAAGGTTTCATCATAGTCAATACCATGAATTTGCTTGAAACCTTTAGCCACCAATCGACCCTTATAGGTATGCGTAAGGCCATCCATGTCAGTCTTTCTCTTAAAGACCCACTTACACCCAATGGGTTTGACCCCTTCAGGTGGATCAACCAAAGTCCATACTTGGTTGGTGTACATGGATTCCATCTCGGATCTCATGGCCTCTAGCCATTTCTCAGAGTCTGGGCTCATCACAGCTTCCTGATAGGAGGTAGGCTCATTCTCAATGAGCATAATGTCATCATGGTCAGACAAGAGAAATGAGTATCTCTCAGGCTGATGATGTACCCTATCAGACCTGCTAAGAGGTAGGTCTATCTGAACAGGTGGTTGTTCCATAACTCTTTCTGCAACAATCTCATCATCCACAACATTTTGTGGTTCCTATTCGACCTCCATCAAGGCCTCAATGCTATGGTCCTTATCTTGAATTTCTTCAAGATCAAACGTGCTCCCACTACTTTTTCTAGAAACAAAATCTCTTTCTAGAAAAACTCCAATCTTTGCCACAAACACTTTGTGCTGACTGGGAATGTAGAAGTAATATCCCTTAGTCTCCTTGGGATATCCAGCAAAATAGCACTTATCGGATTTGGGTCCTAGTTTGTCTGAGACTTGACGTCGAACGTAAGACTCACAACCCCAAATCCTCATGAAAGACATCTTGGGATTTCTCCCTGTCCATATCGTATATGGTGTCTTTATCACAGCATTGGATGGTACAAAATTATGGGTGAAGGCTGCTATGTCTAGAGCATATCCCCAAAAGGATATAGGAAGATTTGTGTGACTCATCATAGATCGTACCATATCTAATAAGGTACGATTTCTTCTTTCAGATACACCATTCCACTGTGGTATTCCAGGACGAGTAAGTTGGGATAGAATCTCACACTCAGCTAGATAGTCACGAAACTCATGGCTAAGGTATTCACCACCTCGATCTGATCGAAGTATCTTAATACTCTTGTCAAGCTAGTTATGTACTTCATTCTTGAATTCTTTTAACTTTTCAAAGGATTCTGATTTATGTATCATTAGATACACATAACCATATCTACTGAAGTCATCAGTAAATGTAATGAAGTACCTGTAACCACCTCTAGCAGCAACATTGAAAGGGCCACATACATCACTATGTATAAGTCCTAACAAGTCTGTTGCTCTTTCGCTGTTTCCACTAAAGGGAGTATTGGTCATCTTGCCTAGAAGGCAAGACTCGCATGTCTCATATGATTCAAAATCAAATGAGTCCAGCAGCCCATCCTTATGGAGCTGGAATAAGCGACTCTCATTTATGTGACCTAAGCGACAATGCCAGAGATAGGTTTGGTTCAACTCATTTGACTTGAACCTTTTGGTACTTATGATATAGATAGGGCTCTCTAAGTCTAGAAAGTAGAGTTCGTTCATTAGAGGTGCACCACAATAGAACATATCATTTAAATAAATTGAACAATATTTGTCCTTTATTATAAATGTAAATCCTTTCTTGTCCAAACAAGAAACCGAAATTATGTTCTTAGTTAAAGCAGGCACATAACAACATTCATCTAGTTCTAGTATAAGCCCATTGGGTAGAGATAGATCATAAGTTCCTACAGCAACAACAGCAACCCTTGCTCCATTGCCTACTCGTAGGTCCACCTCACCCTTTGTCAATGCCCTACTATTTCTCAGTGTTTGCACATTGGTACAAATGTGAGATGCACATTCGGTATCTAATACCCATGATGAAGAAATAGATAGATTGACTTCTATAACATTTATACCTAAAGTAGAAGTCTCACTTCTCTTCTTCTTAAGATCTTCCGTAAGCTATAGCTTACTCTTCTAGTGTCCATTTCCTTGCAAGGGAAGCAAGCCCTTCTTTGGCCACCCTCTTTGGGTTTCAGTTCTTTGCCTTTGCCCTTGGCTCGGGACTTTCCCTTACCTTTAGGCTTGCCCTTGCCTTTCTTATTTTGCACCATCAAAATGGAGTCAGATTTTCCCTTCTTAAGGTTGAGCTCAACAGTTCTCAACATGCTGATCATCTCAGGCAGTGGCTTATCAATTTCATTCATGTTGTAATTCATGACAAATTGATTATAGCTTTGTGGCAAAGACTGCAAGATCAAGTCAGTGGCCAGGTATTGGCTAAGTGGGAATCCCAATCTCTGTAGGTTTTCTACGTACCTAATCATCTTGAGTACATATGGACCTACGGGAGTCCCATCTTGCATCTTGGACTGAAACAATGCCTTAGAGACTTCATATCTCTCGTGCCTTGCTTGTCCTTGATATAGTTGACAAAGATGTTCAACCATATCATAAGCATTCATGAACTCGTGTTGCTTCTGAAGCTCAGAGTTCATGGTCGCGAGCATGAGACATGACACATCTAATGCATCATCTTGATGCTTCTTGTAAGCATCTTTGTCAGTTCGCGAGGCAGTGGCAGGAGGTGCCTCCGGAATGGGCTGCTCCAGGACATACAGTTTCCTTTCTTGGGTGAGAACGATTCTCAAGTTCCTGTACCAGTCCAGGAAATTTGCTCCATTGAGCTTGTCCTTCTCAAGGATAGAACATAGGGAGAGAGTGTTTGTGTTTGTCGACATAGTTATCTACAACATACACAATGCAAAAAATTAATATCATATTCCTTTTATCATTTAATTAGGCCTTTAATCAAATGATGCTCCCACTGAATTATAGGATTTTTGTAGAATCGAGTTATGGATGTGGTCAAACCACATTACTAGATTCATACAAACATGCTATAATTCCTGCGAGACAAGATCCACATCATATTAGGCCTTGAGTTAGCTTTGGCTAAATCGCCCAAGACTTACTATGATCGGTAGGTAACACATTACCGATTACATCTCTATGCAACTCTTGTTTATAGAATCAAGACCCACATTTACAAAAGACCTTGAGTTAGCTTTGGCTAAATCGCCCAAGATTTAGTGTAAATGCGATCTTATCCTATCTTTCCAACGGTTGATGCGATCTTATCCTATCTTTCCAACGGTTGAAATATGTCTATAGTTCTACTTGATCCAATTGAGTTAACTAGTTTTACTCAATCTAATTGAGCTTACTCTAACCCAAGCCGTGATAGGCGGGACCAAGATTGTCCCTCCGTACCCTACCAAGATAATATGCATTGCTCTGCTTTGGCAGATTCAACAACTACAAATGATTGAGGTAGTGATGGGTATCAAGACTTGGTAGGCATTTTCGAGTTGATTCGATTATGATCTAATCTAATCATGAATGTGTATCATATACACATCAAGGCCTATATTATCCTACACTAGCATGCATCACCTACATACAAGCATCATTCTAGCATGCATCATATACATACAAGCATTATTCTACTAGCATGCATCACATACATACAAGCATAAAATATATATATATATATATATATATATATATATATATATATATATATATATATATATATATATATATATATATATATATATATATATATATCAACATATATATATATATATATATAAATTAATTGTGATTAGGTCATGGCCCTACTACGATCTTCTCAAGCCAATGAGAAGATCGGATGATCAATCTAGGGTTAGCGGCTTCTCCAAGCGCCTCCTTTGACCGCCATGTGTCGTCGGCACCCTTCTCGTAACTCCGTCTAGTAGTGGACCTTCCACCACTCCATTTTATACATTACAAACATGAAACTCGAGTTACATTCGAGTCTAAAACTATTTACAACTAGAATTTTAAAAGAAGAGGCACAACGCGCAGATTGCATACCCTATACAACATGCACAACCACAAAAATGGCACGTAGGACGTATTATGAATTAAAACACATTATCATCAAATCATATTGGGGTTCTTGGGCCACGACCATCACAGAATTATACATAATTCTAAATTATGTATTTTACAAAAAATGTCTATAATTTCTCCTATTTTTTTTCAATTTTATGAGTCACCTCTCCGTAACGGTCCCGCTAAGCGGTTTCCGGGCGGAATCGCGGGACAAGGCCCCTTTTGGGGATAGGGGCAGCGCCCCTACTCGCAAAAATAAACTTTGCAAGTGTCCCTACTCGATCTTACAATGACTTAAGTCACTGTCCCAAAAACCTAAAGCAAAAACTCGCCGTTTCAGAGAGTTATTCTCGGTGGTTGAAGCCTACAAGTGTCCCAACACTCATTGCTTCGACTCTTCGAGAAAAATACCCAAAAATCTATAAAAATAGGAAACTTACAGAAACATAAAAATCTATAATTTTTATATCTAATACAAAAACTAAAAATTTAAAACACATACAAGCTTCGCACGTGGCTCTTATACCACTGTTAGACTTTCCGAGCCGCAAAAATCGCTTTTTACGTTGCAAAAACCTCGGAAGTCCGGCCACGGATCCGTGAGAAAATATATAAAAAATAAAAACTACATGTATGTGTTATGGAAAACCTAGATCTACCTTAGATCTACAAGATGAGAGCGTTACCCTTGATGTGACGCCCTTCGCTTATCCCGCTCATCCAAATGGCTTGCCGGAACTCAAGAGTGTCAAGTGTACACTCCTCTATTGGTATCCACATGGACAAATGGTAAAGAAAAACAACCTAGAGTGTGCTAGCACTCCTTGAAAGTTTCGTCCAAAAAAAGGATTGGGAGAGAGCTTGAGAGGAAGAAGATCAAAGGAAGAAGAAGATAGAGTTACTCACCAAATAACTTCACTTCATCAAGAAAAGTGGCCGACAACTTCAATGGGTGGGGGTTAGATGCATGCATGTAACTCCAAGAGCCAATGTCTCTTGGTCTTCCTCATGAGGTGACACCCCATGATAAGTCCATGATGATGTGGAACATCAACATTGGTCGGCCCCCATGCCATGTCATCATGACATGGCAATTGGTCAAGTCAAAATTGATCATTCATCTTCCCTCTCAAGTCAAGTCAAACTTGACCTATTATATCCCATGGTTGATCAAATCTAACCACTTGATTCAAGTCAATTTGATTTAATGAATCTCTATTCATTAATTTAAATTGACTCAATGAATCAAAACTAAATTAGACTCATTCAACACTTGAATCAAATTGAGTCTAACTCAATTAGTCTAATTTGGATTACTCTTAATCCAATTTGGTTCATCCCATGAACCTAATCATCATTGTTCATCATATGAAGCTAATCTTTATCTAATTGCCCTTTGTGTGTGACCCTTTAGATTCTTCTAACGTTGGCAATGCTCCTAAACCGATTTAGGAACATAAGCAATGAGCGGTATCTAGCAACACATCATTGCTACCCAAGTTACAAGAATGTTGAGATCGAACATCACCTTTGTGATTACTAATTGTGACTCTCACAATATGTGACAATGTCTCTCTATCCTTGACATCTAGATTGACCAATTGAGGCATAGACCGTGTCATCCTCGGTACAATCTATATCTTGAACTCCAAGTAGACTAACTTTAATCAAATGAGCTTAATATCTCATATTGACTCATTTAGGCATGGCCATGCACTTCGTGGTCTCACTCTATCAAGAATAACGATGTTAGTCCCATCATATAGGAGGGATAGATCCCATCTACATCACTCACATCCCTCCGCATAATTTGTTACATACCCAATAATCGCTTTTATAGTACACCCATTTACGGGTGACGTTTGACGAAGCCAAAGTATGCAACTCCTTATGTAGGGAACCATGGTGACTTCAGGTCTAAGGACTAATAGTCATACTAATAGCCACATGAGAAAGTATATGACACTCATATAACGATCCATGATACTTTCTCATGGCGGGTCATTCAGTATACATTCTCCATTGCATACCCATGTGTCAACTTGATATCTCATATCCATGACTTATGAGATCAAGTCATCGAGTTGACCTACATGCTAGTCTCTACGCATTAACATTGTCCCTGAATGTTGATACTTGACTAGGAATGATTAAGAGTAGTGTTCTCTATATCATCTCATTATCGATTCAACCAATTGATTGATATAGACAAGAACCTACTACTCAAGGACGTTATTATACTTAGTTATTTGGCACCAATACAAGTAAATATAATAACCATGACTTTATAAATAGGAATATGATACAATAAAGTCCATACAACAATCATAACATTATTGGCTCTAGGGCTTTCACTAACAATCAGAGGCTGGAATTCAATCCCAATTATCTGCACCTGGAACACCCCAGAAGAATGGTGTAGCAGAGCAAAGGAATAGGACTCTTATCGAGATGGTTAGATCGATGATGAGTTATTTTGAGTTGCCAGATTCATTCTAGGGGTATGCTCTGGATACGACAGTGTATATTCTGAACTTGGTACCATCTAAATCAGTGCTTTCTACTCCCACAGAATTGTGGACTGGGCGAAAGCCTAGTCTGAGACATATTCGGATATGGGGGAGTCCAGCACATATGCTGAAGGCAGATGCTGGTAAGTTAGAACCTTGTACAGAAGTGTGCATGTTCGTAGGCTATCCTAGAGGAATGAAAGGTGGTTTTTTCTATAGTCCTAGAGATCAGAGAGTGATCGTTATCACAAACGCCAAAGTTTTAGAGGAAGACTATGTGATGAACCACAAGCCCATGAGTAAGATTATTGAGAGGGGAAGTCACTACTTTAGTACCACCAGTACAAGAGGATATACCACAAGTGACTGTACCGTGTGTCACAGAGGATACACAGGTGATACCTCATCGTAGTGGGAGGGTTGTTAGACAACCTGATAGATTTATATTCTTAGGAGAATCTTCTGATTTGGTCCCTAGTGAACATGAACCTGATCCCTGGACATATGACGAGGCAATCCAAGATAAAGATGTGGTATCTTGGCAAAGTGCGATGAATTCTGAGATAGAATCTATGGGTTCAAATCAGGTCTGGGAGCTAGTAGAACCACCCAATAGTGTAAAAAGCATTGGATGCAAGTGGATCTACAAAGAAAGAGAGGAATAGACGGGAAGGTTGAGACCTTCAAAGCAAGGCTTGTTGCGAAAGGGTATACTCAGAAAGAGGATATCGATTATGAGAAGATCTTTTCACTGGTGGCCATGCTTAAGTCTATCCGGATTCTCTTATGTATTTCTGCTCATATGGATTATGAGGTGTGGTTGATGGATGTCAAGATAGCTTTCCTTAATGGAAGTCTTGAGGAAAACATCTATATGGAACAACCAGAGGGGTTCATTGCAAAGGGAAAAGAGCATCTTGTGTGCAAGCCTAATCGGTATGGATTGAAGCAAGCTTCGAGGTCTTGAAACATCCGCTTTGATGAGTTAATCCAGTCTTATGGATTTATTCAAAGTCCGGATGAGTCTTGTGTTGGGTTTTCGGCACCGCGGCGAGTGTGTGTTCGAACATGTTTCGTAAACATATGCACATCAGAAGGAATAAAAATAATAAATCTAATTTATTACAACACACACATCACACGCATGCATAGTACAACATGTGTAGACATAACCGTAAATTTAAATTTTGCAATAAAAGGAAATTTAACTACGTATCACGTATAGCGGGAACGGCATCAACCGGAACAATCCTCGCTAGAATCGTCTCTATCCGTGTCCACGCCGAGTATCTTCAGGATGACTTCACTAAGTCACGAGCCTCATCTTCGTACGGGTTACTAGCCTCGTGTTGAAGACGATGTGATCGAGAGAAGATCACGATCCAAATCCAAATTCGGATCCAAAGATGAGTCCTCAAAACTCGCTTCTCCGGAGAGGTATTCGTCAACCGTTTGACGAATCCTTCATCCTCCACCTATGAGGATTACCGTAGATCGAATCCCCGGTAAGTAAGGCACTGTCGGAGCTCCAAACGTCGTCCAAACGACGCTCCGATGAGAAGGAAACAAGCTGTCCAGAAAACTGGACAGCTTTTGGTGGAGGAGTAGGGGCCGGCCAAAGGAAAGGTGGAAGCTCACCTTATTACCAAACCCAAGGGAGATCACCGGAGCTCCTCCGGCAGAAGCTCGACACCGGAAAGTGGAGAAGACGGCATCAGCTGGTCGCCGGTTGGAGGAGAAGGGGCGGCGGCACTAGGGTTGGCGCCGACTTCTTCAAAGGGGAGAGGTGGGCGGCAACTCTAGGTTAGGGTTTTTGGATTTGGGCTTAACAAACCCTTAAGCCCTCTTTTATAGAGAACTAATTCACTTAATGGTTATTGGATCATAACCATAAGGCCCGTTAACCCGCTCCATTAATATAAGTTAAAATAAACCAAACCATGATGGTTGATTTTAAGTTAAAAAGAACCGAACCAACTTTGGTTCATTCGTTTAAAATAAACCAAACCCTTTGGTTTATTCTCCTCCATTGGATTAGAACCAAACCATTTTGGTTCATCCATTATGTCTTCATAAGACACGGCCCATCCACGCTTTCATTGCGACTTAAACAATTTCATGCTCGCTTCTTGTTTGGTCCAACCAAACCTAGTTTCTCTCGGTCTGAGAATCTCATTCTCAAGCTCGTTTTAAATCCTTCGGATTACGCTCGTTGTGCGTGTGACTAAATAGGTTCTTGGTTTATGTTGGCCGTCTATAATTAACCATTAATTATAGAACGATCATGAGTGGCACCTAGTAGTACATCATGATCCCCAATTAACCGAAAAGATCAACGGTTGATCCAGAACTATTTCTGAAACCCTTCAGCAGCTCGAATGAATCGTGCCCCATTCCCTTCACTCATCTTATACCCACTTGGTTCAGGACATGGTCTATAGTGTCAATCCCCACTAGGTTGACTACGTCACACCTAGCCCAAGTATCATTTCCTCGTCCTACGGATTCTAGTTACTGCACATGTATCGAAAAGTACCTTACTCTAAACATGTAATGCTTTGGCCAAAGAATTTAGTAACAATCCGACAAGAGGCCATGGGTATTCATCTCCTCGCAAGGAGTGGTGAATCCTTTATAGGCTATTCAAACACCTTCGATCACTTTGACTTATACCCAATCATCCCGGGTCCACATCTCCTTAGAGATGTTTGCTTAAGATGTCAAAGCATAAGTCTCTATGATCAAGATGACTTGAATACCGCAAGTCAAAGGAACATCGCACTTAAGCCACAGTAAGAACTTCATTGACATATCTATATATGCAGAGAACCATATGAAGTCTTACGGCTGGTCACTCCAATGAACTAGTTACCATAACTAGCATCCACGATTAACTCCGGACATCACAATGTCTCCAGCCAGTGAGAATCAGCTGCTTGGATACACCAAGGAGTATACCTCGTGCTAGTCTCGACAGAATTGATGGTGTCCAAATCCATCAATTCATCGACTAAGGATAATTCCGATACATCACAATTACACATGTAGACATACTCACTAGTTGTGATCCAATCACAAATTCTCTCATGCTGTGAGTCGTATCGTGGACATTCAGTAAATGAGTTTAAGATCCAATCAAATACATGAAACCATGTATACTCAAATAGTGAATCTTCATTTATCATATAAATGGTTCATACATAAGGCGATTGCCTTAGGACATCTCTCATATATTACTAACATCTTGTGTATACAAGAGATGTGACGAAAATGTAGTTGTATTTCTTGTACTATACATAGATGACATTTTATTAATTGACAACAATGTCAAGGTGTTATCAGACGTAAGGGTATGGTTGTCCAAACAGTTTGATATAAAAGACTTGGGAGAAGAGGGACACATCCTTGGGATCAAGGTTATAAGGGATCGCAGGAAAAGGATGTTGTGCTTATCTCAAGCATCATACATAGACACTATTTTGGCTCGTTTTAGCATGCAGAACTCCAAGAAAGGTTTTCTACCTTTTAGGCATGGAGTACCTTTATCTAAAGAGATGTGTCCTAGAATATCAAAGGAGATAGAGGAGATGAAGGCGGTTCCTTTTGCTTCAACAATAGGAAGCCTCATGTATGCTATATATGTACGAGATTGGATATCTGTTTTACCGTGGGCATGGTTAACAGATATCAAAGTAATCCAGGACAGGGACATTGGACTGCGGTAAAGCATATATTGAAGTACCTGAGAAGGACTAGGGATTATATGCAGGTATGTCAGGCAGATCAATTACTCCCTGTGGGTTACACAGATTCTGACTTCCAATCAGATAAGGATAACAGTAAGTCTACCTCAGGTTTTGTGTTTACTTTGGGAGGTGGAGCCATTGTATGGAGGTGTGTCAAGCAAAAATGCATGGCACACTCTACCATGGAAGCTGAGTATGTGCCAGCCTAAGAGGAGGCCAAAGAAGTTGTATGTCTCAGGAACTTCTTGATGGATTTGGATTTAATTCCTGGTTTGCCCAGAACTATCACAATTTATTGTGATAATAGTGGTGCAGTTGCAAACTCGAAGAAACCATGAGCCCATAAGGAAAGTAAACACATAGAGAACAAGTACCACCTAATACAAGAAATCATAAAGCGAGGAGAAGTTGTTGTAGCCAAGATTGCATCAGAGGATAATCTGGCAGATCCTTTCACTAAGGCCCTTCCAGCGAGAGTTTTTGATAGGCATGTGAAGAGAATGGGAATCAGATGTATGGCAGTATGAGGATAGCATAGTCTTTTAGTATAAGTGGGAGATTGTTGGGATGTATACTGAAAAGTCTATCTTTTGTATGAACATCTTTATTTTTGAAATAAGAATCACATGATCATTGTTTGCATATTTATGGTTATGCATATTATCTGATACATTACATTGTAGATAACATAGTGTGTAGTGTCACACGGGAGATCATGTTATCAGTTCCTTGTAGAGTATAAGTAAAGGCTCACAACCGAGATGGTTTTGGACAAACCATTGGTATGGTTGTAGTGTAATTTGGTATTGGTTTGTCTTGACCATAGAATTACACTAGTACACTTTGTGTGTATTGAGCTGGACCAAGTTAGAGGTGATTCAATTTATTGCTGACTACATAATTGAATCAGACCTCGGATATTATGGTGTACATGCTCTTAATCCCGATATAATAACGGGCACATGTACTTAGTATTTATTTCCTTGATTTATCAATGGGCGAGATTTATAGATTAAATCGATAGGTTCGGTAAGTTGGGAAATGATATTATTTACATGGTGTGCCATTGAATATAGGAGGAAACCGTGTCCTATATATTAGGATGATGATGTCCCCTTGAGGAGCTCATAAGGACCATCATGTAAACCCTGCAGGTGGACTTGGTCCGGCATGATGATGAGGTTGAGTGGTACTACTTATGGAGTTAGATGTTGTTTAATTAATCGTCAGTAAATTAATAAATTGATGGGCATTCGAGATCTTATACACGAAGAGATATTTGTACAATTAATATATGGAGCCCATATTTATTTATGGAGGTTGGTGAGGTAGATCAATGATAATCCTCTAGTGGAATGGATTATCATTAATGGATCGGACTGTAGGGATGTATACTGAAAAGTCTATCTTTTCTATGAACATCTTTATTTTTGAAATAAGAATCACATGATCATTGTTTGCATATTTTTATGCATATTGTCTAATACGTTACATTGTAGATAACATGGTGTGTGGTGTCACATGGGAGATCATGTTATCGGCTCCTTGTAAAGTATAAGTAAAGGCTCACAATCGAGATGTCTTTGGACAAACCATCGGAATGGTTGTAGTGTGATTTGGTGTTGGTTTGTCTTGACCATAGAATCACACTAGTACACTTTGTGTGTATTGAGCAAGACCGACTTAGAGGTGATTCGATTTATTGCTGACTACATAATCGAATCGGATCTCAGATATTATTTAGTACATGCTCTTAATCCCGATATAATAACGGACACATATACTTAGTAGTCATCTCTTTGATTTACCAATGGGCGAGATTTATAGATTAAATCGACAGGCTCGGTAAGTTGGGAGGTGATATTATTTATATGGTGTGCCATTGATTATAGGAGGAAACCGTGTCCTATATATTAGGATGATGATGTCCCCTTGAGGAGCTCATAAGGTTCATCATGTAAACCTTGCAGGTGGACTTGGTCCGGCATGATGAAAATGTTGAGTGGTACTACTCTAGGAGTTAAATGTTGATTAATTAATAGTCAGTAAATTAATTAATCGACGAACATTCGAGATCTTAAATATGGGGAGAAAATGTTCAAATAATATATGGAACTCATATTATCATATGGGGGTTGGTGAGGTAGATCAATGATGATCCTTTAGTGGATTGGATCATTATTAGTGGATCGGACTTTATGTGGGCTTGATCCATGGGTGGCCAAGATCCAACTACTCCTCATGGTCCCTAATGTAGCCTATTAACACCTCATGGAGCTTAGATCCAAAGGATAGAAACAAAACTCTAGATCCAAAGGTAGAGATTAAATCTCTAGATCCGACGGTTGATATTAAATCTCTAGAACCAATGGAGGAGAATAAATCATGGCTTGAGCCCAACTCTATAAATAGAGATCATGAAGTGGGCGGAAAGGAGATGATGGCTTAAGGGGATTAGGGTTTGCTTCCTTTGGAGGCTAGGAATCCTAGTTGGTTTAGGATTAGGTTTGGGTGGCTAGGGTTTTGGGAGCTATGGGTGGGCTGCAACTCAAGGAGGTGTTTCTTCTTCTTCCTAAGGTTTTGGCCGGTTCCTCCCATCTATCCTATACCTTGGCTTGTGCTCATCCTAATCTTCTTCCCCACTTCCATGGCCGCCTATAAGGAGAGCAAGGATTAGGGTTTGGAGGCTTAGGGTTTAGAAGGCTTTGGTGGCACCAAATAAGGAAGTAGTTTGTTTTCTTCTTCCTATCCTTTGGTGACCGGCGCCCACAGCCCTATCCCAGCCCTTGGCCAGTATCCAAAGACCCCTTCTCCTTCTCCTTAGGTGGTGGAAACAAGATATAGGGCTTTCCCTTGGTGTCTTGGCCGGTTTCCACCATTATCTCCTTCTCCTTGTTGGCCGGCGGCAAGCACTCTCCTTGTTGCTTGTTGGTTGGCTATAGGAAGAAGATGAGATTTGTTTTTATTCTTCCTCTTGCTTTGGAAAAGCAAGGAAGGAAGATTTGCGATCTAGGAGCTTCGACTTTTGGTAGAGCATCGCCCACACAACGTCCGAAAGAAGGAAGGTCATACATTAGAAGATCGAGAGGTATATCGATTCTCTAATTTTTATATGTTACATGTTTGTATTTTTTTTTCAATTATGAGCATGATATAAATCTGTAAATGGCTAAATAATACTTGGATCCCGAGCATAAACACAAAAACCGGCGATTCGGACATCGTCTATTCGGCGGCTACTCGTAGAATAGAGGATGGTCGCTTGAACAACGAGTTTGTTCAAGTGACCTCTCTAAACGAATAGCACGACAATGACTTGGTGGTTTGGGCAATCCCTTTTTTCTAGGATTAAATATTTTTTAATCCAGGGACATCGAAGGGATCGCCATGGACAAGCTACCAAGGTGAAGTGGGAAGCGAAGTTTCCCCTCACGGACTCGATAAGCAAAACCCCTTCAATTGGTATCAGAGCTTCCGGGCAAAACCTTCAATTGGTATCAGAGCCAAGGTTTCCGATTTTGTGTGTTTAGGATTCGGTTAATTTTTATGCACTTTTTCATATATTATATGTGTCGGATAATAGTAGGATATTTTTATAAATTCCCACGGCCTCCATTATGATTTGACAAGTGATGCAAACAAACTTGCGCGTCGGCTCTGAGTGCCTTCCTCCCCATCCGATGGGTTTGTTTGCAGGTCACAAGGTCGAATATTGTTATAGGAAATTATTAAGGAGCGTGTGTACTTGCCCATCGTAAGCCACATAACCCGAGATAATTACCTTGGTATCAAGTAATGGTGAACACTTAAATGCAAATAGGAGTATCCTCCCCATCGGAGTCACTTCTTTTATTTGTAGGGCCGAAGAGAAACCAACTATTAATTTTATTTTTCATAAAGTTAGGTTGACAAGATAGTAAAATTAATGGGTAAAACTTCCTCTTACAAATGTAGAATTCGTATACGTCTACACTATTGTGGCATACAATATTCTCGGTGTTTTGAGGTGTTGGTTGATTTTGAAATTTTATTGTTTGAGGAATCAATAATATTTGAAATCTACAGTAATGATCTATGCGATTCTTAGGATTTTCAAAATTGACTTTCAGTCCACTTGCTTTGATACTAAAGGAAAATAAACTTACTATACCCAGATAATGTTGATTGGAAAAGAATCTAGATATTGTCTTATCTGCTAAGGAGTACAAGTGTGCACTCTTCGAAGAGTGTCCTCAGGCCATGGTTGCTCAGAAGGTTTCTACTTCTAAGCCGAAAGACAAGAAGAAGAAGAAACAAAGTGGAGCAAAGCTGGTAGGAGGATCTCAGGGAGGAGTGAAGAAGTCGAAAGGCAAGTACTTCACTTGCGGGTGATGGACATCGAAGAAGGACCCCCTAATCCGAAATAGAACAAAGGTATATCCTTTGGACTAGTTGTTGAAACATGATTAGCGGTGTTATCTACCAACACCTATTGTGTAGATACGAGAGCCACTAATCATGTCTGCAACACTTTGCAGGGGTTCCAGGAAACCCGACGACTAGCTAAAGGGGAGATTACTATTTACTTGGGAAATGCCATGAAGATGGCGGCTATTGCAGTGGGAGAAGTTTTATTTATCTTTTGAGAAAAATAAAACTTAGGTTCTTGAAAATTCCCTTTATGTACCTTTATTTAGAAATAACTTAGTTTCAGTTTCTAAATTATTTATGGATGGATATTCTATTTATTTTAATGACAGAGCTGTTATAAAAAAAAATAGGGAGAATATCTGTTCAGGTACATTGATAGAAAATTTGTATACACTTGAACCAAAACCTCCCACGATACAAATTGAAGTTAATAACTCATCTTCTAATTCCAATAAGAGAAAAGAACCTTCGAAGATGAACCAAACATAACTTTGGCATCTTAGGCTTGGTCACATTAACCTAAGCAGAATTCAAAGGTTGATAGCTGATGGACCTTTGGGTTCATTAGTGGTGGAGGATCTCCCAACCTGTGAATCTTGCTTGGAGGGTAAGATGACCAAGAGGCCTTTTAAGGCCAAGGGGTATAGAGCCAAAGATGTGTTAGAATTGGTTCATTCTGATTTGTGTGGTCCTATGTCCCAGGCTAGAGGTGGTTTTGAGTATTTTGTCTCTTTTATAGACGAGTACTCAAGATATGGATACATTTACCTGATGCGCCGCAAGTCTGAATGCTTTGACAAGTTCAAAGAATTCAAGGCTGATGTGGAGAAACGTCAAGGTAAAAGTATCAAGACACTACGATCTGATCGTGGTGGTGAGTACCTCTTGGGAGAGTTTAGGAACTACTTATCAGAGGCTGGGATTCAATGCCAATTGACTACACCTGGCACACCCCAGTAGAACGGTGTAGCAAAGCGAAGGAATAGGACTCTTATGGAGATGGTTAGATCGATGATGAGTTATTCTGACTTGCTAGATTCGTTCTGGGGATATGCTCTAGATACGGCGGTGTACATTCTGAACTTGGTTCCATCTAAATCAGTGCCTTCTACTGCCACAAAGTTGTGGACTGGCCGAAAGCCTAGTCTAAGACATATTCGGAAATGGGGGAGTCCAAAGATATGCCAAGGCGAATGTCGCAAGTTGGAACCTCGCATGGCGCGCTTGTTCGTTGGCTATCCTAGAGGAATGAAGGGTGGATTGTTGTATAGTCTTAGAGATCAGAGGGTAATTGTTAGCACGAACGCCAGATTTCTAGAGGAAGACTATGTGATGAGCCACAAGCCCAAGAGTAAAATTGTTCTGGAGGAGTTAAAAGGGGAAGTCACTTCTTTAGTACCACCAGTACAAGAGGATATACCACATGTCACTGCACCGCGTGTCACAGAGGATACACAGGTGATACCTCGTCGTATTGGGAGAGTTGTTAGACAACCTCATAGATTCATGTTCTTGGGTAACATGAACCTGATCCCTGGACATACGACGAGGCAATCCAAGATATAGATGCATCATCTTGGCAAAGTGCAATGAAAACTGAGATTGAATCTATGGATTCAAGTCAGGTCTGGGAGCTCTTATGCATAGCAGCTCATATGGATTATGAGGTGTGGCAGATGGATGTCAATACAGCTTACCTTAATGGAAGTCTTGAGGAAAACATCTATATGAAGCAACAAAAGGGATTCATTGCTAAGGGCAAAGAGCATCTTGTATGTAAGCTTAATCGGTCCATTTATGGATTGAAGCAAGCTTCGAGGTCATGGAACATCCGCTTTGAGGAGGTAAATCAGTCTTATGGATTTATTCAAAGTTCGGATGAGTCCTATGTATACAAGAGATGTGACAAAAACGTAGTGGTATTTCTTGTACTATACGTAGATGGCATTTTGGTGATTGGCAACAATATCAAGGTGTTATCGGACATAAGGGTATGGTTGTCCAAACAGTTTGATGTGAAGGACTTGAGAGAAGTGGGACACATCCTTGGGATCAAGGTTATCGTGCTTATCCCAAGCTTCATACATAGACACGATAATGGATCGTTTTTAGCATGCAAAACTCCAAGAAAGGTTTTCTACCTTTCAGGCATGGAGTTCCTTTATCTAAGGAGATGTGTCCTATATCATCTGAGGAGATAGAGGAGATGAAGGCGGTTTCTTATGCCTCGGCAGTAGGAAGCCTCATGTATGCGATGCTATGTACGAGATCAGATATCTGCTATGCCATCCGCATGGTCAGCAGATATCAGAGTAATCCAGGACAGGGACATTGGACTGCGGTAAAGCATATATTGAAGTGCCTGAGAAGGACTAGGGATTATATGCTAGTTTATCCGGCAGACCAATTACTCCCTGTGGGTTACATGGATTGAGACATCCAATCAGATAGGGATAACAGTAAGTCTACCTTAGGTTTTGTGTTTACTTTGGGAGGTGGAGCCATTGTATGGAGGAGTGTCTAGCAGAAATGCGTGGCGAACTCCACTATGGAAGCTGAGTATGTGGCAGCCTATAAGGCGGCCAAAGAAGTTGTGTGGCTCAGGAACTTTCTGATGGACTTGAATGTGATTCCTGGTTTTCCCAAAAATATCACAATTTATTGTGATAATAATGGTGCAGTTGCAAACTCGAAGGAACCACGAGCCCATAAGATAAGTGAATGCATAGAGCGCAAGTACCACCTGATACGAGAAATCGTAAAGGAGGTAGAAGTTGTTGTCGCCTAGATTGCATCAGAGGATGACCTGGTAGATCCTTCCACTAAGGCCCTTCTAGCGAGAGCTTTGATAGGCATGTGGAGGGAAGGGGAATCAGATGTATGGCAGTTTGAGGACAGCATAGTCTTTTAGTATAAGTGGGAGATTGTAGGGATGTATACTGAAAAGTCTATCTTTTCTATGAACATCTTTATTTTTGAAATAAGAATCACATGATCATTGTTTGCATATTTTTATGCATATTGTCTAATACATTACATTGTAGATAACATGGTGTGTGGTGTCACACGGGAGATCATGTTATCGACTCCTTGTAAAGTATAAGTAAAGGCTCACAACCGAGATGACTTTGGACAAATCATCGAAATGGTTGTAGTGTGATTTGGTGTTGGTTTGTCTTGACCATAGAATCACACTAGTACACTTTGTGTGTATTGAGCAGGACCGACTTAGAGGTGATTCGATTTATTTCTGACTACATAATCGAATCGGACCTCAGATATTATTTAGTACATGCTCTTAATCCCGATATAATAACGGGAACATATACTTAGTAGTCATCTCTTTGATTTACCAATGGACGAGATTTATAGATTAAATTGATAGGATCGGTAAGTTGGGAGATGATATTTTTTATATGGTGTGTCGTTGATTATAGGAGGAAATCGTGTCTTATATATTAGGATGATGATGTCCCATTGAGGAGCTCATAAGGTTCATCATGTAAACCCTGCAGGTGGACTTGGTCCGAAATAATGAAAAGGTTGAGTGGTACTACTCAAGGAGTTAGATGTTGATTAATTAATGGTCAGTAAATTAATTAATCGATGGACATTCAAGATCTTAAACACAGGGAGAAAATGTACAAATAATATATGGAGCCCATATTATCATATGGGGGTTGGTGAGGTAGATCAATGATGATCCTTTAGTAGATTGGATCATCATTAGTGGATCGGACTTTATGTGGGCTTGATCCATGGGTGGTCAAGATCAAACTCCACCTCATGGTCCCTAATGTAGCCTATTAACACCTCATGAAGCTTAGATCCAAAGGATAGAAACAAAACTCTAGATCCAAAGGTAGAGATTAAATCTCTAGATCCGACGGTTGAGATTAAATCTCTAGATCCGATGGTTGAGATTAAATCCCTAGAACCAATGGAGGAGATTAAATCATGGTTTGAGCCCAACTCTATAAATAGAGATCATGAAGTGGGCGGCAAGGAGATGATGGCTTAAGGGGATTAGGGTTTGCTTCCTTTGGTGGCTAGGAATCCTAGTTGGTTTAGGATTAGGTTTGGGTGGCTAGGGTTTTGGGAGCTATGGGTGGGCGGCAACTCAAGGAGGTGTTTCTTCTTCTTCCTAAGGTTTTGTCCGGTTCCTCCCTTCTCCCCTCTACCTTGGCTTGTGCTCATCTTAATCTTCTTCCCCACTTCCATGGCCGGCCATAAGGAGAGCAAGGATTAGGGTTTGGAGGCTTGGGTGGCACCAAATAAGGAAGTAGTTTGTTTTCTTCTTCCTATCCTTTGGTGACCGGCGCCCACAGCCCTTTCCCAGCCCTTGTCCAGTATCCAAAGACCCCTTCTCCTTCTCCTTAGGTGGTGGAAACAAGATATAGGCCTTTCCCTTGGTGTCTTGGCCGGTTTCCACCATTATCTCCTTCTCCTTGTTGGCCGGCGGCAAGCACTCTCCTTGTTGCTTGTTGGTTGGCTATAGGAAGGAGATGTGCTTTGTTTCTATTCTTCCTCTTGCTTTGGAAAATCAAAGAAGGAAGATTTACGATCTAGGAGCTTCAACTTTTGGTAGAGCGTCGCCCACACGACGTCCGAAAGGAGGAAGGTCATACATTAGAAGATCGAGAGGTATATCGATTCTCTAATTTTTATATGTTACATGTTTATATTTGTTTTTCAATTATGAGCATGATATAAATCTGTAAATTTCTAAATAATACTTGGATTTCGAGCATAAACATAAAAACCGGCGATCCGAACATCGTCTATTCTGCGGCTACTCGTAGAATAGAGGATGGTCACTTGAACAACGAGTTTGTTCAAGTGACCTCTCTAAACAAATAGAACGACTATGACTTGGTGGTTTGGGCAATCTCTTTTGTCTAGGATTAAATTTTTTTTAATCTGGGGACATCGAAGGAATCGCCATGGACAAGCTACCGAGGTAAAGTGGGAAGCGAAGTTTCCCCTCACGAACTCGATAAGAAAAACCCCTTCAATTGGTATAAGAGTTTTCGGGCAAAACCTTCATGGACATTATGTGGGCTAGATCCATTGGGTGGCCAAGATCCAACTCCTCCTCATGGTCCCTATTGTAGCCTATTAAAAACCTCATGAAAGCCTAGATCTGACGGTGGAGAATTAAAGCCTAGATCCGACGGTGGAGATTCAAAAGAGGCTTAAGCCTAACTCTATAAAAGGAGGGCCTAGGCTTGGGCGTGAGATAAGAGTTTTGGTTCAAGGGTTTTGGTTTTTGGTGTGAGAGGCTTGGGAGGCTAGAGGTGGTTTAAGGGTTTTGCTTCCTTGGTTTGGTCTGCAACCTACCTAGGGTTTTGCTTCCTTGGTTTGGCCGACACACCTTCTCCCATCTCATTGCGGGCACACCACCTTCATCCTCTCCCTTGGCCGACGGCAAGAGTTAGGTTTTCTTCCCTTGGAGCTCTTGGCCGACGCCCATCATCATCTCCATCTCCCTCTCCTTGGTGGCCGACGACAACAACAAAGAGGAAGAAGAGGTTTGATCTTCCTCAAAAGGGTTTGTGTGCGGAACTAGATAGGAGAAGAAGGAAGATTATTATCTTCCTTTGTTCGGAGCGAACAAGGAAAGGAAGATACGTGATCTAGGAGGCTTCATCTCTTGGAGGATCGTTGCCCACACAACGTCCAAGAGGAGGATAGGACATACGATAGAAGACCAAGAGGTAAACAAGAGGTATAATTCTTGTTTTGGTTTCCTTTTGTTTCTTTGTATGATGTATGTAATTGCATGTGACTAATTTACTTAGACCCCGAAGATAAACACAAAAACCGGCGATCCGTACATCGTCTATTCCACGGCTAATCGAAGAAAAGAGGTAGGTTGCTTGAACAACAAGTTTGTTCAAGTGACCACTCTAATCGAATAGCACGATGATTGATCGGTTGCTTGGGTAATCCCTCTTCATCAAGGATTAATTTTTTTTAATCCGGGGACGTAGATGAGATCGCCATGCACAAGCGATCGAGGTGCGGAGCGAAGTTTCGATTCCAACCTTCACGACCTTTTTGTACATGGCCCTTTGCGATCCAAGTAAGAGGTCAAGTCCCTTGGATCCCATAGTGAACCTTTCCAACGTGTTCCTAAGATCTTCGACTTGACTTTTCAAAAGTGAGTTCTCAACTTCGAGCTTTTCAACTCGAGTTAAGTCCTCCTCTTGAACTTGACTAGACGAAGAGGTTAGAGAGACCTCGTGTTTAAGGAGTTTAACCTCCTTGAACAGGGTCTCGACCTTAGACTCGGACTTAGCTAACTTCCTAGTTAGAAACTTAATTGCATTGTATAAGTACTATTGAGGGACTGACTTACCTTGAGAGTATCTCTTGAACTGGATGCGTATCCATGGCTTGTCTTGAATAGAGATTCGTAGTCCGACTCGTCCTCGAGTTCAAATTCTTGCTCAGATTCGAACTCCGACTCCGATTTGGTTGGTTTAGCCATGAAGACAAGGTCATCGTCTTCTTCCTCCGATGCCTCTTCCCACGTAGCATTGAACGCCTTCTTGAACTTCGGTGCTTTGTTTTTGAGCTTCCAACATTCCGACTTGACATGTCTGAACCTGTTGCATTCATAACACCTAATGTTAGAACCAACTTTAGATTTACCTTCCTTGGGTTGAGTGACGAGTCATTTTCAGCTCTTAATCTTCCTCCGAACTAGGTTTACTAGTTCGGTCTCCATCTCCGGATCGACCTCTAACTCATACTCATCTTCTTCTTCCTTCGGGGGTGGCTTACTTGCAGGTTTCTTCTTTTGACCTGCAATAAGAGCTATACCTTTCTCGGGTACCAAATTAGACTGTTCGTGGAGTTTGAATTCTAAAAATAATTCATCTAACCTAATTTTTGATAAGTCCTTAGAGACCTTGTAGGCATCGACCATAGATGCCCACAAGGTAGTCCTAGGAAATGAATTCAAGGCATACCTTATTAGGTCGCGATTTTTGACCTTTTGTCTGATGGCGTGCAAATTGTTGACGATGTCTTGCACCCAAGCGTGTAGTTGAGTCATGGTCTCATGTGTCCTGCATTTTTAAATTATATAATTTATTAAAAATAAGGTCCCATTTGCATACCTTTTCTTCGTCGGTTCCTTCGTGTAGTTCCACTAATTTGGTCCACAAGTCCTTTTCACTGATGAAGGGGCCGACGCGATTAAGCTCCTCCTTGGAAAACCGCACTGGAGGATTTGAGTCGCCTTGGCGTCGGCTTCAACTTGTATTTTTGTAGTATTGGTCCATTGTTCATAATCCAAAGATTCAACCACTTCGTTAGTCGGAAGTGTGAATCTCGTTTGGATTATAATCCACATCTAGATTTGGGTCTTAAGGAAGCACTCCATCCAACCCTTCCAATAACGGAAGTTATCTCCATTGTAAAATGAAGGTCAGACGGTGCTAAAACCCTCGAGATGGTCCATTGATATAAAAAGGAGCAAGAAAAAGAAGAAGAAATCTAGCAACGACAAAAACAAGCAAAAGGTACCAAGACTCGCGTCTTGGATTAGTAGTGTGGGAGAGAATCTAAATGAATGAAAGAACTTGTAAAAAATTCGAAATGAACAGAAATAAAAATGAAAAAAAATCTGAAAAAAAAATTAGATTGGTGGTTTCACCAAATCTTAGTATCCCCAACTCTGATATCAATTGTTGGATCTATTTGAGCGCTAGAGGGGGGGTGAATAGCGCAAAACAATTTTCGTTCGTTCAATATAAAATGCGAATGAAAGTAAATGCAGCGGAAAGAAAATATTACTCATTTATTTTTACTTGGTTCATAGCCTTCGGCTGCTAGTCCATGGCCCTAACGGTCCTAGACCACGTACGGAGGGCAAAGCACTAAAAACACTCCTCCTCGTTAGAGGTAGAAGTAAACGAATACAATCGATACGAAAAAGATCAAGGTAGAGGGACACTTCCCCTCTCCTTGCTACGATTAAAACACGATAAATACAAATTTAAAGACAACAATAAAAAAAATACCAACGACAATTAAAGTAAATGAAAGTTAGGCACTTGTCGTCAGAGATGTGGTAGCACTTCGTCGTCGTAAGGTCATCATAGAAGAGTATCATAGCGGAGGCTTTTTTGGAGAGCTTTTGATGATGGAAATGGGGTGGAGAACCCCTACTTTTATAGCCTTGGAAACCCTAGACGTTCACATCTTCAACCAATGAGAGAAAGCCTCCTATCCCTTTAAAAATGGAGATAAGCTTTGACTCTCCTCGAAGTTGATCCTTGACCAACAATGATCATTGCTCTACCAATGATCGCTAGATGGATCGATCAGTAGATTTTCCAAATTACAATGAAGAGTTAGCTCGAAAATACAGTTAATATAGGTAAATTAAATGGTCATATGCCATCCGATCTCGACTTAGACCTTCCATGGGAGGTCTTGGTCGGATCGTCGCTTAAGAACGTCCCCGTACAGAGGACACAACCTTCCTTGCGCTCACTCACACGAGCTTACCTCAATATTTACCTTGTAGATTCTGCTTCTAGTCTTCCACTTGATTCCTTCGGCTCCCTCCAAAGTCATCCCGGTGTCGCCCGACCACCATGGCTCCCTTCAAGTGTCGCTGACCTTCATCTCTATCTTTAGCACTTTTCTGCACACTTGATTTAGCTCGTGAGATAACAAAATGAGCTTAACTTTATATCGTTTGCTATAATCAAAACTCAGGTTCGACTTAGGTGCCTACTGCACCAACAGAATGGAGTGAGGCCCAAGGGAAGCAGACTTCGAGGGCAAGAGATGCGAAGGATGGCATTGCGAAGCCATGTGCTTGGTGCATCCGAAGGACGTAGGTCGAGGGAAGAGAGGTTCGGTGTGGAACTCCATGAGAAATGAGGTGGACGTGGCCAAGTGGCTAAGACTGAGTGTCGGATGCTCAAACGTGATGTTTGAGTGTTTACCCAATGGTCGGATGCTCAAACAACTTGGTGTTTGAGGTTTTACCCAACATCAGGGGACTGGTATAGGTGTCAGTCGATAGCTCCAGATCAATGGACTCGACAGGTGTATGACTTATCAGGTTTTGGCCGAATAGTTGACTGCCAAGGGTTGACAATCGACTACCGACACCATCAGTCGACTACTGAGGGATGGCAGTCGACTGATCGGGGTAAATTCGAGCATAGAAGATTTTCCAATCGAGTGATCACGGCGATAACTCGACTGATGGGACCATCAGTCGACTGATGGGCATGATCAATCGACTGATGATGGATCCGTTGGAATTTGGCCAACGTGGCTCAAGTCGTTGTGAGACAACGACTATAGTAGCAGTCCACTTATGGTCACTATCAGTCAACTGATGGGCGCAGAATCAGCTCGATGCAGGTTATAAATGGAGCTCAAGATGGAGGATTTCGCCAAGACTTTTGGGAAGATTTTGGAGGGGAATTATTGTTGCATTACAGTCCTTCAAGAGGAAACCAAAGCAAGCAACAAGAAAGAGTTCAAAGCCATTTGTAGTAAAGTGTTCTTTACGTATTTCATTTGTAGTCTTTGTATTTGCTTGTACATTTTGTATTACTTGTTGTAATTGCTTGTAGGAGGTTTCTCCACCTCTGACTTGTTGTCGAGAAGGAGTGTTGTTAGTGTCGTGCGCATAACACGAGCTCGTTGAGCTCACCCCGTGGAGTAGGAACCCTACGGTTCCGAACCACATATATCGTGTGTTGTATTTGTGCTTGTGTCTTTTGTATTCGTATTACTATTATTTCCGCTGTGCATTAACGAGTATTGTAGACGAGCATGTGACAAACGAACGATTTCCACCGTACATGCGATTTGGGCTATTCAACCCCCCCCTCTAGCCGGCCACCGATCCTCCAACAAGTGGTATCAGAGTGAGGAGTTTGTCGCGAACTCATCGCCAACACAATCATGACAAGATGGTCGACTTAAACCACCAAAATTCAAAGGGGATTTTCAATGGTGGAAAAGAAAAATGGAGGTATATCTCGAAACCGATTTTGATATAATGTTAATTCTAGAAAATGGTTTCGAAATGCCTAGGGATAAAGACAATAGGTAAATTGAAAAGATGAGATGGAACAAGGACAAAATCAACGATTTCAAGACAAATCTCAAGGTAATCAAATTGCTAAGTGATTTGATTCCTAACCATATTTGGTCTAGAATAGGTAATTATAGGGATGCTAAGGACCTATGGGATAAGGTGGTCAAATTTCATGAAGAGCCCACATTGGTCCATGAGAAGGAGGCCGAGGAAGAATGTCTATCAACATCTAGATTCGAGGATGTTGAAGAATCCCCATCAACATTTGAAGATGTGAATGACTTGGAGGAAACCTCCACCTCTAGCATTGAGGGGGAGGAGAGGTCTTTCATTCCGAAACAAGAACGAGAAGAAGCATCTACATCCGGGAGAAGTGAAGATCAAGAGGCTTCCACCTCCCTAGGTAACTCATGCATTGTAATTAAAGATAAAAAAAACACATCATATGCTTTGAGTGTAGGGAAATTAGGCATTACAAGAGCAAATGCCCAAAATTGGCTAAGAAGAAGATATCGGTGCCAAAAGTCAAAGGATGCTAGAGTCCTCACTAAGAAGAGCAAAGAGCACATTGTGTGCTTCAAATGCAATCAAAGAGGACATTATCGAAGCCAATGCCCTAGGGGGAGGAAGAAAGGGCAAGAAGGAGCTACACAAGTAGGGGGAGCTTCTAAAGCAAATCCTAAGGTATATCTTAATGCACCTTCTAGCTCTAGGACTAAGAAGCATGCTAGAAATTACTTTAATGCACTTGCTATTATTAATGAAAAGCATGCTAGTAGGAATAAATACTTTTGTTTAGGTGGCAAGCATGTAAACTTGTCTAAGGACAAATCTAGGACAAATAACACTAGACCTATTTTACCTAGAGAGTCTATTAGAAAGGTTGAAAACCACCTAGGCATTAATCCCAAAAATCATAGACATATGCCCAGGAAGAGTCTTTCCCAAAAGAAGAATGAAAAATCAAAATTGGGAAGATTAGAGGTAGAGAACCAAGCCTTGAGATCAAGGCTTGAGAAACTTGGGAAGACCCTAGAAAGAATTACAAATTCATTTAAGGGGTCAAAAGATCAAAATCTAAGACCCAGGAGACAAGAACCGGTTAAGGACAAGAAAGGTTTGGGTCACAAACCTAAGTCCTATCATAATGTTCCATTCAATTATGGAACTATCTCTAGGTCTAGGAAAACCAAGGCTAATAGGAAAGTTATCCCTAAGGCTAACCATGGTAAGTGTCTAGTGGGTAATGATTCAAGAAAAACAAAAGTAGCCACTAAGAAGGTCAAAGGGTGAGTTACCTCTAGAGTTGACCTAGGAAAGACCCATTTGACTAAGGCTTCAAAGCCAAAAAGGGTCATTAGGAAGGTATCTAGGGAAGTTATCCCTAGCGAATACCTAGTTAACCCAAGGAGCTCCAATAGGTATTGGGTTTCTAGGAGCATGATCGATTCACACTAGATGGGTTAAGGTGTGTCAACCCTAAGTGGATGGGTAGTTAATCTAACCATGGTGAGTTGACACTTTAGGATGTGCCAATGTGTTTTAAGAAGTTGAAAAATGATTAAAATTACCACTTTAGGTTTAGAGGTCATGGTGTGTCATTTGGGTTTTTGGCACACAAGGGAAATGGGTTGTATTATGGCAAAATGGATTTAATTATATCAAATGGCAACTAATACTAAATTTTAGGTATTCTTATCCCTTCATCTTTTTACTTTCCATATTTGCTTGCCATATGCCATGACATCATATTTATTTTTATCATATAAAATGTCATTATCATATTTAGGGTTATTTTTATATGTCATGTATGCTTAGATCTCATTCACATGCCATGACATCATGATTATTGGCACATGTTTGATTATATTATCATTTATGTCATAATCATCATTCATGCATAAATAAAATGAATTTAAGGACTAAGGCATGAGTTGAAGTCTCATGCATAAGGGAATCAAATAGAGTTGCCTAGCATTTGCATGAAACCCTAAATAACAAAGACCCCACATCTCACTCAAATACTTGACTTGTATGTGTTTCACACATTTAGATACAAGTGAGATGTTTAGGAAAATGAATTTAAAGGTTTTAAAAACATTTCAAAAACATTTTGAAAAACTTTGGTGAAGTATATCTTTTGATAGCAATCACCATTGAATGAGCTGATACAAAGATGACTCAAATATTGAAGCTTTTCTCATCTTTTGAACTTTGTATCAATCTCACTATTTTGTAGGTAAAATAATTTTTAAATATTTTTCACCCATATTGATTGTTATAAGTATTATGCATATGAATTTTCATGATTTTTCACCATATGTATAATTATTTATGAATTTTTGAAAACCAATTATAATCGCAATTGGATTTTTCGATTAGCTGATCACGCTCAATGGCAATGATCGATGAGAGTGGCAATAATTGATTTCATTGAGTCGATTGCATTGATTTCTGGTAAACAATGTTTGTTAGGCTCATCTTCAGTTATGTTTGGGTTCCCTAACCACTCATAACCCTAGGACATGCTTTGGAGAGTATTAGAAAGGGTGGAAATCCATTGGATATGAATTAGGAGAAGTGTTTAGGGTGAGTATCAATTTTAAGGTGTATGGAAGTTCAATGTTGAACTTGTGCCTTAATTTTGATTGTTTATGTGTTCCTATTGGCTTAGGGACTCTCCAAGGACATTGTTGGTGCAATGGTCAAGGGGGAGTAAGCCTTTAGGGGGAGGTATCCATCATGGAAAGATGGATGTGTATTTTTCCTCATGGGAGAAAAATTGAGGGATTGCCTCTCTTAAGTGATATGAGACTTATCACTAGAAAGATTGAAGGCATGTGTTTTCCTCCAAGGGAGAGATTGTAAGATCTCATTGGGATATAAGACATTCATACCCTTGGGGAGGACCTTTTTAATGTATGTCAAAAAGGGGGAGAAGTTAATAATTGGGGTTAGTTGGAATTCTCATTGGGATGTAAAAATTGCCAATTTGGGATAATTGGTAGATTTGAGTTTGAGGTTTTGTCAAACATCAAAAAGGGGGAGATTGTTGGTTGATATGCATGGTGTTTGTTGTGGTACCAATTCAAATTAATTACCGAATCCCCTAACTACACTAATATAGCATAGTGGATGGCCATGATCGTTTCCCAACGAGTGTAATCGACATAATAGTAAACTTAGGATTTCTAATTATTGCTAATCCTACTGAATGGGGGTTTGTAATTTAAAAGACTAATCCTACTGAATGAAAGACAATGCAAGTAATTAAAGCATTGATCTAACTAACTATGATGACAATGAAATTAAAGAAGATCTAAACTAAGCAAGTAAAGGAAGGTATTCAAAACAAGAGCATTAAAAACATAAAGAAAGTGCAGGAATTTGAAATGTAGAGTAAACTACAGCTAAGCTCTTAATTAACTAAAGAATAACAACTGAATTATGCACTGAAATTAAACAACAAAGTAAACAAGATAAATATCCAAATCAATGGACAAAATCCCTAAATATAACCACCGATCACTCCACGACGGTGATGACAATCCAAACGAGCTCCTCCGGTAGATGGGATGGTTGGATCCTTGCCGGAAATCCTCTGGCAAGTGCTTAATTGATGCATGAAGCGAGCCCTTTTCTCCGGTGGATGGTGCAGAACTGCCAAAGGCTGGTGCGGTTGCCGAGATCCGAACCCGGGTCTCTCGGTTGTAGCCGAGTATACTCACCACTATACTACAACGACACCGAAATCTGATAGCCTATGGATGACTCTGTGAAGGTGGAGCAGCCCATAGTTCCTTCGTCCGGACCCGAACCCTGAGCTGCATGGAGAGGATGGAACCAGAGTAGAAGCTGAAACTCTTCGCCGGCGATGGAATGAAGTGCTGCCTCCGAAAATTGGAGAAGGGATATCACTTCCGCGAGAGCTGGAATAGATTCTGCCCAATCGATGCAGTAGCAAGTACCACAGCCTTCTAAAATCTCATCCAGCTACGGCTTCTCAGCTCCGACAGTTGGCGTTGGAAGTTTCGTCGGTGAAAAGCGCCAGAATCGCCTTCACTACTCGCTACCGATGAGCTGGCCACAATCCTAGCATCTCGTCGCCAACTGAGGAAGGGGATCACTGTCGGCTTCGATGGAAGGAGGCCACCGAAAGAGATGCCTGGACCTACCACCGCTGCGTGGAGGATCGACGGCTGCCGGCTCCCGCACGAGGAAGCGGCGTCGCTTCCGCTCGCGCACAAGGAATAAATCGCGATATTTTCTTTGCGCTGCAAGATGGAGATGCAGCTTTTAAGGGGTAATTTCCATGACCGTCTGATTGAAGCACCCTTCAATCTCAGCCGTCCAATAAAGCTAGGGCTTGATTGATTAATTAAGTTGGCTTAATTTGGCTGCTCAATCCAACGGTGGTGATTGATCCAACTTTGGATGGACGGATCTGATTCATCTGACGGGATAATCACGATCTATCGAATCTGGATGAAGGGCTCAGATGTGCATATCTAAATGTATGGACTAGATCACTCCAGATCTGGATAGATGGCTCAAAATCAGCTACTTTCATCAGATGATCCATAATGCTCAGATTTGATCCCTTGATTGACTTGCCTCTGATCTTGATGAAGGGCTCAGATTAAATCATCTTGAAATGTCCATTATGATCCTAGATGAAGCTATATTTGATCCAACTTGAGTCTAGTCCATTGGCTCATCTCGATCTCCTACAAATAAAGACAAATTTTGTATATAAGTTTAAAATTAAGGAGAATTTACAATAAGGTCTAAAAGGTGATCCAATTCATAAAACATGCAAATAATCAATAATAAATCACTAGAGAGGATAAAAACTGTGATATTAAGGACCAAAATAATGTAATAAAATGGTAGTGATCAATTCCCCCCACACTTATTCTTGCGCGTCATAAGCATGCAAAGTAAACTGAAAGTATATTTCCCTAGCAATTCCCAAGCATACATAGAAAATCGTGAAAGAAAGTTACCTAGGATTGTCAACTCTCAAAGACTCAAGCAATCATGGATTCAAATCCTACACAGGTTAACAAACATGGTGACTTAATCCATCCTAAATAGACTATGAATGATTAAGCCTCACAAGATAAGTGGTGGTTTCTCTCGCTCTCATAAGCATATCATAGTGGAGTTCACTCAAGCTACTCATGATTTATGCACTACCATATGCTTGCTTTTCTTCTACCTTCACCACTATATACACATAAGAATGCACAATTATTGAAGGCTTATTAAAAATACAAGGGAAACATGAATAAAAATCAAATAATGGTATGTGTGTAAGGAAAGAAAGATAAGAAATGAAATAGCTAAAGCAATGCAAGGAGACATGGAAATACTGGAATGCTACATAGATGAGTACAAGAAAGCAGTGCCCCAAAAGTTTTCATCCAAGTTAGCATTTTACCATCCACTAAACATGTAAACAACCCCTATCACATTCACAATACAAGTCCAGATATGATATACAATAACTCTCTCAATAGTTGTAATAAGGGATGTCTATCACAGAAATACTATCACACATATAAAAAATTGCACATGTCAATTTTTTTTTATTGCCTTTATTGTTTTGGCCAAATGATTTTTTTTCCAACTTTTTTTCTTTTTTTTTCTCAAATTTTTTACTCATTTTTTTTCTTGACATGCAATACACTTTCCTATGCTCTAAAACATCAAGCTCAGCTATAAAAATAAAAATAAAAAACATGGCAAGCTCATGGTGATCAAGCACAACTCGCCTATGCTTCCACTAAATTCTCTTGAGCTACTCTCTCCCCCACACTTAAACTTTTTTCCGTCCCGGGCAAAATACTCATCATGTAACATTCAATATTCCACATCAAAAAATAGAAATGGAAGAGAAATGACATGATGAAAATATAGAAAAGATAATGGAATAAATAATGAAAATGACATGACATGTGATAAGAAAATTATTCGAATAGCATGTGACAACAAAAGAAGTAAAGGGAAATAAGTGAGATTGCCTTTATAGTAATCATGCAAACCTATGGTTATGTGGTCTCGAAAGAATCAAAGCAAGTTCTAGAGTTACAATAACCACAAGTGCACCACACTCAAGCAATAAGAACAGGCACAATCCTCACTAGGAATATAAAAAAATCATCTTAATCTATCAACACAGAATCCATCACCAAGGAGTAACCATATGCAATCAAATAATCCATTCATGACAATAAATCCCCAAAACTCGACAATCAAATTTAACTAACTTTCATGACTTCTAAGATGATATAAAGGAATGCATAGGAAATTTATTTGAACAACCATCAAAGCAACAACTCAACAAATGAAACATAACAACTAAAACAAAAACAAATAAAGTAAAATGAAGTGAAAGAAGTGTATATACAATGAAAAGAAAAGTAGATGGGATAGAACAAACTCTCCTGAGATCTTGGCAGTTGAAGGCAGTTCAGTAAGAAATCTAGGCTGGGAGTGGCATGGATTGGATGGAGGTGAGTGCTCTCTTGATGTGATCAGGGTAGTTCCATGTTGCTCCCTCCAAAATGATCATTGCCTCATCATATGTACTCTCTGGTGGTCGGAGGCATTTCAGCAAAAGTATCCAACCTTGTGGCTAGATTTATGCGTTTGTTGTTAGGGCTTTCATCAGCAACTTCTTGGAGACTCTATCTTAGGTGGGAGTGTCCAGTCTGGGGGTGTCCAGCTATCCACCACTCCTGTATCAACATCCTCAACATCTAAAACAATAGCAACTTCATCAATGAAATCACATCCATCAGTGTCTAAAATCACATCACAGTACAACTGTTCATAGGAGTCCTGTGGAGTAGTATGCCTATCACTCGCTCCATAATCTATCTCCCTAAGCGCGTCGATATCCACAGAAGTGGTCTTTGACGGAGGCTGAATGAACTCTTGTGCTGCATCTGGCTGAAGGATGTTGCAATTTAATCTAGCTGTTTGATCAATGATGCTAACTATCACCGTAGTCTCTATACTGCTGATAATAATGATCCATGTTTCTCAGAAAAGATAATTCCTGGTCTTTCCTGAAACACCAACACACAAATCAAAAGACACAGGAAATAGACATGACAAAATACATGGATATACAGAAAATAAAAGAATAAAGCCCTAAACATTTTTTTTAAGAAAAAATGGGTAAACAATCCTAAGTCTACAAAGCATCATTACACTCCCTTGCAACAACGCCAAAATTTGATATGCACGGTATTTGTCGTGGTACCATTTCAAATTAATTATCGAACCCCCTAACAACACTAATATACCATAGTGGATGGCCCGGATCATTTCCCAACGAGTGTAATCGACAGAATAGTAAACTTAGGATTTCTAATTATTGCTAATCCTACTGAATGGGGGTTTGGAATTTAAAAGACTAATCCTACTGAATGAAAGACAATGCAAGTAATTAAAGCATTAATCTAACTAACTATGATGACAATTAAATTAAAGAAGATCTAAACTAAGCATGTAAAGGAAAGCATTCAAAACAAGAGCATTAAAAACATAAAGAAAGTGCAAGAATTTGAAATGTAGAGTAAACTACAGCTGAGCTCCTAATTAACTACAGAATAATAACTGAATTATGCACTGAAATTAAACATCAAAGTAAACAAGATAAATATCCAAATCAATGGACAAAATCCCTAAATATAACCACTGATGTGAGCAAAACATATAGGGTTTTAGGAGTAGTTTTTGCTCACATCTTGTTACATTTCATGTTAGTTTCATGCATATGTTATTCTATTTTGCACGCATTTCCTATTTTCTGGTTTGGAGGTCTGCTCGTTGGACTTTTGTATGTAGGTTAGCATTTCTGGTTAAAAAGATGCACTTTCAGAGCAAAAGAAGGACATTTCGTAGCTAGATGTAGAGTGGGACACGGCCAGGGCATGTGGATTCACACGGTCATGCCCAATGGGCGAGATCAGCACTCCAGGGCTGCACACGGCCTAGCCGTGTGGAAACACACGACCGTGTGGTGGCCCGCTAGATTTGTGCAAGTAGGGCTTTTTCCAGATTTTGTAGCGGTCCGAGGCAATGTCTATATAAGTATGGCTCCGCCCAAACCCTAGGGAGGAGGCACGATGGCTAGGACGGCACGTCGAAGCCCTAAAAAGCTTCGGTAACTCGCAACGAGGAGGAGGAACACTGCTGGAGATCCATGCCTTGCACTTCAACGTCGGAGAGAAGACCACGAAAGCATTGTAATTCTTTGTTCCTGTGTTTTATTCCTTATGTATTCGAACATAGACATGCTTTGTTATTCTTCCTTCATATACATGGAGTAGTACTTTAGATTCTAGGATTAGGGAGTAGCTTGTGTACACATTACAATGTTGGTTCATGTTAAATTCTGCTTTTGAATTTGATTTGACAATTGGTAGTTGTTTCTTTACTATATCTATGTTTGGCTTTCTATCTGCTATGCTTAGGCGATACGAGGGGTGACAGCCCTCGTATATAAGATTTAGGGGATATTATATAAGGAACCTAGGGGTAAACCTGATCCCTTGTAACTGTGGGTAGAAGGGTACGATGAAATCGGAAATGGTTCATCGTGGGGATTGATTCGGCATCGTCGTACCATCTATCCCATCCTTTTAGGTGGAGATAGCTCCCAGTAGATGCAGCGGCTCTGCGGGAGAGTGTATGATGTCCCTTCCACAAAACCATAGCTAAACGTCTAGACAACGCCGATTGACAATATTGTTTTGTGATACACAAGCGAAACCGAAGTCCTAGAATTACCTTTGATGACCTCGGCACACTCCTTTCATCCTCCGTGTGACACCGTATAGAGTAAAGTCCACCGACAGCCCTCACCAATTGAAACATCTTAGAGTTACGCTCGAACAATTACAACCACTGAAAATATTTGGTATTCGAATCCCAGTCCCTGTGGGATCGATAATCTTTATTACTTGACGACATCCATGCACTTGCGGGCATTGAGCGCGAGCGCACGCTTCGAGTCCTCGACGACCTTCATCGCGAGATTTGAGGTCGCGTTCATGCGCATCAAGTTTTTGGTGTTGTTGCCGGGGACTGAGTGATTCGATATCTAATCGAACAGTGGTAAATTGGATCGGACTTAGGATTAGATTTATTTACTTGCTTTATTTTATTTCTAGTTTACTTTATTTTCTTTAGTCTTATATCTTTCATATTTAGCTTTAGTTTTTAATTTTTTGTTATTTTTATTTTATTTAATTCTAGCAGTAGTTGTTTTTATTTCTTTTTTGCATCTTAGATTTTGATTAGCTAGATTGTCTTATTTTATGCTCTTAGAATTAGGTTAGCACTCCTAACTTTGTGGCTTGGTTCATCGTATGTTTAGACGATTAGGATCGGAAGGTCTAATTCTGATCGACTTAGAAATTGAGCGAACCTTTCTTCGTCGGAGAGCAAAGCAGTGAATGATGGAGGATCAAGCTGCATCCGAGGTGAACATAGGCAGCCGACCTCTGCGGGACTACGCAGCTCATAGCGCTAGAGGATTCAGGCTAAGTATAGCTAGACCATCTATTTCGACAAATAACTTTGAGCTGAAGCCGACACTTATACATATGGTCCAGCAGAGTCAATTCGGGGGAGCTGCGACTGAAGACCCGAACCGACACCTTGAGGCATTTATTGAAATCTGTTCAACGATGAAAATGAATTGAGTCCCTACTGACGCGATCCGCCTGAGCCTATTCCCATTTTCACTGCGGGATAAGGCTAAGGCATGACTTCACTCCCTACCTTCTGGTAGCATCACTACATGGGAGCAATGTGAACAGCATTTTCTGAATAAATACTTCCCACCAAGTAAGACTGCTCACATGCGCCATCTCATCATGAGCTTTCACCAGAAGGAGGGGGAGTCCTTGTTCAAAGCTTGGGATCGCTACAAGGGGCTACTCTACCAATGCCCCCACCATGGACTGGAGAGGTGGCTAGTGATCCACATCTTCTACAATGGGATCGCATACGCCACGAAGATGTTCCTAGATTCTGTCACGAGAGGAGCACTGATGAATAAGACTATACAGGAAGCAGAAGAGCTGATCGAAGAGGTGGCTCAGAACCACCATCAATGGGCTTCCGAACGTGGTCAACCTACACCTACATCCGGACGATACACTGTCAACTCCATGGACTACCTTGCAGCAAGGATGGACACACTCAGCAGATGATTTGAATCTTTGAATCCTTCATCTGTATGCGCGGCCATTGACTTTGGAGAGGGAGCGGCAGCGTATCGAGAGGACCACTATGGAGGGCAGGGAACCTCCGAGGAGCAGATTGAGCATATTGACGTGGTTGGGGACTACAACCCAAGGCCTAATAACCCATACTTCAGCATTTCTCATCCAGGGTGGAGGAGTCATTAAAATTTTCCTTATGAGAATAACTTGGGGAGGTTCCAACCGCCGAGAGAGAATGGGTAGCCACAGCCCTCTAACACCCATCTGGAGAATATGCTGGAGAACTTCATTCGAACACAACGGGAGGCGAACACTGAATTTCAGCGATGACATTCGCAGACAGATACGATGATCAAAGGGTTGGGGTCATCGATAAGGGATCTTGCCACCAGGCAGAAGTCACTAGAGATTCAAGTAGCTCAGATCGCAAACCAGATCTCCAGGATACCAGGGAAGCTACCAGGGAGAGCAGAGGTCAATCCGATAGAATAGTGCAAGACAGTGATGCTGCAAAGCTGGAGGGTTCTGAAAGAGATGCCAGGATGGTCGGCTGCTGAAAGGGACCTAGGACCTGAAATGCTAGAACCTCTGGGGGAGATCAAGAATGAAAAAATCGGAGAATCGAATCGGGAGCCTACCACAAGGGCTCAACCACCCCTTACTGTACCGTTCCCACAATGATTGACGAATGCAAAGAAAGATGTTGAGTTTGGTAAATTTCTGGACATGGCAAAATCGATCTCAGTAGAGGTATCGATACTCGAAGCACTGCACCAAATGCCCCAGTTCGCTAGGTTCATGAAAGATATTCTAGCGCATCGTAGGAAGTTCGCAAAGTCGGAAATAGTGGCCCTCACAGAGGAGTCAAGCGCTTATCTCCGAAACAAGACTATGCATAAACTAAAAGATCGGGGGAGCTTTTATATTCCATGTTATATAGGGATGATGCTAATTAGCAAAGCCTTCTATGACATGGGAGAAAGTGTGATTTTTATTCCCTACACCTTATGCAAAAAGCTAGGGTTAGGAAATTTAAAATTCACTACTATGACACTACAACTAGCCGACCACACATACCGCTACCCGTTGGGGGTTTTAGAAGATGTTCCTGTTAAGGTGGGAAACTTTACACTGCCAACTGACTTTGTTGTCATGGTGATGGAAGAGGATCCAAAGATACCTGTCATTCTGGGATGGCCATTTCTAGCGACTACAGGAATGGTCATTGATGTAAAAAATCACAAGCTGACCCTAAAAGTAGGAGGAGATAAGATGGAATGTGGGCCTGCTGGAATGGGGAGTTAAGAACCCGCGTCGGGGAAGTATGTGATTCTAGCAAGGGCCAAGCCAGGGCCACCAGATGAAGCTCCCGAGACAGATGAATGGAGGTTCAGTGAACCTCCAGAGCCAAGTTGATAGTGGAGTGCGGTCGAGCTAAATGACCTTAAACAAAGCGCTTCTTGGGAGGCAACCCAAGTTTAGTTTTAGATTTCCCTTTGATTTGCATTGCATTTGTTTGATTTTAGTTTTGATTTTCATTCCATTTAGAGTTAGGACTAGGAAAGAACTTTGCTAGGCAAAAATAAAATCCATATTAACCTACACGACAAAAGGTGTGAGAGAATTCGAGCTTTGACACAAAATGGGGAGAGAAATGGGGACACACGGCCTAACCATGTGTTTTCCCACGGCTGTGCCCGACCGACCCGAGGCACACATGGCCTGGCCGTGTGTTTTCACACGACCATGTCGCGCGAGGTTAAAAGGAGTGAGACGTGTGTTTTCACCCCATTTGCGTCGTGTGCTTCGTGCCCTATCCGTGTGATTTCGTCTTCCCCACCATCTAGAAGCACTTTGAACCTCTAAGGAAGCCAAAAGAAGCAAGGATGAGGAGGACCAAGCATGTAGCACCTCGATCCGGCGCCTCAGAGTGACGAACAAGGAGAGTCGATGCCCCTCAAGCTTCGGAGGAGGGTAACGCCCTACCCACTCTTCTTTTTAGCAATAATGAACATAGAGATAGATATAATATGCTCTCTACTCGTAAACTCACTGCTACTAGGTACTTAGATGAAGATTTGCTAGAGTCTTTAGGGTTGTTGGGTGATATTCAAGCCCTATTTACAAAAATGGGGTGGGAAGAGATGATGGGAATAAGGCACCCAACATATCCTAGGATAGTTCTAGAATTTTTAAGTTCCTTAGAGGCGGAAATTTTAACGGGTAGAGAGAGCGAGGAGGGTAGGATAACTTTTAGTCTTTTTAACATTGAGCATGAGTGGACCCTTCACCAATAGAACTCATGCTTTGGCTTGCCAAGTGGGGGGAGAGAGAAGAACCCCTATTAAGTTCAACTCTCGGGAATATTGGATCGAGTTGACGGGAGAGCATGCTTATGACCCTTCTAGGGCTAAAGTGTCGCGCCTCCAAAACCCCGTCTTTCGATACCTCCACCGCATCATGGCCAGTACTATATTTGGTCGTGGGGAGAGTAATAGTGTAGTTAGAGCTAGTGAGATGCTTTGCCTATGGGACATGCTACAAGAAAGGAGTAGCATCGATGTAGGGTCCCACTTCATCAGACACTTAGTGAAGATGGGCAAAGAAGCACAAGGAGAGATTAATGTGGGAGGCCTACTTACCCACATTTGCCATAGGATGGGGTACGATTATACAGAATTAGAGAGTATAGAGGGGAGCCTTAGGATCGACTTAGGAGTGTGCATGGCCATGAAAATGATTGTGAGAGGAGGCTCCTTTTGCTTTGTAAGGAAAAATATGACGACCCTTAGGCTCCCCGACCCGGATCATACCACCATCGCTATACGCACCAACTGGCACTTGGACCCGATAGTGGAGTCCCCTCCACATGGGGGACCATCCACATCGGTGCCCATCTCTCCACCTTTATATCACTCTCCCTCCAGTCCACATGTGCATAGGAGCCCACCTAGTCCATGCCGACATGAGTCTACACCTGCACCACCATCTTTTTCTACTTTTGAGCAGGATGAAGTACATCGACCTATGATTTAATGGAGTTCCGATCGCGCCTTGATGACATTTACACTGAGCAACAGACGCAGAGGCAGCGATGGAAGGAGCAGAGCGCCTACCAGCAGGAGGAGTTCTAGGGATTCCGAGAGAACTTCTAGTGGACTTAGGAGTTCTACGACGAGGCACGCATATACTTCCAGGAGGAGGTTGTTTGTCGCCAGGATGAAGTCGCCTACCACAGGGAGATGCGGCAACACATGCATGCCCAGCAGGCGCAGTGGCCTAGGGAGGAGGAGCACCGAGCAACCGCTGCATCCACCATGTCCCATATTGACCACATGTACATGTGGCATCAACGGCTCAGCAGTAGGTTCTCCCATGATCTAGAGATGCGCAGGCTCCCAGACTTTCCACCTCGTCCACCATACTAGAGGTATATTTTCATTTAAGTCTGGGGGGGTACGCCAAAGTTTATTTTGTTTTGTTCCCTAGCAATAGTTTCTTTTCTGGTATTTTTATTCATTTATTCATGCATGAGTTGTTGAGTTTCTTTTAGTACTTAATTTTTGTTATCTATAAAGCTACCTCAGTAGTATTTTTGAAAGTTGCTTGAATGAGTTGTTCCCATAGGTAGCTTAACCTCATTTATCTCGTGGTATTTTATTTTATTTGCTCTATTTAATATTCTAGACTTACACTGGTTAGCTTTATTTTTACACTTACACATGTCGAACGTTCTGAAAGGGAGAATCTAGTACATAATGAGTTATGATTCATCTCAAAAGTCTAGTACTTTGGAATTCATAGGTGACTCCAGGTTTAGCATTTTAGTTACTGGAGATGCTCGAATTGTGTAAGCTCATTCGGAAAAATCAAAATCTCAGTGAGCCAAAAAATAAAAGAAAAGAAAAAGAGAGAGAGAGAGAGAGAAAAAGAAATGAAAAAGAAAACAAAGAAAAAAAAGAGAGAAGATTATGAGGGATAAAAAAACAGTTGTCGTGGGTGGAAATGGCTAGGTGCCCCTTTGAGACCGAGTTAGGTTACTGGAGAAACACCTACCAATTTCTGTCAATACCGAGCACACTTTTGAGACTTTATGCTAGATCTAGGGAACGACCCTCGCTTTGGGCAGGTAAGTGCCTAAGAGCTGGAAACCTTAGGAAAGCTATGGGATGACGACTTAACTCACCATGGAATGGGTAGCCCCTAAGAATGATTTGTATATCACGAGCACGAGGAGCTAACTTAGTGAATTTCTAGAACATATTTATTTTGCTTTGATTGCAAATACCACTTGATAAATTTAGTTAACATGCTAATTATGGAACAATATCTTTTTAAAATTTCATGGCACTAAGGTTTGCTTGAGGACAAGTAAAGATTTAAGTCTGGGGGAAGTGATGTGAGCAAAATATATAGGGTTTTAGGAGTAGTTTTTGCTCACATTTTGTTACATTTCATGTTAGTTTCATGCATATGTTACTCTATTTTGTAAGCATTTCCTATTTTCTGGTTCAGAGGTCTGCTCATTGGACTTTTGTGTGTAGGTTAGCATTTCGGGTTAAAAAGACGCACTTTCGGAGCAAAAGAAAGACATTTCATTGCTAAACGCAGAGTGGGACACGGCCAGGGTGTGTGGATTCACACGGTCGTGCCCAATGGGCGAGATCAGCACCCCAGGGCCGCACATGGCCTGGCCGTGTGGAAACACACGACCGTGTGGCGGCCCGCCAAATGTGCGCGACTAGGGCATTTTTTGGATTTTACAGCGGTCCGAGGCGATGCCTATATAAGGATGGCTCTGCCTAAACCCTAGGGAGGAGGCACGATAGCTAGGATGACACGTCGAAGCCCTAAAAAGCTTCGGTAACTCGCAACGGGGAGGAGGAACGTCGCCGGAGGTCCACGCCTTGCACTTCAATGCAGGAGAGAAGACCACGAAAGCATTGTAATTCTTTATTCCTGCATTTTATTCCTTATGTATTCGAATATAGACATGCTTTGTGATTCTTCCTTCATATACATGGAGTAGTACTTTCGATTCTAGGATTAGGGAGTAGCTTGTGTACACATTACAATGTTGATTCATGTTAAATTCTAACTTTGAATTTGATTTGACAATTAGTAGTTGTTTCTTTACTATATCTATGCATGTTTGGCTTTCTATCTGCTGTGCTTAGGCGATACGAGGGGTGACAACCCTCGTATATAAGATTTAGGGGATTTTATATAAGGAACCTAGGGGTAAACCTGATCCCTTGTAACTGTGGGTAGAATGGTACGATGAAATCGGAAACGGTTCATCGTGGGGATTGATTTGGCATCCTCGTACCGTCTATCCCATCCTTTTAGGCGGAGATAGCTCTCTGTAGATGTGGCGGCTCTGCGGGAGAGTGTATGATGTTCCTTCCACAAAACCATAGGTAAACGTCTAGACAACGCCAATTGACAACATTGTTTTGTGATACACAAGCGAAACTGAAGTCCTAGAATCACCTATGAAGACCTCAGCACACTCCTTTCCTCCTCCGTGTGACACCGTATAGAGTAAAGTCCACCGACAACCCTCACCAATCGAAACCTCTTAGAGTTATGTCCGAACAATTACAACCACTAAAAATATTTGGTATTTGAATCCCAGTCCCTGTGGGATCGATAATCTTTATTACTTGACGACATCCGTGTACTTGCGGGCATTAAGCACCAGTGCACACTTTGAGTCCTTGACGGCCTTCGTCGTGAGATTTGAGATCCCGTTCGTGCGCATCAACCACCGATCACTCCACGACGGTGACGACAATCCAAATGAGCTCCTCTAGTGGATGGGATGGGATGGATCCTTGCTGGAAATCCTTTGGAAAGTGTTGAATTGATGGATGAAGCGAGCCCTTTTCTCTGGTGGATGGTGAAGAACTGTCGATGGCTGGTGCGGTTGCCGGGATCCGAACCCTGGTCTCTCAGTTGTAGCCGAGTATACTCACCACTATACTACAATGACACCGAAATCTGACAGCCTATGGATGACTCTGTGAAGGTGGAGCAGCCCATAGTTCCGTCGTCGGGACCCGAACCCAAGTCTCTCAGTTGTAACCGAGTATACTCACCACTATACTACAATGAAACTACCTGAGCTGCGTGGAGAGGATAGAACTAGAGTAGAAGCTAAAACTCTTCGCCGGCGATGGAATGAAGTGCTGCCGCCAGAAATTGGAGAAGGGATATCACTGACGTGAGAGATAGAATAGATTCTGCCCAATCGGTGCAGTAGCAAGTACCACAGCCTTCCAAAATCTCGTCCAGCTGCGGCGTCTCAGCTTTGACAGTTGGCGTTGGAAGTTTCGTCGGTGAAAAGCGCCGGAATCACCTTCACTGCTCATTTTGGGTGGCGGAATCCCAACATCTAAATCGTTGGTGAGGAAGGGATCATGCGGCTTGGATGGAATGGCCGCCGGAAGAGATGCTGACACTGCCATCTGCGTGGAGGATCGATGGTTCTTGCGGCTCGCGGCGAGGCGCGGCCGTCGCCATCGCTAGTGCACGAGGAAGAAATCACGATGTTTTCATTGTGCTGCGCGATGGAGATGTAGCTTTTAAGGGGTAATTTCCATGATCGTCCGATTGAAGCACCCTTCAATATCAATCGTCCAATAAATCTAGGGCTTGATTGATCAATTAAGTTGGCTTAATTTGGCTGCTCAATACAACGGTGGTGATTGATCCAACTCTGGATAGACGGATCTGATCCATCTAACGGGATAATCATGATCGTTCGAATCTGGATGAAGGGCACAGATGTCCAAATCTAAATGTACGGACTGGATCTCTCCAGATCTAGATAGATGGCTCAAAATCAACTACTTTCATCGGACGATCCATAATGCCCAGATATGATCCCTTGATTTACTTGCATCTGATCTTGATGAAGGGCTCAGATTGAATCATCTTGAAATGCCCATTATGATCCTAGATGAAGCCATATTTGATCCAACTTGAGTCTAGTCCATTGGCTCATCTCGATCTCCTACAAATAAATACAAATTTTGCATATAAGTCCAAAATTAAGGAGAATTTACAATAAGGTCTAAAAGATGATCCAACTCATAAAGCATGCAAATAATCAATAATAAATCACTAGAGAGGATAAAAACCTTGATATTAAGGACCAAAATAATGCAATAAAATGGTAGTGATCATTGGTGCAATCGGCCCAGGTCACGATTAACCAAACTCGAGTTTGACTCGAATTATATTTTGATGTTAGACAAAACATATGACATGGGATTATCATGGGAAGTCCAACATGGGTTGGCCACGTAAATCCAAGTGTGTAGCCTTGGTGGTGTTGGTAAAATCCAAGCATGAGGCTTGGTGTGGGAAGTCTTGAGGACTTGGCAAGTTCACTAGGCTCGGGGTCCTTAAGCCGGTGAAGGATGACATTGTGAAGCTGTGCACTTGGTGCATCCGAGGGACCGTCGGATGGGGAGTGAATGGAGTGAGGCCCAAGGGAAGCCGACTTCAAGGGCAAGAGATGCGAAGGATGGCATTGCGAAGTCGTGCGCTTGGTGCATCCGAGGGACATATGCTGAGGAAAGAGACCTTCGGTGGGGAATTCCATGAGAGATGAGGTGGACTTGGTCATGTGGCTAAGACTGAGTGTCGGATGCTCAAATATGATGTTTGAGGGTTTACCCGACGATCGGATGCTCAAATAACTTGGTGTTTGAGGTTTTACTCGACATCAGTCGATTGGTATAGGTGTCAGTCGACTGCTCCAAGTCAATGGACTCGACCGGTATTCGACTGATCAGGTTCTGGCCGAACAGTCGACTGCCAAGGGTTGGCAGTCGACTGTTGACACCATCAGTCGACTACCGAGGGATGGCAGTCGATTGATCGGGGGTGAATTCGGGCATAGAAGCTTTTCCAATCGAGTGATCGCGGCAATCACTCGACTGATGGGATCATCAGTCGACTGATGGGCATGATCATTCGACTGATGATGGATCCGTTGGAATTTGGCCAGCATGGATCAAGTCATTGTGAGACAATGACTATAGCAGCAGTCTACTGATGGTCACTATCAGTCAACTGATGGGCACAAAATCAGCTCGATATAGGTTATAAATGGAGCTCGAGATGGAGGATTTCACCAAGACTTTTGGGAAGATTTTAGAGGGGAATTGCTACTGCATTTCAGTCCTTCAAGAGCAAACCAAAGCAAGAAACAAGGAAGAGTTCAAAGCCATTTGTATAAAGTGTTCTTTACATATTTCATTTGTAGTCTTTGTATTTGCTTGTACATTTTGTATTACTTGTTGTAATTGCTTGTATGAGGTTTCTCCACCTCCAACTTGTGGTCGAGAAGGAGTGTTGTTAGTGTCATGCGCAAAACACGAGCTCACCCCGTGGAGTAGGAACCCTAAGGTTCCGAACCATGTATATCGTGTGTTGTATTTGTGCTTGTGTCTTTTGTATTCATATTACTATTATTTCCGCTGCGCATTAACGAGTATTGTAGACGAGCACGTGACAAACGAACGATTTTCACTGTACACGTGATTTGGGCTATTCAGTCCCCCCCCCTCTAGCCGGCCACCGATCCTCCAACAGTTTTCCTAACGTACTATCATCTCGTCGCATCCTGATATTATGTTGTCAAAGTTGACTAACTATTTGTCCTATCTAGCCATTATAAAAAGTAAAACAAAATAACTAATCATGCAATGATTTTGCTAAGGAAGCGGGTATACTATTTTAGTGTTAGCTCCCCCTAGACAATTGAACCAATAAGGTCTATCCACAAAGTGGACTTGATCCTGGGGAATCCAATACTTATTGGTTCTTATATGTGAGTTTAACAAAACCTTTGGGACCCATGCTTGGACTAGTTGATGACTACGATTTACGATGGACATATAAGATCTATTCGTAGTCCTTGAGCTAAACCGTGTCCAGCTTTGTTGTACACAACTCTTTGGGTTCCAAGAAGTCGGTTAAGATTCTTAGATCCCAGCATGAATCATTCCAACCTAGCCTCGAGCTCTTGAACTCGTCCTTTCAGGAGAGAATTCTCCTCCTCAAGCTTTTCAACTAGAGTTGAGTTTCCCTCTTGAACTTCACTAGTTAAAGAGGTTAAATTAGCCTATTTATTGAGGATTTTTAACTCCTCGATTTCCCTCTTGGTTGCGTTGGCCCATTTGTCAAAATCCAAAGGCTCCCCTTGATCATTGGTGGGTAGAGCAAAGCCAGTTTAGATTATTATCCAAGTCTCGACTTGTGTTTTCAAGAAACACTCCAACCAACCTTTCCAATAATTAAAAATGACTTCTGTTAAAGAACGAAGGGTGGGTGATGCTATACCCCTCAATATGGACCATTAATTATCTTGCAAAACACGAATAAAAAACAAAAGGAATTCCAAGACTTCGTCTTGGATTAGTAGTGCAGGAGAAATAATAAGAAGAAAGCTTAAAATAATTCACGAATCAAAAAATACGAAAAGAAAGCCAAAAAGTGCTAGATTGGTGGTTACACCAAATCTTAGCACCCCCGCTCTGATACCAATTGTTTGATCGTAAAAGCGTCGCTAGAGTAGGGTGAATAGCGAGTGTAAAATCTCTTTGTTCAATCGATTAAAACAAAGAGATGCACAGTGGAAAAAGTAAATGTGACAAATTTATTTTTACTTGGTTCACAACCCAACGGTTGCTACTCCAAGGTCCCGTGATCCTTGACCACGCACGAAGGGGCAATCCACTATAGAGTCTCCTTTTCGTTGGAGGTAGGACACAATGATCACAAAAATCGAAAGCTCGAGGATGAGGCAACAAACCTACCTCACCTCGATACAATTAAAACCACGAATACAATGAATAAAAATAAACTTGCTACTACCAACGAAGAGGTTGTGAGCTTGGCGTTGTGTCGGCATTATGACAGTGTTATGACATTAGAGCTTTAGCGTTGTGGGAACACTTAGAGAGCAAGATTAATGATCTTAGGGTTTTAGTTCTCCCCTCCTTTTATAGACTTGTGCCTTGGAAGAAATCCAGATCCACAACTTGTGGATCTTATCACAAGGTGACACCTTATCTTATCACGAAGTGGCGGCATCAATCGTTATCTTTTTTTAACCTTGCGTATTTGGCTGATTCATCGTCATCAGTCGACTGATGCCCTTCATCAGTCGACTGCTGGTTGCATCAGTCGACTGCCAATAGCCATCAGTCGACTGTTAGCTTGGTCACTCCCCTCCAATAAGAGGTTAGCACGGAATATGGTAAATATGATGGTTCCTTACCATCCGATCTTGACCTAGACCTTCCACTGGAAATCTTAGTCGGGTCGCCACCTACGGTCATTCCCGTATAGAGGACACAACCTTACCATCTCTCTTCACACTCATGTTTATCTCTGGTCCTTTATGACTTGTCGCTTTGCTTTCGGTCTTCACCTGGGTTCTTTGACTCCATCCAAAGTTCTCTCGGTGTCGCCCGACCACCACGGTTTCTCGACTCGAGATTCTCCGGGTGTCGCTGACCTTTAGCTCAGGTTAATCATTCCTGTACACTTAGTTCAGCTCATGAGATAACGACATGACCTTAACTTTGGGTCTTTTTCATAATCAAAACCTAGGTTCAATTATTTAGTGCCCCTACACCAACAGCCAACACCTCCATAGCTCCGACATCTCATTCTCATCTCCGGCTAGCTTCTATTTCAGCCTCTGACAGTAATTCTAGCATTTCCTCTTCTTCGGACAGCAAACTTCTTTGTGTTTTAATTGTTTTTTTACTTTTGGTTGTTGAGTGTTTGTAATAGATTCAATTTTTCATGTTCAGAATTGCATGCACTTGGTTTAATTTGTTTTATACTTGCATGATATTTGATTAAATATTTCTTTGAGTAATTAGGTAGTAGTTAGTTAAGTTAGATTTAATTTCATGTTTTGCTTTACACTCATGTTATTCTGCATTTGAATTGTTGTTTAAATTCCTACACTTTTTTATTTGAATGCTTAGTTTAAGTTTTCTTTAATATCATCGCAATCATAGTTTAGTTAGATTAGAGTTTGATTACGTGCATTGTCTTTTCGTTCAGTAAGATTAGTCTTTTAAATTCCAAATCCCTATTTTCAATAGAAAACTCAAAACAATAATAAATAATCCTAAGACTACTATTCTCTCAATTACACTCGTTGGGAAACGATTTGGGTCATTCACTATGCTTTATTAGAGTAGAGAGGATTTGGTAATTAATTTGTAATGGTACCACGACAAATACTGTTATCACCGTGCCACACAATAGATACCGAGCGGAGCCTAACACGGCTCAGCCATGTCAATTGACATGATCATGTCACATGTCGAACTTAGGTTTTAAAAACTCGACACGCCCATGCCACGCCCAAAAATCCAACCATGCCCGACTCTATCTCTCCTCCAGTGACTCTCCTCTTCCTCCATCCACAATAAAGGCATTTCATGACCTTCTCTCCATCCCCTCAACAACTCATCAACCTAGTCAAGAGCCCAACACTCAAAGGTGTTCCACTCTCCTCTTCCCCAAGAAACCCTAGTCTTCACTTCCAAAGAACCAAGATGTGCAGAAGAGATAGAAGAAAGGAGAAGTCTATGGCTCGAGGGACAAAGGAAAATGAAAATGCACTCGACGAGGGTAACAAAATTTCTTATGGCATTGTATTTTGAGATAATGATCAAGAAAATAGATTTGACATTTTATCTTAATATAAGATATATAGTTGGCACCCAATACATAGATGACTATACCATAAAAACACTAGGAATCAAGGAGGATATGCATTGGATGATCAAAAGGATGGGGTGGGTTGAGTTGATGAGCATACAATACCCCACCTACCCTAGGGTTATCCTTGAGTTCCTTAGTTCAGTTGAGGCCACTATCTTGACAAGTAAGGGTCGTGAAGAGGGCAAAATTTCATTTAGGATATTTAATGATGATTATACATGGACCCTTGAAGAGTTTAGTTCCGTATATGATCAACCTTATGGAGGAGAGAGAAGGATCCATAGGAATTTTCAGAAAAATAACTTTTGGGGAGATATTGCAAATATATTAGAGCACTATGAATCTTCAAAATCCAAATCCTTAGCTCTTCAAAACCCAGTTTTTTGATATCTACACAAGGTTATGGCCCACCGAGGGGAAAACGATAGAGTGGTGAGTCAAAGTGAGTTGATGATGATCTCATGGGATATGCTTAACAACATAAACATTGATATTGGATCCCACTTCATTAGGCAGTTAGTCAGGGTAGGGAAAGAGTCAATGGGATTTATTATTGTTGGAGGATTAATAACATGCATCGTTGTGGTATTAGGATGCGATCTTAATGAATTAGAAATGGTAAAATGCAGTCCTAGAATTGATCTTGATGCGTGTCTAGCTATGAAGATGATTACTATGGATGATGGAGGATTTTGCTTAGTCTTGAAGGACTATTTTCCACTCTTATTGCCAAATCTTGACCGCACCACGATTCAGAATCATGGAAATTGGCTCATGAATAATGTTGTACCATCCCCACAACCCCTAGAACTCCCTGAGCCCTTGCCCCCTAGAATTGACCCAGCTAGGAATTCTTTTGGTTTTAGTGATTCTTCTGCAGGGCACTTCGTATATAATTTCTCATATTTTTGTTCATCCATTGATGTCATTCGAGCAGAGCATGTTAAGCACAAAAATTTCTAGGGAGAGCAGAGCTATATTTTTTATGAGAGATACTAAAGAGTTGAGAGGTATATTGACCAAGCAGAAAACTTCTTCGCATAGGCTGGAGAGTACTTTCATGCCAAAGAGCTACATCGATGTAACCAAGAAAACAATGGAAAAGGGAGAAAGAACACCGAAGCCAAATGCACACCATTAGCCAGCAAATCTAGAGTATCTACGGCTAGCAAAAATACCTCGGTACAGTTTGGAACTTGCCTAAATTTCCTCCTCCAACTAATGATCCTCTGTACTAGAACTTTATACATTAGGGGCAATGTATGCTTACCCGCTGAGCATGTTTTGTTTATGTTATATTTTAAGTGATCCACTATCTAATTGCATTTACATTAAATGTTCGTATTGTGTAGTTTTGGTAGTTTATTTTCTTTACCCATCTAGATCAATATGAACTAAGACTAGTTAGATTAGTGAATTCCCTTTTGGATTACCTATTAAGAACCTCATTTCATAGTTAACACGACTTCTAGGGTAAAAGTATCCAATAAGAGCTAGGATCACTATACCAGATCAGTACTTATATTTCCATGGTGACTCTCACAAAACTTAGTTATTAGAGAAACACTCAATTTAGGAGTTTGAAAAAAGAAATATGAGAGAGAAGAAACTGATTATTTAAAAAAGAATAAGAAAAAAAAAGATGAAATATCAATAGAGTACCCTTTTGAGGCCAAGTGATTATTGGAGAAACATCTATTGAGGTACCTCTTTAAGACTAACTAGTTATTGAGAAAATACTCTTTGTTTATTTCCTACTTTTTTTCTCCTTGATTTTGAGTGCTCCTTTGATACTAAGTATGGTAGTGAAGGGACGATCCAAGCACATTAGCAGGTAAGTGTCTTTATATCGGAAACATGAGCAACATGGTAGAAGGAACATTTAACTTGGATTAGTGTCCAAAATCCTAGGGTCAATTCACGCACTACACAAGGGTCTTCTTTAGCCACGAGGTGAAGGATCCATAAGACTATAATCAGGGACTAGAGCTTTAATATGAAATCTTGAAAAACTTACTGAGGTTAGCGAGTAGTCATTCTCACACATCAGTTTTTTTTTTGTCTTTTCTTTGATTGAGGACAAGCAAAAGTTTATGTTTGAGTGTATTTGATGTTTGTGAATCATACATACTTGTTAGGGTTTAGTCATCATATTTTATTAGCATATCATGGTAAAAATATTATCATTTGTATTCATTTCATTTATTATGTTCAAATAACTGCGATTGCAAGTTTGTATCCTCAGGAAGGCATAAGGAAAAACATACAAGGACCTACCATCAAAAGAAGGAGATCTGCAGTAGGAACGGGATGTCCAGAGCCCAACATGGCTAGGTCATGCCAGGCGGCATGACCATGTTATCCATCTAGCACACCCATGTTGGCTAGCTACAAATTTTCTAGAGGCAACATGGTGGGGACATGGTTGGTCATGCGAATTGGCACGACTATGGATCGTTGAGTAGCACACCGACTTTCCTATTTCAAAGGAATTTTTGGCTATAAAAGGATGGCTACGGATCTTGCAAAGAGGAGATGATCAAGGGCATGATTGGAGATGTAATGCCCGTAGAATACTAAATTGTTCAAAGTAATTATATGGATATTAATGCCCATAAAAGGTTTAAAATAAAATAAAACAAAATAAGATAAAAGATGGTCATAGCTAGGATTTGAACCATGAACTTCCTAATATGGAGGTAGCCTTGATACCACTAGACCATAGGATGATTCTTGGCTAGGATATATAAAGAATATACAAAGAATATAAATGGGAAGATGAGGAGTTGGTTCATCCCCCCATGAGAGGAAGAGGAGTGTTCATCTTTCTAAGTATTAAAGAGGAGATTAAAGAGAGAAGGAAGAACCAAACCTCATATTTTCCTTCTTCATCCTCCTCCTTCCTCATTCTTGGCCGAAACCTATCCCTCTCCTTCCTCCCTTTTTGCATCCCAAGATATAGGGCTTCTTGTGTTGGGATCCTCAACAGGGTTTTTCAAGAGGAGTTTCTCACAAAGCTTGGTGTTTCCTAGAGGATCAAGCTCCACCTTCTTCCTCCAACTCCATCCGAAACCCTAAAGCTTTTGGTTGGGGTTCTCAAGGGGGTTTCAAGGGGATAAAAAGTCTTAGTATATGCTAGAGAACCACTCCTAAGGCTAAGGAACAAGGGAAGGTCTTCATCTCACAAAAACCCTAGCGGTATACTAGTACGATAGCGAGAGGATATAAGTATCTCTCACCTGCAGTATAAGTAGTTCTTCGATTATTTTATATAGCTTCTTTTCCTATGTTTTGATAGATTATATGTTTGGATCAGATAATATATGTGTGTGTTCAGATTTATAGTTAAGGTATATGTCTTTTTAAGCAAGATCTAAGATCACAAAGATGCTATTTCTCACCTATAGCATAAGTAACTCTTTGATATGCCCATCTAGCTTCTATCACGATGTTTTATTTGGATTTATATGTTCTGTCCAGATTATGTTTTTTTGGATTTTTAGGTATTTTAAGTATATTTCATTGGAAGCAAAAGGTAAAGATCACAAAGATGCTTCCCCTATAAGTTTTGAGAACAAAGAGCATGATCGAATGTCTTGAAAGGCTTCTTATATGAGTTTTGAGAGTATGATCATGTTAAATGTTTGATAAATGACAAAAATATGTTTTGATCAGATTATATGGGTGTGTTTAGATTTATTGGTAAGGTATATTTTGTTTTAAGCAAGACATAAGATCACTAGGATGCTATCTCTCACCTATAGCATAAGTAACTCTTTGATTTGCACACAAAGCTTCAAGTATCTTGTTTTTATTCAGATTTATAGGTTCTATCCAGATTATGTTTGTTTGGATTTTTAGGTATTTTAAGTATATTTCATTGGAAGAAAGATGTAAAGATCGCAAAGATGCTTCCCCTATGAGTTTTAGGGACAAAGAGCATGATCACATGTCTTGAAAGGCTTCCTATATTGGTTTTGAGTATGATCATGTAAAATACTTGTTAAATGACAGAAAAATAAGTGAGTCATATATAAAGGAAGAATTTTACTTTGAATATTTCATTGGAAGCATGATGTAAAGATCACAAGATGCTTCCCCTACGAGTTTTGGGGACAAAGCGCATGATCAAACGTCTTGAAAGGCTTCCTATATGCGTTTTTGATTATGATCATGTAAAATAATCATTACCTGACAAAAATGAGTAAGTTTTATATAAATGAAGTATTTTACTTTGAAGTGACATGTACCGGGCCCTTAGATTGCCCACGGGCCCCTAAACCGCCCTTAGTAAGTTGCCCTAATAAGTTCGGTGGCTAGCTACCCCGAATTCTATTAGGGTGGCGCGCAAATTGGTACTATGCCTGGCTGCCCAAACAAGGATGTTTACTGATTTTAAAGTATATATGTACATATGGTTTTCTAAAGTTAACTAAAGCACAATGGTTACATGTTTAAGTATGTCACATGTATATGTTTCTACAAGCGAAGCATATTTCAAAGCATGTATTGTAAGTTGTGTATTTCAAGTTCATGCATTCAAGTTGAACCCTTGTGTAATGTACAAGTGTTTCTAAATGTTTAATATAGAAAGTTCATGCATTTCAAGTTGAACCATTGTGTTATCTGCATGTGTTTCTAAATGGTTAATGAAGAATTTTCTTAATGGCCAGTATGAGCATATGTTGCATGCAAGTATTCTAATAGCATGTTTTCTTATAATGCGATGTTTTGTGAGAATAGGATATTCTTACTAAGCATCATTGCTTATAGTTGCATTCCTTATACTATAGATAAGGGTAAAGCAAAGTTTGAGTAAGAGGGGGCAGCGGATGAAGTGTTTGGTTTGTGTGGCGGCGGAACAGTGGATTATGATCCTGGACTTGCTAGTATTCTGTTATGTTAAGACCTTCGAACTTGTTCATGTGGTAGTGTTCATGTCATGTGTTTGATCATGTTGTGTCTAAGAATGTTGAACTTGCTAGTATTATGCTATGCTAAGAACTTTGAACTTACTAGTGTGCTAGTGTTCATGTAATGTGCTAGTGTTCATGTTAAGCACTAGGGTTGATGTTATGTATTGTTGTTTACGTTCATGTTCATGTCAAAGATGCATATCATTGCTATCGTCATGCATGAGATTGAGTTACTTAAGAATGTTCTACATTAGAACTCTAGTGAATGTGCTTGCTTAGATAGGTTAAGAACTTGTGAAATTTCCTAGTGTCAACATGTGAATATAGTGGGTTTGTTTCTTTAGCTTCCGCTGTTTCAAGTTAAGAGTTTAAATTATGATACTCATTTAGAAACCATGTTTAGATCTTTGTATGAGTTGTTGATACTCTTCTATTTTAAGTCGGGTATTGGTTAATTTATAAATAGTGTATGTGAGTCTATGGATGGTTGAGTCATGTTCTACCTGATCACGAAAAGTGTGTAGGGTCGTTCGGTGACCGCTAGAGGGGGGTGAATAGCGATTTGTTGTTGGATGGAGGAAATCGATCGTGCTTGCTACAAATGGAATAATTCACAGTGGAACTAAAGCGATAATAAAATACACACAAGCACAACATGCAATATAACGTGGTTCGGAACCGAATGGTTCATACTCCATGGATTGTGCTCTAAAAGACCTAGCAATGCAAAAACGCTCTACTAATCACAAATACTCCTTCTCGACAACAAGTCGGAGGTGGAAAAATATTGTACAAGTATTCTTACAACAATATTAATGAGATACAAGCAAATACAAGTAAACTACACAAATACAAGTAACAAAACCTTTACAAATGTGAACTTGGATGCTTGCTTGTTGATCGCTTGAATCGTGCTTGAAGACCCTGATTTGCACTAGCAAATTGCCTTAAGAATGCTCAAGAAATCGATTGGTGAATCCTCCCTCCACGAGCTCTATTTAAAGTTTCTCATTGCATTGGATTCCGCCTAGCAGTCGACTGATCAGGACCATCAGTTGGCTTCCCCTATAGCTGCCTCTCACAATGGCATGATCCACGTTGGATAAGTCCAACGGATAATGCATCAGTCGACTGATATCTCAATCAGCCGAGTGCTCGCGTCGATCACTCGACTGAAGAACATTCTGTGCTCGAGATCTCAAGCATCAATCGACTAATCACCAGATCAGTCGACTGCTCAGGCTAGCAGTCAACTGACCACCTCTGGCAATCGAATGTCAGGGCACTTTCCGCAGTCAAACCCTAGTTGTCTCAAACCAGTCGATTGACCATAGTCCCAGTCAACTGATACATCTCAAACATGAGGTTTTAACCCAAGTATGATGCCCCCATACTTTCTAGAGCACCCGTAGCCTAGACCTAAGCCTTCTAGTCACCTCCGTCAGTCTCGCGCCTATCGGATCCCTCTAAGTCATCCATGACTTGTTCATTCATACGCTAGCCTTCAGGTGCTTCCATCGGCTATTGTCATGCTAACGGTGTTTACACCGCCAAGGCACATTGGACTTATGCTGCCAAGACTTCCGCTTGGACTTTACGCCGCCAACTATTAGACTTATGCTGCCAAGACTCCCACTTGGACTTTACGCTGCCAATATTCCCCTTGGACTTTCCAAATGTCAAGACTCAAGCTTTGGACTTTCCCTTGCCAACTCATGTTGGACTTTCCATGCCAAGACCCATGCTTGGACTTTCCTTTGCCAACCCATATTGGGCATTCCCTTGCCAAGACCCATGCTTGGACTTTACATGCCAAATACTCAAGACTTGGACTTTCCCTTACCAACTCATGTTGGACTTTCCATGCCAAGACCCATGCTTGGACTTTCCTTTGCCAACCCATATTGGACATTCCCTTGCCAAGTACTCAAGACTTGGACTTTCCCAATGCCAAGTGTCCCACTTGGACTTTCCATGACAATGGTCAAATCATCGTCAAACATCAAATACTAACCTCGGTCGATTGCGCCAATCTCCCCAACACATGTCAGACATCAATGTCAAACATCAAAACACTACTCGAGTCAAACTCGAGTCTGGTCAAATCGTGACCTGGGCCGATTGCACCAACAAAGTGTAAGATAAAGTATGATGGTAACACCTCCTCTACTAGTGTAAGAAGAGGGGGGTGTTACAGTATGGTACCAGAGTGAGTTCCGCCCTTCCGCCACACGCACATCAAGCATCAATCCTGCCGCTTCCAAGTAAGAAAGTACATATATGTTCTACTTTCTTCTATGCTTAGTAAAAAATGTTTTTTTTTGTTAAACATGCTTACATATGTAGGTGAGGATGATAGAAAGTAAGTAAGAGTAGTAGTCTTCTATTGGTCTTACTTTATGAAGAAAAAGTAAGACCAATAGTTACGTGTTGCACCGGTCTGAATTTCAGGAAGAGAACTTTATAGTGATCTGATAATTCTGGGCATGCATGATTATGATGTCATCTTGGGAATGGACTTTCTGAGCAAGTACGGTGCTTCCATTAAGTGTCATAAGCGAAGAGTCGTATTCCAACCTAAGGCAAAGTCTAAGTTTGAATTTATCGGAGAACCAAAGGAAAGAACTAAGAAGTTATTATCTACCATAACATCTCAAAAGATGTTAGTCAGTGGATGTTCTGGATATCTAGCGCATGTGGTAGATACAAAGCAAGAAAGAGGCCGAAAGCTCGAAGAAGTCCGAGTTGTATGTGACTACCCAGAAGTATTCCTTTATGAGTTGTCAGGGTTGGGTCCTAAAAGAGAAATTGAATCTGAGATTGAACTTATTCCTGGTACCAAACCAATCTCAAAAGCACCCAATCGTATGGCTCTGGTAGAATTGAAAGAGCTTCAGGAACAATTACAGGAGTTACTCGACAAGGGATTCATTCGCCCTAGTCATTCACCTGGGGAGCTCCGATATTGTTCGTAAAGAATAAAGATAAGTCTATGAGAATGTGCATAGATTACCGAGCACTGAATAAAGTGACAATCAAAAATAGATATCCTTTGCCAAGGATTGATGATTTGTTTGATCAATTGAAGGGAGCCACCATTTTCTCCAAGATTGATTTGCGGTTCGGATATCATCAAGTAAAAGTTAAAGAGGATGATGTACCGAAAACAACTTTCCAAATGAGGTATGGACACTATGAGTTCGTGGTCATGCACTTCGGAGTGACAAATGCTCCAACAACCTTTATAGACCTAATGAATCGAGTATTCAAGGCATTCCTTGACAAGTTTGTGATCGTCTTCATTGACGATATCCTTATTTACTCAAGAACTATGGAAGACCATGATGAACATTTGAAGACAGTGTCACAAACCCTTCAGTAGAGACAATTGTATGCCAAGTTCTCCAAGTGTGAATTTTGACTTGATCGAGTGTCTTTCCTAGGTCACATTATTTCAAAAGATGGGGTTATGGCAGATCCGACCAAGATAGAAGCTATTAGTAACTGGAATCAACCCAAGAATGCCAGTGAAATCAGAAGTTTCCTTGGATTAGTAGGGCACTACAGAAAATTTAAAGAAGACTTCTCAAGGATAGCTACACCACCGCCGGTTCATACCAGAAAGAACCAAAAGTTTGGATGGACCGAGGATTGTGAGAAAAGTTTCCTTGAACTAAAGAGGAGATTAACAAGTGCTCCAATTCTTACCCTTCCAAAAAGTAATGCAAGCTTTGATATGTATAGTGTGATGCATCCAAAATGGGACTCGGAGCTGTGCTTATGCAGAATGGTAAAGTCATTGCCTATGCATCTAGACAACTCAAGGATTATGAAAAGAATTATGCCACTTATGACCTTGAGTTGGTAGCAGTGGTCTTCGCTCTCAAAATTTAGAGACAATATTTGTATGGAGTCTAGTGCAAGATTTATACAGATCACCAGAGTCTGAAATATTTCTTCACTCAAAAGGATTTAAACATGAGACAGCATAGATGGCTTGAGCTAGTTAAAGACTATGACTATGAAATCTTCTACCATCCCGAAAAGGCAAACAAAGTAGCAGACGCACTGAGTAGGAATCCTATGCCACCTTAATGTCCATATCTTCATTATCCCAACCATTGGAGAAAGAGATGTTGAACTTTGGGGTTGAGATTATTTCTGGACGGCTTTTTACCTTGATAATAGCGCCAACACTGTTTGATGATATACTAGCAAAGCAAGACGAAGATCCAAGCATCCAAAGGATCAAGCAAGAGATCCAAGAAGGGAAGGATGAAGAATTTCGTGTCTCTAATAGTGGGGTACTATATCTTGGTGAACGCTTATGTATTCCCAATGATCCAGAATTGAGAAAGAAAATTTTAGAAGAAGTTCATGGGACCCCATATTCAATGCATCCTGGATCTACCAAGATGTATCAAGATTTGAAAGAAAAGTTCGGATGGTTTGGTATGAAAAGAGATGTGGCTAAATATGTCAGCACCTATCTGAAGTGTCAAAGAGTCAAAGCAGAACTTTAGAGACCTGGAGAAGTTCTACAGCCTATTCAGATCCCAGAATGGAAGTGGGAAGATATAACTATGGATTTCATAGTAGGACTACCCAAAACAACTAATGGTTATGATGCTATTTGGGTGATTGTTGATAGATTGATATATTTGCCCATTTTCTGGCTATCAAAATATCGTACTCAATGGAACAACTAGCTCAGTTGTATGTTAAGGAGGTGATCAAATTGCATGGGGTTCCTAAGACCATCATTTCTCATAGGGATAGTTGATTTACTTCACACTTTTGGGAATGTGTTCAAAAGGCCCTTGGTACTAAGCTACGATTTAGCATAGCATTTCATTCTCAAACAGACGGACAAACTGAGCGAGTAAATCAAATTCTAGAGGATATGCTACGAGCTTGTGCCTTAGATTTTAAAGGAAGCTGGTGCAAATACCTATGTTTGGCAGAGTTTGCTTACAATAATAGCTACCAAGCTACAATTGGAATGGCACCCTATGAAGCTTTATATAGAAGAAAGTGTAGGTCTCCTATTTGTTGGTATGAAGGTGGTGAGAAGAAAGAAATGTGGCTTAAGACAGACTTTATAGATGACACCACAAAAGCTATAAAGAGCATCCGCCAAAGAATAGAGACTGCTCAAAGTCGGCAAAAAAGTTATGCCGATGTATGACGTAGACCGCTTGAATTCGAAGTTGGGGATTATGTATTTCTTAAAGTAGCTCCTATGAAAGGGGTGATGAGATTTGGGAAGAAAGGCAAGCTGAGTCCACGCTATATAGGACCTTACCGAATCACAAAAAGAGTTGGCAAAGTAGCTTATGAGTTGGAGCTACCTCAAGAAATATCAGCGATTCACAACGTATTTCATGTCTCAATGCTGAAAAAGTATGTTCCTGATGCAGACCATGTGATTGAGCCACAGACGGTACAAGTTCAAGAAGATTTAAGTTATGAAAGTCAACCTTTTGAGATAATAGATAGAGAAATCAAGAAATTGAGAAACAAAGAAGTACCCTCAGTGAAAGTCATATAGCAAAATCAAAAGTTTGAAGAAGCAACTTGGGAACGCGAGGATGACATGAAACAAAAGTATCCAGAGTTGTTCTAAGTTTCGAAAATGAAACTTTTATAAGATATGAATGATTGTAATGCCCGTAAAATTCTAAACTGTTCAAAGTAATTATATGGATATTAACGCCCATAAAAGGTTTAAAATAAAATAAAAGATGGTTATAGCTAGGATTTGAACCATGAACCTCCTAATAGGAAGGTAGCCTTGATACCACTAGACCATAGGATGATTCTTGGCTAGGATATATAAATAATATACAAAGAATATAAATGGGAAGATGAGGAGTTGGTTCATCCCCCATGAGAGGAATAGGAATGTTCATCTTTCTAAGTATTAAAGAGGAGATTAAAGAGAGAAGGAAGAACCAAACCTCATCTTTTCCTTCTTCATCCTCCTCCTTCCTCATTCTTGGCCGAAACCTATCCCTCTCCTTCCTCCCTTTTTGCATCCCAAGATATAGGGCTTCTTGTGTTGGGATCCTCAAGAGGGTTTTTCAAGAGGAGTTTCTCACAAAGCTTGGTGTTTCCTAGAGGATCAAGCTCCACCTTCTTCCTCCAACTCCATCCGAAACCCTAAAGCTTTTGGTTGGTGTTGTCAAGGGGGTTTCAAGGGTATACAAAGGCTTAGTATATGCTAGAGGACCACTCCTAAGGCTAAGGAACAAGGGAAGGTCTTCATCTCACAAAAACCCTAGAGGTATACTAGTACGATAGCGAGAGGATGTAAGTATCTCTCACCTGCAGTATAAGTAGTTCTTCGATTGTTTAATATAGCTTCTTTTTCTATGATTTGATATATTATATGTTTGTATCATATAATATATGTGTGTGTTCAGATTTATAGTTAAGGTATATGTCTTTTTAAGCAAGATCTAAGATCACAAAGATGTTATTTCTCACCTATAGCATAAGTAACTCTTTGATATGCCCATTTAGCTTCTATCACCACGTTTTATTTGGATTTATATGTTCTATCCCGATTATATTTGTTTGAATTTTTTGGTATTTTAAGTATATTTCATTGGAAGCAAGAAGTAAATATCGCAAAGATGCTTCCCCTGTAAGTTTTGGCGACAAAAAGCATGATTGAATGTCTTGAAAGGCTTCCTATATGAGTTTTGGGAGTATGATCATGTTAAATGTTTGATAAATGAAAAAAATATGTTTTTATCAGATTATATGGGTGTGTTTAGATTTATAGGTAAGGTATATTTTGTTTTAAGCAAGACATAAGATCACTAGGATGCTATCTCTCACCTATAGCATAAGTAACTCTTTGATTTGCACACCTAGCTTCTAGTATCATATTTTTATTCAGATTTATAGGTTCTTTCAGCTTATGTTTGTTTGGATTTTTAGGTATTTTAAGTATATTTCATTGGAAACAAGATGTATCGATCGGAAAGATGCTTCCCCTACGAGTTTTAGGGACAAAGAGCATGATCACATGTCTTGAAAGGCTTCCTATATGAGTTTTGAGTATGATCATGTAAAATACTTGTTAAATGACAGAAAAATAAGTGAGTCATATATAAAAGAAGTATTTTACTTTGAATATTTCATTGGAAGCACGATGTAAAGATCACAAGATGCTTCCCCTACGAGTTTTGGGGACAAAGAGCATGATCAAACATCTTGAAAGGCTTCCTACATGCGTTTTTTATTTTGATCATTTAAAATACTCCTTACCTGACAAAAATAAGTAAGTTTTATATAAAGGAAGTATTTTACTTTGAAGTTACATGTACCGGGCCCTTAGATCGCCCACGGGCCCCTAGACCGCCCTTAGTAAGTTGCCCCAATAAGTTTCGTGGCTTGCTACCCTGAATTCTATTAGGGTTGCATGCAAATTGGTACTATGCTAGGCTGCCAAAACAAGAATGTTTACTGATTTTAAAGTATATATGTACATATGGTTTTCTAAAGTTAACTAAAGCACGATGGTTACAAGTTTAAGTATGTCACATGTATTTGTTTCTACAAGCGAAGCATATTTCAAAGCATGTATTGTAAATTGTGTATTTCAAGTTCATGCATTCAAGTTGAACCCTTGTGTTATGTACAAGTGTTTCTAAATGTTTAATATAGAAAGTTCATGCATTTCAAGTTGAACCATTGTGTTATGTGCAAGTATTTCTAAATGGTTAATGCAGAATTTTCTTAATGGCCAGTATGAGCATATGTTGCATGCAAGTATTCTAATAGCATGTTTTCTTATAATGTGATGTTTTGTGACAATAGGATATACTTACTAAGCATCATTGCTTATAGTTGCATTCCTTATACTGCAGATAAGGGTAAAGCAAAGTTTGAGTAAGAGGGGGCAGCGGATCAAGTGCTTTGTGTGTGTGGCGGTGAAACAGTGGACTATGATCCTGGACTTGCTAGTATTCTATTATGTGAAGACCTTCGAACTCTTTTGTGTGGTAGTGTTCATGTCATGTGTTTGATCATGTTGTGTCTAAGAATGTCGAACTTGCTAATATTATGCTATGCTAAGAACTTTGAACTTATTAGTGTGCTAGTGTTCATGTTAGGCGCTAGGGTTGATGTTATGTATTGTTGTTTATGTTCATGTTCATGGCAAAGATGCATATCATTGCTATCGTCATGCTTGAGGTTGAGTTACTTAAGAATGTTCTACATTAGAACTCTAGTGAATGTGCATGCTTAGATAGGTTAAGAACTTGTGAAATAGCCTAGTGTCAAAATGTGAATATAGTTGGTTTGTTTCTTCAGCTTCCGCAGTTTCAAGTTAAGAATTTAAATTATGATACTCGTTTAGAAACCATGTTTAGATCTTGGTATGAGTTGTTGATACTTTTCTGTTTTAAGTCAGGTATTGGTTAATTTATAAATAGTGTATGTGAGTATATGTTGGTATTGGTTGAGTCATGTTTTACCTGATCACGAAAAGTGTAAGACAAAGTATTTTGGTAACACCTCCTCTACTAGTGTAAGAAGAGGGGGGTGTTACAGTATGGTATCAGTGCGAGTTCCACCCTTCCACCACATGCACATCGAGCATCAATCCTGCCGCTTCCAAGTAAGAAAGTATATATATGTTCTACTTTCTTCTATGCTTAGTAAAGAATGTTTTTTTTGTTAAACATGCTTACATATCTAGGTGAGGATGATAGAAAGTAAGTAGTAGTAGTAGTAGTAGTCTTCTATTGGTCTTACTTTATGAAGAAAAAGTAACACCAATAGTTACGTGTCGCATCAATCCGAATTTCAGGAAGAGAATTTTATAGTTATCTGATAATTCTAGACATGCATTATTATGATGTCATCTTGGGAATGGACTTTCTGAGCTAGTATGGTGCTTCCATTGAGTGTTGTAAGCTAAGAGTCATATGTCAACCTAAGGTAGAGTCTAAGTTTGAATTTATCGGAGAACCAAAGGAAAGATCTAAGAAGTTCTTATCTACCATAACAGCTCAAAAGATTTTAGTCAGTGGATGCGCTGGATATCTAGCGCATGTGGTAGATACTTTGCAAGAAAGAGGTTGAAAGCTCAAAGAAGTCCGAGTTGTATGTGACTACCCAGAAGTATTTCCTGATGAGTTGCCAGGGTTGGGTGCTAAAAGAGAAATCGAATTTGAGATTGAACTTATTCTTGGTACCAAACCAATCTCAAAAGCACCCTATCATATGGCTCCGGTAGAATTGAAAGAGCTTCAGGAACAATTACAGGAGTTACTCGACAAGGGATTCATATGCCCTAGTCACTCACTGTGGGGAGCTCCGGTATTGTTCGTAAAGAAGAAAGATGGGTCTATGAGAATGTGCATAGATTACCGAGCACTGAATAAGGTGACAATCAAAAATAGATATCCTTTGCCAAGGATTGATGATTTGTTTGATCAATTGAAGGGAGCCACCATTTTCTCCAAGATTGATTTGCGGTCCGGATATCATCAAGTAAAAGTTAAAGAGGATGATGTACCGAAAAAAGTTTTTCGAATGAGGTATGGACACTATGAGTTCATGGTCATGCCCTTCGGAATGACAAATGCTCCAGCAACCTTTATGGACTTAATGAATCGAGTATTCAAGGCATTCCTTGACAAGTTTGTGATCGTCTTCATTGAAGATATCCTTATTTACTCGAGAACTCAGGAAGACCATGCTGAACATTTGAAGACAGTGTTACAAACCCTTCAGCAGAGACAATTGTATGCCAAGTTCTCCAAGTGTGAATTTTGACTTGATCGAGTGTCTTTCCTGGGTCACATTATTTCAAAAGATGGGGTTATGGTAGATCCGACCAAGATAGAAGTTGTTAGTAACTGGAATTGATCCAAGAATGCCAGTGAAATTAGAAGTTTCCTTGGAATAGCAGGGTACTATAGAAAATTTGTAAAAGACTTCTCTAGGATAGATGCACCACTGACGGTTCTTACCAGAAAGAACTGAAAGTTTGGATGGACCGAGGATTGTGAGAAAAGTTTCCTTGAACTAAAGAGGAGATTAACAAGTGCTCCAATTCTTACCCTTCCAAAAAGTAATGCAAGCTTTGATATGTATAGTGATGCATCCAAAATGGGACTCGGAGATGTACTTATGCAAAATGGTAAAGTCATTGCCTATGCATCTAGACAACTCAAGGATTATGAAAAGAATTATCCCACTCATGACCTTGAGTTGGCAACAGTGGTCTTTGCTCTCAAAATTTTGAGACATTATTTGTATGGAGTCCAGTGTAAGATTTATACAGATAACCAGAGTCTGAAATATTTCTTCACTCAGAAGGATTTAAATATGAGATAGTGTAGATGGCTTGAGCTGGTCAAAGACTATGACTGTGAAATCTTCTACCATCCCGAAAGGGCAAACAAAGTAGCAGACGCACTGAGTAGGAAATCCTGTGCCACCTTAATGTTCTTATCTTCATTATCCCAACCATTGGAGAAAGAGATATTGAACTTTAGGGTTGAGATTATTTCTGGACGACTTTCTACCTTAACAATAGCGCCAACACTATTTGATGATATACTAGCAAAGCAAGATGAATATCCAAGCATCCAAAGGATCAAGCAAGAGATCCAAGAAGGGAAGGATGAAGGATTTCGTGTCTCTAACAGTGGGGTACTATATCTTGGTGAACGCTTATATATTCCCAATGATCCAGAATTGAGAAAGAAAATTTTAGAAGAAGCTCATGGGACCCCATATTCAATGCATCCTAGATCTACCAAGATGTATCAAGATTTGAAAGAAAAGTTCTAGAGGTTTAGTATGAAAAAAGATGTGGCTAAATATGTCATCACCTGTCTGACGTGTTAAAGATTCAAAGCAGAACTTTAGAGACTTGGAGGAGTTCTGCAGCCTATTTAGATCCCAGAATGGAAGTGGGAAGCTATAGCTATGGATTTCATAGTAGGACTACCAAAAATAACTAATGGTTATGAATCTATTTGGGTGATTGTGGATAGATTGACAAAATCTGCCCATTTTCTGGCAATCAGAATATCGTACTCAATGGAACAACTAGCTCAGTTGTATGTTAAGGAGGTGATCAAATTGCATGGAGTTCCTAAGACCATCATTTCTGATAGGGATTGTCGATTTACTTCACAATTTTGGGAATGTGTTCAGAAGGCCCTTGGCACAAAGCTACGATTTAGCACAACATTTCATCCTCAAATAGACGGGCAAACCGAACGAGTAAATCAAATTCTAGAGGATATGCTACGAGCTTGTGCCTTAGATTTTAAAGGAAGATGGTGCAAATACCTATGTTTGGCAGAGTTTGCTTACAATAACAGCTACCAAGCTACAATTGCAATGGCACCCTATGAAGCTTTAAATGGAAGAAAGTGTAGGTCTCCTATTTGTTGGTATGAAGGTGGTGAGAAGAAAGAAATGTGGCTTAAGATGGACTTTATAGTGGACACCACCAAAGCTATAAAGAGCATCCGCCAAAGAATAGAGACTGCTCAGAGTCGACAGAAAAGTTATGCCGATGTACGACGTATACCGCTTGAATTCGAAGTTGGGGATTCTGTATTTCTTAAAGTAGCTCCTATGAAAGGGGTGATGAGATTTGGAAAGTAAGACAAGCTGAGTCCAAGCTATGTAGGACCTTACCGAATCACAAAAAGAGTTAGTAAAGTAGCTTATGAGTTGGAGCTACCTCAAGAAATGTCAGCGATTCACAACATATTTCATGTCTCAATGCTGAAAAAGTGCAATCCTGATGCAAACTATGTGATTGAGCCACAGACGGAACAAGTTCAAGAAGATTTAAGTTATGAAAGTCGACCTATTCAGATAATAGATCGAGAAATTGAGAAACAAAGAAGTACCCTTAGTGAAAGTCATATGGCAAAATCAAATGTTTGAAGAAGTAACTTGGGAACGCTAGGATGACATGAAACAAAAGTATCCAGAGTTGTTCTAAGTTTCGTGGATGAAACTTTTATAAGGTATGTAGGATTGTAACGCCCGTAAAATTCTAAACTGTTCAAAGTAATTATATGGATATTAATGCCCATAAAAGGTTTAAAATAAAATAAAATAAAATAAAATAAAAGATGGTTATAGCTAGGATTTGAACAATGAACCTCCTAATTGGGAGGTAGCCTTGATACCACTAGACCATAGGATTGTTAGTGCTTATAAGCTCCACATATCTCCACAATGACATGATATTGTCCACTTTGGGCCTAAGCCCTCATGGTTTTATTTTTGGGCTTTACCCAAAAGGCCTCATGCCAATGGAGATATCTTTTTTCTTATAAGCACATGATCTTTTCCATGTCTTACCAATGTGGGACTTTGATTGTATTCCCCATACTCCCAACAATCCCCCCCCTCAAACGAAGGACCACATTGGGCCCCCCCTCAAGCCTATCCCTCCTCGAAGGATTTTCTCTGCTTGATGTCCGATCTTCAACCCACCAGGACTTCCTGTCAGTTGTTCGGTCCCCCCGACCCAACTAGACTTCCTTCCTGATGTCTGGTTCTCTTGATCCGGACGTGAGAGCTCAACTTTCTTCGTTCGAGGTTCATGGCTTGACATGGACCATGGCTCTGATACCAATTGTTAGTGCCTATAAGATTCATATATCTCCACAATGATATGATATTGTCCACTTTGGGTCTAAGCCCTCATGGTTTTATTTTTGGGCTTTACCCAAAAGGCCTCATGCCAATGGAGATATCTTTTTTCTTATAAGCACATGATCTTTTCCATGTCTTACCAATGTGGGACTTTGATTGTATTCCCCATACTCCCAACAAGGATGATTCTTGGCTAGGATATATAAAGAATATAAAAGGGAAGATGAGGAGTTGGTTCATTCCCCCATGAGAGGAAGAGGAGTGTTCATCTTTCTAAGTATTAAAGAGGAGATTAAAGAGAGAAGGAAGAACCAAACCTCATCTTTTCCTTCTTCATACTCCTCCTTCCTCATTCTTGGCCGAAAACTATCCCTCTCCTTCCTCCCTTTTTGCATCCCAAGCTATAGGGCTTCTTGTGTTGGGATCCTCAAGAGGAGTTTCTCACAAAGTTTCGTGTTTCCTAGAGGATCAAGCATCACCATCTTCCTCCAACTCCATCCGAAACCCTAAAGCTTTTGGTTGGGGTTCTCAAGGGGTTTTTAAGGGGATACAAATGCTTAGTATATGCTAGAGTACCACTCCTAAGGCTAAGGAACAAGGGAAGGTCTTCATCTCACAAAAACCCTAGCGGTATACTAGTACAATAGCGAGAGGATATAAGTATCTCTCACCTACAATATAAGTAGTTCTTTGATTGTTTTATATAGCTTTTTTTCCTATGTTTTGATAGATTATATGTTTGGATCAGATGATATATGTGTGTGTTCAGATTTATAGTTAAGGTATATGTCATTTTAAGCAAGATCTAAGATCACAAAGAAGTTATTTCTCACCTATAGCATAAGTAACTCTTTGATATGCCCATCTAGCTTCTATCACCATGTTTTATTTGGATTTATATATTCTTTCCAGATTATGTTTGTTTGGATTTTTAGGTATTTTAAGTATATTTCATTGGAAGCAAGAGGTAAAGTTCGCAAAGATGCTTCCCCATTAAGTATTGGGGACAAAGAGCATGATCGAATGTCTTGAAAGGCTTCCTATATGAGTTTTGGGAGTATGATCATGTTAAATGTTTGATTAATGACAAAAATATGTTTTGATCAGATTATATGGGTGTGTTTAGATTTATAGGTAAGGTATATTTTGTTTTAAGCAAGACATAAGATCATTGGGATGCTATCTCTCACCTATAGCATAAGTAACTCTTTGATTTGCACACCTGGCTTCTAGTATCTTGTTTTTATTCAGATTTATAGGTCCTATTCAGATTATGTTTGTTTGTATTTTTAGGTATTTTAAGTATATTTCTTTGGAAGCAAGATGTAAAGATCGCAAAGATGCTTCCCCTACGAGTTTTAGGGACAAAGAGCATTATCACATGTCTTGAAAGGCTTCCTTATGGGTTTTGAGTATGATCATGTAAAATACTTGTTAAATGACAAAAAAATAAGTGAGTCATATATAAAGGAAGTATTTTTCTTTGAATATTTTTTTGGAAGAGCATGATCAAACATCTTGAAAGAATTCCTATATGCATTTTTATTATGATCATGTAAAATACTCGTTACCTGGCAAAAATGAGTAAGTTTTATATAAAGGAAGTATATTACTTTGAAGTGACATGTACTGGGCCCTTAGATCGCCCACGGGCCCCTAGACCGGCCTTAGTAAGTTGCCCTAATAAGTTCGGTGGCTAGCTACCCCAAATTCTATTAGGGTTGCGTGCAAATTGGTAATATGTCGGGCTGCCCAAACAAGGATGTTTGCTGATTTTAAAGTATATATGTACATATGATTTTCTAAAGTTAACTAAAGCACAACGGTTACAAGTTTAAGTATGTCACAAGTATATGTTTCTACAAGCGAAGCATATTTCAAAGCATGTATTGTAAGTTGTGTATTTCAAGTTCATGCATTCAAGTTGAACACTTGTGTTATCTACAAGTGTTTCTAAATATTTAATATAGAAAGTTCATGCATTTAAAGTTGAACCATTATGTTATGTGCAAGTGTTTCTAAATGGTTAATGCAGAATTTACTTAATGGCCAGTATGAGCATATGTTGCATGCAAGTATTCTAATAGCATGTTTTCTTATAATGCGATGTTTTGTGAGAATAGGATATACTTACTAAGCATCATTGCTTATAGTTGCATTCCTTATACTGCATATAAGGGTAAAGCAATGTTTGAGTAAGAGGGGGCAGCGGATGAAGTGCTTGGTGTGTGTGGCAGCAGAACAATAGATTATGATCCTGGATTTGCTAGCATTCTGTTATGTTAAGACCTTCGAACTTGTTCGTGTGGTAGTGTTCATGTCATGTGTTCAATCATGTTGTGTCTAAGAATGTCGAACTTGCTAATATTATGCTATGCTATGAACTTTGAACTCACTAGTGTGCTAGTGTTCATGATAGGCGCTAGGGTTGATGTTATGTATTGTTGTTTACGTTCATGTTCATGTCAAAGATGCATATCATTGCTATCGTCATGCATGAGGTTGAGTTACTTAAGAATGTTCTACGTTAGAACTCTAGTGAATGTGCATGCTTAGATAGGTTAAGAACTTGTGAAATAGCCTAGTGTCAACATGTGAATATAGTTGGTTTTTTCTTCAGCTTCCATTGTTTCAAGTTAAGAGTTTAAATTATGATTCTCATTTAGAAACCATGTTTAGATCTTGGTATGAGTTGTTGATACTCTTCTATTTTAAGTCAGGCATTGGCTAATTTATAAATAGTATATGTGAGTCTATGGATGGTTGAGTCATGTTTTATCTTATCACGAAAAGTGTAAGATAAAGTATGACAGTAACACCTCCTCTCCTAGTGTAAGAAGAGGGGGGGTGTTACAGGAGATCATTCTAGAGTTGTTAAAAGAGTTGTTCCAAGTCGGGGAAGTCATCCACAACATCGACATACCACGCTTCTTTCTTTTCTATCTTTCTATATTATCGAATGTCTTTTACTGATACTTCATCCTTTAACCTCTGAGTTATGGAGTAAACTCTTGTATCCTAGGACAAGGGAATATCCCTTTAACTATTTTTCATGATTGTTGAATACTCTTCCTATCAATTGGTTTTGTTATACTTGATTTTGTGTTGGCGTGTTTATTATTACTACGAGTTTTTTTGCATGATCTAGAAAAGGATGAACTAAAAGAAGAATTTTGATTTCAAAACTCTAAAACCAAACTTGAGGGATTACTCATGAGTAAAGGTATTAGTCAAGGAATGCTTGCAGGGTTCATATGACAGGTTCCCTTGGCTGATTTTGGTCTCCTTCATACTAACACCTTGACAGTGGAGTAGGACCTCTCGAGAATTTCTTTGGTTATCATAGAACATAAAGTGTTTATTTTAAACCAACCTCACTAAGTAATGGTAGTAAGTCTAGGAAGGCTTGAAAAGTTCACGTGAGAGGTTTCCTTAGATGATTTTGGTCTACTATGTATGGATACTGAGAAAAATAGAAGTTGTGTTTGGTAGATACATTGGTGTGTGCTTGAAAGAGGTCAACGATTATTTTAGAATAAACCACCTTCAGAAGAACTTATCATTGTAGGAAGGTGAACTAAACATTGGTCTGTTCTACAGATCATTGTAGGAAGGTGAACTAAACATTGGTGTGTGCTATAGATCATTGTAGGAAGGTGAACTAAACATCATGTTAACAGTTAATATGGTGAAACCGAAATCCTAGGATCATTTCTAACTTCTGAATTCTCAATTCGTTCTTTGCTTGCTCTGCCTTTATTTATCAAATTCCTCAAAATTGATTATGTTTAAATAATCTACTTTTGTTGGTAACAAATACTTGACCCAGTTCCTATGGGGTCGATATTTTTATTACTTGATGATGACTGTGCACTTGTGGTTTACAATACAATTCATCAATACCTTTAGTGGTTGTGCTAGACTCATTTCTAGAGTCTTTTATTAAACTAGTTTTCAACTCACACTGCTACTCAATTGGGTGTTTATAACTAATGGGGTTGGGATTTATAGAGCAGCCTTAGTATTTCCAGGGTAGTGTGATTATTTTAGAGTAGTATGTGTATTTCCAGGGTAGTGTGTGAAGTTTCGGAGCAATATGTGTATTTCCAAGTCAGTGTGTTGCTTGGTGTAGTTCTAAAGCAAGATATGAATGTTTCTGTGGTGGTATGAATGAGTTCCATAGCTTGATTTGAGTATTTCGAGTGATAAGATGATTATTTCCAGAGAAGTCTGAGTATTTCCAGGGTTGTATGATATTTTCAAAGTAGTATGTGTATTTCTAGGGCAGTGTGTGCAGTTCCAAAGTAGTATGTGTATTTCCAGGGCAATGTGTGCTATTCTAGGGCAGTTGGTGTAGTTCTAGAGCAGTATGAATGTTTCCAGGGTGGTATGCTCAGTTCCATAGCAGTTTGAGTATTTCCAGGGCAGTGTGATTATTTCAGAGTAGTATGTGTATTTCTAGAGCAGTGTGTGTAGTTCCAGAGCAGTATGGGTATTTCCAGGGCAGTGTGTTCTGTTTCAGAGCAGTTGGTGTAGTTCTAGAGTAGTATGACTATTTCCAGGGTGGTATGCTCAGTTCTAGAGCAGCATGAGTATTTTACAAGGCAGTGTGATTAGCTCCAGAGCAATATGTGTATTTCCAGGACAGCGTGAACATTTCCAGAGAAGTATGAGTATTTCTAGGGCGGTATGTTCAGTTCCAGAGCAACATGAGTATTGTCCAGGGCAATGTGATTAGTTCCAGAGTAGTCTAAGTATTTCCAGAGCAGTGTGATTATTTCCAGAGGAGTATGTGTATTTTTAGGATAGTAAGAACAGTTCCAGAGCAGTGTGATTAATTCCAATGCAGTATGTGTATTTCCAGGACAGTATGTGCCATTCCAGAGCAATATGAGTATTTCCAGGGTTGTGTGGTCAGTTCTAGAGCAGTTTATGTGTTTCTAGAGCAGTCTCTGTGTTTCCAGGGTAGTTAATATATTTGTCAGGCAGTGTATGTGGTTCTTGTTCTTAGTAAGGTAGGATGAAATAGTATGGGCCAGTGATCAAAGGGGGCATTAGTAGAGCAGTCCATGTGTTTCTAGAATAGGTTATGTACTTCCAGGATAGTCTATGTTCTTCCAAGGCAGTTAGTACATCTGTCGATCGGTATGTTAATTTCCCAAGCAGTAGGTTCATTTCCTGAGCCATGTGTTTATTTCCCGAGCCATCAGTGGATTTCAGGATTCTCTTCTCAGTGTGGTGAAATAAGGAGAAAAGGGGTATGATGAAGGATAAGAAGTAACAATGGGTGGTTAAAGGTGGTTGGTTTAATATAATCACATTTATCTTTGTATTTTATTTAAAATTAACACGTGGCAGAAGATATTTTAAATTAGGAGCAGGAAAAATGGTTATGAGGACATCTTCACAAAGGGCATTCAAGAAAATGCACTACAAGGAGAAGGCAAGGTGACTCATCTATAAAATGGGCAAAGGACGATGGGATCGAGGATGGTCTTTTCTTCTCCATTTGGTATCTTCGAGATCTCTCTTCTTCTCCAGTTCATTATTTTTTTCTCATACTCATACTCACTTGAGCATCAGAGTGGTCGTGTTGGGGAGCCGGCCAACCCTTAACGCTCTTCCTTCGTGTGTCAGATTCAGCTCCGTTCCTAATATTGAGGGTGATTCTTGCAACTAATCTTTTCCCTACCGAGCCTCTCTCAGTGATGGATCCAGCGATTCACAAGGAGAGGAAGGGGGATCTTGGTGATCCAAAGAAGCAAGCACCATCAAATTGGTGTCGTCTGTGGGAACCTGAACAAAAAGTCATGATGGTGAATACTAGGCGAACGTTAAAAGAGCCAGCGAAGGGGGAGAAGTCCATCTCCAATACCTCCCAGGGGGTACCAGTAAAAGGCATTGGGAGCCCTTATATAAGGAAGATCTTATGCAAATTATGGATGAAATGATGGATCAGATGTCGCAAAGGGCTACTCCAAAGAAAGTTAAAAAAGATGATGTCTCTGCTAGTGACTCTGAGGAAGAAGGGGGTAAGATTTCTTAGTTGAAGAAGGGCTCTTCTTATGCTCGCCAAAAAGTGAAGGGGAAAGAAAAATGTGACTCCTTCGGAGAATGTACCACCTGAGGAGGAAGTTCCTATTATAAGTACTATTATACAAGTAGAGGAGGAAACTCCTTTTGTTGAGAATATCTTAAATGATGAATTACCTCGATATTTTTGGCTTCCTCAAATATCTGAATATGCTAGTTCTTCTAATACTAAAGATCATTTAAGAAAATTTGAGAATGCGGCTTTATTATATCATTATACCGATGGGGTTAAATGTCGGGTATTCCTTACTACCTTAGTAAGGTCGGCAGAACAATGGTTTAGTGATTTGAAGTCGAAGAGTATTACATCCTTTAAGGATTTCTCCACATTATTTCTAAGGCACTTCTCTAGTTCTAAGAAATATTTGCCTCAACCCGTAAGTCTTTTTTATCTTAAGCAAAGAGAGAAAGAAAGTTTGTGGCAATATGTGTATAGATTTACACAAGTTGCTCGTGAAATTCCTGCTTTGGAACCCGGTATGTTGATAGGATCTTTCACTCAGGGGCTCAGAGAGGGGGATTTCTTTAAATCTTTGGATAAGAGGCCTAGCTCCTACAAACCTTCAATATCTATTATCCCAGGCAGAGAAGTTTATTAACTTGGAGGATGCTCAGAAATCTCGACGAACTTCTGAATATTTCAGAGTAATGGAGAGACCTGAGAGGAGGATTGAATGAGTGAGGCATGCTCGCCCTTCAAAAGACAGATCTCTATATGCTCCTCCATCCTGATTTTCTAAGGAGAGGTCTATGAATATCTGTATAGAGCAGAGGTTGCTGCGAAGACCCTTGGAGCTGACAAAGGGCCTAGGATATTGTTAGATCCTACTTTCTGCGCTTTCCATCAAGAATATGGACATAATACTTAGAATTTCCAGCAGTTGGACTTAGAGTTGTAGAGAATTATGGGAGCTCATCCTCATATCTAGAATTTGGTCATGAATCTAGCTCCTTATCAGCAGAGGTTCTGAGGAAGGAATTATGGAAGAGGGAATCCCAGACCTCTTGTAAATCGGCCTATGCAACATGTACAGCTAAGGGAAATAGTGCTCGATCGGGTTGAGCATGCTAATCAACCCCCTGTGAGAAATTCTATCAACATGATATCAGGTGGCTCCACTAACATAGCATGAAAAGGACACCGCAGGGAGGAGTGTGCAACTATTGTTATTCTTCCCAAGGCTAGAGGACCTGTGATAGGTTTTGATGATAATGATTTAGAGGGAGTGATAACCCCTCACACCGATGCTTTGGTCATTCGAGCTCTTATTGCCAATTTCAATGTAGGAAGAGTTTTTGTTGACCTAGCTAGTTCAGTGGATATTTTGTATTGGACAACTCTAGAACAAATGGGAGTTGTCATCACTGATCTATAGCTAGTGGGAACTTCTTTGTTTGGGTTTTTTGGGCATGAGGTGCAGCCGATGCGCCAAATTAAGTTACCTTTGTCCTTGGGGGAAGAGCCAAGGAGAAGGATGATACTTATTAATTTCACCGTGGTGGATATGCCTTCTTCTTATAATGCTATCCTAGGTAGACCTGTTTTGAGCAGTTTATAGGTTGTGGCTTCTCCCTACCATCAGAAGATTAAGTTTCCTGTAGGGAGTGAAGTAGGAGAGGTAAAAGGTGACTAGCAACTCTCCCGTAGATGGTATGTGGATGCTATCAGGATAGGACAAAAAAGAAAATTTGTTAATAAGTCTCTACAAAAATCTAAGTACGGAGATACAGTGTGTATCGTTCAAAAGGGAGCTGGTGAAGAGATAGGAGAACCTGATAAAGAGGTGATTGTATTAGATGATAAGTATGTTAAACATGTTACCTTCATAGCTTGGGATCTTCCTGTGCAACTTAAAGCAGACTTAATACAAAGCCTTATCAAAATTATGGATATTTTCGCATGGTCCCCGCAAGACTTATCAGGAATTGATCCTAATGTCATGGAGCACAAGTTGTATATTTTACCAACTACAGTTCCTGTAAAACAAAAACGTCGACACTTTGGAGCAGGGAAAGATGTTATTGTTAAAGAAGAAATAGGTAAATTGCTGAAGGTTGGGAATATCAGAGAGATGCAATATCCTATTTGGTTATGTAATGTGGTGTTGGTGCCTAAGCCATCAGGAAAATGGAGAATGTGTGTGGACTTTAGAGATCTTAATAAAGTTTGTCCTAAGGATTGCTATCCTTTGCCCCGTATTGATCAATAGTAGATTCCACTGCTGGGCATCAGTTTATTTCAATGATGGATGCTTACTAGGGGTATCATCAAATACCATTAGCTCGGGAAGATCAGAATAAGGTCAGTTTTATTACGACCAAAGGAACTTTCTGTTATGTAGTTATGCCTTTTGGGTTAAAAAATACTGGGGCTACTTACCAAAGGTTAATGGATAAGATCTTTGAAAAACAGTTGGGAAGAAATGTGAAGGTATATGTAGATGATATTCTGGTTAAAACTCTATATTTCGAGCAGTTAATAGCTGCTCTAGAGGAAACCTTTGGTACTTTGCGTCAATATAAAATGAAGTTGAATTTAGAGAAGTGTGTATTTGGGGGGATGCAGGGTTGTTTCTTGGGATATGTGGTCATAGAACAGGGTATAAAAGCTAATCCTATTAAGATTGAAGCTATTCAGCCAATATTGTTGAAGGTAGGAAACTTCGCTTCCCACTTCAACTCGGTCGCTTGTTCATGGCGATCCCTTCGATGTCCCCAGAATAAAAAAATTTAATCCTAGACAAAAGGGATTACCCAAGCTCCCATTTCATCGTCGTGCTATTCGATTAGAGTGTTCACTTGAACAAACTTGTTATTCAAGCCACCAACCTCTATTCTACGAATAGCTACGGAATAGACGATGTACGGATCGCAGGCTTTTGTGTTTATATTCGGGGTCCAAGTTATTTTAGCCATAAAAATAGAATACAACATGTATATATAATTGAAAAATAATTATAGACATGTTACAAAAGAAAATAGACAATCGATATACCTCTCGATCTTCTATTGTATGTCCTTCCTCCTTTTGGACGTCGTGTGGGCGACGGTCTTCCAAAAGTCGAAGCTCCTAGATCACCGACTTCCTTCCTTGCTTGCTCCGAACAAGAGGAAGTATAGAAACAAAGGCCTTCTCCTTCCTTTAGCCAACTAATAAGCACCAACCTAGATGCTTGCCACCGGCCAACAAGGAGAAGGGATGAGGAAGATGGATGCTGGCCAAAAGCTCCAAGGGAAGACCCTAAGCTTTATTTCCACCATCCAAGGAGAAGAGGATGAAGGGGTTTGGACGCCGGAAAAGGAGAGGAAAAACTTGTTTGGGCACCGGGCAACAACAAGAAGAAGAGAAAAGGAAAATCTTTCCTTATTTGTGGCCGCTTAAGCCCCAAACCCTAATAGCCCAAGCTTGCCGCCCCTTAACCCTAATCCCTCTTCAATTGTATGTCCTTACTTCTTTTATAGAGTTAGGGATAAGCCTTGTTTTAATCTCCACCATTGGTTCTAGGGATTTAATCTCAACCGTTGGATCTAGAGAATAAATCTCAACCGTCGAATCTAGAGATTTAATATCTACTATTGGTTCTAGAGTTTTGTTTTCTACCATTGGATCTAGGCTTCATGAGGTTTTAATAGGCTACAATATGGACCATGAGGAGGAGTTGGATCTTGGCCACCCAATGGATCAAGCCCACATAAAGTCTGATCCATTAATGATATTCCAATCCACTAAAGGATTATCATTGATCTACCTCACCAACCCCCATAAGTTAATATGGGCTTCATTTATTATTTGTACATTTTTCTCTCCGTGTTTAAGATCTCGAATGTCCGTCGATTAATTAATTTACTGACAATTAATTAATCAACATCTAACTCCATGAGTAGTACCACTCAACCTTATCATCATGCCGGACCAAGTCCACCTGTAGGGTTTACATGATGAACTTTATGAGCTCCTCAAGGGGACATCATCATCCTAATATATAGTAAACGGTTTCCTCCTATAATCAACGGCACACCATATAAATGTTGGGATCTTTGTAATGGCTAGAGGGGGGTGAATAGCGAGTGTTCGTTCGTTGATGGAATTTGATCGTGATCGTCTCTACAATTTCGTTAGTGCGCAGCGAAAATATAAATAATACAATAACGAAATAAACAATCACACACAAACACAATTGTTTAACGTGGTTCGGAACCGCACGGTTCCTACTCCATGGATCGGGTTTGTACGAACCCTAGCGATGCCAATCACACACTACTATAAAACACTCCTTCTCAGAACAATCCGGAGGCGGAGAAACCTCGTACAAGATGATTACAACAATAATCAAAAGCTACAAGCAAATACAATGAAATACAAAGCAAGACTAGTAAAGAAAAACACTTTACAAATGCTCTTGAATGCTTGATCGCTAGGTTGATCGAGTAGCACTTGGAGACCCTGAATTGCAACAGCAACTCGCCCCAAATCGCCTCAAAGTACCTTGCTAAATTCCTCCATCACAAGCTCCTTATAAAGCTTCAACCTGTGCTGGAAAAAGTCGATCAGTCGACTGCTCGGGACCATCAGTCGACTGATGCCACTGTGTTCGTGAGACAACCGCTAGATCCACGCTGGATAAGTCCAACGGATTTACCATCAGTCGACTGATCAAACCCATCAGTCGACTGATGGTGTCCTCACTAGACTGCTGGTCCCAGTGGTCGAGTGAGACTACACTCTGTGGCCGAATTCCCGAGCACCGCCGGATCATGCAATCGGGCCGATCGCTTGAGCATCAATCGATCGCCATCCTCTGGCAGTCTACTGCTAGGCCACTTCCCGCAATCAAACCCTAGTTGACTCGGTCCAGTCGACTGCCACATGGCACCAGTCGACTGGCACACCTCAAACATGAGGTTTTAGCCCAAGTATGGTGCCCCCATACTTGCTAGACCACCCTTAGCCTAGACCTAAGCCTTCTAGCTACCTCCATCAGCCTCACGCCACTCGGATCCCTCCAAGTCATCCATGACTTGTTCATCCATCGCGCTAGCCTTCAGGTGCTTCCATCGGCTATGTCATGCTAACGGTGTCTACACCTCCAAGGCACATTGGACTTACGCCGCCAAGACTCCGCTTGGACTTTACGCCGCCAACCATTGGACTTATGCTGCCAAGACTCCCGCTTGGACTTTACGCAGCCAATATCAAACCCCTTGGACTTCTCATGCCAAGACTCAAGCTTGGACTTTCCCTTGCCAACCCATGTTGGACTTCTCAAATGCCAAGACCATGCTTGGACTTTCCCTTGTCAACCAATGTTGGACTTTTACATTGCCAAGACCCATGCTTGGACTTTTCATGTGCCAAGTGTCCCACTTGGACTTTCCATGCCAAGTACTCAAGACTTGGACTTTACCAAATGCCAAGTGTCCCACTTGGACTTTCCATGCCATGTACCCAAGACTTGGACTTTCCCATGACAATTACATTGTCATATGTTTTTGTCGAACATCAAAACATTACTCGAGTCAAACTCGAGTCCTGGTCAATCGTGACCTGGGCCGATTGCACCAACAATAAAGAATACCATTTCCCAACTTACCGAGCCTATCGATTTAATCTATAAATCTCGCCCTTTGGTAAATCAAAGAAATGAATACTAATTATATGTGCCCGTTATTATATCGAGATTAAGAGCATGTACAAAATAATATCTGAGGTCCTATTCAATTATGTAGTCAGCAATAAATTGAATCACTTCTAAGTCGGTCCTGCTCAATACACACAAAGTGCACTAGTGTGATTCTATGGTCAAGACAAACCAATACCAAATCACACTACAACCATACCAATGGTTTGTCCAAAGTCATCTCGGTTGTGAGCCTTTACTTATACTTTACAAGGAGCCGATAACATTATCTCCCATGTGACACTACACACCAAGTTATCTATAATGTAATGTATTAGACAATATGCATAACCATAAATATACAAACAATGATCATGTGATTCTTATTTCAAAATAAAGATGTTCATACGAAAGATAGACTTTTCAGTATACATCCCAACAATCTCCCACTTATACTAAAAGACTATGTTGTCCTCAAACTGCCATACATCTGATCCCCATTCCCTCCACATGCCTATCAAAAGCTCTCGCCGAAAGGGCCTTAGTGAAAGGATCTGCCAGGTTATCCTCCGATGCAATCTTGGCTACAGCAACTTCTCCTCTCTTTACGATTTCTCGTATCAGGTGGTACTTGCGCTCTATGTGTTTACTTGCCTTATGGGCTCGTGGTTCCTTCGAGTTTACAATTGCACCACTATTATCACAATAAATTGTGATAGCTTTGGGCAAACCAGGAATCACATCCAAGTCCATCAAGAAGTTCTTGAGCCACACAGCTTCTTTGGCCGCCTAAGAGGTCGCCACATACTCAGCTTCTATGGTAGAGTCCACCACGCATTTCTGCTTGACACTCCTCCACACAATGGCTCCACCTCCCAAAGTAAATACAAAACTTGAGGTAGACTTACTATTATCCCTATCTGATTGGAAGTCGGAATCTGTATAACCCATAGGGAGTAATTGATACGCTATAATATAATCCTAGTCCTTCTCGGGTACTTGAATATATGCTTTAGCGGTCGATGTCACTATCTGGATTACTACGATATCTGTAACCATGCCCGTGCCAGCAGATATCTGGTCTCGTACATAGCATCGCATACATGAGGCTTCCTACTGCCGAAGCATAAGGAACCGCCTTCATCTCCTCTATCTCCTCATATGTTCTAGGACACATCTCCTTAGATAAAGGGACTCCATGCCTAAAAGGTAGAAAAACTTTCTTGGAGTTCTGCATGCTAAAACGAGCCAAAATGGTGTCTATGTATGAACCTTGACATAAGCACAACATCTTTTTCCTATGATCCCTTATAACCTTGATCCCAAGGATGTGTCCCACTTCTCCCAAGTGCTTCATATCAAACTATTTAAACAACCATACCCTTACGTCCGATAACACCTTGACATTGTTGCCAATTAACAAAATGTCATCTACGTATAGTACAAGAAATACCACTATGTTTCTGTCACATCTCTTGTATACACAAGACTCATCCGGACTTTGAATAAATCCATAAGACTGGATTACCTCATCAAAGTGGATGTTCCAAGATCTCGAAGCTTGGTTCAATCCATAAATGGACCGATTAAGCTTGCACACAAGATGCTCTTTGCCCTTTGCAATGAATCCCTCTGGTTGCTTCATATAGATGTTTTCCTCAAGACTTTCATTAAAGAAAGCTGTCTTGACATCCATCTGCCACATCTCATAATCCATATGAGAAGCAATATATAAGAGAATCCGGATAGACTTAAGCATGTCTACCGGCAAAAAGGTCTCCTCATAATCGATACCCTCTTTTTGAGTATACCCTTTCGCAACAAGACTTGCTTTGAAGGTCTCAACCTTCCATCTATTCCTCTCTTTCTTTTGTAGATCCAATTGCATCCAATGGTTTTTACACCATTGGGTGGTTCTACTAGCTCCCAGACCTGATTTGAATCCATAGATTCTATCTCAGAATTCATTGCACTTTGCCAAGATACCGCATCTTTATCTTGGATTGCCTCATCATATGTCCAGGTATCAGGTTCATGTTTGCTAGGGACCAAATCAGAAGATTCTCCCAAGAACATGAATCTATCAGGCTGTCTCACAACCCTCCCACTACGATGAGGTATCACCTGTGTATCCTCTGTGACACGCGGTGCAGTGACTTGTGGTATATCCTCTTGTACCGGTGGTACTGAAGAAGTGACTTCCCCTTTTAATTTCTCCAGAACAATCTTAGTCATGGGCTTGTGGTTCATTACATAGTCTTCCTCTAGAAATCTAGCGTTCGTGCTAATGATCACCCTCTGATCTTTAGGACTATAGAACAAACCACCTTTGGTTCTCCTAGGATAGCCAACGAACATGCGCACTTCTGTACGAGGTTCCAACTTACCAGCATCTGCCTTCAGCACATGTGTTGAACTCCCCCAAATTCGAATATGTCTTAGACTAGGTTTTAGCCCAGTCCATAATTCTGTGGGAGTAGAAGACACTGATTTAGATGGTACCAAGTTCAGAATGTACACTGTTGTATCTAAAGCATATCCCCAGAACAAATCTGGCAACTCAGAATAACTCATCATCGATCTAACCATCTCCATAAGAGTCCTATTCCTTCGCTCTGCTACACCATTCTGCTGGGGTGTGCCAGGTGCAGACAATTGGGATTGAATCCCAGCCTCTGATAAGTAATTCCTAAACTCTCCCAAGAGGTACTCACCACCTCGATCAGATCGTAGTGTCTTGATACTTTTACCTTGACGTTTCTCCGCATCAGCCTTGAATTCTTTGAACTTGTCAAAGCATTCAGACTTGCGGCGCATCAAGTAAATGTATCCATATCTCGAATAATCGTCTATAAAAGAGACAAAATACTCAAAACCACCTCTAGCCTAGATAGACATAGGACCACACAAATTAGAATGAACCAATTCTAACACATCTTTAGCTCTATACCCCTTGTCCTTAAAAGGCCTCTTGGTCATTTTACCCTCCAAGCAAGATTCACAAGTTGGGAAATCTTCCACCACTAATGAACCCAAAGTTCCATCAGCTATCAACCTTTGAATTCTGCTTAGGTTAATATGACCAAGCCTAAGATGCCAAAGATATGTTTGGTTCATCTTCGAAGGTTCTTTTCTCTTATTGGAATTAGAAGATGAGTTATTAACTTCTATTTGCATCGTGGGAGTTTTTGGTTCAAGTGTATACAAATTTTCTATCAATGCACCTGAACAGATAATCTCCCTATTCCTTTTTATAACAACTCTGTCATTAAAAGAAATAGAATATCCATCCATAAACAATTTAGAAACCGAAATTAAATTCTTTCTAAATAAAGGTACATAAAGGCAATTCTTAAGAAACAAAACTTTATTTTTCTCAAAAGATAAATAAACATCTCCCACTACAACAGTCGCCACCTTCATGGCATCGCCCATTCAGTTACATGTGCTATGCGTCTGGCTTTCAGCGTGAATCTAAGAAAAGTATTGTAGACGTGATCAGTGGCTCCCTTATCTACACACAAGGTTCCGATAGATAACACCGCTAAACATGTTTCAACGACTAGACCAAAAGATATACCTTTGTTCTTCTTGCGGTTGGGGCAGTCCTTCTTCTAGTGTCCAGTCTGCTTACAAGTGAAGCACTTGCCTTTCGGCTTCTTCACTCCTCCCTGAGTTCATCCCACCTCCTTTGCCCCAGCTTGTTTCTTTTCTTCTTGCCTTTCGGCTTAGAAGTAGAAACCTTTTGGGCAACCATGGCATGCGCCTGAGCACTCTGACGAAATAGCCCCTCTGTCGCCTGGAGTTCTGTCAGAATCTCCGCCAACGAATACAACCTCTTGTTAATTTTGTAGTTCAGGCGAAACTGCTCAAAACTCCTAGGTAGACACTGGAGAATAATATCGACCTGGGTTTCCCCATCGATCTCAGCTCCGAGGACTTCCAACTCATTCAAATGAGCCATCATCTTGAGAACATGATCCCTCACGGGTGTTCCCTCGATCATGGTGGTCGTCATCAAGTTCCTCATGGTTTCCTGCCTAATAGCCCAATTCTGGTGTCCAAAAAGATCTTTGAGATTGAGCATCATGTCATAAGCAGTGGGCATTGCTTGATGCTGATGTTGCAGTACATTTGACATAGATGCCAAAATGTAACACCGCACCATCTCATTTGCCTTGATCCACTTCTTATAACTCTCCTTGTCCTTTTCCCCAGAATCATCCGCAGGCTTAGGAGGGCACTCTTCGAGGAGTACATATTTGTATTCCTCAGCAGTCAAGACAATGTCAAGATTCCTTTTCCAATCAACATAGTTGGGTCCAGTAAGTTTATTTTCTTTCAGTATCACAGCAAGCGGGTTGAAAGTCATTTTGAAAGAAAACCTAAGAATCACATAGATCAAAAATATTATATTTCAAAAAATTATTGATTCCTCAAACAATAAAATTTTAAAATCAACCAACACCTCAAAACACCGAGAATATCGTATGCCACGATAGTGTGGACGTATATGAATTCCACATTTGTAAGAGGAGGTTTTACCCATTAATTTTACTATCTTGTCAACCTAAATTTTTGACAAGTAAAATTAATAGTTAGTTCCTCTTCGTCCCTACAAATAAAAGTAGTGACTCCAATGGGGAGGATACTTATATTTGTATCTAAGTGTTCACCATTACTCGGTACCAAGGTAATTATCTCGGGTTATGTGCCTTCCAATGGGGAAGTACACACGCTCCTTAATAATTTCCTATAACCATATTCGACCTTGTGACCCGCAAATAAACTCATCCGATGGGGAGGAAGGCACTCATAGCCGACGCGCAAGTTTGTTTGCATCACATGTCAAATCATAATGGAGGCCGTGGGAATTTATAAAAATATCCCTCTCCCACTTAGTAATTTGAAATTGAGGAATTTTCTAACCTACGACATGCATATCAAACAATAAACAATAAATATGAAAAATGAATATTTTCCAATTATTATGCCTTTTGTCTTCAATATGTCTCCCGTCGTATCGCCATCTCATCCGCTCCTCCCTACGCCATGTACAAGCCATCCAAAGATCCGAGCCGAGAAAAATCTATTTTAATTTACATCCATCGATCCTATAATCCACGAGGGAGTGTACATGAAATCTTGATCGAAAGTAAACTAAAAAAAAAAAGAGTGGCTAAACAATGTCGTATCTAATTACAAAAATTAAATACTAGCCTCGTCAACCCCGAGGATTCAACAAAATATACAATCACACATACAATCACATACACACCTATGGCCATAATAGTTGGATCCTATGTCTGCAACCAAAGAGTTAACCTACGCATATCCTACTATTATCTGACACATATAATATATGAAAAGTGCATAAAAGTAACCGAATCCTAAACACACAAAACCGGAAATCGTGGCTCTGATACCACTTGAAGGTAGGAAACTTCACATCCCACTTCAACTCAGTCGCTTGTTCATGGCGATCCCTTCGATGTCCCCGGATTAAAAAAATTTAATCCTAGACAAACGAAATTACGCAAGCTCCCATTTCATCGTCGTGCAATTCGATTAGAGTGGTCACTTGAACAAACTTATTGTTCAAGCCACCAACCTCTATTCTACGAATAGCCGCGGAATAGACGATGTATGGATCGCCGACTTTTGTGTTTATATTCGGGGTCCAAGTTATTTTAGCCATAAAACAGAATACAACATGCATATATAATTGAAAAACAATTATAGACATGTTACAAAAGAAAATAGACAATCGATATACCTCTCGATCTTCTATTGTATGTCCTTCCTCCTTTTGGACATCGTGTGGGCGACGGTCTTCCAAAAGTCGAAGCTCCTAGATCACCGATCTTCCTTCCTTGCTCGCTCCAAACAAGAGGAAGTATAGAAACAAAACCCTTCTCCTTCCTTTAGCCAACTAACAAGCACCAACCTAGATGCTTGCCGCCGGCCAACAAGGAGAAGGGATGAGGAAGATGGATGCCGGCCAAAAGCTCTAAGGGAAGACCCTAAGCTTTGTTTCCACCGACCAAGGAGAAGAAGATGAAGGGGTTTGGACGCTGGCAAAGGAGAGGAAAATCTTGTTTGGGCACCGGCCAACAACAAGAAGAAGAGAAAAGGAAAATCTTTCTTTATTTGTGGCCGCCTAAGCCCCAAACCCTAATCGCCCAAGCTTGCCACCCCTTAACCCTAATCCCTCTTCAATTGTATGTCCTTCCTCCTTTTATAGAGTTAGGGATAAGCCTTGTTTTAATCTCCACCATTGGTTCTAGGGATTTAATCTCAACCGTCGAATCTAGAGAATTAATCTCAACCGTCGGATCTAGAGATTTAATCTCTACCATTGGTTCTAGAGTTTTGTTTTCTACCATTGGATCTAGGCTTCATGAGGTTTTAATAGGCTACAATAGGGACCATGATGAGGAGTTGGATCTTGGTCACCCAATGGATCAAGCCCACATAAAGTCTGATCCATTAATGATAATCCAATCCACTAAAGGATTATCATTGATCTACCTCACCAAACCCCATAAGTTAATATGGGCTCCATATATTATTTGTACATTTTTCTCCCCATGTTTAAGATCTCGAATATGCGTCGATTAATTAATTTACTGACAATTAATTAATCAACATCTAACTCCATGAGTAGTACCACTCAACCTTATCATCATGCCGGACCAAGTCCACCTGCAGGGTTTATATGTTGAACCTTATGAGCTCATCAAGGGGACATCATCATCCTAATATATAGGACACGGTTTCCTCCTATAATTAATGGCACACCATATAAATAATACAATTTCTCAACTTACCGAGTCTATCGATTTAATCTTTAAATCTCGCCCATTGGTAAATCAAAGAAATGAATACTAAGTATATGTGCCCGTTATTATATCGGGATTAAGAGCATGTACAAAATAATATCTGAGGTCTGATTCGATTATGTAGTCAGCAATAAATCGAATCACTTCTAAGTCGGTCCTGCTCAATACACACAAAGTGCACTAGTGTGATTCTATGGTCAAGACAAACCAATACCAAATCACACTACAACCATACCAATGGTTTGTCCAAAGTCATCTTGGTTGTGAGCCTTTACTTATACTTTACAAGGAGCCGATAACATGATATTCCGTGTGGCATCACACACCATGTTATCTATAATGTAATGTATTAGACAATATGCATAACCATAAATATACAAACAATGATCATGTGATTCTTATTTCAAAATAAAGATGTTCATACGAAAGATAGACTTTTCAGTATACATCCCAACAATTGTAAAATACCATAGAAAATAAAATAAATAAATAAATAAATGTTGGGTAATTAGGAGAATACCCTAAGAAATTTTCCAGGATATTTTAGGAATTTTTCTGGACTCGAACGGAGATTTCTAAGACTCTTTTTGCTTAGAAGGGGTTAAAGGGCTTAACGGGTCTGAAATTCGACTCGTTTACCTGCCAACCCAACCCATTTCATTAACGGAACTATTTCCACGCCGCTAAATTTTATTTCTCGCCGAGCATTTCCCGATCATGACCTTACCCCTTTATCTTCTCTGCGACCACAGTGTTGGTCGACATCTCCTCTCCCCATGAACAGATCTGTCCCTCTCGCTCGCTTTCTCTCCTCCTCCGCACGACCTCTTCAACTCCTGCCACCGGAGTTTGTCGGCTCCTCTGCTCGAGTGGACGGTGGTAGGCGACAGTGCTCGCGGATAGACCAGAGCAACAAAGAAGATGGCTCGCGATTTGGGGGCTTGGGTCGACGGCGATGACACTGTGCTCGGGTAGGGAAAACGGTGACTAGCTACCGGAGTCGGGGTTTCCAGCGGGAGCTAGGGCAGTGATTCGGGGGCATTGACTTCGTCGGTGAATAGGGGCTCACCGTCGGAGCTAGGTGAGTCGGTAGTGTTTCCTTCTTCTTCAAGCTTGGACAGGATGGAAATCCCTGAAATTTGTCTGTGTTGGTTACTGGATTTTTGTTTTGGGCAGTGGGTTCCGGTGAACAGGGGTGGCTGCCGGTTGTTGGGGATTCTAATTGTCGGTGAAGTTCATTTTCGGGTAAGGAAGAGTAATTTTCCTTTTTGTTTTGTGGATTCTTTTTGGTAAAGATTTCATGTGGTGATGGCTAATTGGGTTTTTGGGCAATAGCTTGATTGGTGAACGGGGGCTGCCAGGTTCTGTGGAGTTGCTGTCGGTGAAGATTAACTGTCGGTGAAGCTTCAAGTGTTGGTAAGCAAGGTTAGTTCTCCCTTTTGTGCTGTGAATTCAATTTTAATTCGTTGGATGGATAGTGAGTTGTGATCTTAGTGAATTCCATTCGGTTGAAGTAGCTGTGAATGGGTCTATGGGTGTCAATGTGGTTGTTCATAGGCTATAGTGTAGGTGTAAGTGATTGGTTGTGAATTGAGTTGTAAGGGAAGTGAGATAAAGTGGTGGCTTAAGGATTGTTTTGTTTATTTGTTGCAAAGCCTTGGGGTTCCGTGGTTAGCTGATACGTTAACTAAAGGATAGGGTAATGTATGGTGTGATTGGGAATCAGTGATGCAGTGCTCTTGGTTGTGAAGGGACTGCAATGACCTTGAATTGTGGTATTGGGCTTAGCTCGGTTAGGGCTAAGTGAAAGGAGTCTGAAGGAACGGAGTGTGTTAATTAGGGTTTGGTTGAGATTAGTCAGGTCTTGAAATTTGTGTGGAATGTCGGTTGTCGATCGAGCTGGGTGATGCTCTGATCTCGGCTACAAATGGAAATAATAACACGTATTCAATAGGGAATATGGATATGGAGAAATACATAGTAGTTGATTCGTATTTTGTTGTATGCTTGCACTAAATTATAATTGATGATATTTTCAGGACGTGGATACGAGACAGGGCCGCGGATGTGAGGACTCTAGTACTACGAGTATTTATAGCAGGTGGGTAATTCCTACCCTGGTCAGGTAGTTTTAATGCATACAGATTTAGATGCATGATCATCTTATATGATCATGTTACCTTGACCCAGCTCTTATTATCTTATGCTCGAACTTGTCGTTGGCTATATTTACTCAAAGGTTGATATCACATTTCCTTTTTTATGATTTAGGGTTATAGATGTGATGTAAATAGGCCTAGATGTTTAGTAGGGTGTGGATGTTAGAGTACGGGTGATGTCCAAATTTATAAATTGGTAAAAAGGTCATCCGTGGGAAGGTAATGCCCTAAAAGTAGGAGTTATACCAATACTCGTATGTTATATACTTATTTATCAACCACGTGTTGAGTAAATGTTCAACTGAGTCATCGATAATGTGTCACTATGGACCGATGGTCCTAGCTTGTCATGATTAGTTGAGTACGCCTCTCTACAGGATAGAGAGTGTACTGATCAAATGAGAGTGACTCTCTGTTGAATAGAGAGTCTGTGGTAGATGTCTGTATGTGAGACACTACCTTCATGTCATTGTATGCATACTGACGACATCGTCTCCCTTGGGGTTGAGAGAGTCATTAGTCATCCTGCCTCCCAGGTTGCTCCCAGAGGAGTAACTGGTGTGAGGGCAGAGCATTTGTTGTGTTGCACTCTACCATTATAGACGATAGTAGTTAGAGTTGCGTGCAGTTGTCCTGGGTGCGTGGCACTCGACCACTCATTGGTAGTGTCAGTCGGAGTGGCCAACAGCAGGGACCTTCGTTGCATAGCGAGCTCTTTACGCTCATATACTACTTGATCATACTGCCCACTCGGCCACTCTAGAGTAGTGGTTTGTGTGAGTTGGGACAGTTGTCATGTCGTGCCACCTAGGCCACACTGGGTCGTGGTAGCGAGTAGGGGTGCACAAGCATGACCATGCATGCTGCATTGCCGTATTATACGGTGGTTTGCATATTACTATATATATATACATACATGATTGTAAATATATATACACATGGATGATAGTGATCAGTATATATACAGATACAGTCAATATGTATACTCACTTTGATGATGCATTTATATGTACTATGCTTGTTGCATTTGCTTGTACATATTCATACATGCTATTGCATTTTATGTATGGTAGTAGGTCGGTACTTGTATACCTGTTGGTTATTCACTGTGATACCCTCGACCCATATCAGAATGTAGTGTGAGTTAGTATTATTCTTTATACCTTATGTTGTGGATATATGCCCAGGTTGGATGAGGATAGAGTAGCTGATTGTCAGGTATGTCAGCATCGTTTGTTGTTCAGTTTATGTAGTGTATGCATGCATATATACTTGTTATGTTGATGCATACCTATTGTACGAGTAAATTAAACTGTTGAATGACATGTAATATTGATACATATATTTACATGTTCTATCTTATTACCTGCTGAGTTTTACTCACCACCATAGACCCTGGGTTTTTCTGTCGCCTAGGTAATAGGTAGAAGTCTTCGTGATGACTTAGAGCTGTGCTGACGATCCATCCCATCTCCGTTTTCTGAGTCTTCCGGGGAATTCGTTTATTGTCTTGGATTTTGATTATGTTATTGACTTGTTTTATTATAGTCTTGGTTATGATGTCGTGGACTTTATTTCTGAATTCGATGTTTTATGTACGGTTTTATTACTGTGGACCTGTCAGGTTGTGTACACCTGTATGTTTTTAGTATGTTTGTTGTGGGTATGTGATTTATGTTTCCGTTGTGGTTGTTATATTTATGTTATGTTGTTATTGTGGGCCTACGGGCCTTGTATTAAACCGAAATATTGTCACGTACAGAGGAGGTGTCGTCTGTTTGATTTTCGGTACGGCATACTCTCGGGGCATGACAACTTTATTGGTATCAGAGACGAAGGTTTTGTGATGTCATACAATGATTTTGTTTTTGAGTCTTGGCTTCTCGGGAGTCGGTATATTTTTCGGATTTGGTTTTTGTGAGATGGGATTGACAGCGGCATATGCTCCAGGCATCACGAAGTGAGTATTTCTGATAACTCATATTTCAGATAGTTACTTATCTAAATTTATTTAACAGGTGTATACAGTCAAAGATTATGGCACCTATGCAAACTCGTAGTAGAGGTCGTCCATCAAGGTGATCCGTCAGAGTTGAGGGACAGGAGGCTACTACTACTGAGCTCATTATTCGGGAACAGCCTCAGCTTTCCCCTATTGGTGATTTGGAGCCTCAGAATCCAGATGTACCATTGACTATGCCAGAGCTTGCAGAGTCCAGTTGGCTCAATGATAAGGCACGGATACTCGTGTTAGCACGTTCGGCCAAGGAAAAGTTCACCTTGTTCTGAGGGGAGTCCGACCCATGGATTGCCCGGTCTTGGCTGGAAAATATGGAAGACACCTTCGAGTACATGAACTGTACAGATGTGGAGAAGGTGGGCCTTGTTGTGTACCATCTCAGAGATCAGGCTGTTACTTGGTGGAAATTGCAGAAGACTCTACTCGAAGAGCGTGGGATTACTTGGGCAATCTTTCGAGACGCTTTTTGGAGACAATACTTTCCATCGGCGTTTTCTACAGCACGTCATCAGGAATTCTTGAGCCTGAAGCAAGGTGATCGTTCAGTCATAGAGTACAATGCAGAGTTTACCAGACTATCAGAGTTCTGCTCTCATCTGGTAGCACAGGATACAGATCAGATGTACCAGTTCACACAGGGTCTTGCTACTTATATACGGAGCTGGATGTTAGGATCTATCATCACCTCATACAGGGAGGCATTGGACCGCGCCCTCTTCATCGAGATGACTTCCCAGCAAATTTCTAGGGAAAAGGATATAGAGAAGCAGATGACTCAGGGCAAGCAGCAGAACCAGGGTTCAGCTCAGGGGACTCAGAAGAAATAGGAGCAAAAAGGAACTATGCGAGGTGCTACATAAGGGCCAGCTAGATCGCAGAAGGGGAAACGTCCAGCATCAGAGTATTCTGGAGGGTCTCAGAGTAGACGTAAGGGCCGAAGCAGGAATGGATGCTATAAATGTGGATCTGAAAGCCACAGAGTATTAGAGTGTCTTTTGGAGCAGCTGGTTTGCTATTATTGCAAACAACCTGGTCATACTAGTCGTGATTGTACACTGAAAGCACAATTGGAGTTTCCTGATAGCTCCAATAAGGGGAAGAAGTCTACCCAGAATGGTGCGGCGAAGAGGACAACAGCGGACTTAGACATATGGTCGAGGCGGCCCAAGACTCTACCAAGGCCTGATTGTACGGTGCGAGAGCCCATACAGATGTCGCGACAATCCAAAGATATCCTGCATCTTGGTGATCTATTATTTAGAGTATCTGCACGCGATAATTCTTACCGACCAACTCTCGAGGATATCTTATGCACGGTGACTCAAACCTTTAGTACCACAGAGCCAGATCCAGCCGGAGTGGAGGCACACTACTACTTTGTCAGGGATGCAACCGACGAATATCGAGACTGGACGAGTTTTTGCCATCACCAGAGATGAGGCACAGCGGGCTGAGGGATCAGTCATACGGGGTATGGTTTCAGTTTATTCTATATATGTAACGCCCGCCCCTTATCTGCTCTCAGGGCGGCACTACTTTTTTTTTTTTATCATAACGTATAGGGATCATTTCACAGTCTACATACTTTAACATGTTATCATAGCTTAAACCCTTCTTTTGCACATGCATCACATATCATATTCATAATTAGCATGTTAACATATCTTGCATAACACAGGAGTCGTTCATGAGTTCTCAAGTACTTGAAAAGTAATGTAAATAAGTAACATCCAACATGGTACTAAGGATTCACAAGTCTTATAAGCGGAAGCAAAGTCTTAAGTGGTTCATGGAGCATGTAATATAAGCAGATAGTAACAGGGTCTTCCTCCACCATGCCACTATCACACACACTTGGCCCCTCCTGCTATTTCCTCTAGTTCAGGGTTCCTTTATCTGCAGTATATGGACAACATAAACTATAAGCATGTAGCTTAGTAAGATTCTTGCCTACTCACAAAAGCCACAAACTTCATCAAACAATTAGAAACATGAGCATACGAGCATAAATAGCATGAGTATTTCATAACAACGCTAATCATTAACATACCAACGTAATAAAACATAAGCATGGCACAAAATTTACATAAGCATGCTAAGCATAATTAAAACTAAGCATGGCATAATTTAAACACAAGCATTCATGACATAAGCATCCATAACATTATAAATCTTAGACATGCATAAAGTACATAACCACAAATATCCTTAACTAAAACTATAAGCATCATAACTTCATAAAATCTAAACACGCATAAAGGACTTAATTGTAAGCAATTTGAAACTTAACCATGAGCATCTGTAACATAATAAATTCCAAACATACATAAAGGGCGTAGTCATAAGCATTTTTGAACTTAACCATAAGCATTCATAACATCATAAATTCTAAACATGCATAGAGGACATATTCATAAGCATTCATAAACTTTAACATAAGCATGCACGATTTCATAAAAGTCCTTTCTTTTCAAAGCATATACATATAGATACTTCAACATAATCATAACTTGAATGGGGGACCCCAGGTTAAGTACCACATAATGCGCGTTCCCTAATAGGCTGGGGTAGCGAGCCACCAGACCTACTAGAGCAAGACCTCTTACGTCTTACCAGGGCAAGACCTCTTACGTCTTCTTATGTCCCTATGGATTTGATTAACGACCACCGACGGTGGTACTTAACCTCTTACAAAGTAAAATACTTAATTCCTTTCTTTCTTGTCATATCATAAAGAATGCTCTTAATCCCCAACATAAAAAGGGAAGCATCTCAATCTTATCTTATCATAAGGAGAGCTCTTAATCCCTACTTGAGTGCTTCGTTCGGTTACGTATTGCTCACATAAGCATATTTCATAGGCATATTCATGGCATATTAAATCATAAAACATGTTCATCTCATAGGCATATTTCATGGCATATTACATCATAAACATGTTCATCACATAGGCATGTTTCATAAACATATTTCTTGGCATATTAAATCATAAAACATGTTCATCTCATAGGCATATTTCATGGCATATTACATCATAAACATGTTCATCACATAAGCATAATTCATGGCATATTATAATCATCCACATAACATATTTCATGGCATATAAAAATCATGATCATGTTCATCACATAAACATACCACATGTCCTAATTTCCTAAGGGGTGTTTTTATGCAACCCTAGCCCTGCCACCATTGTTGGCCGAAACTTGTAGGGTGCCAATTTCCTTATTTTTTTTGTTACATAAATTCCTCCTTGAAGGCATACAACTTAATACAACTTCATAAGGGGTATTTTCATGAAACCCTAACCCTAAACCTAATGTTGGCCGAAACATGTAGGGCACCATTTTCCTTATTTTTGTTACATAAACTCCTCCTTGAAGGCATACAACCTAATACAACTTCATAAGGGGTATTTTCATGAAACCCTAACCCTAAACCTAATGTTGGCCGAAACATGTAGGGCACCATTTTCTTTATTTTTGTTACATAAACTCCTCCTTGAAGGCATACAACCTAATACGACTTCATAAGGGGTATTTTCATGAAACCCTAACCCTAAACCTAATGTTGGCCGAGACATGTAGGGCACCATTTTCCTTATTTTTGTTACATAAACTCCTCCTTGAAGGCATACAACCTAATACAACTTCATAAGGGGTATTTTCATGAAACCCTAACCCTAAACCTAATGTTGGCCGAAACATGTAGGGCACCATTTTCTTTATTTTTGTTACATAAACTCCTCCTTGAAGGCATACAACCTAATACAACTTCATAAGGGGTATTTTCATGAAACCCTAACCCTAAACCTAATGTTGGCCGAAACATGTAGGGCATCATTTTCTTTATTTTTGTTACATAAACTCCTCCTTGAAGGCATACAACCTAATACGACTTCATAAGGGGTATTTTCATGAAACCCTAACCCTAAGCCTAATGTTGGCCGAAACATGTAGGGCACAAAACTTCATATTTTCTTTCATGTAACATGTCCTACAAAAACTAATATACTGCAGGTGAGGGAAATCTTACTTCCTTCGCTTTGCTCTGAGGGGGAAGATGACCTAAGGAAACGAAAACCTAGCCTTCTCCTTGCTTAACTCTCTAGGGTGGAAGCCTATTTTGTTTTGGCCGAAACTTCAAGGAAGGAGGCTTAGGGTTTCGGTGGAAGGAGGAAGAAGGAAGAAGAAGTGGCCAAGTGGAACCTTCTGTTGGGTTTCCGGTACCGCGGCGTGTGTGTGTTCGATCACGTTTCGTAAACATGAACACAGCGGAAGCAATAAAATAATAAATTTACATTTATTACAACACACACAACACACGCATGCATATTACAACAAGTGTAGACATAACCGTAAATTTAAATTTGCAATAAAAGGAAATTTATCTACGTTATACCTTTCGTATGACGTGTAGCGGGAACGGCATCAACCGGAACGATCCTCGCTAGAATCGTCTCTATCCGTATCCACGCCGAGTTCCTCGGGATGACTTCGCTAAGCCACGAGCTTCGTCTTCGTATGGGTTACTAGCCTCGTGTTGAAGACGACGTGATCGAGAGATGATCACGATCCGAATCCAAATTCGGATCCTAATACGAGTTCTCAAAACTCGCTTCTCCGGAGAGGTATTCGTCAACCAATTGACGGATCCTTCATCCTCCACCTCAGAGGATTACCGGAGATCGAATCCCCGGTAAGTTAGCCGCTGTCGGAGCTCTAACCGTCGTCCATATGACGCTCCGACGAGAGAAGAACAAGCTGTCCAGAAAACTGGACAGCTTTGGTGGAGGTGATAGGCGCCGGCCAACCAAGGAAGATAGAGCTCACCTTGATGCCAAACCTGAAGGAGATCTCCGGAGCACTAACCGGCAGCAGCTCGACGCCGGCAAGGGGGAAGGAAGCTACCTTCTGGACGCTGGTTGGAGGAGCTATGGGCGGCGGCAAGAGGTTGGCGCCGAAAACTCCAATAAGGAGGTGGGCGGCAACTTTTACCTAGGGGTTTTAGATTAGGGCGTAATTATCCCTTAAGCCCTCTTTTATAGAGAACTAATTCTCTTAATGGTTATTGGATCATAACCATTAGGCCCATTAACCCGCTCCATTAAGATAAGTTAAAATAAACCAAACCATGATGGTTTATTTTAAGTTAAAACGAACCGAACCAACTTTTGGTTCATTCGTTTAAAATAAACCAAACCCTTTGGTTTATTCTCCTCCATTGGATTAGAACCAAACCATTTTGGTTCATCCATTATGTCTTCAAAAGACATGGCCCATCCACGCTTCCATTGCGACTGAAACGATTTCATGCTCGCTTCATGTTTGGTCCAACCAAACCTTGTTTCTCTCGGTCTGAGAATCTCATTCTCAAGCTCGTTTTAAATCCTTTGGATTACGCTCGTTATGCGTGTGACCAAATAGGTTCTCGGTTTATGTTGGTCATCTATAATTAACCATTAATTATAGAACGATCATGAGTGGCACCTAGTAGTACATCATGATCCCCAATTAACCGAAAAGATCAACGGTTGATCCAGAACTATTTCTGAAACCCTTCAGCAGCTCCAATGAATCGTGCCCCATTCCCTTCACTCATCTTATACCCACTTGGTTCAGGACATGGTCTATAGTGTCAGTCTCCACTAGGCTGACTATGTCACACCTAGCCCAAGTATCATTTCCTCGTCCTACGGATTCTAGTTACTCCACATGTATCGTAGAGTACCTTACTCTAAACATGTAATGCTTTGGCCAAAGACTTTAGTAACACTCCGACGAGAGGCCATGGGTATACATCTCCTCGCAAGGAGTGGTGAATCCTTTATAGGCTATTCAAACACCTTCGATCACTTCGACTTATACCCAATCATCCCGGGTCCACATATCCTTAGAGATGCTTGCTTAAGATGTCAAAGCATAAGTCTCTATGATCAAGATGACTTGAATACCGCAAGTCAAAGGAACATCGCACTTAAGCCACAGTAAGAACTTCATTGACATATCTATATATGCAGAGAACCATATGAAGTCTTACGGCTGGTCACTCCAATGAACTAGTTACCATAACTAGCATCCACGATTAACTCCGGACATCACTATGTCTCCAGCCAGTGAGAATTAGCTACTTGGATACACCAAGGAGTATACCTCATGCTAGTCTCGACAGAATTGATGGTGTCCAAATCCATCAATTCATCGACTAGGGATAATTCCAATACATCACAATTACACATGTAGAGATACTCACTAGTTGTGATCCAATCACAAATTCTCTCATGCTGTGAATCGTATTGTGGACATTCAGTAAATGAGTTTAAGATCCAATCAAATACATAAAACATGTATACTCAAATAGTGAATCTTCATTTATCATATAAATGGTTCATACATAAGGCGATTGCCTTAGGACATCTCTCATATATTACTAACAGACTCCCACTTGGCCTAATGCCAATCGCTATGGTATCCAATACCATAAGCTCGAACATGACCCTCAAACTTATTTTGAGGTAATGCCTTAGTCAAGGGATCCGCTAAGTTCCTTTCAGTGGGAATTTTCTCGATTTGTATTTCGTTCCCACTGATGATCTCTCTGATAAGATGATAGCGGCGAAGCACATGTTTGGATCATTGATGAGACCACATCAAGTTCAGAGATGAACTTCTTGATCCAAATCGCTTCCTTTGCTGCTTCCAAAGCTGCAATGTATTCTGCCTTAGTGGCAGAATCCGCTATAGTGTCAAGCTTGGAACCTTTCCAACTTATTGCGCCTCCATTCCAGGTGAATACATACCCAGACAAAGACATGGAATCATCCTTATGCATGCGGGTGCATCCGTATACCCACGTATCACCATGTACCCTTCTCCATATATTAGGAACGCATCCTTAGTTCTTCTTAAGTACTTAAGGATCGTCTTAACAGTCACCCAATGATCCATTCCTGGATCAGACTGGTATCTACTCATGACACTCAGAGCATACGATACATTGGGCCTCGTACATAACATAGCATACATGATAGATCCTATTGCGGATGCATAGGGAATCTTACTCATGCAAATCCTCTCGTCTTCTGTGCGCGGACACAGACTTCGAAAGGTGTACCCCATGCCTGATGGGTAGGAAACCTTTCTTGGATTCCGACATGCTAAACCTCTTTAGCACTCGATCTATATATGTAGACTGCGAAAGACCAACCAATCGTTTTGATCTATCTCTATAGATCTTAATCCCGAGGATGTAGGTTGCTTCTCCCAGGTCTTTCATGGAGAATGTCTTGGATAACCAAACCTTAACTGACTGTAAGATTGAAACATCGTTTCCTATAAGTAATATGTCATCCACATATAATACTAGGAACACGACTGCACTCCCACTAACCTTCTTGTACACACAAGGTTCGTCTGGATTTTGTGAGAAATCAAACTTTTTTATGGTCTCATCAAAACGGATATTCCAGCTCCTGGATGCTTGCTTCAATCCATAAATGGACCGTCGCAATTTGCATACCTTGGTTTTATCAACCGATGTGAAACCCTCAGGTTGTATCATATACACGTCCTCGAGTAGGTTTCCATTAAGGAAAGCTATTTTCACATTCATCTGTCATATCTCATAATCATAATGAGCTGCTATGGCCAGGAGCATCCGAATGAATTTAAGCATAGCTACAGGCGAATAGGTTTCGTCATAATCAACACCTTATTTTTGACGATATCCTTTCGCCACCAATCTAGCCTTATAGGTAATCACATTACCATCCATGTCAGTTTTCTTCTTGAAAACCCACTTGCACCCTATAGGCTTTATCCCTTCAGGTGGGTCAACCAAGTTCCAAACTTGGTTTTCATACATGGAATCCATTTCCGACTTCATGGCACCAAGCCACTTATCCCTTTCTGAACTTGTCAGCACTTCTTCATAACTGGTAGGCTCCTCATCATCAATGAGTAACACGTCGTTCGATTCACTTACGAGAAATCCATATCTCTCAGGAATATTGCGTGTTCTATCAGATCTACGAAGATGTGGTGTTACAATAGGTCCAGCCGATTGCTCATCACTATGAGTTGTCGGCTGTTGTGCTTCACCAGGTATCTCATCAATGTCTATTTGAGTCTCTCAAGCCTCCTTAAGCTCGACGACACTCCCACTGTTTTCTTGCAAGAGAAACTCTTTCTTTAGAAACACAGCATGCCTTGAAACAAATACCTTTTGTTCCAAAGGATGATAGAATTGGTAACCCCTTGTTTCCTTAGGGTATCCAATAAATAGACATTTATCAGACTTAGCATCTAATTTGTCTGATACTGTCCGCTTCACATAAGCAGGACAACCCCATATCTTCAAGTAAGATACATGAGGTTTCTTACTATTCCATATCTCATATGGAGTAGTTGAGACTACCTTGGTAGGCATTCTGTTTAACAAGTAAACAGTTGTCTGAAGTGCATAGCCCCAAAAGGACTTGGGAAGATTCGCATGATTCATCATTGACCTGACCATGTCCAACAAAGTCCGGTTACTTCTCTCAGATACACCATTATGTTGTGGTGTATATGGCGGAGTCCATTGAGACAATATACCATTGTCTCTTAGATAATCAAGAAACTCCTGACTCAAGTATTCACCACCTCGATCCGATCGAAGTATTTTAATACTCTTGTCATGTTGTTTCTCTACTTCATTTTTGAATTCTTTGAACCTTTCAAAGGCTTCAGACTTTTGTTTCATCAAGAACACATACCCAAACCGTGAGTGATCATCGGTGAAGGTAATGAAGTAGCTATAGCCTCCTAAAGCTTGAGTTGACATAGGTCCACATACATCAGTATGTATTAGACCTAGCAACTCTCCCACTCGTTCACCTTTTCTTGTAAAAGGTAACTTAGTCATCTTGCTTTTTAAGCATGATTTGCATGTATCGTATGAATCAAATTCAAACGATTCCAGAATTCCACATCGGTGTAATTCGGACATGCGTTTCTTGCTTACATGGCCAAGACGACACATATAGGAGTCTAATTGATTATCCTTTCGAGCACGCTTGTTGCTCGCTTCGATATTGAAAACGTCACTGGATACGTCCAACGTATAAACACCATTGCTTAAAGTTCCAGTCCCATAAAGAACTCCATTCAAAGTTATGTAACAACAATTGTTACTAAAAGTCAAATGATACCCATTTCTATTTAAACAAGAAATATAAATGATGTTCTTTATCAAGGAAGGAACACAAAAGCAATTGTCCAGTTCTAAGACAAGTACTGTAGGGAGTTTCAACAAATATGTTCCATTGGCGAGTGCAGCAATCTTTGCTCCATTCCCAACACGTAAATTTGACTCTCCCTTAATGAGCCTTCTTCTATTCCTTAGCCCATGTATGTCATTACATATATGTGAGCCACACCCAGTATCCAATACCCAAGTGTCTGAGGAAATAGAATGACAATCAATAACGAAGATATGTGAAAAGATGGAGCATCTTATGCCTTATTCTTCTTCACGGACTCAAGATAAATCTTGCAATTTCTTCGCCAATGGCCCTACTTTCCATAATTATGTCAAGTGCCCTTTTGAGCTGGTTCTACCTTTTTAGCATTTTTCTTCTTCCCCTTATGTTGTTCCTTTGACTCCCTCTTAGAACCTTTCTTCGAGGAATCAACTAACAACACCGTCCCCTGCTCATGCTTCTCAGAAGGCTCCACAGTCTTCAGCATGTTGAGCAGTACCACAGATGAACCTTCTTGCATCTCAGAGGTGAAGAGGAGCTTGGATACTTCGAACCTTTCAAATCTCACTTGCTCATCAAACAACTCATAAAGATGAAGGACTACGATATGAGCATCCATATGCTCATGTTGCTTTCGTAGATTTGGGTTCTATCGCGGCTAGCATGATGCAACTTGTCAGTTCAAAATCATTCACATGTTTCTGATAGGCCAACAATTGGTCCAGAGTTGCATTGTCACTAGGACGGGCGGAAAGAGGCGCTTCGAGGACATACGCAAGCTTTTCCACCTTGAGAACAATTCTCAAGTTTCTAAGCTAGTCCAAGAAGTTCGGCCCAGTCAATTTATTCGTATCCAAAATGGAACGCAAATTCAAAGACATCATGATCAATCTTAGAAATACAAAACGAGCATATATGAGAAAATGATTTTAAAATGCATCAATATACATTTATAAATCCCATTCATTTTTCGAATTTCAAAAACCCCAAAATCACTTCGGGAGATCGTAGGTCCATCTCCGAATGGGCTGATATCCATCATAGTTATGAACAACCTTGGAGAGAGTCCAACAAGCCATTCATAACTACGACGGTAGGTATCAACTATACCGATTGCATATCACGTATATGCAACTATCACAATGTGCTATCAACTAATTGAATATTCACACATACATCGGGTTGTTAACACATTAACAAGTATGCATCATATGCATAGCACCCAACTTCACCTCCCTTTACATCGACCTTGGAGAGAGTCCAACAAGCCGATGCTCCAGGTTAAAGCCAACCCATTAATCGGGAAATAGTTTTAATATGGTTAGAGTGCATTCAACCAATTAGCCCAGCTTGGAGAGAGTCCAACAACCAAAGATAACGATTGACCTCTGACTCTTACCATATTAGTATTAAACTATTCCATGGTTTGAACATGTTCGGGTTCGAGCCGGGCTTGGAGAGAGTCCAACAACCCAAACAAGAAACGGAACTCTGGTTCTAACCATATTAATGGAAGGTGTAGGCTTTAATATTGTTTAAGGGTTTTTATGTCTCATCCTCTTTGCATGAAAATAACTATTATCTACATGGCATGGCATACATGGCATACATCTACATGTCACGACACGCATGGCATAATGTTATGCATCTAATGCAATTACATGGCATACAATTATGTCATGTATATAATTTCCCTATATGTCATAACTATTTATGGAAATAAAATATGTTTAAGATTTTATTCTCCAAATCAAATCATAATTAAATTAGGAAACAAATTTCCAAATCTAATCACATATTTTATTCATGGAATTATTTGATTAAGGAAAATCTATTTAGGAAACCAATTTCCTAAATCATTAAAACTACTTATGGAAATAAAATATTTTAAGATTTGATTTCCCAAATCAAATCATGATTAAATTAGGAAACAAATTTTCAGAATCTAATCAAATATTTTATTTGTGGAAAATATCAATTTCCATAAATACTTTCAACTTTCCAAAAGTGGAAGATTTCCATAAATACTTCTAGACTTTCCAAAATTGAAAATTTTCCATAAATACTTCTAAATTTCCAAAATTAGAAAATTTCCAGAAATACATTATGACTATCGCAAAACCATTTTTACGATTATGTCGAAACACAACCTGGGCTCTGATACCACTGTTGGGTTTCCGGCACCGCGGCGTGTGTGTGTTCGATCACGTTTCGTAAACATGAACAAAGCGGAAGCAATAAAATAATAAATCTACATTTATTACAACACACACAACACACGCATGCATATTACAACAAGTGTAGACATAACCGTAAATTTAAATTTGCAATACAAGGAAATTTATCTACGTTATACCTTTCGTATGACGTGTAGCGGAAACGGCATCAACCGGAACGATCCTCACTAGAATCGTCTCTATCCGTATCCACGCCGAGTTCCTCGGGATGACTTCGCTAAGCCACGAGCTTCGTCTTCGTACGGGTTACTAGCCTCGTGTTGAAGACGACGTGATCGAGAGATGATCACGATCCGAATCCAAATTCGGATCCTAATACGAGTTCTCAAAACTCACTTCTCCGGAGAGGTATTCGTCAACCAATTGACGAATCCTTCATCCTCCACCTCAGAGGATTACTGGAGATCGAATCCCCGGTAAGTTAGCCGCTGTCGGAGCTCTAACCGTCATCCAAACGACGCTCCGACGAGAGGAGAACAAGCTGTCCAGAAAACTGGACAGCTTTGGTGGAGGTGATTGGCGCCGGCCAACCAAGGAAGATAGAGCTCACCTTGATGCTAAACCTGAAGGAGATCTCTAGATCACTAACTGGCAGCAGCTCGACGCCGGCAAGGGGGAAGGAAGCTACCTTCTGGACGCCGGTTGGAGGAGCTATGGGCGGCGGCAAGAGGTTGGCGCCGAAAACTCCAATAAGGAGGTGGGCGGCAACTTTTACCTTGGGGTTTTGGATTAGGGCTTAATTATCCCTTAAGCCCTCTTTTATAGAGAACTAATTCTCTTAATGGTTATTGGATCATAACCATTAGGCCCGTTAACCCGCTCCATTAAGATAAGTTAAAATAAACCAAACCATGATGGTTTATTTTAAGTTAAAACGAACCGAACCAACTTTTGGTTCATTCGTTTAAAATAAACCAAACCCTTTGGTTTATTCTCCTCCATTGGATTAGAACCAAATCATTTTGGTTCATCCATTATGTCTTCATAAGACACGGCCCATCCACGCTTCCATTGCGACTGAAACGATTTCATGCTCGCTTTATGTTTGGTCCAACCAAACCTTGTTTCTCTCGGTCTGAGAATCCCATTCTCGAGCTCGTTTTAAATCCTTTGGATTACGCTCGTTGTGCGTGTGACCAAATAGGTTCTCGGTTTATGTTGGCCGTCTATAATTAACCATTAATTATAGAACGATCATGAGTGGCACCTAGTAGTAGATCATGATCCCCAATTAACCGAAAAGATCAACGGTTGATCCAGAACTATTTCTGAAACCCTTCAGCAGCTCCAATGAATCGTGCCCCATTCCCTTCACTCATCTTATACCCACTTGGTTCAGGACATGGTCTATAGTGTCAGTCTCCACAAGGCTGACTACGTCACACCTAGCCCAAGTATCATTTCCTCGTCCTGCGGATTCTAGTTACTCCACATGTATCCTAGAGTACCTTACTCTAAACATGTAATGCTTTGGCCAAAGACTTTAGTAACAATCCGACGAGAGGCCATGGGTATACATCTCCTCACAAGGAGTGGTGAATCCTTTATAGGCTATTCAAACACCTTCGATCACTTCGACTTATACCCAATCATCCTGGGTCCACATCTCCTTAGAGATGCTTGCTTAAGATGTCAAAGCATAAGTCTCTATGATCAAGATGACTTGAATACCGCAAGTCAAAGGAACATCGCACTTAAGCCACAGTAAGAACTTCATTGACATATCTATATATGCAGAGAACCATATGAAGTCTTACGGCTGGTCACTCCAATGAACTAGTTACCATAACTAGCATCCACGATTAACTCCGGACATCACTATGTCTCCAGCCAGTGACAATCAACTGCTTGGATACACCAAGGAGTATACCTCGTGCTAGTCTCGACAGAATTGATGGTGTCCAAATCCATCAATTCATCGACTAGGGATAATTCCGATACATCACAATTACACATGTAGAGATACACACTAGTTGTGATCCAATCACAAATTCTCTCATGCCGTGAATCGTATCGTGGACATTCAGTAAATGAGTTTAAGATCCAATCAAATACATAAAACATGTATACTCAAATAGTGAATCTTCATTTATCATATAAATGGTTCATACATAAGGCGATTGCCTTAGGACATCTCTCATATATTACTAACACCTTCCCTCTTCTTTATAAAGGGAGGAAGAGAAGTGTCTCTTCTCTTTTCTTGCCTCTTCATTTACCCTCATCACACTTATCTACAATTTCCCCTCTTTCTCCAACAGTAAGCTACTGCTAAGCACTTGGTCATCACATGCATGGTAAGAGTTAACTCTTACCAAGAGGTTTAAGGTTCAAACCTCACCTCTCCACTTTTTTTTTATCCTTTTATCATTTTTTCCAAGATTCCATATATAATTTCCTAGACATGAAATTAAATTTTATACAAAAATTATTATAAAATTTCTAGAGCTTGGGATGAAAAGGGAGGAAAGGGAAATGGGGAATTCGGCCAAGGATGAGGAAGAAGAAGAATGAAGAAGGAAGGTGGGGTTTTACTTCCTCTCTTTTCTTAATTCTCCTCTTTAATACCTAGGGAATGAACACTCTCCATCCTTTCATGGGAGGGGATGAACCCACTCCTCATCTTCCTATCTATATTCTTTGTATATTCTTTATATATCTTATCCATAAATTATCCTAGGGTCTAGTGGTGTCAAGGCTACCTCCCTATTAGTGGGTTCATGGTTCAAATCCTACCTATGACCATCTTTTATTTTATTTTATGTTAAACCTTTTATAGCCTTAAAACCTATATAATTACTTTGCATAGTTTAGAATTTCACGGGCGTTACAATATACGCTAATACTTTGATTGATACTGGTAGTTCTCATTCATTCGTATCTAGAATATTTTTGGGTAGAGTTGGAAGAATCCCAATGGTTCGTTCTTGTGGGTTAGCAGTATCCTTGCCATCATGAGAGGTACTGACTAGCCACCAAGAAATCAAAGGTTGCCCGCTAGATTTTGACGGGCATATCCTTACAGTGGACCTCCAGGTGTTGGAAATAATAGAGTTCGATATTATTCTCTGTATGGATTGGTTGGTCACTTATCACGCTACAGTGGATTGTAGAGCAAGGGTGGTGACATTTCGACGATCGGATCAACCAGCTTGGGAATTTGTTGGTACTAGAGATGATGGATTATCTATTATATCGGCTTTACAGGCTCAAAAGCTATTGGCCCAAGGTTGTCAGGGTTATTTATTATCTCTAGTCAAAGTTGAGAACGAAGGACTACCACCCCTCTCTGATGTGCGAGTAGTCTGAGAGTATCCAGATGTATTTCCAGATGAACTTCCAGGCTTGCCACCTCCTAGGCAAGTTGAATTTGCAATAGAGGTGATCCTAGGAACCGCACCTATATCGAAACCTCCTTATCAGATGGCGCCAAAGGAGCTAAATGAACTTAAAGTTCAACTGCAGGAGTTGCTGGATAATGGATTCATCCGCCCTAGTGTTTCACCATGAGGAGCACCGGTACTCTTTGTCAAAAAGAAGGATGGATCGTTGCGGTTATGTATTGACTATCGACAACTGAATGCAGTCACAGTTAAGAACAAATATCCACTACCGAGGATAGAAGATTTGTTCTATCATCTTAAAGCTACATGTGTGTATTCTAAAATTGATCTGTGCTCAGGATATCATCAGCTTCGGATAAGAGATGAGGATGTTCAGAAAATAGCTTTCCGCACCCGTTATGGGCATTATGAGTTTCTAGTGATGTCGTTCGGTCTCACAAATGCCCCAGCTGCATTTATGAACTTAATGAACTGGGTATTCCTGAGGTATATAGATCAGTTTGTGATAGTGTTCATCGATGATATATTGATTTATTCTCGATCCGAGGAGGAGCATGAACAACATCTGCGGATAGTATTGGAGACATTGTGATGGGAGCAGTTGTATGTCAAATTTAGCAAGTGTGCATTCTGGTTATCCTCAGTGGGTTTTCTTGGACATGTGGTGTCCAACAGAGGTATTTCTATAGATCCCTAGAAGATTGAGGCGATTACCAGTTGGGAGCAGACAAAATCAGTACAAGTGGTTCGTAGTTTCCTTGGTCTGGCTGGGTATTATCAGAGATTCATGGAGGGATTCTCGAGTATCTCCATGCCACTCACTCGCCTGACTCAGAAAGGGGTCAAGTTCATCTGGTCAAAGGCTTGTGAAACTAGCTTCAAGGAACTTAAGCGATGGCTAGTTTCTGCACCAGTCTTAGTGATTCCTTCTGGTGTTGATGGGATGGTACTTTATACGGATGCTTCTATCCAAGGGTTGGGTGCAATTCTGATGTAGTCCAACCGTGTGGTATCTTATGCCTCCTGTCAACTAAAGGATCACAAAAGGAATTACCCAGTGCACAATCTAGAGTTAGCCGCCATTATTTTTGCATTGAAGATATGGAGGCACTACTTGTATGGGATTACCTTTGAGATCTACACAGACCATAAAAGTCTGAAGTATCTGTTCACACCGAAAGAGCTAAATCTGAGATAGAGACGGTGGATGGAATATCTGAAGAATTATGACTGCACCATCCAGTATCATCTGGGAAAAGCTAATATGGTAGCAGATGCGCTGAGCAGGAAGTCTCGTGGAGTTCTGGCTAGTCATCTGACAGCAGCTACTGATCTAGTTCAATAGTTCTCAGAATTGGGATTGTCTAAACACGGTCAAACATCCCGGGGGATATTAGTTTCTATGGTTGCCCATTCCGTTATTGCTGAGAGGATCAAGGAAGCACAAGTCAGTGACCAGCATCTATAGTTCTTGTGCAGCACGATAGACTCAAAACGTCAGATGGATTTCTCGAGTGATGAGAATGGTGTACTTCGTTTCCAAGGACGACTATGTGTTCCGGAGACGTAGCCGGTTAAGGAAGAATTGTTACAGGAAGTACATCAGTTGAGGTTTGCTATACATCCTTGTGGTACTCGGATGTAGCGGTATTTGAAGAGGTTATACTAGTGGAACGGTATGAAATGAGATATTGCAGACTTTGTTGCACGATGTCTAGTATGCCAGCAAGTGAAGGCTGAACATCAGAAACCTACTTGCTTACTTCAGGAAATTCCGATCCCGGAATGGAAGCGGGAAAATATCACGATGGATTTCGTTACGGGATTACCCAGAACCCGTAAAGGACATGATGCGATTTGGGTGATCGTAGATCAATTAACCAAATCAGCTCACTTCCTTCCGATTCGTGAGACGGACTCATTGGATCGACTAGCGGAATTGTACTGTCGAGAGATCATCAGATTGCATGATGTACCATTGAGTATCATATCTGATAGAGATCCATGATTTACTTCGTGATTCTGGCAGAGTCTACAGCAGACCATGGGCACAGAGCTTCGACTCAGTATAACATTTCATCCACAGATAGATGGACTGTCCGAACGTACCATTCAGACTCTGGAGGATCTATTGAGATCTTGTGTCATGGATTTCGGTGGCAGTTGGGAGGATCACATTCCTTTAGTGGAGTTTGCCTACAACAACAGCTACCACTCTTCTATCCATATGGCTCCTTTCGAGGCATTATATGACAGACCCTGCAGATCTCCTGTGTTATGGGAGGAAGTTGGGGAACGACATATATTGGGGCCTCAGAGTATCCAGCAGGATGCCGAGTTGGTACAAGCCTTCAGATGACGTTTATCAGAGGCATAGGATAGGCAGAAGAGTTATGCGGATCGGAGGCGAAGGCCTTTGGAATTCTCAGTAGGGGATCATGCATTTTTGCGAGTTTCACCTACGAAAGGGGTGAAACGATTTGGGCTAAAAGGAAAATTATCTCCACTCTACATTGGTCCATTTGAGATATTAGAGCGGATTGGAGGTGTTGCTTATTAGTTGGCTTTACCTTCGAAACTTGTGGGTGTTCACAACGTATTCCATGTATCTATGCTGAGGAAATACGTGCCGCAATCTGACCATGTTCTGAAAGAGGTTCCGATACCTCTCCAAGCGAATGCGACTTATGAGGAGATTTTGGTGTGGATTCTTGGTTGCAAGGAGCGACAGTTGCGGAACAAAACCATCCGACTCGTAAAGGTGAGATGGCAGCATCATACGGATGAAGAGGCTACATGAGAGCTGGAGGATACTTGTTGGGATGTATACTAAAACGTCTATCTTTTGTATGAACATCTTTATTTTTGAAATAAGAATAACATAATCATTGTTTGCATATTTGTGATTATACATATTGTCTAATACATTACATTGTAGATAACATGGTGTGTAGTGTCACACAGTAGATCATGTTATCGGCTCCTTGTAGAGTATAAGTAAAGGCTCACAACTGAGATGGCTTTGGACAAACCATTGGTATGGTTGTAGTGTGATTTGATATTGGTTTATCTTGACCATAGAATCATGCTAGTACACTTTGTGTGTATTGAGCAGGACCGACTTAGAGGTGATTTGATTCATTGCTAACTACATAATCGAATCGGACCTTAGATATTATATTGTACATGCTCTTAATCCCGATATAATAACGAGCACATATACTTAGTATTCATTTCTTTGATTTACCAAAGGGCGAGATTTATAGAGTAAATCAATAGGCTCGGTAAGTTGGAAAATGATATTACTTATATGGTGTGCCATTGATTATAGGAGGAAATCGTGTCGTATATATTAGGATGATGATGTCCCCTTGAGGAGCTCATAAGGTTCATCTTGTAAATCCTGCATGTGGACTTGGTCTGGCATGATGATAAGGTTGAGTGGTACTACTCATGGAGTTAGATGTTGATTAATTAATTGTCAGTAAATTAATTAATCGATGGACATTCAAGATCTTAAACACGGGGAGAAAAATGTACAAATAAAAAATGAAACCCATATTAACTTATGGGGGTTGGTAAGGTAGATCAATGATAATCCTCTAGTGGAATGGATTATCATTAATGGATCGGACTTTATGTGGGCTTGATTCATTGGGTGGCCAAGATCCAACTCCTCATGGTCCCTATTGTATCCTATTAAAACCTCATGAAGCCTAGATCCAATGGTTGAAAAACAAAACTCTAGATTCGATGGTGGAGATTAAATCTCTAGATCCGACGGTTGAGATTAAATCTCTATATCCGATGGTTGAGATTTAATCCCTAGAACTGACGGTGGAGATTAAAAAAAGGTTTAAGCCTAACTCTATAAAAGGGTCCTTAAGGTGGGTGGTAAGGTATGGCTTGGAGATTAGGGTTATGCCTCTCCTTAGCTTGGGTGGCAAGAAATCCTAGGAAGGTTAGGGTTTGGTTGGGCGGCTAGGGTTTGGGAGGTGGAGTGGGCGGCAACAATAGGAGAGGTTCCTTTCTTCTTCCTAAGGTGTTGCCGGTGCCTATCTCTCTTCCCACTACCTTGGTTGGCGCTCAACCTATTCCTCTTCTTCTCCTTGGCCGGTGGAAACAAGAGCTAGGGATTCTTTCCTTGGAGCTTTTGGCCGGCGCCTACACTTCTATCTTCATCTCCTTGGCCGACGGCAACCACCAAGCAAGGTAGCTTGGTGGCCAGTTCTATATAGGAGAAGAGTTTTATTTTATGATCTTCCTTTGTTCGGAGCGAGCAAGGAAGGAATATTGGTGATCTAGGAGCTTCGACTTTTGGAAGATCGTCCAAAAGGAGGAAGGACATACAATAGAAGATCAAGAGGTATAACAAGAGGTATAATCTTATTTATTTTGATTAGTGTTCTTTTGTATTATGTCTATAATTGTTTTTCAATTATATGCATGTTGTATGCTTTGTTTTATGGCTAAATTAACTTGGACCCCGAATACAAACACAAAAACCGACAATCCGTACATCGTCTATTCCACGGCTAATCATAGAATAGAGGTTGGTTTCTTGAACAACAAGTTTGTTCAAGTGACTACTCTAATTGAATAGCACGACGATGAAACGGTTGCTTGGGTGATCCCTTTTGTCTAGGATTAAATTTTTTTTAATCCGGGGACGTCGATGGGATCGCCATGAACAAGTGACTAAGTTGAAGTAGGAAGCGAAGTTTCTCCACCTTCATGTGGTATAAGAGCTTCGGTTCTGGGAAAAACCCTTCAATTGGTATCAGAGCCACGGTTTCCAATTTTGTGTGTTTAGGATTCGGTTACTTTTATGCACTTTTCATATATTATATGTGTTGGATAATAGTAGGATGTGCGTAGGTTAACTTTTAGGTTGCAGGCATAGGATCCAACTATTATGACCATATGTGTGTATGTGATTGTATTTGTGTAATTGTATATTTTGTTGAATCCTCGGGGTTGACGAGACTAGTATTTAATTTTTGTAATTAGATACGACATTGTTTAGCCACTTTTTTTATTTTAGTTTACTTTCGATCTAGATTTCATGTACACTCCCTCGTGGAGTATAGGATCGATGGATGTAAATTAAAATAGTTTTTTCTCGGCTCGGATCTCCGGATGGCTTGTACATGGCCTTGGGAGGAGCGGACGAGATGACGATACGACGGGAGACATATTGAAGACAAAAGCCATAATAGTTGGAAAATATTTATTTTTCATATTTATTGCTTATTGTTTGATATGCATGTCGTAGGCTAAAAAATTCCTCAATTTTAAATTACTAAGTGGGAGAGGGATATTTTTATAAATTCCCATGGCCTCCATTATAATTTGACATGTGATGCAAACAAACTTGCGCATCGGCTCTGAGTGCCTTCCTCCTCATCGGATGAGTTTGTTTGCGGATCACAAGGTTGAATATGATTATAGGAAATTATTAAGGAGCGTGTGTACTTCCCCATCGGAAGGCACATAACCCGAGATAATTTCCTTAGTATCGAGTAATGGTGAACACTTAGATGCAAATAGGAGTATCCTCCCCATCGGAGTCACTGCTTTTATTTGTAGGGCCGAAGAGAAACCAACTATTAATTTTATTTGTCAAAAAATTAGGTTGACAAGATAGTAAAATTAATGGGTAAAACCTCCTTTTACAAATGTAGAATTCGTATACGTCCACACGATCGTGGCATACGATATTCTCGGTGTTTTGAGGTGTTGGTTGATTTTAAAATTTTATTGTTTGAGGAATCAATAATTTTTAAAAATCTAAAGTAATGATCTATGTGATTCTTAGGTTTTTCAAAAATGACTTTCAGTCCACTTGCTGTGATACTAAAAGAAAATAAACTTACTATACCCAAATAATGTTGATTGGAAAAGAATCTAGACATTGTCTTAACTGCTGAAGAATCTAGATATTGTCTTCGAAGAGTGTCCTCCTAAGCCTAAGAATGAGCTGGAAGTCCTTGGAGCTGAGAACGATGGGGAAACCCAGGTCGATATCATTCTCTAGTCTCTACCTAGGAGCTTTGAGAAGTTTTGCCTAAATTACAACATGAATAAGAGGTTGTATTCGTTGGCGGAGCTTCTGACAGAACTCCAGGTAGCAGAAGGGCTTGCTCAGGCTTTGTCCATGGTTGCTTAGAAGTTTTCTACTTCTAAGTCGAAAGGCAAGAAGAAGAAGAAACAAGGTAGAGAAAAGGTGGTGGAGGATCTCATTGAGGAGTGAAGAAGCCGAAAGGCAAGTGCTTCACTTGCAAGCAGGATGGACATTGGAAGAAGGACTGTCCCAATCGAAAGTAAAACAAAGGTATATCCTTTGGTCTAGTCGTTGAAACATGTTTAGCAGTGTTATCTACCAGCACTTGGTGTGTAGATACGGGAGCCACTGATCATGTCTGCAATACTTTGAAGGGGTTCCAAGAAACCCGACGACTAGCTGAGGGGGAGATTACCGTTTACTTAGGCGATGCCACGAAGGTGGCGGCTGTTGCAGTGGGAGAGTTTTATTTGTCTTTTGAGAAAAATAAAGTTTTGGTTCTTAAGAATTGTCTTTATGTACCTTTATTTAGAAAGAATTTAATTTCAGTTTCTAAATTGTTTATGGATGGATATTCTATTTCTTTTAATGACAGAGTTGTTATAAAAAGGAATAGGGAGATTATCTATTTTGGTACATTGATAGGAAATTTATATACACTGGAACCAAAAGCTCCCACGATGCAAATAAAAGTTAATAACTCATCTTCTAATTCTAATAAGAGAAAAGAACCTTCGAAGATGAACCAAACATATCTTTGGAATCTAAGACTTGGTCATATTAACCTGAGCAGAATTCAAAGGTTGATAGCTGATGGACCTCTGGGTTCATTAGTGGTGGAAGATTTCCCAACCTACGAATCTTGCTTGGAGGGTAAAATGACCAAGAGGCCTTTTAAGGCCAAGGGGTATAGAGCCAAAGATGTGTTGGAATTGGTTTATTCTGATTTGTGTGGTCCTATGTCTATCCAGGCTAGAGGTGGTTTTGAATATTTCGTCTCCTTCATAGACGATTATTCAAGATATGGATACATTTACTTGATACGCCGCAAGTCTGAATGCTTTGACAAGATCAAAGAATTCAAGGCTGATGTGGAGAAATGTCAAGGTAAAAGTATCAAGACACTACGATCTGATCATGGTGGTGAGTATCTCTTGGGAGAGTTTAGGAATTACTTATCTGAGGCTGGGATTTAATCCCAATTGTCTACACCTGGCACACCCAAGCAGAATGGTGTAGCAGAGCGAAGGAATAGGACTCTTATGGAGATGGTTAGATCGATGATGAGTTATTCTGAGTTGCCATATTCATTCTGGGGATATACTCTAGATACGACAATATATATCCTGAACTTAGTACCATCTAAATCAATGTCTTCTACTCCCACAAAATTATGGACTGGGCGAAAGCCTAGTCTGAGACATATTCAAATTTGGGGGAGTCCAGCACATGTGCTGAAGGCAGATGCTGGTAAGTTGGAAACTCGTACAGAAGTACGCATGTTCGTTGGCAATCCTAGAGGAATGAAAGGTGGTTTGTTTTATAGTCCTAGAGATCAGAGGGTGATCGTTTGCACGAACGCCAGATTTCTAGAGGAAGACTATGTGATGAACCACAGGCCCATGAGTAAGATTGTTATGGAGGAATTAAAAGGGGAAGTCACTTCTTCAGTACCACCGGTACAAGAGGATATACCACAAGTCACTGCACCGCGTGTCACAGAGGATACACAGGTGATACCTCATCGTAGTGGGAGAGTTGTGAGACAACCTGATAGATTCATGTTCTTTGGAGAATCTTCTGATTTGGTCCCTGGAAAACATGAACCTGATCCCTGGACATATGATGAGGCAATCCAAGATAAAGATGCAGTATCTTGGCAAAATGCAAGGAATACTGAGATTGAATCTATGGATTCAAATCAGGTCTGGGAGCTAGTAGAACCATCCGAGTGTGTAAAAACCATTGGATGCAAGTGGATCCACAAAAGAAAGAGAGGAATAGATGGGAAGGTTGAGACCTTCAAAGTAAGGCTTGTTGCGAAGGGGTATACTCAGAAAGAGGGTATCGATTATGAGGAGACCTTTTCGCCGGTAGCGATGCTTAAGTCTATCCGAATTCTCTTATGCATTGCTGCTCATATGGGTTATGAGGTATGGCAGATGGATGTCAAGACAGCTTTCCTTAATGGAAGTCTTGAGGAAAACATTTATATGAAGCAACCAGAGGGATTCATTGCAAAGAGCAAAGAGCATCTTGTGTGCAAGCTTAATCGATCCATTTATGGATTGAAGCAAGCTTCATGGTCTTAGAACATCCTCTTTGATGAGGTAATCCAGTCTTATGGATTTATTCAAAGTCCGAATTGTTGGTGCAATCGGCCCAGGTCACGATTGACCAGGACTCGAGTTTGACTCGAGTGATGTTTTGATGTTTCGACAAAAACATATGACAATGTAATTGTCATGGGAAAGTCCAAGTGGAACACTTGGCATTTGGTAAAGTCCAAGTCTTGAGTACTTGGCATGAAAAGTCCAAGTGGGACACTTGGCACATGAAAAGTCCAAGCATGGGTCTTGGCAATGTAAAAGTCCAAGCATGGGTCTTGGCAATGTAAAGTCCAACATGGGTTGGCAAGGAAAGTCCAAGAATGGTCTTGGCATGAAAAGTCCAACATGGGTTGGCAAGGAAAGTCCAAGCATGGTCTTGGCATGGAAAGTCCAACATGGGTTGGCAAGGGAAAGTCCAAGCTTGAGTCTTGGCATTTGGGAAGTCCAAGGGCTTGATATTGGCAGCGTAAAGTCCAAGCGGGAGTCTTGGCAGCATAAGACCAACGGTTGGCGGCGTAAAGTCCAAGCGGAGTCTTGACGGCGTAAGTCCAATGTGTCTTGGCGGTGTAGACACCATTAGCATGACATAGCCGAGGGAAGCACCTGGAGGCTAGCGTGATGGATGAACAAGTCATGGATGACTTGGAGGGATCCGAGAGGCGTGAGGCTGATGGAGGTGGCTAGAAGGCTTAGGTCTAGGCTAAGGGTGGTCTAGCAAGTATGGGGGCACCATACTTGAGTTAAAACCTCATCTTTGATGTTGTCGGCAGCATTATGGGTGGTTCATTGACCGAGTCGACTTGAGTTCATTGCCATTTAAGAGTGAGGCTGCTCTGGCGATCGTACTCATTGGAAGCGATCGAGGCGATGTCTCTGGCGATCAAGCGCCAAAGGTCGTGATCGGGATAGTTGATCGTGAGCCTGAGAATGCTCGCGTCCAATGTGGATTGAGTCGTTGTCTCACAACAACAATGGTATCAGTCGACTGGGGACTTATGGCAGTCGACTGATAGGAAGAAATCCAACCCGACGCAGGATAAAAGGGAGCTGTTCATGGAGATTGCGGCATCAGATTTTTGGGAGCTTTGGTGAGGCGATTTGCAGGTGCATTTCAGGGTCCTTCAAGCTCATCCAAGCAACCAACAAGCAAGCGCTCAAAACCCTAGTTTGTAAAGTGTTCTTTACATTTCCTTTGTATTTGCTTGTATTTCTTTCGTTTATTGTTGTAAACATTTGTACGAGGTTTCTCCGCCTCCGACTTGTTGTCGAGAAGGAGTTTATTGATTAGTGATTGCATTGGCATCGCTAGAGCTCGTTAGAGCTCAATCCGTGGAGTAGGAACCGTTTCGGTTCCGAACCACGTTATATCTCGTGTTGTTCTTGTGTTTGTGATTGTATCTTTTTGTTATTACTTTGATTATTCCGCTGCGCATAACGAGTTTTGTAGAGACGATCGCGAACGAATTCCATTTTCCTACGGGCACATCGCTATTCACCCCCCCCCTCTAGCGGCGTCAAATCTCCAACAATTGGTATCAGAGCCCGGGGCTCTTCTACGGACTAACCGCCGGGAGCTAAGACAAAAGGCTAGAGGGTAAAGATGGAAATCCAAGGACAATTGGGATGGGATATCAACACCCCAATTCCGTATGCCTTCTATGGACGAGAAGGTTTCAATTCTTGGAAGGCGAGAATTGAAGATTTTTTGATGATGAGAGACCTTGAGGAGTGGTCCGCATTGATGGAAGGATTTGAATATCCTAAGGGACCAAAGGGAGGGTTTCTCAAGAAGAAGAAATGGAGTGAGAAGCAACTCCAACAATTCGATAAAAACAAGAAGGTAATCAAATTCATTTTTGATTTAATTCCTAATGACCTCTTGTGTAGCCTAGGTGACTATGTGGATGCTAAGGAGCTATAGAGCGATTTGGCCAAGCTCCATGAAAGTCTATCATCGGACCAAGAAGAAGGATCATCACCCTCTCAAGCTCAAGAAGAAACATCTAAAGAGCTTGAGGAATCGGAAGTTGAGATGGAGTCAACTTCCGAATCGGAGAAAGAAGAAGTAGAAGAGATGGAAGAAGCATCTACTTCTAGGATTGAGGAGGAGAGATCATCCTCTACACCGGAGCAACCTCAAGAAGAGCCTTCAACATCCGATCAAGATGAGGAAGCTCAAAATTCAACTCCGGCACCTACCACCACCCTAGGTAACTCAAACACTTTATCTTCCAATAAAAATCATATTATGTGTTTTGAGTGTAGGGAATTTGGGCACTATAAGAGCAAGTGCCCAAAGAAGATTAGGAAAGCCCCACTGGCACCAAAAGTCAAGAATGTCGGTTCCTCAACACCTAAAGGCAAGGAGCACATCATATGCTTCAAGTGCAATTCAAAGGGGCATTATCGGAGTCAATGCCCTAGGGGGAAGAAGAAGGGGCAAGGAAGAGCATCACAAGTAGGGGGAGCTTCTATAGCTAACCCTAAGGTATATTTAAACAATGCACCTTCTAAATTTAAAAGTCAAAAGCATGCTAGAAATTTTAATTCTCTTGCAATTCATAAAGAGCATGCTAGAAGTAAGGATTTTTGCTTAGGAGCTAAGAGAGTCCATGTAGGAAATAGGGAGAAATTTGGGACTAATGTCCCTAAAAACAACTTATTTAAGGACAAACCTAGGTCAAATAACTCAAGATCAATTTTACCTAGGGAAACAATTAGAAAGGTGCAAGAGCACCTAGGTCTAAACCCTAAATGGACTAGGCATATGCCTAGAGGAAATGGTAATGCCCAAAAACTTAATAAAAAATCAATTGGGCAATTAGAGGTTGAAAATCAAGCCTTGAGGTCAAGGCTTAAAAAACTAGAAAAGACCCTTAGGAATATACAAAATCAATTTCAGAGGTCTAATGGTCAAACTCCTAGGTCAAAAAGTCAAAGTCAACATCTAGGACCTAAGAGTCAAAAGTCAACCAAGGGCAAGAAAGGTTTGGGTCACAAACCTAAGCCCAAGGTGACTTACCATAGTGTTCCATTAGATTATGGGACACTAACTAGGTCTAGGAAGACCAAGGTCAATAGGGAAGTCATCCCTAAGGTTGACCAAAGGTTGTGCCTAGTGGCTAGGGTTTCAAGGAAACCTAGGGTGGCCACTAAGAAGGTTGCAAGGGGAGTTACCCCTAGAGTCAACCTAGGTAAGACCCAAATGACCAAGGCTAACAAGCCTAGGAGGGTCATTAGGAAGGTATCTAGGGAGGTTATCCCTAAGGAATACCTAATTAACCCTAGGAGCTCAAATCGGTTTTGGGTTCCTAAGAGCGTGATTGATTCACGCTAGATGGGTTAGGGTGTGCCAACCTTAAATGGATGGGTAGTTAACTCAACCATGGCAAAGGTGGCACTTTAGGTTATTTTCAAGGTTATGGATACCTTGGAAATAGGGTTGAATTATAATCCTAAAAGTTTTAGGATGTGCCAATATTACTTGAGAAGTTTGATAAAATGATCAAAATTGGCACAATTTAGGTTTAGAGGTTAGTGTGCCATTTTGGGTTTTTGTCACACTTGGGAGAAAAATAGAAATATGGCAAAATATATCTAATCATATCAAATGGAAATTAATATTAAAATTTGGGTATTACTATACCTATATATTTTATATGCCATGCCTTGTTTGCCATATGCCATGTCATGACATCATGCCTAGTTCTATGATTTTATATGTCATGTTCATGTTTAGGATTAAGGTTTTAAATGTCATGTGTTTTTAGATTTCATATTATGCCATGACATCATGATTATGAGCATGTGTTTATCTATATCATCTCTAATGCCATAATCACTCATGCATATAAGATAATTTGATTGAAATTGATTTAAGGACAATGGCATGACTTGGAGTCCCATTTATAAGGGAATCAAGTAGGGTTGCCTTAGAAAAATGCATGAAACCCTAGTTTTAAATGAACCAAAACCCACATCTCACATCCAATTGACATGTATGTGTATTTATACGCCCTAGATACATGTGAGATGCTAGGATATGAGTTAAGTTCAAGGTGCATAGTGTTTGCATCTAGATGAACTAAAACTCATCTAATTTCAATTGTGGATCATTGGGAAAGCTTGTGTACAAGTCATGTGTTGGTGCAATCGGCCCAGGTCACGATTGACCAGGACTCGAGTTTGGCTCGAGTGATGTTTTTGATGTGTTTTGATGTTTCGACAAAAACATATGACAATATAATTGTCATGGAAAGTCCAAGTTGGACACTTGGCATTTGGGAAAGTCCAAGTCCTGAGTACTTGGCAAATGGAAAGTCCAACATGTGTTGGCAAGGAAAGTCCAAGCATGGGTCTTGGCAAATGGAAAGTCCAACATTGGTTGGCATTTAAAGTCCAAGGGGATTAATATTGGTGGAGTAAAGTCCAAGCGGTAGTCTTGGCAACATAAGTCCAATGGTTGGCGGCGTAAAGTCCAAGCGGAGTCTTGGCGGCGTAAGTCCAATGTGCCTTGGCGGTGTAGACACCGTTAGCATGACATAGCCGACGGAAGCACCTGAAGGCTAGCGCGATGGATGAACAAGTCATGGATGACTTGGAGCGATCTGAGAGGCGTGAGGCTGATGGAGGTGGCTAGAAGGCTTAGGTCTAGGCTAAGGGTGGTCTAGCAAGTATGGGGGAACCATATTTGAGTTAAAACCTCATGTTTCGACCGAGTCAACTAGGGTGGTGAGCCGACCGCCATAGGTCGCGCCGATCGATGGAGTGAGCAAATGATCGATCATGTGATCACGACCGGGTGCTCGAGAATTCGCCACGTATCGGAGTCGAGACTCGATCGTCGAGTGAGGACTCCATCACCGATCGATGGTCACAATCCCGATCGATGGTAGTTCCGCTGGACTTATCCAACGTGGAACTAGCCGCTGTCTCACGACAATACATCACGATCGATTGTCCCGATCGGCCGATCGATAGACTTTTTCCAGCACAAGTTGAAGCTATATATGGAGCTCGTGATGGAGGAAAAAGGAATCGGTTCTTGAGGGCTATTGGGGCGATTTGTTGGTGCAAATTAGGTCTCCAAGTGCAAGCAAGCAACCAAGCATTCAAGAAATCAAAACAAGTGTTGTAAAGTCTTTTCTTTACTTGTATTTCATATTCATTATTGTAATTGCTTGTATTTGTATCTTATTGTTGTAAGATTACTTGTAAGGGGCTTCTCCACCCTTGACTTGTGTCAAGAAGGAGTTTTATTGGTTAGTGGTGTTTGTGGCATCGCTAGGTCTGCACGTAACCCAATCCGTGAGTAGGAACCGTCGGTTCCAACCACGCTATATGCTCTTGTTGTGATCTGTGTTGTGTCCATTTCGTTATTGCTTTTATCATTATATATATTCCGCTGCGCTAACGAAATTATAGACACGAACGAGATCGAATTCCATCCACGATCGGGCGAAATGCTATTCACCCCCCCCCCCCTCTAGCCGTTCCAAGGGTCCTAACAAGTGGTATCACAGCTCGGGGCTCTTCTACGGATTAACAACTGGGAGCTAAGGCAAAAGGCTAGAGGGTGAAGATGGAATTCCAAGACAAGCTTGGATGGGAAATCAACACTCCACCTCCATATGATCCAGAAGATTTTCCGGCATGGAGAGAAAGAATTGAAACATTCTTGATGATGAACATAGAGGATTGGTTCATCCTCGTTGAAGGCCTTGAACCCCCTAGGGATAAGAAGGGGAATGTCCTAAAATTGAAAAAGTGGACCCAAGAGCAACGCCAAAAGCTCAAGACCGAAGTTAAGGTAACGAAACTTTTGGAAGATTTAATCCCTAATGATATTTTGTGCAAGCAAGGGGATTACATGTATGCCAAGGAGCTATGGAGAAAATTGGCAAGATACCATGAGGAGAGTTCATCCTCAAGTGAAAGTGAGGAATCGGAAGTTGAGATGGAGTCAACTTCCGAATCGGAGAAAGAAGAAGTAGAAGAGGTGGAAGAAGCATCTACTTCTAGGATTGAGGAGGAGAGACCATCCTCTACACCGGAGCAACCTCAAGAAGAGCTTTCAACATCCGATCAAGATAAGGAAGCTCAAAATTCAACTCCGGCACCTACCACCACCCTAGGTAACTCAAACACTTTATTTTCAAACAAAAATCATATTATGTGCTTTGAGTGTAGGGAGTATGGGCATTACAAGAGCAAATGTCCAAAGAGGATCAAGAAAGCTCCTCCGGCGCCTAAAAGTCAACGGACGCCGGTTCTCCAATGTTTGTAATATATGAGAGATGTCCTAAGGCAATCGCCTTATGTATAAACCATTTATATGATAAATGAAGATTCACTATTTGAGTATACATGTTTTATGTATTTGATTGGATCTTAAACTCATTTACTGAATGTCCACGATACGATTCACAGCATGAGAGAATTTGTGATTGGATCACAACTAGTGAGTATCTCTACATGTGTAATTGTGATGTATCGGAATTATCCCTAGTCGATGAATTGATGGAATTGGACACCATCAATTCTGTCGAGACTAGCACGAGGTATACTCCTTGGTGTATCCAAGCAAGCTGATTCTCACTGGCTGGAGACATAGTGATGTCCGGAGTTAATCGTGGATGCTAGTTATGGTAACTAGTTCATTGGAGTGACCAGCCGTAAGACTTCATATGGTTCTCTGCATATATAGATATGTCAATGAAGTTCTTACTGTGGCTTAAGTGCGATGTTCCTTTGACTTGCGGTAGTCAAGTCATCTTGATCATGGAGACTTATGCTTTGACATCTTAAGCAAACATCTCCGAGGAGATGTGGACCCGGGATGATTGGGTATAAGTCAAAATGATCGAAGGTGTTTGAATAGCCTATAAAGGATTCACCACTCCTTGCGAGGAGATGTATACCCATGGCCTCTCGTCGGATTGTTACTAAAGTCTTTGGCCAAAGCATTACATGTTTAGAGTAAGGTACTCTTCGATACATGTGGAGTAACTAGAATCCGTAGGACGAGGAAATGATACTTGGGCTAGGTGTGACGTAGTCAGCCTAGTGGGAACTGACACTATAGACCATGTCCTGAACCAAGTGGGTATAAGATGAGTGAAGGGAATGGGGCACGACTCATTCGAGCTACTGAAGGGTTTCAGAAATAGTTCTGGATCAACCGTTGATCTTTTCGGTTAATTGGGGATCATGATGTACTACTAGGTGCCACTCATGATCCTTCTATAATTAATGGTTAATTATAGACGGCCAACATAAACCGAGAACCTATTTGGTCACACGCACAACGAGTGTAATCCAAAGGATTTAAAATGAGCTTGAGAATGGGATTCTCAGACCGAGAGAAACTATGTTTGGTTGGACCAAACATAAAGCGAGCATGAAATTGTTTCAGTCGCAATGGAAGCGTGGATGGGCCGTGTCTTATGAAGACATAATGGATGGACCAAAATAGTTTGGTTCTAATCCAATGGATGAGAATAAACCAAAGGGTTTGGTTTATTTTAAACGAATGAACCAAAAGTTGGTTCGGTTCGTTTTAACTTAAAATAAACCATCATGGTTTGGTTTATTTTAACTTATCCTAATGGAGCGGGTTAACGGGATTTATGGATATGATCCATTAACCATTAAGAGAATTAGTTCTCTATAAAATAGGGCTTAAACCCTAACCCTAAAACTAATCAAGTTTTGGCCGCCCAACCTAGTTGCCGCCCACCTCCTTGGAGTTTTCGGCGCCCAACCCTAAGGTGCCGCCGCCCAGCTTTTGTGCAGCCGTCCAACTTGTTGCCGGCGACCAAGCTTCAGCCGGTGAACCTCCGGCGACCCTCCGGTGATCTCCTCTAGGTTCGGTGATAAGGTGAGCTTCCATCTCTCCTTGGCCGGCCTCTATTCCTCCACCAAAAGCTGTCCAGTTTTTCTGGACAGCTTGTTTCTTTGTTGTCGGAGCATCGTTTGGACGACGGTTAGTGCTCCGACAGCGGCTAACTTACCGGGGATTTGATCTCCGGTAATCCTCTGAGGTGGAGGACGAAGGATTCGTCAATTGGTTGACGAATACCTCTCCGGAGAAGCGAGTTTTGAGAACTCATTTTAGGATCCGAATTTGGATTCGGATCGTGATCATCTCTCGATCACGTCGTCTTCAACACGAGGCTAGTAACCCGTACGAAGACGAAGCTCATGACTTAGCGAAGTCATCCCGAGGAGCTCGACGTGGATACGGATAGAGACGATTCTTACGAGGATCGTTCCGGTTGATGTCGTTCCCGCTACACGTCATACGAAAGGTATAACGTAGATAATTTCTTTTATTGCAAATTTTAATTTACGGTTATGTCTACACTTGTTGTAATAGCATGCGTGTATTGTAATAAATATAGATTTATTATTTTTAATTGCTTCCGCTGTGCTCATGTTTACGAAACATGATCGAACACACACACGCCGCGGTGCCGGAAACCCAACAGTGGTATCAGAGCCCAGGTTGTGTTTCGACATAATCGTAAAATGGTTTTGTGATAGTCATAATGTATTTCTGGAAATTTTCTAATTTTGGAAATTTAGAAGTATTTATGGAAATTTTTTAATTTTGGAAAGTCTAGAAGTATTTATGGAAATCTTCCACTTTTGGAAAGTTGGAAGTATTTATGGAAATTGATATTTTCCATAAATAAAATATTTGATTAGATTCTGGAAATTTGTTTCCTAATTTAATCATGATTTGATTTGGGAAATCAAATCTTAAAATATTTTATTTCCATAAGTAGTTTTAATGATTTAGGAAATTGGTTTCCTAAATAGATTTTCCTTACTCAAATAATTCCATGAATAAAATATGTGATTAGATTTGGAAATTTGTTTCCTAATTTAATTATGATTTGATTTGGAGAATCAAATCTTAAACATATTTTATTTCCATAAATAGTTATGACATATAAGGAAATATATACATGACATAATTGTATGTCATATAATTGCATTAGATGCATAACATTATGTCATGCGTGTCGTGACATGTAGATGTATGCCATGTATGCCATGTCATGTAGATAATAGTTATTTGCATGCAAAGAGGATGAGACATAAAAACCCTTAAACAATATTAAAGCCTACACCTTCCATTAATATGGTTAGAACCAGAGTTCCGTTTCTTGTTTGGGTTGTTGGACTCTCTCCAAGCCCCGCTCAAACCCGAATATGTTAAAACCATGGAATAGTTTAATACTAATATGGTAAGAGTCAGACGTCAAAAGTTATCTTTGGTTGTTGGACTCTCTCCAAGCTGGGCTAATTGGTTGAATGCGCTCTAACCATATTAAAACTATTTCCCGATTAATGGGTTGGCTTTAACCTGGAGCATCGGCTTGTTGGACTCTCTCCAAGGTCGATGTAAAGGGATGTGAAGTTGGGTGCTATGCATATGATGCATACTTGTTAATGTGTTAACAACCCGATGTATGTGTGAACATTCAATTAGTTGATAGCACATTGTGATAGTTGCATATACGTGATATGCAATCTGTATAGTTGATACCTACCGTCGTAGTTATGAATGGCTTGTTGGACTCTCTCCAAGGTTGTTCATAACTATGATGGATATCAGCCCATTCGGAGATGGACCTACGATCTCCCGAAGTGATTTTGGGGTTTTTGAAATTCGAAAAATGAATGAGATTTATAAATGTATATTGATGCATTTTAAAATCATTTTCTCATATATGCTCGTTTTGTATTTCTAGGTGAATAAATTGATCATGATGTGTTTGAATTTGCGTTCCATTTTGGATTCAAATAAATTGACTGGGCCAAACTTCTTGGACTAGCTTATAAACTTGAGAATTGTTCTCAAGGTGGAAAAGCTTGCGTATGTCCTCGAAGCGCCTCTTCCCGCCCATCCTAGTGACAATGCAACTCTGGACCAATTGTTGGCCTATCAGAAACATGTGAGTGATTCTGAACAAATGAGTTGCATCATTCTAGCCGCGATGGAACCCAAGCTACGAAAGCAGCATGAGCATATGGATGCTCATATCGTAGTCCTTCATCTTTATGAGTTGTTTGATAAGCAAGTGAGATTCAAAAGATTCGAAGTCTCCAAGCTCCTCTTCACCTCTGAGATGCAAGAAGGTTCATCTGTGGTACTGCTCAACATGCTGAAGACTGTGGAGCCTTCTGAGAAGCATGAGCAGGGGACGGTGTTGTTAGTTGATTCCTCGAAGAAAGGTTCTAAGAGGGAGTCAAAGGAACAACAGAAGGGGAAGAAGAAAAAAAGGCTAAAAAGGCAGAACCAGCTCAAAAGGGCACTTGCCATCATTATGGCAAGTAGGGCCATTTGTGAAGAAAGTGCAAGATTTATCTTGAGTCCATGAAGAAGGATAAGGCATCGGATGCCCCATCTTCTTCAGAAATCTTCTTTATTGATTGTCATTCTATTTCCTCAGACACTTGAGTATTTGATACTGGGTGTGGCTCACATATATGTAATGACATACATGGGCTAAGGAATAGAAGAAGACTCGTCAAGGGAGAGTCAAATTTACGTGTTAGGAATGGAGCAACGGTTGCTGCACTCGCCATCAGAACGTATTTGTTGGAACTCCCTGTAGGACTTGTCTTAGAACTGGACAATTGCTTTTATGTTCCTTCGTTGATAAAGAACATCATTTCTATTTCTTGTTTAAATAGAAATGAGTACCATTTGACTTTTAGTAACAATTGTTGTTACATAACTTTGAATGGCGTACTTTATGGAACTGGAACTTTGAGTAATGGCATTTATACGTTGGACGTATCCAGTGACATTTTCAATATCGAAGTGAGCAACAAGCGTGCTCGAAAGGATAATCAAATAGATTCCTATATGTGGCATTGTCGTCTTGGCCATATAAGCAAGAAACGCATGTCCGAACTACACCGATGTGGAATTCTGGAATCGTTTGAATTGGATTCATACGATACATGTGAATCATGCTTAAAAGGCAAGATGACTAAGTTACCTTTTACTGGAAAAGGTGAACGAGTGGGAGAGTTATTAGGTCTAATACATACTGATGTATGTGGACCTATGTCAACTCAAGCTTTAGGAGGCTATAGCTACTTCATTACCTTCACCGATGATCACTCACGGTTTGGGTATGTGTTCTTGATGAAACACAAGTCTGAAGCCTTTGAAAGGTTCAAAGAATTCAGAAATGAAGTAGAGAAACAACATGACAAGAGTATTAAAATACTTCGATCAGATCGAGGTGGTGAATACTTAAGTCAAGAGTTTCTTGATTATCTAAGAGACAATGGTATATTGTCTCAATGGACTCCGCCCTATACACCACAACATAATGGTGTATCTGAGAGGCGTAACCGGACCCTGTTGGACATGGTCAGGTCAATGATGAATCATGCAACTCTTCCCAAGTCCTTTTGGGGCTAGCATAATTGTTTACTTTGTTAAATGTAATGCCTACCAAGGTAGTCTCAACTACTCCATATGAGATATGAAATAGTAAGAAACCTCATGTATCTTACTTGAAGATATGGGGTTGTCTCGCTTATGTGAAGCTGCATCAGACGTATAAATTGGATGCTAAGTCTGATAAATGTCTATTTATTGGATACCCTAAGGAAATAAGGGATTACCAATTCTATCATCCTGTGGAACAAAAGGTGTTTGTTTCAAGGCATGCTGTGTTTCTAGAGAAAGAGTTTCTCTTGCAAGAAAACAGTGGGAGTGTCGTCGAGCTTGAGGAGGCTCGAGAGACTCAAATAGACATTAATGAGATACCTGGTGAGCACAACAAATGATAACTCATAGTGATGAGCAATCGACTGGACTTATTGTAACACCACATCTTCGTAGATCTGGTAGAACACGCAATATTCCTGAGAGATATGGATTTCTCGTAAGTGAATCGAACGACGTGTTACTCATTGATGATGATTATGAAGAAGCCGACACAAGTTCACAAAGGGATAAGTGGCTTGGTGCCATGAAGTCGGAAATGGATTCCATGTATGAAAACCAAGTTTGGAACTTGGTTGACCCACCTGAAGGCATAAAGCCTATAGGGTGCAAGTGGGTTTTCAAGAAGAAAACCGACATGGATGGTAATGTGATTACCTATAAGGCTAGATTGGTGGCGAAAGGATATCGTCAAAAGCAAGGTGTTGATTATGACGAAACCTATTCGCCTGTAGCTATGCTTAAATCCATTCGGATGCTCCTGACCATAGCGGCTCATTATGATTATGAGATATGACAGATGGATGTGAAAACAGCTTTCCTTAATGGAAACCTGCTCGAGGACGTGTATATGATACAGCCTAAGGGTTTCACATCGGTTGATAAAACCAAGGTATGCAAATTGCGACGGTCCATTTATGGATTGAAGCAAGCATCCAGGAGCTAGAATATCCGTTTTGATGAGACAATCAAAAAGTTTGATTTCTCACAAAATCCAGATGAACCTTGTGTGTACAAGAAGGTTAGTGGGAGTGCAGTCGTGTTCCTAGTATTGTATGTCGATGACATATTACTTATAGGAAACGATGTTTCAATCTTACAGTCAGTGAAGGTTTGGTTATCCAAGACATTCTCCATGAAAGACCTGGGAGAAGCAACCTACATCCTCGGGATTAAGATCTATAGAGATAGATCGAAACGGTTTCTTGGTCTTTCGCAGTCTACATATATAGACCGAGTGCTAAAGAGGTTTAGCATGTCGGAATCCAAGAAAGGCTTCATACCCATCAGACATGGGGTACACCTTTCGAAGTCTATGTGTCCGCACACAGAAGACGAGAGGATTTGCATGAGTAAGATTCCCTATGCATCCGCAATAGGATCTATCATGTATGCTATGTTATGTACAAGGCCCGATGTATCGTACGCTCTGAGTGTCACGAGCAGATACCAGTCCGATCCAGGAATGGATCATTGGGTGATGATAAGATGATCCTTAAGTACTTAAGAAGAACTAAGGATGCGATCGTTCTAATATACGGAGAAGGGTACATGGTGATACGTGGGTATACGGATGCACCCGCATGCACAAGGATGATTCCATGTCTTTGTCCGGGTATGTATTCACCGGAATGGAGGCACAATAAGTTGGAAAGGTTCCAAGCTTGACACTATAGCGGATCGCCACTAAGGAGAATACATTGCGCCTTTAGCGAAAGGAAGCGGTTTGGATCAAAAAGTTCATCTCTGAACTTGATGTGGTCTCATCAATGATCCAAACATGTGCTTCGCCGCTATCATCTTATCAGAGAGATCATCAGTAGGAACGAAATACAAATCGAGAAAATTCCCACTCAAAGGAACTTAGCGGATCCTTTGACTAAGGCATTACCTCAAAGTAAGTTTGAGGGTCATGTTAGAGCTTATGGTATTGGATACCGTAGCGATTGGCATTAGGCCAAGTGGGAGTCTGTTAGTAATATATGAGAGATGTCCTAAGGCAATCGCCTTATGTATAAACCATTTATATGATAAATGAAGATTCACTATTTGAGTATACATGTTTTATGTATTTGATTGGATCTTAAACTCATTTACTGAATGTCCATGATACGATTCACAGCATGAGAGAATTTGTGATTGGATCACAACTAGTGAGTATCTCTACATGTGTAATTGTGATGTATCGGAATTATCCCTAGTCGATGAATTGATGGATTTGAACACCATCAATTCTATCGAGACTAGCACGAGGTATACTCCTTGGTGTATCCAATCAGCTAATTCTCACTGGCTGGAGACATAGTGATGTCCGGAGTTGATCGTGGATGCTAGTTATGGTAACTAGTTCATTGGAGTGACCAGCCGTAAGACTTCATATGGTTCTCTGCATATATAGATATGTCAATGAAGTTCTTATTGTGGCTTAAGTGCGATGTTCCTTTGACTTGCGGTATTCAAGTCATCTTGATCATGGAGACTTATGCTTTGACATCTTAAGCAAACATCTCCGAGGAGATGTGGACTCGGGATGATTGGGTATAAGTCGAAATGATCGAAGGTGTTTGAATAGCCTATAAAGGATTCACCACTCCTTGCGAGGAGATGTATACCCATGGCCTCTCGTCGGATTGTTACTAAAGTCTTTGGCCAAAGCATTACATGTTTAGAGTAAGGTACTCTTTGATACATGTGGAGTAACTAGAATCCGTAGGACGAGGAAATGATACTTGGGCTAGGTGTGACGTAGTCAGCCTAGTGGGGACTGACACTATAGACCATGTCCTGAACCAAGTGGGTATAAGATGAGTGAAGGGAATGGGGCACGATTCATTCGAGCCATCAAGGGTTTTAGAAATAGTTCGATCAACTGATCTTTTCGGTTAATTGGGGATCATGATGTACTACTAGATGCCACTCATGATCGTTCTATAATTAATGGTTAATTATAGACGGCCAACATAAACCGAGAACCTATTTGGTCACACGCACAACGAGTGTAATCCAAAGGATTTAAAACGAGCTTGAGAATGGGATTCTCAGACCGAGAGAAACTATGTTTGGTTAGACCAAACATAAAGCGAGCATGAAATTGTTTCAGTCGCAATGGAAGCGTGGATGGGCCGTGTCTTATGAAGACATAATGGATGGACCAAAATGGTTTGGTTCTAATCCAATGGATGAGAATAAACCAAAGGGTTTGGTTTATATTAAACGAATGAACCAAAGGTTGGTTCGGTTCGTTTTAACTTAAAATAAACCATCATGGTTTGGTTTATTTTAACTTATCCTAATGGAGCGGGTTAACGGGCTTTATGGATATGATCCATTAACCATTAAGAGAATTAGTTCTCTATAAAATAGGGCTTAAACCCTAACCCTAAAACTAATCAAGTTTTGGCCGCCCAACCTAGTTGCCGCCCACCTCCTTGGAGTTTTCGGCGCCCAACCCTAAGGTGCCGCCGCCCAGCTTTTGTGCAGCCGTCCAACTTGTTGCCGGCGACCAAGCTTCAGCCGGTGAACCTCCGGCGACCCTCCGGTGATCTCCTCTAGGTTCGGTGATAAGGTGAGCTTCCATCTCTCCTTGGCCGGCCTCTATTCCTCCACCAAAAGCTGTCCAGTTTTTCTGGACAGCTTGTTTCTTTGTTGTCGGAGCGTCGTTTGGACGACGGTTAGTGCTCCGACAGCGGCTAACTTATCGGGGATTTGATCTCCGGTAATCCTCTGAGGTGGAGGACGAAGGATTCGTCAATTGGTTGACGAATACCTCTCCGGAGAAGCAAGTTTTGAGAACTCGTTTTAGGATCCGAATTTGGATTCGGATCGTGATCATCTCTCGATCACGTCGTCTTCAACACGAGGCTAGTAACCCGTACGAAGACGAAGCTCGTGACTTAGCGAAGTCATCCCGAGGAGCTCGGCGTGGATACGGATAGAGACGATTCTTACGAGGATCGTTCCGGTTGATGTCGTTCCCGCTACACGTCATACGAAAGGTATAACGTAGATAATTTCTTTTATTGCAAATTTTAATTTACGGTTATGTCTACACTTGTTGTAATAGCATGCGTGTGTTGTGTGTGTTGTAATAAATATAGATTTATTATTTTTAATTGCTTCCGCTGTGCTCATGTTTACGAAACATGATCGAACACACACACGCCGCGGTGCCGGAAACCCAACATCCAAGACAAAAGAGCAAGGAGCATGTCATTTGCTTCAAATGCCGACTACCGGGTCATTACCAGAGTCAATGCCCAAAGAAGAAGAAGAAGGGGCAAAGGGGAGCATCACAAGTAGGGGGAGCCACTAAGGCAAACCCTAAGGTATATTTAAATAATGCTCCGTCTAATTTAATTCTTAAAAAGCATGCTAGAACTAATTTTAGCAATTTTGTTATGTATCATAAAGAGCATGCTAGAAATAACAAACATATTTGTTTAGGAGCTAAAAATGTTCACCTTAAGAATAAGGAGAAATTTGGGACTAATGTCCCTAGAAAAATAATACCTAGGAAATCTATTAAGAAAATCCAAGAACATCTAGGTTTTAATCCAAAATGGACTAGGCATTTGCCAAGAAAGTCCAATGCCCAAGATTTAAATAAAAATTCTAAAATTGGGCAATTAGAATTAGAGAACCAAGCCTTGAGGTCAAGGCTTGAGAAATTGGAAAAGACCCTAAACAAGATACAAAATCAATTTCAAGGGTCAAATTATCAAACTCTTAGGTCAAGAAGTCAAAGTCAACATCTAGGATCTAAGAGTCAAAAGTCAAACAAGGGCAAGAATGGTTTGGGTCACAAACCTAAGTCCAAGGTGACTTACCATAGTGTTCCATTCGACTATGGGACACTAACTAGGTCTAGGAAGACCAAGGTCAATGGGGAAGTCATTCCTAGAGTTGACCAAGGTTTGTGCCTATTGGCCATGGTTTCGAAGAAACCTAGGATGGCCACTAAGAAGGTTGTTAGGGAGGCAATCCCTAAGGTTAACCTAGGCAAGACCAAAATGACCAAGGCTAATAAGCCTAGGAGGGTCATTAGGAAGGTATCTAGGGAGGTTATCCCTAAGGAATACCTAATAAACCCTAGAAGCTCAAATCGGTTTTGGGTTCCTAAGAGCGTGATTGATTCACGCTAAGATGGGTTTAGGGTGTGCCAACCTTAATTGGATGGGTAGTTAACTCAACCATGATAAAGGTGGCACTTTAGGTTACTTTCAAGGTTATGGTTACCTTGGAAATATCCTTGAGCCTTAATTTTAAAGAATTTTAGGTTGTGTCAATATATATCTTGAAAACATGAAAATCAATAAAATTGACACGATCTAGATTTAGAGGTCATAGTGTGTACCTTTGATTATTGGCACACTTTGGAAGGTCATGTATCAAGAAATGTGTGGTTAAGATGTAAAGGTAACATCTAGAGTGATACTCAAGTGCCACACAACTTGATGTCTTGTATTCACCATACTTCATATGTTTTACCATATGTTTGCATGGAAGGAATGTCTAGGATAGATTACATCTCACAAAACAAGTCTTTTACCTTGATTGTGTATTTCAACACTTAGAAAGGGTGAGATGTTAGGTTTTGGAAATCATTGAATGTTAATGTTTGCAAAAATGAAATAAAACATTAAAATACATTAACAAATACATGAATAAAAGTATAACATCAATACATTCGATATACAAGATCTAACGTGATAAAATGGAATAATTAAGATGATGAAATCGAGATCTAAATCGAAATCGATATCACGATCGATACGCTTATCATCGATAACATCGCGCGATACGATATGGCCATCAGTCGAGTGCTAGCTCCATGACTCAATCGATCAACATCACGATCGATGAGGTCCATCACCGATCGATGGTATCGTTTCACCGAGGCCGAAGGCCATATCGGGTGCTCGACGAGCAATGAGTGATGTGCACATCACGATCGATGATAATCCGTCGACGATGCTGTAAGGTTCAAGATCGATTTAGAGCCGACCGACTGCCGGCTCGGTAAACCCGATAATAAACCGCTATCAGTCGACTGATGCTCCACATCATTCGACTGAATCGCGTTTTTAAAACGCGAACCGCTAGGGTTCGGCGTCTTCACGCGATGAACCTCTCTTCGCCTTTTCTTCTCCGATCGTCGTCTCCCTCTCCGACCGACTCTTCTGGTCGTGCCAACCTTCCAAAGTCCTAGGTTTGATAAACAAGCCTCTCCTCTTCCATTTTTCACCTATTTTGGAGCCCTAGTTTGCACGATTTAGGGTTTATTTCTCCTGTTCCGATTAGGGTTCGTCTGAAGCTCTCCGTGACTTTTAAGGTGATCCTCGGCAACATTTGAGTCTTCCCTCGGCACACACATTCAAATGGCGCCTAAGTAGCGATTTTTTTCGAGCCTAATTTTCATTTCCATTACAATTTAGGTTTATCTAATCGTGTATTGTTGCCATTGCATGTCATATCATCACATTGCATTCATAATAGGAGGCAGTAGGAATGATCCACAGGGTGAATCTCGATTGTACCAACCTATGTTGGTTAGGTACATCGATAGGGACTTTTCAATAGGCATTGTAGTGATGTCATGGAATTAATTGCATACTACAATCGATGAAAATGCGTCTTGTGCGCATCCAATTAATGATGACCTTATTAAGGAATTCTATCAAAACCTTAAAAAGGTGGATGACGGCCCTACTTAAACTACTCGCGTTGCAAAACGCGAGTTAGAGTTCACTCCTGCGATACTGCAGGAGTTTCTCGAGTGTAGGCCTTCAGATGACACCTTTATCTTTTACCCTACCATGGACTTTCCTCTACCTGAGTCTTTTGACCATATCTCTATGGAGTCCATGCATGAGCATATCTTTGGTTATCCTCGTCCACTGGCCCAGAATCTATTTCCTATCACTGAGTTGTCTGCACCTGACAATGTCCTTTACAAGGTCATTGTTGGGTGTTTTCTGCCCATTGTCACTCGGGGTCTGGCCAAGATTCGGCCTCCCCATCTTTTTCTTCTATATGTCATGCGTCATCAGTTAGATATAAACTTTGCATTAAACATTTTCCACTGCATTGTGCACTTCACTTCCCCTGTACAAGGGAAAGTGCATATGCCATTTGGTCATATCATCACAGCATGGCTAGACTCCGTAGGCGTCAACATCCACAGGGGCTCTCTCGGCGCTATCGGAGGTGTCTGTTGTATATCGATTCGTAACTTCTCGTTAGCAAAGCTGCGGATGGGCGCTGGATAGATGGAGTTGGCGCCTCGACCACCCCGAGGCGAGAGAGCCTCCTCCTCGGTACCCGAGAGGCGGCAGAGGATGCGAGGATGCGGACACCAGCGATGAGGATGACCGGATGCGGTGAGACACATCGGCGGAGTCCATCGGTCGTCATGGCGGTGGAGTCAGTTCGGGACTATCGGCGATCGGTTGGCGCTAAGTCGAGCTATTGGCGAGCGAGCTTCGCCGGCGCACGTCTGGATCGGATGGAGGAGACCCAGGGCCGCATAGAGCAGCATCAGCTCGATATGCTAGAGATGATGCGGGCTGGACTAGTCGTGACCTCCACCGCCACCTCCTGCGGACGATTAGAGGATATTAGATTTTTTTTTGGTTGTCATTTTTTTTGTAGTGAGATTGAGCATAGCCAATCTCCATTTTGAATGTAAAAGACAAGTTTTAAGTTAAATGAAATCTTTGTTTCTGAAAAATCTTGTGTGTATGGATGAATATTTGTATAATGGTATTGCTTATGAAAGTTGATATATTATGACATGAAATTGCATCCTATCATATACCATGTCATGACATTGTTTAGGGTTATTTTAGATGTCATGTGTTCTTAAATTTCATCATATGTCATGACATCATGATCATTGGCCATGTTTTAATAATGCTATTATTTATGCCATGATCATACATTCATGCATTAACTTGATTAAAATTGATTTAAGAACTATGGCATGACTTGGAGTCCCAGTTATAAGGGAATCAAGTAGAGTTGCTTTAGAAAATGCATGAAACCCTAGTTTAGGGAGAACAAAACCCACATCTCACATCTAATTGACATGTATGTGTATGTATACACCCTAGATACATGTGAGATGCTAGGATAATAGGTTAGGTTCAAGGTGCATCGGTAGTGCATCTAGATGAACTTAAACTTATTTTAATTATCACCAAGAATCATAAGGAAAGCTAATATACAAGCTATGTATATTTAGCCAATAAATTATGGTTCAAAATAGGTTTTCAAAAACATCTTAAAATCAATTTAGAAAACCTTGGTGAAATCTATCTTTTGATAGTCATCATCATTGTAGAAGTTGATACAAAGTAGATCAAAAACTTTAAAGTTTTTAATAGTTTTGAACTTTGTACCAATCTCCTATTTCAATGGTAAAAATATTTTTCGAAAATTTTTCACTGATTGTATGTGTGTTAAGTAATATACGTATCAAGTTTCGTGATTTTTTGATTTACGTAGAATTACTTATGCATTTCCAGAAGTCGAGTCTGATTTCTGAAAATCAGGTTTTCAGTTATCAGTCGACTGCTTCTACAGTGCAGTCGACTGATGGCAGCGTTTGGACTCGACTGCAGCGCTTTATCACTCGACTGTTGCTTCGTGCCAGTCGACTGATGGACACATCAGTCGACTGGTAGCTGACAGAGTCGACTGATAGCCTGATTTCGGGGTAACCAAAAGTTGTTTAACCCGATTTCAGCTACGGTTATGGTCCCTAATCACTCCTAACCCTGGGATATGCTTTGGGAAGCATTATAAAGGGTGTAAATCCATTGGATATGGATTAGGGGAAGTATTTGGGGTTTGTATCAATTTTAAGGTGTTGGAAAGTTCAATGTTGAATTTCTAATCTTAATTTTGATGGTTTAGAGTTCCTATTGGCTTAGGGACTTCCCAAGGACATTGTTGGTGCAATGGTCAAGGGGGAGCAAGCCTTTAGGGGGAGGTATCCATCTTGGAATGATGGATGTGTTTTTCTCCTTGAAAAGGAGAAGTTATTGGGAGAATATGACATCAATTGGGATATTGATGGGGACTTTTGAGAGACCCAATTTGGAAATTGGGAGAGTAAATAGGATTGTCTCTCTTGAGTGATATTGGACTTATCACTAGGAAGATGGTAGGCATCCTAAGTATTTTTGGACCAAGGGGGAGATTGTAAGATCTCATTGGGACATGAGACATTGACCCTCTTGGGGAGACAACTTTTTGCTGTTAGTCAAAAAGGGGGAGAATATTTGGGGGAAAACATTTGGAGAGCATTTACCAATTTGGGATAATTGGTAAAGGATTGGAGTTAGTATTCTAACTCAATTATTTGTTTGTTTTTTTTATCAAACATCAAAAAGGGGGAGATTGTTGGTGCAATCGGCCCAGGTCACGATTGACCAGGACTCAAGTTTGGCTCGAGTGATGTTTTTGATGTGTTTTGATGTTTCGACAAAAACATATGACAATATAATTGTCATGGAAAGTCCAAGTTGGACACTTGGCATTTGGGAAAGTCCAAGTCCTGAGTACTTGGCAAATGGAAAGTCCAACATGTGTTGGCAAGGAAAGTCCAAGCATGGGTCTTGGCAAATGGAAAGTCCAACATGGGTTGGCATTTGAAGTCCAAGGGGATTAATATTGGCGGCGTAAAGTCCAAGCGGTAGTCTTGGCAGCATAAGTCCAATGGTTGGCGGCGTAAAGTCCAAGCGGAGTCTTGGCGGCGTAAGTCCAATGTGCCTTGGCGGTGTAGACACCGTTAGCATGACATAGCCGACGGAAGCACCTGAAGGCTAGCGCGATGGATGAACAAGTCATGGATGACTTGGAGGGATCTGAGAGGCGTGAGGCTGATGGAGGTGGCTAGAAGGCTTAGGTCTAGGCTAAGGGTGGTCTAGCAAGTATGGGTGAACCATATTTGAGTTAAAACCTCATGTTTGAGGTGTGCCAGTCGACTGGTGCCATGTGGCAGTCGACTAGACCGAGTCAACTAGGGTTTGACTGCGGGTTATGGCCTAGCGATCGGCAGGTGGGCGGTCGGTGATGGCTCAGCGATCGACTAATTGTGTGATCAGTCGACTGGTGCTCGAGAATTCGGCCACATAATGGAGTCGAGACTCGACTGGTCGAGTGAGGACTCCATCAGTCGACTAATGGTCACAATCAGTCGACTGATGGTAGTTCCGTTGGACTTATCCAACGTGGAACTAGCCGTTGTCTTACGACAACAGTGGCATCAGTCGACTGATTGTCCCGATCAGTCGACTGATAGACTTTTTCCAGCACAGGTTGAAGCTATATATGGAGCTCGTGATGGAGGAAAAAGGAATCGGTTCTTGAGGGCTATTGGGGCGATTTGTTGGTGCAAATCAGGTCTCCAAGTGCAAGCAAGCAACCAAGCATTCAAGCAATCAAAACAAGTGTTGTAAAGTCTTTTCTTTACTTGTATTTCATATTCATTATTGTAATTGCTTGTATTTGTATCTTATTGTTGTAAGATTACTTGTAAGGGGTTTCTCCACCCTTGACTTGTGTCAAGAAGGAGTTTTATTGGTTAGTGGTGTTTGTGGCATCGCTAGGGTTCGTACGAACCCAATCCGTGGAGTAGGAACCGGTTCGGTTCCGAACCACGTTATATGCTCTTGTTGTGATCTGTGTTGTGTCGATTTCGTTATTGCTTTTATCATTATATATATTCCGCTGCACTAACGAAATTGTAGACACGAACGAGATCGAATTCCATCCACGATCGGGCGAAACGCTATTCGCCCCCCCTCTAGCCGTTCCAAGGGTCCTAACATCATGTACATAGAGCCCAAGGAATATGATCCAAAATAAGGTTTTGAAAATTTTTTAAAATCATTTTGAAAAACCTTGGTGAAGTCTATCTTTTGATAGCAATCACCATTGATGAAGTTGATACAAAATAGGGCCAAAACATTGAAAATTTCAATGGTTTTGAGTTTTGTATCAAACTCACTATTTTATGGGTAAAATAATTTTCAAATATTTTTCACCCATTGTGTGTGTCATAAGTATTATACGTATGAATTTTCACGATTTTTTGAATTACGTATAATTATTTATGAATTTTCAAAATTCATTTCTGATAGTTGAAAATCGAGATTTTCAGTTATCAGTCGACTGTGGCAATGATCGATGTGTGTAATGAAATGATCGGCCGATTCTTGTCGAGTCGATTGCAGTCTGATTCGGGTTAACAAGGTTTGTTTAGCCCGTATTCAGCTATGGAAAAGGTTCCTAATCACTCCTAACCCTAGGATATGCTTTAGAAAGCATTATAAAGGGTGAAAATCCATTGGATATGGATTAGGAGATGTGTTAGGTCAAAGTATCAAATTTAGGGTGAGTGAAAGTTCTATGTTGAACTTAGAACCTTAATTTTGATGGTTTAGAGTTCCTATTGGCTTAGGGGCTTCCCAAGGACATTGTTGGTGCAATGGTCAAGGGGGAGCAAGCCTTTAGGGGGAGTTATCCATCTTGGGATGATGGATGTGTTTTTCTCCTTGGAGAGGAGAAGTTATTGGGAGAGTATCATCAATTGGGAAAATTGATGGGTTTTTGATACCCAATTTGGAAATTGGGAGAGATTATAGGATTGCCTCTCTTGAGTGATATGGGACTTATCACTAGGACGATGGTAGACATCCTAGATATTTTTAGGTCAAAAAGGGGGAGATTGTAAGATCTCATTGGGATATGAGACATTGACCTCCTTGGAGAGATAACCTTTTTGATGTTAGTCAAAAAGGGGGAGAATGTTTGGGGGAGAACATTTGGAGAGTGTTTACCAATTTGGGATAATTGGTAAGGGTTTTGAGTTAGTGGTCTAACTCAGATGATTTGTTTGGTTTTTGTCAAACATCAAAAAGGGGGAGATTGTTGGTGCAATCGGCCCAGGTCACGATTGACCAGGACTCGAGTTTGACTCGAGTGATGTTTTTATGTTTCGACAAAAACATATGACAATGTAATTGTCATGGGAAAGTCCAAGTGGAACACTTGGCATTTGGTAAAGTCCAAGTCTTGAGTACTTGGCATGAAAAGTCCAAGTGGGACACTTGACACATGAAAAGTCCAAGCATGGGTCTTGGCAATGTAAAAGTCCAAGCATGGGTCTTGGCAATGTAAAGTCCAACATGGGTTGGCAAGGAAAGTCCAAGCATGGTCTTGGCATGAAAAGTCCAACATGGGTTGGCAAGGAAAGTCCAAGCATGGTCTTGGCATGGAAAGTCCAACATGGGTTGGCAAGGGAAAGTCCAAGCTTGAGTCTTGGCATTTGAGAAGTCCAAGGGCTTGATATTGGCAGCGTAAAGTCCAAGCGGGAGTCTTGGCAGCATAAGACCAATGGCTGGCGGCGTAAAGTCCAAGCGGAATCTTGGCGGCGTAAGTCCAATGTGCCTTGGCGGTGTAGACACCGTTAGCATGACATAGCCGAGGGAAGCACCTGGAGGCTAGCGCGATGGATGAACAAGTCATTGATGACTTGGAGGGATCCGAGAGGCGTGAGGCTGATGGAGGTGGCTAGAAGGCTTAGGTCTAGGCTAAGGGTGGTCTAGCAAGTATGGGGTCACCATACTTGGGTTAAAACCTCATCTTTGAGGTTGGCAGTCGATTGGCATTATGGCCGGTTCGACTGCCGTGAGTCGACTTGAGTTTGACTGCCGTTTAAGAGCCGAATCGCTGCAGCGGTCGGCGCTCATTAGGCGATCGGCCCGATGTCTGGCGATTAGCCAAGTCGGCCGATCGATAGTTCACCGCGAGCAGAATGCTCAGTGGCCGGTGAGCGGTCGACTCTGGTGGCAAGGCGGCCGACAATGTTGGCGATCGGCGCCAAGAAATCCCGTTGGAACTTGTCCAACGTGGATTGAGCCGTTGTCTCACAACAAGCATGGCATCGATCGGGACTTATGGCAATCGGTGATATGGCGAAAATCTAGAGCGAGGATAAAGGGAGATGTTCATGGAGATTGCGGCATCAGATTTTTGGGAGCTTTGGTGAGGCGATTTGAAGGCAATTTGCAGGTGCATTTCAGGGTCCTTCAAGCTCATCCAAGCAACCAACAAGCAAGCGCTCAAAACCCTAGTTTGTAAAGTGTTCTTTACTTTTTTTTTGTATTTGCTTGTATTTCTTTCGTTTATTGTTGTAAACGTTTGTACGAGGTTTCTCCGCCTCCGACTTGTTGTCGAGAAGGAGTTTATTGATTAGTGATTGCATTGGCATCGCTAGAGCTCGTTAGAGCTCAATCCGTGGAGTAGGAACCGTTTCGGTTCCGAACCACGTTATATCTCGTGTTGTGCTTGTGTTCGTGATTGTATCTTTTCGTTATTACTTTGATTATTCCGCTGCGCATAACGAGTTTTGTAGAGACGATCGCGAACGAATTCTATCTTCCTACGGGCACATCGCTATTCACCCCCCCCTCTAGCGGCGTCAAATCTCCAACACGAATGAGTTTTGTGTTTACAAGAGATGTGATGGAAACGTAGTGGTATTTCTGGTACTATACGTAGATGACATTTTGTTAATTGGCAACAATGTCAAGGTGTTATCGGACGTAAGGGTATGGTTGTCCAAACAGTTTGATATGAAGGACTTGGGAGAAGTGGGACACATCCTTGGGATCAAGGTTATAAGGGATCACAGGAAAAGGATATTGTGCTTATCTCAAGCTTCATACATAGACACCATTATGGATCGTTTTAGCATGCAGAACTCCAAGAAGGGTTTTCTACCTTTCAGGCATGGAGTTCCTTTATCTAAGGAGATGTGTCCTAGAACATCTGAGGAGATAGAGGACATGAAGGCAGTTCCTTATGCTTTGGTAGTAGGAAGCCTCATGTATGCGATGCTATGCACGATACCAGATATCTGATTTTCCGTGGGCATGGTCAGTAGATATCAAAGTAATCCAGGACAGGGACATTGGACTGCGGTAAAACATATATTGAAGTACCTGAGAAGGACTAGGGATTATATACTAGTTTACTAGGCAAATCAATTACTCCCTATGGGTTACACGGATTCCTACTTCCAATCAGATAGGGATAATAGTAATTCTACCTCAGGTTTTGTGTTTACTTTGGTAGGTAGAGCCATTGTATGGAGGAGTGTCGAGCAGAAATGCGTGGCAGACTCTACCATGGAAGCTGAGTATTTGGTAGCCTCTCAGGCGGCCAAAGAAGCTATATGGCTCAGGAACTTCTTGATGGACTAGGAAGTGATTCCTGGTTTGCCCAGAACTATCACAATTTATTGTGATAACAGTGGTGATGTTGCAAACTCGAAGGAACCACGATCCCATAAGGCAAGTAAACACATAGAGCGCAAGTACCACCTGATACGAGAAATCGTAAAGGAGGTAGAAGTTGTTGTCGCCTAGATTGCATTAGAGGATGACCTGGTAGACCCTTTCACTAAAACCTTCCTAGCGAGAGCTTTTGATAGGCATTTGGAGAGAATGGGAATCAGATGTATGGCAGTATGAGAACAACATAGTCTTTTAGTATAAGTGGGAGATTGCTGGGATGTATACTGAAAAGTCTATCTTTTGTATGAACATATTTATTTTTGAAATAAGAATCACATGATCATTGTTTGCATATTTGTGATTATGCATATTGTCTAATACATTACATTGTAGATAACATGGTGTGTAGTGTCACACGGTAGATCATGTTATTAGCTCCTTGTAGAGTATAAGTAAAGGCTCATAACCGAGATGGATTTGGACAAACCATTGGTATGGTTGTAGTGTGATTTGGTATTGGTTTGTCTTGACCATAGAATCACACTAGTACACTTTGTGTGTATTGAGAAGGACCGACTTAGAGGTGATTCGATTAATTGTTGACTACATAATCGAATCGGACCTCAGATATTATATTGTACAGGCTCTTAATTCCGATATAATAATGGGAACATATACTTAGTATTCATTTCTTTGATTTACCAATGGACGAGATTTATAGAGTAAATCGATAGGCTCGGTAAGTTGGGAAATGAAATTACTTATATGGTGTATCGTTGATTATAGGAGGAAACTATTGGAGATTTGAGGCCGCTAGAGGGGGGTGAATAGCGTTGAATTCGTACGTAGATGGAATTCGTTCGCGATCGTCTCTACAAAACTCGTTATGCGCAGCGGAATAGAAATAATAAAAGCAATAACGAAAAGATACAATCACGAACACAAGGATATAACATGGTTCAGAACCGAACGGTTCCTACTCCACGGATCGAGCTCTAAAGAGCCCTAGTGATGCACACGCACTCACTAATCACAAATACTCCTTCTCGACACAAGTCGGAGGTGGAGAAACCTCTTACAATAGATTACAACAATAATCTAAAAGCAACAAGCAAATACAATGAAGAATAATGCAATACAAGTAAAGAAAACACTTTACAAATGCTTTGGATTGCTTGCTTTTGGTTGCTTGAAGAGTGGTCTTGGAGACTCTGATTTGCAGCAACAAATCGCCCCAAAGATGCTCAAGAAACCATTGCCAAAAATCCTCCCGTCGAGCTCCTTTTATCCTTCCGCATGACCTAGATTTCCGCCTATCGATCATTGCCGCATAAGTCACCCGATCGGTGATGCCCGCTATTGTCGTGAGACAACGGCTCGATCCACTGGAAAAACTCAGCGGATCTCTTGGCGATCGGCTGCCAATATTGGCGATCGGCCCGGCCGGCGTAATCGGCGCGATCGACTCACGCGATCTGCTCGCGGCTAAACTAGCGATCTGCCGTCCCTTAGCGATCGGCTGCATCGCTCCGATCATTGCTCCAATGGCGATCGACTTCGAGTAGTTTTGCTCCGAACTCAAGTCGACTCACGGCGACCATAATGTTAAACCCAAATATGGTGCCCCCATACTTGCTAGACCACCCTTAGCCTAGACCTAAGCCTTCTAGCCACCTCCATCAGCCTCATGCCTCTCGGATCCCTCCAAGTCATCCATGACTTGTTCATCCATCGCGCTAGCCTCCAGGTGCTTCCCTCGGCTATGTCATGCTAACGGTGTCTACACCGCCAAGGCACATTGGACTTACGCCGCCAAGACTCCACTTGGACTTTATGCTGCCAATATCAATCCCCTTGGACTTCCAAATGCCAAGACTCAAGGTTGGACTTTCCCTTGCCAACCCATGTTGGACTTTCCATGCCAAGACTCATGCTTGGACTTTCCATTTGCCAAGACCCATGCTTGGACTTCTCATTTGCCAAGACCCATGCTTGGACTTCTCATGCCAAGTACTCAAGACTAGGACTTTCCCAAATGCCAAGTACCCATGACTTGGACTTTCCATGTGCCAAGTGTCCCACTTGGACTTTTCATGCCAAGTACTCAAGACTTGGACTTTACCAAATGCCAAGTGTCCCACTTGGACTTTCCATGCCAAGTACCCATGACTTGGACTTTACCTTGCCAAGACCCATGCTTGGACTTTCCATATGCCAAAATCACATGGTCAACCCTAGTCAAGCATTAGGGTCTTCCTCGAGTCAAACTCGAGTCCGGTCAAACATGACCCGGGTCGATTGCTCCAACAATCTCCCCAACATATTAACCGACATTAATGTCAAACATCAATGCCAAACCACTTTGTCAAATCCCTTTGTCAAACATCAAAACATCACTCGATTCAAACTCGAGTCTGGTCAATCGTGACCTGGGCCGATTGCACCAACAATCTTCCCCTTTTTGATGTTTGACAAGAAACCAAACAAATCATTTGAGTTAGACCACTAACTCAAATCCCTTACCAATTATCCCAAATTAGTAAACACTCTCCAAATGTTCTCCCCCAAACATTCTCCCCCTTTTTGACTAACATCAAAAAGGTTTTCTCTCCAAGGAGGTCAATGTCTCATGTCCCAATGAGATCTTACAATCTCCCCCTTGATCCAAAAATAAATACCTAGGATGTCTACCATCTTCCTAGTGATAATTCACATATCACTCAAGAGAGACAATCCTATACTCTCTCCCAATTTCCAAATTGGGTATCAAAAACCCATCAATTTTCTCAATTGATGATACTCTCCCAATAACTTCTTCTCTTCAAGGAGAAAAACACATCCATCATCCCAAGATGGATACCTCCCCCTAAAGGCTGGTCCCCCTTGATCATTGCACCAACAATGTCCTTGGGAAGCCCCTAAGCCAATAGGAACTCTAAACCATCAAAATTAAGGTTCTAAGTTCAACATAGAACTTTCACTCATCCTAAATTTGATACTTTGACCTAACACAGCTCCTAATCCATATCCAATGAATTTTCACCCTTTGTAATGCTTCCTAAAGCATATCCTAGGGTTAGGAGTGATTAGGAACCTTTTCCATAGCTGAGACGGGCTAAACAAACCTTGTTAACCCGAAATTAGACTGGCGATCGACTCTCGATGAATCGATCACCACTCACATCATCGATCGCCACATAGGGTCGATCGATAATCGAAAATCTCGATTTTCAGCTATTAGAAATGAATTTTGAAAATTCATAAATAATTATACGTAATTTGAAAAATCGTGAAAGTTCATACGTATAATACTTATGACACATACAATGGGTGAAAAATATTTTAAAATTATTTTACCCATAACATAGTGAATTTGATACAAAACTCAAAACCATTGAAATTTTCAATGTTTTGGCCCTATTTTGTATCAACTTCATCAATGGTGATTGCAATCAAAAGATAGACTTCACCAAGGTTTTTCAAAATGATTTTAAAATGTTTTCAAAACCTTATTTTGGATCATATTCCTTGGGCTCTATGCACATGACTTGTACACAAGCTTTCCCAATGATCCACAAATGAAACAAGATGAGTTTTAGTTCATCTAGATGCAAAAGATATGCACCTTGAACTCAACTCATATCCTAGCATCTCACATGTATCTAAGGTGTATAAATACACATACATGTCAATTGGATGTGAGATGTGGGTTTTGTTCATCCTAATCTAGGGTTTCATGCATTCTCTAAGGCAACCCTACTTGATTCCCTTATAAATGGGACTTCAAGTCATGCCATAGTCCTTAATTCAATTTCAACCAAATTGTCTTAAATGCATGAATGATTATGGCATTAGAAATGTTATAAATAAGCATATGCTCATAATCATGATGTCATGGCATAAGATATAAAACTAAGCATACATGATATTAACCTAAAACTTAAGCATACTCATGACATATAAAATCATAGAAATAGGCATGATGTCATGACATGGCATATGGCAATCAAGGCATGGCATATAAAATATATAGGTATAGTAATACCTAAATTTTAATATTAATTGCCATTTGATACAATTAGATATATTTTGCCATATTAACCTTAATCTCCCTAGTGTGCCAAAAACTCAAAATGGCACACTAACCTCTAAACCTAAATTGTGCCAATTTAATTGATTTTTTTTAAATTCAAAAGTGCATTGGCACATCCTAAAATCTTTTAGGATATTGATTCAAATCTATTTCCAAGGTAACCATAACCTTGAAAACATCCTAAAGTGCCACCTTTACCATGATTGAGTTAACTACCCATCCAATCAAGGTTGGCACACCCTAAACCCATCTAGCGTGAATCGATCACGCTCTTAGGAACCCAAAACCGATTTGAGCTCCTAGGGTTAATTAGGTATTCCTTAGGGATAACCTCCCTAGATACCTTCCTAATGACCCTCCTAGGCTTGTTAGCCTTGGTCATTTGGGTCTTACCTAGGTTGACTCTAGGGGTAACTCCTCTTGCAACCTTCTTAGTGGCCACCCTAGGTTTCCTTGAAACCCTAGCCACTAGGCACGCCCTTTGGTCAATTCTACGGATGACTTCCCTATTGACCTTGGTCTTCCTAGACCTAGTTTGTGTTCCATAGTCAAATGGAACACTATGGTAAGCTACCTTAGGCTTAGGTTTGTGACCCAAACCTTGCTTGCCTTTGGTTGACTTTTGACTCTTAGGTTCTTGGTGTTGACTTTGACTTTTGGACCTTTGACTTTGACCATTAGACCCTTTAAATTGATCTTGTATCTTATTTAGGGTCTTTTCAAGTTTTTCAAGCCTTGACCTCAAGACTTGATTTTCCTTTTCTAATTGCCCGATTTTAGAATTTTGATTTAAATCTTGGGCATTGGACTTCCTAGGCATATGCCTAGTCCATTTAGGGTTTAGACCTAGGTGCTCTTGCACCTTTCTAATTGTCTCCCTAGGTAAAATTGATCTTGAGTTATTTGACCTAGGTTTGTCCTTAAATAAGTTGTTTTTAGGGACATTAGTCCCAAATTTCTTCCTATTTCCTACATGGACTCTCTTAGCTCCTAAGCAAAAATATTTATTCCTATTAGCATGCTTTTCATAAATTGCAAGAGAATTAACGTTCCTAGCATGCTTTTTAGCATTTAAATTAGAAGATGCATTACTAAAATGTACCTTAGGGTTAGCCTTAGCTCCCCCTACTTGTGATGCTTCTTCTTGGGTCTTTTTGCTCCCCCTAGGACATTGATTCCTATAATGTCCTTTTGAATTGAACTTGAAGCATATGATGTGCTCCTTGCCTTTAGATGTTGGGGAACCGACATCCTTGACTTTTGGTGCCGGTGGAGCTTTCCTAATCTTCTTTGAGCACTTGCTCTTATAGTGCCCGGCTTCCCTACACTCAAAACATATGATATGATTTTTATTACAAATTGACATGTTTGAGTTACCTATAGTGGTGGAAGGTGTTGGAATTGAAACTTCTTCATCTTGACTGGATGTGGAAGCTTCTTCTTGATGCTCCGGTGTTGAGGAAACTCTAATCTCCTCCTCAATCCTAGAAGTGGATGCTTCTTCCACTTCCTCCACCTCTTCCGATCCAGATGTTGATTCCCTATCAACCTCCGAATCCTCAAGCTCTTTGGATGAAGATGTACTTGCTTCTTTTTGAGCTTGAGAGGATGAGCACTCTTCTTCTTCTTCTTCTTCTTCTTGCACCAATGATGAGTTTTCATGGAGCTTTGCCACTTGGCTCCACAACTCCTTAGCGTCCATATAGTCCCCTACCATACACACAATCTCATTAGGGACCAAATCAAGAATAAATTTTACTACCTTCATATTTTTCTCGAAGGCTTGGAGTTGATCTTCATTCCACTTCTTCTTCTTGAGGAATCCTCCCTTTGGTCCTATTGGATAGCTAAAACCCTCCATCAAGATAGACCATTCTTCGAAGTCCCTCATCATTAGGAAGTCTTCAATTCTTGACTTCCATTGCTTAAACCCTTCTTGTCCATAGAAGGAGTAAGGGATTGGTGTGTTAATGTTCCATCCCAATTGTTCTTCCATCTTCACCCTCTAGCTTCTTTGTCCTAGCTCCCGGCGGTTAGTTCGTAGAAGAGCCCCGGGCTCTGATACCACTTGTTGGAGATTTGAGGCCGCTAGAGGGGGGGTGAATAGTATTGAATTCGTACGTAGATGGAATTCGTTCGTGATCGTCTCTACAAAACTCGTTATGCACAGCGGAATAGAAATAATAAAAGCAATAACGAAAAGATACAATCACGAACACAAGGATATAACGTGGTTCGGAACCGAACGGTTCCTACTCCACGGATCGAGCTCTAAAGAGCCCTAGTGATGCACACGCACTCACTAATCACAAATACTCCTTCTCGACACAAGTCGGAGGTGGAGAAACCTCTTACAATAGATTACAACAATAATCTAAAAGCAACAAACAAATACAATGAAGAATAATGCAATACAAGTAAAGAAAACACTTTACAAATGCTTTGTATTGCTTGCTTTTGGTTGCTTGAAGAGTGGTCTTGGAGACTCTGATTTGCAGCAACAAATCACCCCAAAGATGCTCAAGAAACCATTGCCAAAAATCCTCCCATCGAGCTCCTTTTATCCTTCCGCACGACCTGGATTTCCGCCTATCAGTCGACTTCCATATGTCACTAGTCGACTGATGCTGTTGGATCGATGCGGTTCGCTAGAGGGGGGGGGTGAATAGAGATAAAAACTTTTTCATAATCGTTCGTTAAGGTACGAGTAAAACGCAGCGGAAAGATAACAATAAATAAATAAAAACACGAGGGTTTTTACTTGGTCCGTAGCCTACGGCTACTACTCCAAGGCCCTAATGGTCCTTGACCACGTACGGAGGGAAAACTACTAAAGAACTCCTCCTCGTTGGAGGTAGGAGTTAAATGAATACAAAACTCGATAAAGACTCAAGGTAGAGGGACACTCCCCCTCTCCTTGATATGATTTAAAGCTTTACTAAAAGAAATAAACTGAAATACAATTTAGAACTTTCGTTATCGACGACTTTAAAGGTTGGAGGTTGAAGCTCTAGTCGTCGTCTCGGCAGCGCTTCGTCGTAGGGATGTCGGAGAGTCGGAGCGTATCGGAAGCACTTGGAAGCTTTTTAATTGATGAAAAACCCTAGGTTTGACCCTCCTTTTATAGCCTTTGAGCCCCTCATCGAATGGGTCTTTAGCCAATCACAAATGGGTACAAAACCCCTTGAAAAATGGTGATAACTCTTGACTACTCGAGGCTAATCCTTTGATCGATGATCGATGGCCATCACCGATCGTGATGGCAAGATTAGTCGAGTGCTAGTTGTCATCTCTCGGTGATGGATGGCAGTCGAGTCCTTCAGGTTGGCAGTCGATTGATGCTGGCTGCAAGGCAAGGTTAGCTCAAGAAAAACATAATTTCGATGGTCGTCGACCATCCGATCTCGACCTAGGCCATCTATAAGAAGTCTTTGGTCGGATCTACGCTTAAGATCATCCCCGTAAAGAGGATACGACCTTACTTACGCTCACACACACGATCTTACCTCAGTACTTACGTGTTGCTTTTGCTTCCGGCCTTCCACTCAATTCCTTCGGCTCCCTCCGAAGTCTCTTGAGTGTCGCCCGACCACCGCGGCTTTCTCCGGGTGTCGCTAGCCTTTAGCTCCAGCGTTGAGACTTTTCTGCACACTTGATTTAGCTCATGAGATAACAATATATGCTTAACTTTGTATCGTTTTCTATAATCAAAACTTAGGTTCGACTTAGGTGCCTACTGCACCAACAATCTCCCCCTTTTTGATTTATGGCAAACCCACATACAAAGTTAAGTAAATAGCAAGCATGAAGAGTAATAATGTGCATGAGAAACAAAAAATATGAAGATTAAGTTGGAGTAGTAAGGATTTTCTTCAAGTACTCCCCCTTGAGGAAACCTCCCCCTTGACCGAGGGTGAGTCTTGAAGAAAGACCTTAATCCTCCCCCTTGAGGGTTGCTTTAAGTAATTAACATTACTTAAAGTTGGCCTTAGTAAAACGTTTTAGTTAAGCCCTTTCTCCCCCTTAAGTAAAACATTAACGACATAAAGTTTTAAAATAAGTTTAAGTAAAACTTAAACGACACAAATAAGTTTAAGAATTCTTTGGCCTTTTGGTAAAAGTTAACTAAGTTTTAACTTTTGGTTTAAATATGAAGTAAGAGTTAAGTTATCAAAAAATTTGACCCCTTAACTTTGGCTGACCCCTTAACTTTGGCCTTTTTCTCCCCCTTTTGCCGTATATCGAAAAGAGTAAGGGGTGTGTGGAAAACAAAAAGTGTTAAATTTAAAGTCCAAGCATGTTCCCCATTTTTTTTTATATAAAAAAAATAATATACTAAAAATAAGCTCATCTATAAAATGTGCGACTCATATTTGGCTTGATTGATATGTAAGATCAACCAGTCCTGGTCAGAGTCGGTTAGTATGTATGATTATACTCCGTGGTTCATAGCGATGCACTAGCTCTACATCTGGAACCAGGAGTAAGGTTCTAACATCTCACGCCCATCTATGTGGCTAAGTACACAAACACATTAGTCCTATGTGTTGTGAGATGTATTGGCTCCTTAAATCTATAGGTGCATGATATCTAAGGTATGTCCTATGCTAGTTCCATAAAAATGAAATTAAAGAAATAGTAGTAAGAACATATAATTTGCATGTACCTATTCTATTACGCACATGCCCAATTTTCATCTTAATAGACTAAATTCGGCTTCGGGTAGGGGTTTAGTAAATAGATCTGCCAAGTTAGACTTCGATTCGACGTATTCGAGGTGTATGGCTCCGTTGGCCACATGTTCTCGAATGAAATGGTGTTTGACCTCTATATGTTTGGTCCTAGAGTGACATATCGGATTCTTTGTAAGATTAATTAAACTAATATTATCTACGTGAAGTTTAGTATTCGTAAAGTCTAACTTAAAGTCGCGGAGAGTGTGCTTCATCCAAAGAAGCTGCGTGACACACTCACCCATCGCGATGTATTCGGCTTCGGTGGTAGATAAAGCAACACAGTGTTGTTTCCTACTGCACCAACTCACTAGACTCGAGCCGAGAAGTTGACAACAACCACTCGTGCTCTTTCTATCGAGCTTACTACCGGCATAATCCGAATCAGAGTAGCCGATTAGTTCGAACTCCGTAGATCTAGGGTACCAAATACCAACGTTAAGTGTGCCCTTAAGATATCTAAGGATACGCTTAACTAGGGTTAGGTGTGACTCTTTAGCACAGGTTTGAAACCTGGCGCACATACTTACTGCGAATAGGATGTCGGGTCGACTCGCAGTTAAGTATAGGAGACTCCCTATTACGCTCCTATAGTATTTTAAGTCAATGGACTTACTTTCTAGGTCTTCTCCTATGTTAACATTTATCGCCATTGGGGTGTTTATTACCTTAGCGTCTTGCATTCCAAATCTTTTAATTAACTCCTTAGTGTATTTTTGTTGATATAGGTATATACCATCCTTAGTTTGTTTAATTTGTAGACCTAAAAAGAAACTTAACTCGCCTACCAAGTTCATTTCGAACTCACTTTCCATGAGCGAAACGAACTCGTTTAGTAAGGATGAGTTAGAGGTTCCAAAAATTATATCGTCTACATAAATTTGAGCTATGAATATTTCTTTACCTAAGATTTTTACAAAGAGAGTTGGGTCAACTAAGCCTTGGTTAAACCCTTTTGACTTAAGATGGATTGAAAGTCTCTCGTACCAAGCTCGAGGAGCTTGTTTAAGTCCATAGAGAGCTTTCTTAAGTTTTAGAACATGGTCGGGTTTATCTAGATTTTCGAATCCGGGGGGTTGGCTAACATAAACTTCTTCTTTAATGTATCCATTTAGGAATGCCGACTTAACATCCATTTGAAACAGCTTAAATCATCGATGTGCGGCATAAGCTAGCAACATTCGAATGGATTCGAGTCTAGCTACTGGGGCATAGGTTTCGTCGTAATCTAAGCCTTCGACTTGGCTAAACCCTTTGGCGACTAACCTAGCCTTATTTCTAACTACTTCACCTTTATCATCAAGCTTATTTCGAAACACCCACCTTGTTCCAATTATCGTTTTGTCTTTAGGTGGTGGTACTAACTCCCACACTTCATTCCTAGTAAATTGGGCTAGCTCTTCTTGCATTGCAATAATCCAATCGGGATCAAGAAGAGCTTGTTCAATTGATTTGGGTTCTATCTTTGAAATTAAGGAAATTTGACTAAGGTTCCTATAGGATGCTCTAGTTCGAACTCCTAGATTAGGATCTCCTATCACTTGATTGATAGGGTGGTTAGTTTGAATCCTAGATTGGGTTGGGTTTGTGTCACCTAATGTTTGATCAATGGGGTGACTTGGTTGAACACTAGTTTGGTTGGAGTCATCTATCACTTGATCAATAGAGTGACTTGGTTGACTTAGGTTAGGATTAACACTAGACCTGATCTCGGGATCAGAGTTAGGTCTAGTATGAATCGGCTTGCTAATTGGGGTTGCCGGGGGTTTTGTAGGTTCGTGTCCTTCATCGAACACTACATTAATGGTTTCCTCGACTCTAAGGGTGTCGTGGTTATATACTCTATAAGCTCTACTTGTAGTCGAGTATCCTAGAAAGATTCCGATTGTGGTTTTGGATGTAAATTTCCCTAGGTAATCCTTAGTGTTTAGGATATGTACCTTACACCCAAATACCCTAAAGTACTTGATGTTGGGTACTTTATCGTGATAAATCTCGTATGAGGTCTTAAGGTGTCTTTTTACCATAAGGATCCTATTTTGGACATAGCATGTCGTACTCACGGCTTCTGCCCAAAACCTATCGGGTAGGTCGTATTCGTTCAACATGGTCCTAGCGGCTTCTTGTAGAGTTCAGTTTTTCCGTTCCACTAGGCCATTTTGCTGAGGGGTCCTAGGGCAAGAGAATTCATGGTGGTATCCATTTAGGTTACAGAAGTCGGTGAACCTTTGATTTTCGAATTCACCACCATGATCGCTTCAAAGTCTTTTAACCTTAAGGTCTTTTTGATTCTCGATTAATTTGAATAGATTGATTAATTGATCTAGGGTATCATTTTTATGTTTGATGAACCTAACCCAGGTAAACCTGGAGTAGTCGTCAATTATGACTAAGCAATATTGACTTCTATTGACTGACTTGGCTCCATGTGAATCGAATAGATCCATATGCTGGAGCTCAAGTACATTTGAGGTTCGTTCTTGGTTAGTTAACTTGTGTTGTGTCCTAGGTTGTTTTCCTTGTTGACAAGCATTACAGATTTTATTAACCAAGTTGTTGAGGTTGGGTAAGCCTCTGACTAAGCCACTCTGACTCATCTTGTGGATGAGTCTTGGGTGCGAGTGACCGAGTCATCAGTGCCACAACCATGATTCCTCTTCCTGTGTCATAAGACATTTGGCTGAGGAATTGATTAAGTTAATTGTATAAATGTTATTTGTCCTAGTTCCTTTAAGTATTGTTTTAGCTGTTTTATTTGTTTTAATTACACATTCATTTTCTAAAAATACGACCTTATAGTTATTGTCACATAATTGGCATACGCTAAGCAGATTATATTCAAAATTCTCTACAAGTAATACATTTTTAATAACAAAATTCGAGTTAAGCTCGATATCACCTGATCCGATGATTTTGAGCTTGCCGTTATTCCCAAAGGCTACCGATCCTTGTCGTTTGAATCGAAGCTTTGTGAATTTGAGTTGATCCCCGGTCATGTGTCGGGAGCAACCGCTGTCCAACATCCATTGATCCTACACACAAGGTGGTTGGATTGGATGTTAGATTTTTTTTTTTAAATTGGTTGTAAGTTGTTAAACCTAGGTCATCTCACCTGTGTCTATATGATCAATCATGTTATACTTATGTGTTTTGTGTGAGATGACTTCCAATTAAGTTGATTAAGTGTATTTAGGTTCAAGTAATTTTATGTTAGATTTGGATTTAAACCTAGGCTTGTCAAGTTTACCTTTTCAAGATCATGGCTTCCAGGTCGTGGCGAGGCACAGGGGCCTTCTTTTATCGGATCATCGACCACTTCCTTAGACAAAGCCATTTTCAAGAAAATGATGACTTGACTCACCTAAGACTATCTCCTAGTCTAACTGGTTATTTTTGAAAAGAGGCTCCCCGAGGCTCAATCTTTTCGAAGAATTTTAGTTGGTTATATTTTTGAAAAGAGGCTCCCCGAGGCTCAATCTTTTCGAAGTTGATTATGTTCATGTTCTATGTGAGTTCACAAGTTTTAAAGTACAAACTTTCTAAGTTAAAGCATGCAATTTCTAAGTTAAAGCACAAACATTCTAAGTTAAAACATGCAATTTCTAAGTTAAAGCACAAACATGTTTTGTACTGGCTCCCCCTAGACCGTTGAATCAGTTCGGTCTATCCACATAGTGGATTTGGTCCTTGGGAACCCAGTACGGGTTGGATCCTAGAGTTGAAATCAAAAAGTTCTTAGGGACCCATGCTTGGACATATTTCCTATGTCGACTTACAATCGACATATACGACCTATTAGTCGTGTTTGAGTTAAACCCTAGTCCAGCCTTATTGTACACGGCCCTTTGAGATCCAAGTAGGAGGTCAAGTCCTTTGGATCCCGAAGTGAACCTTTCCAACGTGTTCCTAAGATCTTCGACTTGACTTTTCAAGAGAGAGTTCTCAACTTCGAGCTTTTCAACTCGAGTTGAGTCCTTCTCTTGAACTCGACTAGTCGAAGAGGTTAGGGAGACCTCGTGTTTGAGAAGTTTAACCTCCTCAACAAGGGTCTCGACCTTGGACTCGGACTTAGCTAACTTCCTAGACAAAAACCTAACCGTATTATGTAAAGTATTAAATAAAGTTCGACTTACTTTAAGGGTATCTTTTGAACCGGATGCGTATCCGTGGCTTGACTTGAAGGTAGCTTCGTAGTCCGAGTCATCCTCAGGTTCTGACTCAAGTTCAGGCTCGGTCTCCGTGTCCGACTCAATTGATTTCGCCATGAAGACGTGGTCTTCGTCTTCTTCGGATGACGCTTCTTCCCATGTCGCGTTGAGGGCCTTCTTGTGCTTAGGTGCTTGGTGGTTGAGCTTGGGGCACTCGGACTTGATATGTCCAAACCTGTTGCACTCATAACACCTAAAATTTAAACTTTTAGGCTTACCTTGGTTGGGTCGAGTCATGGTTCGCTTTCGTCCCTTGGCTATCCTTCGAGCTAGGTTCATTAGTTCGGCAGTCAACTCCGGGTCAACTTCTTCTTCGGACTCGTCTTCCTCCTCGGTTTGTGGTGGCTTGCTTGCGATTTTCTTCTTCTTTGATCCTGCAAACAAGGCTATACCCCTCTCGGGCTCCGAGTTAGACTGCTCATGAAGTTCAAAATCTGAAAAGAGTTCATCTAACCTAATTTTAGAAAGGTCCTTGGAGACCTTATAGGCATCGACCATGGATGCCCATAAGGTAGTCCTCGGAAAAGAGTTTAGGACATACCTTATAAGGTCGCGGTTTTCGACCTTTTACCCGATTGCGTGTAGGTTGTTGACGATGTCCTGGACTCGGGCGTGAAGTTGTGTCGTGGACTCGTGTTCCTGTATTTTTAGGTTATATAGTTTATTGAAAAGAAGATCACGCTTACATACCTTGGCTTTGTCGGTCCCTTCGTGTAGCTCCACTAGTTTTGTCCAAAGATCTTTTGCGCTTATGAAGGGGCCGACGCGATTTAGCTCCTCCTTGGATAGGCCGCATTGAAGAATTTGCGTTGCCTTAGCATTGGCTTCGACTTGTTTTTTTTGTTGCAATGGTCCATTGGTCATAATCCAAGGAGTCACCCACTTCATTAGTCGGAAGTGTGAAACCCGTTTGGATTATGATCCACATCTCGATTTGGGTTTTAAGAAAGCATTCCATCCGACCCTTCCAATAACGGAAGTCATCTCCGTTGTAAAATGGAGGTCGAACGGTGATAAACCCTTCGAGATGGGCCATTAGAACAAAGAACACAAGGAGACGAAGGAAAAAAAACTAGCAACGACAAAAACACACAAAAAGTACCAAGACTCGCGTCTTGGATTAGTAGTGCGGGAGTAAATTTAACAAAGCGAAATAAATCTGAAATAAACAGAAATAAAAGAAAAATAAATCTGTGAAAAATGGCTAGATTGGTGGTTTCACCAAATCTTAGCAACCCCCGGCTCTGATACCAATTGTTGGATCGATGCGGTTCGCTAGAGGGGGGGGTGAATAGCGATAAAAACTTTTTCGTAATCGTTCGTTAAGGTACGAGTAAAACGCAGCGGAAAGATAACAATAAATAAATAAAAACACGAGGGTTTTTACTTGGTTCGTAGCCTACGGCTACTACTCCAAGGCCCTAGTGGTCCTTGACCACGTACGGAGGGCAAACTACTAAAGAACTCCTCCTCGTTGGAGGTAGGAGTTAAACGAATACAAAACTCGATAAAGACTCAAGGTAGAGGGACACTCCCCCTCTCCTTGATATGATTTAAAGCTTTACTAAAAGAAATAAACTGAAATACAATTTAGAACTTTCTCTAAGCGACTTTAAAGGTTGGAGGTTGAAGCTCTAGTCGTCGTCTCGGCAGCGCTTCGTCGTAGGGATGTCGGAGAGTTAGAGCGTATCGGAAGCACTTGGAAGCTTTTTTAATTGATGAAAAACCCTAGGTTTGGCCCTCCTTTTATAGCCTTTGAGCCCCTCATCGAATGGGTCTTTAGCCAATCACAAATGGGCACAAAACCCCTTGAAAAATGGTGATAACTCTTGACTACTCGAGGCTGATCCTTTGACCAGCAGTTGAATGATGGCCATCACGATCGTGATGGCGACATCACGAGTGCTAGCCGTAAGTCACTCGATCGATGGACGATCGCAATGAGTCCTTCAAAGTTGGCAATGATCGATGTTGGTCGCAAGGCAAGGTTAGCTCAAGAAAAACATAATTTCGATGGTCGTCGACCATCCGATCTCGACCTAGGCCATCTATAAGAAATCTTTGGTCGGATCTACGCTTAAGATCATCCCCGTAAAGAGGATACGACCTTACTTACGCTCGCACACACGAGCTTACCTCAGTACTTACGTGTTGCTTTTGCTTCCGGCCTTCCACTCAATTCCTTCGGCTCCCTCCGAAGTCTCTTGAGTGTCGCCCGACCACCGCGGCTTCCTCCGGGTGTCGCTAGCCTTTAGCTCCAGCGTTGAGACTTTTCTGCACACTTGATTTAGCTCCTGAGATAACAATATATGCTTAACTTTGTATCGTTTGCTATAATCAAAACTTAGGTTCGACTTAGGTGCCTACTGCACCAACAGATGCCACTATTGTCGTGAGACAACGGCTCGATCCACGCTGGAAAAACTCCAATGGATCTCTTGGCGATGCGCAATATTGTGATCGTACGCCATCCGCGTAATCGGCCCTGCTACGAACATTCTCTCGCGGTGAACTAGCGATCGTCGTCCTTGCGATCGACTCATCGCCGACACCGATCATCGCTCCAATGATCGGCCGATCGCCACTTCCAAATCGGTCGAACTCAAGTCGACTCACGAAAGTCGAACCGGCCATAATGTCAGTCGACTGCCAACCTCAAACATGAGGTTTAAACCCAAATATGGTGCCCCCATACTTGCTAGACCACCCTTAGCCTAGACCTAAGCCTTCTAGCCACCTCCATCAGCCTCACGCCTCTCGGATGCCTCCAAGTCATCCATGACTTGTTCATCCATCGCGCTAGCCTCCAGGAGCTTCCCTCGGCTATGTCATGCTAACGGTGTCTACACCGCCAAGGCACATTGGACTTACGCCGCCAAGACTCCGCTTGGACTTTCCCTTGCCAACCCATGTTGGACTTTCCATGCCAAGACTCATGCTTGGACTTTCCATTTGCCAAGACCCATGCTTGGACTTCTCATTTTCCAAGACCCATGCTTGGACTTCTCATGCCAAGTACTCAAGACTTGGACTTTCCCAAATGCCAAGTACTCATGACTTAGACTTTCCATGTGCCAAGTGTCCCACTTGGACTTTTCATGCCAAGTACTCAAGACTTGGACTTTACCAAATGCCAAGTGTCCCACTTGGACTTTCCATGCCAAGTACCCATGACTTGGACTTTACCTTGCCAAGACCCATGCTTGGACTTTCCATTTGCCAAAATCACATGGTCAACCCTAGTCAACCATTAGGGTCTTCCTCGAGTCAAACTCGAGTCCGGTCAAACATGACCCGGGTCGATTGCTCCAACAATCTCCCCAACATATTAACCGACATTAATGTCAAACATCAATGCCAAACCACTTTGTCAAATCCCTTTGTCAAACATCAAAACATCACTCGAGTCAAACTCGAGTCTGGTCAATCGTGACCTGGGTCGATTGCACCAACAGAAACCGTGTCCAATATATTAGGATGATGATGTCCCCTTGAGGAGCTCATAAGGTTCATCATGTGTTGGGTTTCCGGCACCGCGGCGTGTGTGTGTTCGATCATGTTTCGTAAACATGTGCACAGCGGAAGCAACAAAAATAATAAATATTCCTATTTATTACAACACACACAACACACGCATGCTATTACAACAAGTGTAGACATAACCGTAAATTAAAATTGCAATAAAAGAAATTAAACTACGTTATACCTTCCGTATGACGTGTAGCAGGAACGGCATCAACCGGAACGATTCTCGTAAGAATCGTCTCTATCCGTATCCACGCCGAGCTCCTCGGGATGACTTCGCCAAGCCACGAGCTTCGTCTTCGTACGGGTTACTAGCCTCGTGTTAAAGACGACGTGATCGAGAGATGATCACGGTCCGAATCCAAATTCGGACCTAAAACAAGTCCTCAAGACTTGCTTCTCCGGAGAGGTATTCGTCAACCGATTGACGAATCCTTCGTCCTCCACCTCAGAGGATTACCGGAGATCAAATCCCCGGTATGTTATCCGCTGTCGGAGCACTAACCGTCGTCCAAACGACGCTCCGACGAGAGGAGAAGAAGCTGTCCAGAAAACTGGACAGCTTTGGTGGAGGAAATAGGCGCCGGCTAAAGAAGAGATGGAGGCTCACCTTTATACCGAACCCAAGGAGATCACGGAGGGTCGCGGAGGTTCACCGCCAAACTTGACGCCGACAAGGAGATGGCAGCAGCTCAATCAAGTTGGCGGCAGCCCTTGTTGTTGACGCCAACAACAAGGAGGATGGGTTGGCGGCCACTAATTGGATTAGGATTAGGTTAGGGTTTAATCCCTATTTTATAGAGAACTAATTCTCTTAGTGGTTAATGGATCATATCCATAAAGCCCGTTAACCCGCTCCATTAAGATAAGTTAAAATAAACCAAACCATGATGGTTTATTTTAAGTTAAAACGAACCGAACCAACTTTTGGTTCATTCGTTTAAAATAAACCAAACCCTTTGGTTTATTCTCATCCATTGATTAGAACCAAACCATTTTGGTCCATCCATTATGTCTTCATAAGACACGGCCCATCCACGCTTCCATTGCATCGAAACAATTTCATGCTCGCTTTATGTTTGGTCCAACCAAACATAGTTTCTCTCGATGCGAGAATCCCATTCTCAAGCTCGTTTTAAATCCTTTGGATTACACTCGTTGTGCGTGTGACCAAATAGGTTCTCGGTTTATGTTGGCCGTCTATAATTAACCATTAATTATAGAACGATCATGAGTGGCACCTAGTAGTGCATCATGATCCCCAATTAACCGAAAAGATCAACGGTTGATCCAGAACTATTTCTGAAACCCTTCAGCAGCTCGAATGAATCGTGCCCCATTCCCTTCACTCATCTTATACCCACTTGGTTCAGGACATGGTCTATTGTGTCAGTCCCCACTAGGCTGACTACGTCACACCTAGCCCAAGTATCATTTCCTCGTCCTACGGATTCTAGTTACTCCACATGTATCGAAGAGTACCTTACTCTAAACATGTATTGCTTTGGCCAAAGACTTTAGTAACAATCCGACGAGAGGCCATGGGTATACATCTCCTCGCAAGGAGTGGTGAATCCTTTATAGGCTATTCAAACACCTTCGATCACTTCGACTTATACCCAATCATCCGGGTCCACATCTCCTTAGAGATGTTTGCTTAAGATGTCAAAGCATAAGTCTCCATGATCAAGATGACTTGAATACCGCAAGTCAAAGAACATCGCACTTAAGCCACAGTAAGAATTCAGTTACATGTGCTTATGGACACGGTTTCCTCCTATAATCAATGGCACACCATATAAATAATATCATTTCCCAACTTACCAAGTCTATCGATTTAATCTATAAATCTCGCCCATTGGTAAATCAAAGAAATGAATACTAAGTATATGTGCCCGTTATTATATCGGAATTTAGAGTATGTACAATATAATATCTGAGGTCCGATTCGATTATGTAGTCGGCAATAAATCGAATCACCTCTAAGTCGGTCCTGCTCAATACACACAAAGTGTACTAGTGTGATTCAATGGTCAAGACAAACCAATACCAAATCACACTACAACCATACCAATGGTTTGTCGAAAGTCATCTCAGTTGTGAGCTTATACTTATACTTTACAAGGAGTCGATAACATGATCTCCCGTGTGACACCACACACCATGTTATCTACAATGTAATGTATTAGACAATATGCATCACCATAAATATGCAAACAATGATCATGTGATTCTTATTTCAAAATAAATATGTTCATACAAAAGATAGACTTTTCAGTATATATCCCAACAATCTCCCACTTATACTAAAAGACTATGCTGTTCTCAAACTGTCATACATCTGATTCCCATTCCCTCCACATGCCTATCAAAAGCTCTCGCTGGAAGGCCCTTAGTGAAAGGATCTGCCAGGTTATCCTCCGATGCAATCTTGGCCACAGCAACTTCTCCTCTCTTTACGATTTCTCGTATCAGGTTGTACTTGCACTCAATGTGTTTACTTGCCTTATAGGCTCGTGGTTCCTTCGAGTTTGCAGCTGCACCACTATTATCACAATAAATTGTGATAGTTCTGAGCAAACCATGTAGGGATGTATACTGAAAAGTCTATCTTTTCTATGAACATCTTTATTTTTGAAATAAGAATCACATGATCATTGTTTGCATATTTTTATGCATATTGTCTAATACGTTACATTGTAGATAACATGGTGTGTGGTGTCACATGGGAGATCATGTTATCGGCTCCTTGTAAAGTATAAGTAAAGGCTCATAACCTAGATGGCTTTGGACAAACCATCGGAATGGTTATAGTGTGATTTGGTGTTGGTTTGTCTTGACCATAGAATCACACTAGTGCACTTTGTGTGTATTGAGCAGGACCGACTTAGAGGTGATTCTATTTATTGCTGACTACATAATCGAATCGGACCTCAGATATTATTGAGCAAGACCGACTTAGAGGTGATTCGATTATTTAGTACATAATCGAATCGAATCGGACCAATAGGAGAGATTTATAGATTAAATCGATAGGTTCTGTAAGTTGGGAGATGATATTATTTATATGGTGTGTCGTTGATTATAGGAGGAAACTATGTCCTATATATTAGGATGATGATGTCCCCTTGAGGAGCTCATAAGGTTCATCATGTAAACCCTGCAGGTGGACTTGGTCCAGCATGGTGAAAAGGTTGAGTGGTACTACTCAAGGAGTTAGATGTTGATTAATTAATGGTCAGTAAATTAATTAATCGACGGACATTCGAGATCTTAAACACGGGGAGAAAATGTACAAATAATATATGGAGCCCATATTATCATATGGGGGTTGGTGAGGTAGATCAATGATGAACCTTTAGTGGATTGGATCATCATTAGTGGATCGGACTTTATGTGGGCTTGATCCATGGGTGGCCAAGACCCAACTCCTCCTCATGGTCCCTAATGTATCCTATTAACACCTCATGATGCTTAGATCCAAAGGATAGAAACAAAACTCTAGATCCAAACGTGGAGATTAAATCTCTAGATCTGATGGTTGAGATTAAATCTCTAGATCCGATGGTTGAGATTAAATCCCTAGAACCAATGGAGGAGATTAATCCAAGGAATAAACCTAACTCTATAAATAAGTATTATTGGCTTGGATGGCACCAAAATGATAAGGGGATTAGGGTTTGCTTCCTTTGGAGGCTAGGAATCCTAGTTGGTTTAGGATTAGGATTGGGTGGCTAGGGTTTTGGGAGCTAAGTGTGGGCGGCCACAAGTGGATGAGGGTTTTCCTTCTTCTTCCTAAGGTTGGCCGGCCACTATTCTTCTCCTCTCTACCTTGGCATGAGCTCATCCTATTCTTCTTCCCCTCTTCCATGGGCGACCAAAAGGAGAGCTAGGATTAGGGTTTGGAGTCTTAGGGTTTAGGAGGCTTAGGTGGCACCAAATAAGGAAGGTTTCTTTCTTCTTCATCCCTTGGTGGCTGGCACCCATAGCCCTATCCCAACCCTTGGGTGGCATCCAAAGACCCCTTCTCCTTCTCCTTAGGTGGTGGAAACAAGATATAGGGTTTCCCTTGGTGTCTTAATTGTTTTCCATCATCTTCTCCACCTTCTAGTTGGTCGGCGGCAAGGACATTGTATGCTCCATGTTGGTTGGTTTTAGGGAGGAGAAAATCCTTGTTTCTACTCTTCCTCTTGCTTTGGAAGAGCAAGGAAGGAAGATTTGTGATCTAGGAGCTTCAAGTTTTGGTAGATCGTCACCCACACAATGTCCAAAAGGAGGAAGGTCATACATTAGAAGATCGAGAGGTATACCTATTCTACTTTCTTCTTTTGTTTGTTGCTTGTTTTTGTTTTTCAATTATAAGCATGTTATAAATCTGTAAATGGCTAAAAAATACTTGGATCCCGAGCATAAACATGAAAACCGGCGATTCGGACATCGTCTATTCCGCGGCTACTCGTAGAATAGAGGATGGTCGCTTGAACAACTAGTTTGTTCAAGTGACCTCTCTAAACGAATAGCACGATGATGGCTTGGTGGTTTGGGCAATCCCTTTTATCTAGGATTAAATTTATTTTAATCTGGGGACATCGAAGGGATCGCCATAGACAAGCTACCAAGGTGAAGTGGGAAGCGAAGTTTCCCCTCACGGACTCGATAAGCTAAAACCATTAAATTGGTATGAGAGCTTCCGGGGCAAAACCCTTCAATTGGTATCAAAGCCAAGGTTTCCGATTTTGTGTGTTTAGGATTCGGTTAATTTTTATGCCCTTTTTCATATATTATATGTGTCGGATAATAGTAGGATATACGTAGTTTAACTCTTTGGTTGCAGGCATAAGATCCGACTATTATGGCCATATGTGTGTATGTGATTGTATGTGTGTAAATATTTATTTTGTTGAATCCTCGGTGTTGACGAGGCTAGTATTTAGTTTAGCCACTCTTTATTCTATTTTACTTTCGATCTAGATTTCATGTACACTCCCTCGTGGAGTATAGGATCGATGGATGTAAATTAAAATAAGTTTTAGTTTCGGCTCGGATCTCCGGATGGCTCGTACTTGGCGTAGGAGGAGCGGACGAGATGGCGATGCGACGGGAGACATATTGAAGACAAAAGCCAAAATAATTGGAAAATAATTTTATTTTTCATATTTATTGCTTTTTGTTTGATATGCATGTTGTAGGCTAGGAAAATTCCTCAATTTCAAATTACTAAGTGGGAGAGGGAATTTTTTAAATTACCACGGCCTCCATTACGATTTGACATGTGATGCAAACAAACTTGTGCGTCAGCTCTAAGTGCCTTCCTCCCCATCGGATGAGTTTGTTTGCGGATCACAAGGTCGAATATGGTTATAGGAAATTATTAAGGAGCGTGTGTACTTGCCCATCGTAAGGCACATAACCCGAGATAATTACCTTAGTACCGAGTAATGGTGAACACTTAGATACAAATATAAGTATCCTCCCCATCGGAGTCACTGCTTTTATTTGTAGGGCCGAAGAGAAACCAACTATTAATTTTACTTGTCATAAAGTTAGGTTGCAAGATAGTAAAATTAATGGGTAAAACCTCCTCTTACAAATGTAGAATTTGTGTAGGTCCACACTATCGTGGCATATGATATTCTCGGTGTTTTGATGTGTTGGTTGATTTTGAAATTTTATTGTTTGAGGAATCAATAATTTTTTGAAATCTACAGTAATGATCTATGTGATTCTTAGGATTTTCAATAATGACTTTCAGTCCACTTACTATGATAATAAAGAAAATAAACTTACTGTACCCAAATAATGTTGATTGGAAAAGAATCTAGATATTGTCTTATCTGCTAAGGAGTACAAGTATGCACTCTTCGAAGAGTGTCCTCAAGCCATGGTTGCTCAAAAAAGTTTCTACTTCTAAGCTGAAAGGCAAGAAGAAGGAGAAACAAGGTGGAGCAAAGGTGGTGGGAGGATCTCAGGGAGGAGTGAAGAAGCCGAAAGGCAAGTACTTCACTTATAAGCAGGATGGACATTAGAAGAAGGACTGTCATAATCCAAAGCAGAACAAAGATATATCCTTTGGACTAGTCGTTGAAACATGATTAGCGGTGTTATCTACCGACACCTGGTGTGTAGATACGAGAGCCACTAATCATGTCTGCAACACTTTGCAGGGGTTCCAGGAAACCCGACGACTAGCTAAAAGGGAGATTACCATTTACTTCGACAATGCCATGAAGGTGACGGCTATTGCAGTGGGAGAAGTTTTATTTATCTCTTGAGAAAAATAAAACTTAGGCTCTAGAAAATTCCCTTTATGTACCTTTATTTAGAAAGAACTTAGTTTCAGTTTCTAAATTGTTTATGGATGGATATTCTATTTCTTTTAATGACAGAGCTGTTATAAAAAGGAATAGGGAGAATATCTGTTCAGGTACATTGATAGGAAATTTGTATACACTTGAACCAAAACCTCCCACGATGCAAATTGAAGTTTATAACTCATCTTCTAATTCCAATAAGAGAAAAGAACCTTCGAAGATGAACCAAACATATCTTTAGCATCTTAGGCTTGGTCACATTAACCTAAGTAGAATTCAAAGGTTGATAGCTGATGGACCTTTGGGTTCATTAGTGGTGGAGGATCTCCCAACCTACGAATCTTGCTTGGAGGATAAAATGACCAAGAGGCCTTTTTAAGGCCAAGGGGTATAGAGCCAAAGATGTGTTAGAAATGGTTCATTCTGATTTGTGTGGTCCTATGACTATCCAGGCAAGAGGTGGTCTTAAATATTTCGTCTCTTTCATAGATGATTATTCAAGATATGGATGACACTATGATCTGATCGTGGTGGTGAGTACCTCTTGGGAGAGTTTAGGAACTACTTATTAGAGAATGGGAATCAATCCCAATTAACTGCACCTGGCACACCCCAGCAGAATGGTGTAGCAGAGCGAAGGAATAGGACTCTTATGGAGATGGTTAGATCGATGATGAGTTATGTTGACTTGCCAAATTTGTTCTGGAGATATGCTCTAGATACGGCGGTGTACATTCTAAACTTGGTTCCATCTAAATCAGTGCCTTCTACTCCCACAAAATTGTGGACTGGGCGAAAGCCTAGTCTAAGACATATTCGGATATGGGGAGTCTAGCACATGTGCTGAAGGCAGATGCTGGTAAGTTGGAACCTCGTACATAAGTACGCATGTTCATTAGCTATCCTAGAGGAATGAAGGGTGGATTGTTTTATAGTCCTAGAGATCAGAGGGTGATCATTAGCATGAACGCCAGATTTCTAGAGGACGACTATGTGATGAACCACAAGCCCAAGAGTAAAATTGTTCTGGAAGAGTTAAAAGGGGAAGTCACTTCTTTAGTACCACCGGTACAAGAGGATATACCACATGTCACTGCACCGCGTGTCATAGAGGATACACAAGTGATACCTCACCGTAGTGGGAGGGTTGTGAGACAGCCTGATAGATTCATGTTCTTGGGAGAATCTTCTGATTTGGTCCCTGGCGAACATGAACCTGATCTTTGGACATATGACGAGGCAATCCAAGATAAAGATGCAGTATCTTGGCAAAGTGCAATGAATGCTGAGATTGAATCTATGGATTCAAATCAAGTCTGGGAGCTAGTAGAACCACCCGATGGTGTAAAAACCATTGGATGCAAGTGGATCTACAAGAGAAAGAGAGGAATAGATGGGAAGGTTGAGACCTTCAAAGCGAGGCTTGTTGCGAAGGGGTATACTCAGAAAGAGGGTATCGATTATGAGGAGACCTTTTCTCCAGTAGCCATGCTTAAGTCTATCTGGATTCTTTTATGCATAGCAGCTCATATGAATTATGAGGTGTGGCAGATGGATGTCAAGATAACTTTCCTTAATGGAAGTCTTGAGGAAAATATCTACATGAAGTAACCAGAGGGATTCATTGCTAAGGGCAAAAAGCATCTTGTATGTAAGTTTAATCGGTCCATTTATGGATTAAAGCAAGCTTCAAGGTCTTGAAACATTCGATTTGATGAGGTAATCCAAGATTATGAATTTATTCAAAGTCCGGATGAGTCTTGTGTATACAAGAGATGTGACGGAAACATAGTGGTATTTCTTGTACTATATGTAGATAACATTTTGGTGATTGGCAACAATATCAAAGTGTTATCGGACGTCAGGGTATGGTTGTCCAAACAGTTTGATATAAAGGACTTGGGAGAAGTGGGACACAACCTTGGGATCAAGGTTATTGTGTTTATCTCAAGCTTCATACATAAACACGATAATGGATCGTTTTAGCATGCAAAACTCCAAGAAAGGTTTTCTACCTTTCAGGCATGGAGTTCCTTTATCTAAGGAGATGTGTCCTAGATCATCTGAGGAGATAGAGGAGATGAAGACGGTTCCTTATGCTTCGGCAGTAGGAAGCCTCATGTGTGCGATGCTATGTACGAGACCAGATATCTGCTTTGTCGTGGGCATGGTCAGCAGATATCAGAGTAATCTAGGACATGGACAATGGACTACAATAAAGCATATATTGAAGTGCCTGAGAAGGACTAGAGATTATATGCTAGTTTACCGGCTAGATCAATTACTCCCTGTGGGTTACATGGATTGCGACTTCCAATCAGATAGGGATAACAGTAAATCTACCTCAGGTTTTGTGTTTACTTTGGGAGGTGGAGCTATTGTATGGAGGAGTTTCTAGCAGAAATGCGTGGCGGACTCCACTATGGAAGCTGAGTATGTGGCAGCCTCTGAGGCGGCCAAAGAAGTTGTATGGCTCAGGAACTTCCTGATGGACTTGGATGTGATTCCTGGTTTTCCAAGAACTATCACAATTTATTGTGATAATAATGGTGCAGTTGCAAACTCGAAGGAACCATGAGCCCATAAGGTAAGTAAATACATAGAGCGCAAGTACCACCTGATACGAGAAATCGTAAAGGAGGTAGAAGTTGTTGTCGCCTAGATTGCATCAGAGGATGACCTGGTAGACCCTTTTCACTAAGGCTATTCTAGCGAGAGCTTTGATAGGCATGTGGAGGGAAGAGGAATCAGATGTATGGCAGTATGAGGACAACATAGTCTTTTAGTATAAGTGGGCGATTGTAGGGATGTATACTGAAAAGTCTATCTTTTCTATGTAACATCTTTATTTTTGAAATAAGAATCACATGATCATTGTTTGCATATTTTTATGCACATTGTCTAATAAGTTACATTGTAGATAATATGGTGTGTGGTGTCACACGGGAGATCATGTTATCGGCTCCTTGTAAAGTATAAGTAAAGCCTCACAACCTAGATGGCTTTGGACAAACCATCGGAATGGTTGTAGTGTGATTTGGTGTTAGTTTGTCTTGACCATAGAATCACACTAGTGCACTTTGTGTGTATTGAGCAGGACTGACTTAGAGGTGATTCGATTTATTGCTGACTACATAATCGAATCGAACCACAGATATTATTTAGTACATGCTCTTAATCCCGATATAATAACGGGCACATATACTTAGTACTCATCTCTTTGATTTACCAATGGGCGAGATTTATAGATTAAATCGATAGGCTTGGTAAGTTGGGAGATGATATTATTTATATGGTGTGTCGTTGATTATAGGAGGAAACCGTGTCCTATATATTAGGATGATGATGTCCCCTTAAGGAGCTCATAAGGTTCATCATGTAAACCCTGCAGGTGGATTTGGTCTGGCATGATGAAAAGGTTGAGTGGTACTGCTCAAGGAGTTAGATGTTGATTAATTAATGGTCAGTAAATTAATTAATCGACGGACATTCGAAATCTTAAACACGGGGAGAAAATGTACAAATAATATATGGAGCCCATATTATCATATGGGGGTTGGTGAGGTAGATCAATGATGAACCTTTAGTGGATTGGATCATCATTAGTGGATCGGACTTTATGTGGGCTTGATCCATGGGTGGCCAAGACCCAACTCTTCCTCATGGTCCCTAATGTAGCCTATTAACACCTCATGATGCTTAGATCCAAAGAATAGATTAAATCTCTAGATCCGACGGTTGAGATTAAATCTCTAAATCCGACGGTTGAGATTAAATCTCTAGATCCGACGGTTGAGATTAAATCCCTAGAACCAATGGAGGAGATTAATCCAAGGCATAAACCCAACTCTATAAATAAGGTTTATTGGCTTGGACGGCAACAAAATGATAAGGGGATTAGGGTTTGCTTCCTTTGGAGGCTAGGAATCCTAGTTGGTTTAGGATTAGGTTTGGGTGGCTAGGGTTTTGGGAGCTAAGGGTGGGCGGCCACAAGTGGATGAGGGTTTTCCTTCTTCTTCCTAAGGTTGGCCAGCCAATATTCTTCTCCTCTCTACCTTGTCATGAGCTCATCCTATTCTTATTCCCCTCTTCCATGGCCGACCAAAAGGGGAGCTAGGATTAGGGTTTGGAGGCTTAGGGTTTAGGAGGCTTGGGTGGCACCAAATAAGGAAGGTTTCTTTCTTCTTCATCCCTTGGTGGCCGGCACCCACAGCCCTATCCCAGCCCTTGGGTGGCATCCAAAGACCCCTTCTCCTTCTCCTTAGGTGGTGGAAACAAGATATAGGGTTTCCCTTGGTGTCTTGATTGTTTTCCATCATCTTCTCCACCTTCTAGTTGGCCGGCGGCAAGGACAGTGTATGCTCCTTGCTGGTTGGTTTTAGGGAGGAGAAAATCCTTGTTTCTACTCTTCCTCTTGCTTTGGAAGAGCAAGGAAGGAAGATTTGCGATCTAGGAGCTTCGACTTTTGGTAGATCGTCGCCCACACGACGTCCATAAGGAGGAAGGTCATACATTAGAAGATCGAGAGACATTCCTATTCTACTTTCTTCTTTTGTTTGTTGCTTGTTTTTGTTTTTCAATTATAAGCATGTTATAAATCTGTAAATGGCTAAATAATACTTGGATCTCGAACATAAACATGAAAACCAACGATTCGGACATCGTTTATTCCGCGGCTACTCGTAGAATAGAGGATGGTCACTTGAACAACTAGTTTGTTCAAATGACCTCTCTAAACGAATAGCACGACAATGGCTTGGTGGTTTGGGCAATCTCTTTTGTCTAGGATTAAATTTATTTTAATCTGGGGACATCGAATCGATCACCATAGACAAGCTACCGACGTGAAGTGGGAAGCGAAGTTTCCCCTCACGGACTCAATAAGCTAAAACCATTAAATTTGTATGAGAGCTTCCAGGGTAAAACCCCTCAAACCAGGAATTACATCCAAGTCCATCAGGAAGTTCCTGAGCCACACAGCTTCTTTGGCCGCCTCAGAGGCCGCCACATACTCAGCTTCCATGGTAGAGTCCGCCACACATTTCTTCTTGACACTCCTCCATACAATGGCTCCACCTCCCAAAGTAAACACAAAACCTGAGGTAGACTTACTGTTATCCCTATCTGATTTGAAGTCAGAATCTGTATAACCCACAGGGAGTAATTGGTCTGCATGGTAAACTAGCATATAATCCCTAGTCCTTCTTAGGTACTTCAATATATGCTTTACCGCAGTCCAATGTCTCTGTCCTGGATTACTCTGATATTTGCTGACCATGCCCATGGCAAAGCATATATCTGGTCTCGTACATAGCATCGCATACATGAGGTTTCCTACCGCCGAAGCATAAGGAACCGCCTTCATCTCCTCTATCTCCTCAGATGTTCTAGGACAAATCTCCTAAGATAAAGGAACTCCATGCTTGAAAGGTAGAAAACCTTTCTTGGAGTTCTGCATGCTAAAACAAGTAAGGATAGTGTCAATGTATGAAGCTTGGGATAAGCACAACATCCTTTTCCTGCGATCCCTTATAACCTTGATCCCAAGGATGTGTCCCACTTCTCCCAAATCTTTCATATCAAACTGTTTGGACAACCATACCCTTACATCCGATAACACCTTGACATTGTTGCCAATTAACAAAATGTCATCTACATATAGTACAAGAAATATCACTACGTTTCCGTCACATCTCTTGTATACACAAGACTCATCCGGACTTTGAATAAATCCATAAGACTGGATTACCTCATCAAAGCGGATGTTCCAAGACCTCAAAGCTTGCTTCGATCCATAAATGGACCGATTAAGCTTACACACAAGATGCTCTTTGCCCTTTGTAATGAATCCCTCTGGTTGCTTCATATAGATGTTTTCCTCAAGACTTCCAATAAGGAAAGCTGTCTTGACATCCATCTGCCATACCTCATAATGCAGGGAGTTGCTTCTGAGGCTCATTGGCTCCCATGTCCCCGGATTAAAATTTTCACTAATGAAAGAATTAATCCGGATGGGATGAGCTTCCTTAGCACAACCATTTCATCGTCGTGCTAACAACATGAGTGATCCCTTGAACAAACTAGTTGTTCAATCAACACAACTCTTCTAGTTGGTCAGCCGCGGAAGAGACGACGGACGGATCGCCGGTTTTTGTGTTTGTCTTCGGGGTCCATGATTATACAATATATTTTCATACACACACATGTATAATCAAAACATAAAAGAACATGCTCAGATCTATAATTAAAGTTAAAAGAACTTTATACCTTACGATCTTCTACCATATGTCCTATCCTTCTCGTGGACGACGTGTGGACGAAGATCCTCCACGAGTAAAAGCCTTCTAGATCGTGTTCTTCCCTTCTTTGTCTGCTGCGAACAAAGAGAAGAACCAACAATTACCTATCCTTTCTAGAACCGGCCACCAAATTAGGGAATTTGGTGCAACCGCCGGCCAAGGAGCAAGTGGATGAAGCGCCGGCCAACTTGAAGAGGGGTTGCCACCGGCCACCAAGGAGAAAGGGAGGAGGAAGAGCGTCGGCCACCAATGGAAGGAGAACCGCCGGCCAAGGAAGAAGGGAGAGGCCTCTAGGATGGGCGCCGGCCAAGTCTTGATGGAGGAGGATGGGCGTCGGCAACAACTAGAAGGTAGAAGGTTGCCGCCCAAGCTTTTGCTCCAAAACCCTAGCCGCCCAAAAAACCCTAGCCGCCCACTTTTTGGAAGAACCAAAACCCTAATTCCAATTCCATTAATTGTCGCCCAACCCTTAGCCATCTATATATAGAGTTGGGCCTAAGCCTCCTTTAATCTCCACCGTCAGATCTAGGGATTTAATCTCCACCGTCGGATCTAGGGTTTTATCCCAACCGTCGAATCTAGGGTTTAATCCCAACCGTCGGATCTAGGCTTTCATCCCAACCGTCGAATCTAGGGTTTTATCCCAACCGTCGGATCTAGGGTTTAATCCCAACCATCGGATCTAGGGTTTAATCCCAACCGTCGGATCTAGGGTTTCATCCCAACCGTCGGATCTAGGGATTTAATCCCAACCGTCGATTCTAAGGTTTCATCCTAACCATCGGATCTAGAGATTAACCATCGGATATTTAATCCAATGATCTTCTAAGGTTTTACATTCATCTAGACTTCATATTATATTAGGCTACGATAGGGACCATAAGGAGGAGTTGATCTTGGCCAATGGATCAACTAAAGCTTGATCCATCAATGATGTTCCATTCCACTAGAGGATCATCATTGAACTACCTCACCAACCCCCATAAATCAATATGGGCTCCATATATTATTTGTACATTTATCTCCCCGTGTTTAAGATATCGAATGTCCGTCAATTAATTGATTTACTGACCCTCAATTAATTAACATCTAATTCCTCGAGTAGTACCACTCAACCTTATCATCATGTTGACTAAGTCAACCAGCTGGGTTTACATGATGAACCTTATGAGCTCCTCAAGGGGGCATCATCAACCTAATATATAGGACACGGTTTCCTCCTATAATCAACGGCACACCATGTAAATAATATTATTTCCCAACTTACCGGGCATATTGATTTAATCCATCTAAATCTCACCCTCTGGTAAATCAAAGAAATAAACACTAAGTACATGTGCTGCTATTATATCGATTAAGAGCATGTATCAACATAATATCCGAGGTCCGATTCAATTATATAGTCAAGAATAAATCAAACACCTCTATGTCTGGCCCTCCTACAATACACCTAAGTGTACTAGTGTAACTCTATGTTCAAGATAAAACAATACCAAGCTACACTACAACCATGCCAATGGTTTGTCCAAAACCATCTTGGTTGTGAGCCTCTACTTATATTTTACAAGGGACTGATAACATGATCTTTGTGCTACACCAAGCACCATGTTATCTACAATGTAAAATATTAGACAATATGCACACACATATAATAAATATATAAAGTGCAAACAATGATCATGTGATTCTTATTTCAAAATAAAATGTTCATAAAAAAGAGCTAGGCTTAGATACATTCCAACAATCTCCCACTTATACTAAAAGACTATATGCCACATCACTCGCCATACATCCGATCCCCATGTCCTCCACATGCCTATCAAACGCTACCGGAAGGGCCTTAGTGAATGGATCCGCCAGTTATCCTCGATGCAATCTTGGCAGACGAACTTCTCCTCGCTTTACAATCTCTCGATGAGGTGGTACTTGCGCTATGTGTTTACTTGCCTTATGGGGCTCGAGGTTCCTTCGAGTTTGCAATCGCATTGTTATTATCACAATAAATTGTGATAGTTGGCAAACCAGAATCACATCTAAGTCCATCAAGAAGTTCTGAGCCATACAAATTCCTTGGTCGCCTTTAGGTCCACATACTCTTCCATGGTAGAGTCCTCCACGATTGCTGACACTCCTCCATACTATGGCTCCACCTCCAAAAGTAAACACAAACCCCGAGGTAGAATTACTCTTGTCCCTATCTTATTGGAAATCCGAATCCCTGTAACCCACAGGGACTAATTGATCTGCCCGGTAAACCAGCATATAATCCCTAGTCCTTCTCAGGTACTTCAATATATGCTTTACCACAGTCCAATGTCCCTGTCCAGGATTACTCTGATATATGCTAACCATGCCCACGGTAAAGCAGATATCCGGTCTCGTACATAGCATGACATACATGAGGCTTCCTACTGCCGAAGCATAAGGAACCGCCTTCATGTCCTCTATCTCCTTTGATGTTTTGGGACACATCTCTTTAGATAAAGGGACTCCATGCCTAAAAGGTAGAAAACCTTTCTTGGAGTTCTGCATGCTAAAATGAGCAAGGATAGTGTCAATGTATGAAGCTTGAGATAAGTACAACATCCTTTTCTTGCGATCCCTTATAACTTTGATCCCAAGGATGTGTCCCACTTCTCCTAAGTCCTTCATGTCAAACTGTTTGGACAACCATACCCTTACGTCTGATAACACTTTGATATTGTTTCCAACTAACAAAATGTCATCTACGTATAGTACAAGAAACACCACTATGTTTCCGTCACATCTCTTGTATACACAAGGCTTATCCGGACTTTGAATAAATCCATATGACTGGATTACCTCATCAAAGCGGATGTTCCAAGATCTAGAAGCTTGCTTCAATCCATAAATGGACCGATTAACCTTACATACAAGATGCTCTTTGCCTTTAGCAATGAATCCCTCTGGTTGCCGCATATAGATGTTCTCCTCAAGACTTCCGTTAAGGAAAGCTGTCTTGACATCCATCTGCCAAATCTCATAATCCATATGAGCAGCTATAGATAAGAGAATCCGGATAGACTTAAGCATAGCTACCGGCGAAAAGGTCTCCTCATAATCGATGCCCTCTTTCTGAGTATACCCTTTTGCAACAAGCCTAGCTTTGAAGGTCTCAACCTTCCCGTCTACTCCTCTCTTTCTCTTGTAGATCCACTTGCATCCAATGGTTTTTACACCATCGGGTGGCTCTACTAGCTCCCAGACCTGATTAGAATCCATAGATTCTATCTCTGAATTCATCGCTCTTTGCCAAGATACTGCATCTCTATCTTGGATTGCCTCATCATATGTCCAGGGATCAGGTTCATGTTCACCAGGGACTAAGTCCGAAGACTCTCCCAAAAACATGAATCTATTGGGTTGTCTAACAACCCTCCCACTACGACGAGGTGCCTCCTGTGTATGCTCTGTGACACGCGGTGCAGTGACTTGTGGTGTCTCCTCTTGTACCGGTGGTACTGAAGTCGGGACTTCCCCTGTCAACTCCTCAAGAACAATCCTACTCGTGGGCTTGTGGTTCATCACATAGTCCTCCTCTAGAAATCTGGCATTCGTACTCACGATCACCTTCTGATCTCTAGGACTATAGAATAAACCACCCTTCGTTCCCTTAGGGTAGCCAACAAACAAGCGTACTTCTGTACGAGATTCCAACTTACCAGCATCTCCCTTCAGCACATGTGCTGGACTACCCCAAATTCGAATATGTCTTAGACTAGGCTTTCGCCCAGTCCACAACTCTATGAGAGTAGAGGGTACTGACTTAGATGGAACCAAGTTCAAAATGTGTGCTGCTGTTTCCAGAGCAAACCCCCAGAACGAATCAGGTAACTCAGAATAACTCATCATCGATCTGACCATCTCCATAAGAGTCCTATTCCTTCGCTCTGCCACACCATTCTGCTGGGGTGTGCCAGGTGCGGACAATTGGGATTGAATCCCAGCCTCTGATAAGTAACTCCTAAACTCTCCCAAGAGGTACTCTCCACCACGATCAGATCGTAATGTCTTGATACTTTTGCCTTGACGGTTCTTCACATCAGCCTTGAATTCTTTGAACCTGTCAAAGCATTCAGACTTGCGGCGTATCAAGTAAATGTATCCATATCTTGAATAATCGTCTATAAAAGAGATGAAATATTCAAAACCACCCCTTGCTTGGATAGACATAGGACCGCACAAATCAGAATGAACCAATTCTAACACATCTTTGGCTCTATACCCCTTGGCCTTGAAGGGCCTCTTGGTCATTTTACCTTCCAAGCAAGATTCGCAGGTTGGGAGATCCTCCACCACTAATGAACCCAAAGGTCCATCAGCTATCAACCTTTGAATTCTGCTTAGGTTAATATGACCAAGCCTTAGATGCCAAAGATATGTCTGGTTCATTTACGAAGGTTCTTTTCTCTTATTAGACTTAGAAGATGAGTTATTTACTTCTATATGCATCATGGGAGTTTTCGGTTCAAGAGTATATAAATTGTCAACCAATGTACCAGAACAGATAATCTCCCTATTCCTTTTTATAACCACTTTGTCATTAAAAGAAATAGAATATCCATCCATAAACAATTTAGAAACTGAAATTAAATTCTTTCTAAAAGTAGGTACATAAAGACAATTTCTCAAAACCAAAACTTTATTCCTATCAAAAGATAAATAAACGTCTCCCACTGCAATAGCTGCCACCTTTGAAGCATTGCCCATGAAGACGGTAATCTCTCCCTCAGCTAGTCGTCGGGTTTCCTGGAACCCCTGTAAAGTATTGCAGACATGATCAGTGGATCCTATATCTACACATCAGGCACTGGTAGATAACACCGCTAAACATGTTTCAACAACTAAACAAGAAGATATACCTTTGTTCTTTTGGCGAGGACAGTCCGCCTTCCAATGTCCAGTCTGCTTGCAAGTGAAGCACTTGCCTTTCGGCTTCTTCACTCCTGCCTGAGGTCCCACTACCACCTTCTTCGCTCCACCTTGCTTCTTCTTCAACCTTTCGGTTTAGAGGAAGAAACCTTCTGAGCGACCATGGCTTGAGCACTCTGACGAAAAAGCCCCTCTGCCGCCTGGAGTTCTGTCAGAAGCTCCGCCAACGAATACAACCTCTTGTTCATGTTGTAGTTGAGGCGGAACTGCTCAAAACTCCTAGGCAGAGACTGGAGAATGATATCTACCTGGGTTTCCCCATCGATCTCAACTCCGAGGACTTCCATCTCATTAAGATGAGCCATCATCTTGAGAACATGATCCCTAACGGGTGTTCCCTCGATCATGGTGGTCGTCATCAAGTTTCTCATTGCCTCCTGCCTAGCCACCCTACTCTGATGTCCGAAAAGTTCCTTGAGATTGAACATCATGTCATAAGCTGTGGCTATGGCCTGATGCTGATGTTGCAGCACATTTGACATAGATGCCAAAATGTAACACCGCACCATCTCATCTGCCTTTACCCATTTCTTATAACGTTCTTTCTCCTTTTCATCAGAGTCATCGGTGGGCTTAGGAGGACAGACCTCGAAGAGTACAAATTTGTACTCCTCCGTAGTTAAGACAATATCCAGGTTTCTTTTCCAATCAATGTAGCTTGGTCCAGTAAGTTTGTTTTCTTTTAAAATCACAGCAAGTGGGTTGAAAGCCATTTGAAAATCCTAAAAATCACAATGATCAAAATATTAGATTTCAAATATTATTGATTCCTCAAAACAATAAAATTCCGAAATCAACCAACACCTCAAAACACCGAGAATATCGCATGCCACGATAGTGTGGACGTATACGAATTCTACATTTGTAAGAAGAGGTTTTACCCATTAATTTTATTATCTTGTCAACCTTACTTTTTGACAAATAAAATTAATAGTTGGTTCCTCTTTAGCCCTACAAATAAAAACAATGACTCCGATGGGGAGGATACTTTTTATTTGCATCTAAGTGTGCACCATTACACGATACTAAGGGAATTATTTCGGATTATGTGCCTTACCGATGGAGAAGTACACACGCTCCTAAATAATTTCCTATAACCATTATTTGACCTAGTGATCCACAAACAAACTCATCCGATGGGGAGGAAGGCACTCAAAGCCAACGCGCAAGTTTGTTGCATCACACATCAAATTGTAATGGAGGCCGCGGGAATTAATTAAAATGTCCCTCTCCCACTTAGTAAATTGAAAATGAGGAATTTTAAAATCATACACAACATGCATATAAAACAAATAAGCAATAAATATGGAAAAAAACAGAATTTTTTTTAACTATTATGGCATTGTCCTCCAATATGCATCCCGTCGTGTCGCCACCTCGTCCGCTCCATCTTTTCCCGTGTGCAAGTCACCAAAGAGTTCCGAGCTGAGATAAAACATTTTAATTTACATCCATCGATCCTATACTCCACGAAGAAGTGTACAAATAATCTAGATCGAAAGTAAACTAAAATGAGCGGCTAAACAATGCCGTATTTAATTACAAAAATTAAATACTAATCTAGCCTCGTCAACCCCGAGGATTCAAATAATAAATTTTTACACACATCCATTCACATACACACACATGACCATAATAGTCGGATCTTATGCCTGCAACCAAAGAGTTAAACTACGCATATCCTACTATTATCCGGCACATATAATATATGAAAAATGCATAAAAAATTAACCGAATCCTAAACACACAAAACCGGAAACCGTGGCTCTGATACCACTTTGCAAGGAGTTTCTTCGGAGGCTCATTGGCTCCCATGTCCCCGGATTAAAATTTTCACTAATGAAAGAATTAATCCGGATGGGATGAGCTTCCTTAGCACAACCATTTCGTCGTTGTGCTAACAACTTGAGTGATCGCTTGAATAAACTAGTTGTTCAAGCAACACAACTCTTCTAGTTGGTTAGCTGCGGAAGAGACGACGGACGGATCGCCGGTTTTTGTGTTTGTCTTCGGGGTCCATGATTATACAATATATTTTCATACACACACATGTATAATCAAAACATAAAAGAACATGCTCAGATCTGTAATTAAAGTTAAAAGAACTTTATACCTTACGATCTTCTACCGTATGTCCTATCCTTCTCGTGGACGACGTGTGGACGAAGATCCTCCACGAGTAGAAGCCTTCTAGATCGTGTTCTTCCCTTCCTTGTCCGCTGCGAAAAAAGAGAAGAACCAAATATTACCTATCCTTTCTAGAACCGGCCACCAAATTAGGGAATTTGGTGCAACCGCCGGCCAAGGAGCAAGTGGATGAAGCGCCGGCCAACTTAAAGAGGGGTTGCCACCGGCCACCAAGGAGAAAGGGAGGAGGAAGAGCGCCAGCCACCAATAGAAGGAGAACCGCCAGCCAAGAAAGAAGGGAGAGGCCTCTAGGATGGGCGCCGGCCAAGTCTTGATGGAGGAGGATGGGCGCCGGCAACAACTAGAAGGTAGAAGGTTGCCGCCCAAGCTTTTGCTCCAAAACCCTAGCCGCCCAAAAAACCCTAGCCGCCCACTTTTTGGAAGAACCAAAACCCTAATTCTAATTCCATTAATTGCCGCCCAACCCTTAGCCATCTATATATAGAGTTGGGCTTAAGCCTCCTTTAATCTCCACCGTCAGATCTAGGGATTTAATCTCCACCGTCAGATCTAGGGTTTTATCCCAACCGTCGGATCTAAGGTTTAATCCCAACTGTCGGATCTAGGGTTTCATCCCAACCGTCGGATCTAGGGTTTTATCCCAACCGTCGAATCTAGGGTTTAATCCCAACCGTCGGATCTAGGGTTTCATCCCAACCGTCGGATCTAGGGATTTAATCCCAACTGTCGATTCTAGGGTTTCATCCTAACCATCGGATCTAGGGATTTAATCCCAACCGTTGGTTCTAGGTTTTGTTTTACATTCTTGGATCTAGACTTCACAAGGATTATATTAGGCTACGATAGGGACCATAAGGAGGAGTTGAATCTTGGCCACCCGATGGATCGGAACCACACAAACTTGATCCATCAATGATGTTCCATTCCACTAGAGGATCATCATTGAACTACCTCACCAACCCCCATAAATCAATATGGGCTCCATATATTATTTGTACATTTATCTCCCCGTGTTTAAGATATCGAATGTCCATCAATTAATTGATTTACTGACCATCAATTAATTAACATCTAATTCCTCGAGTAGTACCACTCAACCTTATCATCATGTTGACTAAGTCAACCAGCTGGGTTTACATGATGAACCTTATGAGCTCCTCAAGGGGGCATCATCAACCTAATATATAGGACACGGTTTCCTCCTATAATCAACGGCACACCATGTAAATAATATTATTTCCCAACTTACCAGGCATATTGATTTAATCCATCTAAATCTCACCCTCTGGTAAATCAAAGAAATAAACACTAAGTACATGTGCCCGTTATAGAGCTAGGCTTTCAGTATACATTCCAACACATAATCCATATGAGCTACAATGCATTAGAGAATACGGATAGACTTAAGCATGGCTATCGGCGAAAAGGTTTCCTCATAATCGATACCCTCTTTCTGAGTATACCCCTTCGCAACAAGCCTCGCTTTGAAGGTCTAAACCTTTTCGTCTATTCCTCTCTTTCTTTTGTAGATCCACTTGTATCCAATGGTTTTTACACCATCGGGTGGTTCCACTAGCTCCCAGACCTGATTCGAATCCATAGATTCAATCTTTATTCATTGCATTTTACCAAGATACTGCATCTTTATCTTGGATTGCCTCGTCATATGTCCAGGGATCAGGTTCATGTTCACCAGGGACCAAATCAGAAGATTCTCCCAAGAACATGAATCTATCAGGCTGTCTCACAACCCTCCCACTACGATGAAGTATCACCTGTGTATCCTCTGTGACACGCGGTGCAGTGACTTGTGGTATATCCCCTTATACCGGTGGTACTAAAGAAGTTACTTCCTCTTTCAATTCCTCTAGAACAATCTTACTCATGGGCTTGTGGTTCATCACATAGTCTTCCTCTAGAAATCTGGCGTTCATGCTAACGATCACCCTCTGATCTCTAGGACTATAAAACAAACCACCTTTCGTTCCTCTAGGATAGCCAACGAACATGCGTACTTCTGTACGAGGTTCCAACTTACCAGCATCTGCCTTCAGCACATGTGCTGGACTCCCCCAAATCCGAATATGTCTTAGACTAGGCTTTCGCCCAGTCCACAATTCTGTGGGAGTAGAAGGCACTGATTTAGATAGAACTAAGTTCAGAATGTACACTGTCGTATCTAGAAAATATCCCCAGAACGAATCTGGCAACTCAGAATAACTCATCATCGATCTAACCATCTCCATAAGAGTCCTATTTCTTCGCTCTGCTACACCATTCTGCTGGGGTGTACCAGGTGCAGACAATTGGGATTGAATCCCAGCCTCTGATAAGTAATTCCTAAACTCTCCCAAGAGGTACTCACCACCACAATCAGATCGTAGTGTCTTGATACTTTTACCTTGACGTTTCTCCGCATCAGCCTTGAATTCTTTGAACTTGTCAAAACATTCAGACTTGCAGCGCATCAAGTAAATGTATTCATATCTTTAATAATCATCTATAAAAGAGATGAAATACTCAAAACCACCTTTAGCCTGGATAGACATAGGACCACATAAATCAGAATGAACCAATTCTAACACATCTTTGGCTCTATACCCCTTGGCCTTAAAAGGCCTCTTAATCATTTTACCCTCCAAGCAAGATTCGCAGGTTGGGAAATCTTCCACCACTAATGAACCCAAAGGTCCATCAGCTATAAACCTTTGAATTCACCTTAGGTTAATATGACCAAGTCTTAGATGCCAAAGATTTTTTTGGTTCATCTTCGAAGGTTCTTTTCTCTTATTGGAATTAGAATATGAGTTATTAACTTCAATTTGCATCGTGGGAGCTTTTGGTTCAAGTGTGTATAAATTTCCTATCAATGCACCCGAACAGATAATCTCCCTATTCCTTTTTATAACAACTCTGTCATTAAAAGAAATAGAATATCCATCCATAAACAATTTAGAAACTGAAATTAAATTCTTTCTAAATAAAGGTACATAAGGCAATTCTTAAGAACCAAAACTTTATTTTTCTCAAAAGATAAATGAACATCTCCCACTGCAACGGTTGCCACCTTCGTGGCATCGCCCAAGTATACGGTAATCTCCCCATCAGCCAGTCGTCTGGTTTCTTGGAACCCCTATAAAGTATTGCAGACATGATCAGTGGCTCCAGTATCTACACACCAGGTGCTGGTAGATAACACCGCTAAACATGTTTCAACAACTAGACCAAAAGATATACCATTGTTCAGCATGCGGTTGGGGCAGTCCTTCTTCCAGTGTCCAGTCTGCTTACAAGTGAAGCACTTGCCTTTCAGCTTCTTCACTCCTCCCTGAGTTCCTCCCACCGCCTTTGCCACAGCTTGTTTCTTCTTCTTCTTGCCTTTTAGCTTAGAAGTAGAAACCTTTTGAGCAACCATGGCATGCACATGAGCACTCTAACAAAATAGCCCCTCTGCCACCTGGAGTTCTGTCAGAATCTCCGCCAACGAATACAACCTCTTGTTCTTGTTGTAGTTCAGGTGAAACTGCTTAAAACTCCTAGGTAGAGACTAGAGAATGATATCGACCTGGGTTTCCCAATCGATCTCAGCTCCAAGGACTTCCAACTCATTCAAATGAGCCATCATCTTGAGAACATGATCCCTCACGGGTGTTCCCTCGATCATGGTGGTCGTCATCAAGTTCCTCATGGCTTCCTGTCTAGCGGCCCGATTCTGGTGTCCGAAAAGCTCTTTAAGATTGAGCATCATGTCATAAGCAGTGGGCATGGCTTGATGCTGATGTTGCAATACATTTGACATAGATGCCAAAATGTAGCACCGCGCCATCTCATCGGCCTTAATTCACTTCTTATAACTCTCCTCCTTTTCCCCAGAATCATCCGTAGGCTTAGGAGGGCACTCTTTGAGGAGTACATATTTGTATTACTCAGCAGTCAAGACAATGTCAAGATTCCTCTTCCAATCAACATAGTTGGGTCAAGTAAGTTTATTTTCTTTCAGTATCACAGCAAGCGGGTTGAAAGTCATTTTGAAAGAAAACCTAAGAATCACATAGATCAAAACATTATATTTCAAAAAATTATTGATTCCTCAAACAATAAAATTTTAAATTCAGCCAACACCTCAAAACACCGAGAATATCGTATGCCATGATAGTGTGGACGTATACGAATTCCATATTTGTAAGAGGAGGTTTTACCCATTAATTTTACTATCTTGTCAACCTAACTTTTTGACAAGTAAAATTAATAGTTGGTTCCTCTTTGACCCTATAAATAAAAGTAGTGACTCCGATTGGGAGGATACTTATATTTGTATCTAAGTGCTCACCATTACTCGGTACCAAGGTAATTATCTCGGGTTTTGTGCCTTCCGATGGGGAAGTACACACGCTCCTTAATAATTTCCTATAATCATATTCGACCTTGTGATCCGCAAACAAACTCATCCGATGGGGAGGAAGGCACTCAGAGCTGAAAATGCAAGTTTGTTTGCATCACATGTCAAATTGTAATGGAGGCCGTGAGAATTTATAAAAATATCCCTCTCCCACTTAGTAATTTAAAATTGAGGAATTTTCTAGCCTACGACATGCATATCAAACAATAAGCAATAAATATGAAAAATAATTATTTTCCAACTATTATGGATTTTGACTGCAATATGTCTCCCGTCGTATCGCCATCTCGTCCGCTCCTCCCTACGCTATGTACAAGCCATCCGGAGAACCGAGCCGAGAAAAAATATTTTAATTTACATCCATCGATCCTATACTCCACGAGGGAGTGTATATGAAATCTAGATCGAAAGTAAACTAAAATAAAAAGAGTGGCTACACAATGTCGTATCTAATTACAAAAATTAAATACTAGCCTCGTCAACCCCGAGGATTCAACAAAATATACAATTACACACATACAATCACATACACACATATGGCCATAATAGTTGGATCCTATGCCTGCAACCAAAAAGTTAACCTACGCACATCCTACTAATATCCGGCATATATAATATATGAAAAGTGCATAAAAGTAACCGAATCCTAAACACACAAAATCGAAAACCGTGGCTCTGATACCACTTGAAGGTAGGAAACTTCACTTCCCACTTCAACTCGGTCGCTTGTTCATGGTGATCCCATCGACGTCCCCAGATTAAAAAATTTAAGCCTAGACAAAAGGGATCACCCAAGCAACCGTTTCATCGTTGTGCTCTTCGATTAGAGTAGTCACTTGAACAAACTTGTTGTTCAAGCCACCAACCTCTATTCTACGAATAGCCGCGGAATAGACGATGTACAGATTGCCGGCTTTTGTGTTTATATTCAGGGTCCAAGTTATATTAGCCACAAAATAGAATATATCATGCATATATAATGGAAAAACAATTATAAACATGTTACATAAGAAAATAGACAAGTATTATACCTCTCGATCTTCTATCGTATGTCCTTCCTCCTTTTGGACGTCGTGTGGGCGACGATCTACCAAAAGTCGAAGCTCCTAGATCACCAATCTTCCTTCCTTGCTCGCTCCGAACAAGAGGAAGAATAAAAAACAAAACCCTTCTCCTTCCTTTATCCAACTAACAAACACCAACCTAGGTGCTTGCCACCGGCCAACAAGGAGAAGATGATGGAGATAGTTGTCAGCCAAGAGCTCCAAGGGAAGACCCTAAGCCTTGTTTCTGTTGGGATGTATACTGAAAGCCTAGCTCTTTGGTATGAACATTTTATTTTGAAATAAGAATCACATGATCATTGTTTGCACTTTATATTTATATATGTGCATATTGTCTAATACTTTACATTGTAGATAACATGGTGCTTTGGTGTGGCACAAAAGATCCTGTTATCAGTCCCTTGTAGAGTATAAGCAGAGGCTCACAACCAAGATGGTTTTGGACAAACCATTGGCATGGTTGTAGTGTAGCTTGGTATTGTTTTATCTTGAACATAGAGTTACACTAGTACACTTAGGTGTATTGAGCAGGACCGACATAGAAGTGATTCAATTTATTGCTGACTGCATAATTGAATCGGACCTCGGATATTATGTTGTACATGCTCTTAATCCCGATATAATAACAGGCACATGTACTTAATATTTATTTCTTTGATTTATCAGAGGGTGAGATTTCTATGGATTAAATCAATATGCCCGGTAAGTTGGGAAATGATATTATTTACATGGTGTGCCGTTGATTATAGGAGGAAACCGTGTCCTATATATTAGGTTGATGATGTCCCCTTGAGGAGCTCATAAGGTTCATCATGTAAACCTGCAGTTGACTTAGTCAACATGATGATAAGGTTGAGTGGTACTACTCGAGGAGTTAGATGTTAATTAATTGATGGTCAGTAAATCAATTAATTGACGGACATTCGATATCTTAAACACGGGGAGATGGATGTACAAATAATATATGGAACCCATATTAATTTATGGGGATTGGTGAGGTAGTTCGATGATGATCCTCTAGTGGAATGGAACATCATTGATGGATCAAGTTTGTGTGGTTCCGATCCATCGAGTGGCCAAGACCCAACTCCTCCTCATGGTCCCTATCGTAGCCTAATATAAACCTCATGAAGTCTAGATCAAATGATGGAAAACAAATCTCTAGATCCGACAGTTAGGATTAAATCCCTAGAACCGACGGTTGAGATTAAATCTCTAGATCCGACGGTTGGGATTAAAACCCTAGAACCGATGGTTGAGATTAAATCTCTAAATCCGACGGTTGAGATTAAAACCCTAGAACCGACGGTGGAGATTAAACCAAGGCCTAAACCTAACTCTATATAAAAGGGAGAGGAAAGGTTGGATAAGGTGGGCGGCAAGTTTAAAATATTGATAAAAAAAATTTCATAATTCTATGCCACCTTAGGCGGCAAGATTAGAATTAGTTAAAAAAAAATTTAAGATTAGAATTGGTGAAAAAAAAAATTTCCTATGCCACCTTGGGCGGCAAGATTATAGGAAGAAAATTTTTTTTACTAATTCCTTGCTACCCTTGGGAGGCAAGAAAATTGGGAATTAGTTCCTATATTTTTGGCTACCTCATCAATAACCAACTTTCTCCTAAGTTCTATAAATAGGGGCTTAGTCTTGGGCGGAAGAAAGGGATATGGATTAGGGTTAGGGTTTGGTTGATGGGGTTGGGCGGCTAGGGTTAGGGTTTTGGGATTAGGTTGGGCGGCAACATGAAGATGAAGATCTTCTTCTTCTTCCTTCTAAGTGTTGGTCGGCCACTATCCATGTTCCCTATACCTTGGCCGGAGCTCAACCTATTCTCCTTCCCTTCATCCTTGGCCGGAAATTAGGAAAGCTTTGTCTAGGGTTTGGGCGGCAACAAGGAGGAGGATTGTTTTCCTTTCCTTTCTCCAAGTGTTGGCCGGCGCCCATACCCTTGGTGTTTCTCTTTCGGTTGGCTTCCATACTCCATTCCATCTTCTCTTTGGACCGGCGGCAAACATCATGCTTGGAGCTTGATGGTTGGTCCTAGATAAGAGATGAGTTTTGTTTCCATTTTGTTCTCTCTATTCTTGGGGCCGGCGGCATCAATCCTTTGTGGATTGGTGGTTGGCTCAAGCAAGAAGGGAAAGAGAGTTCTTCTTTCTTTGGATTGAAGAAGATCTAGGATGCTTCAACTTGTGGAGGATCTTTGCCCACACGAAGTCTACAAGGAGGTTAGGACATACGATAGAAGATCAAGAGGTATAAAAGTTTTATAACTTTTATTATTGTTCTTTGCATGTTCTTATTGATATGCTAGCTTATGTTCTTTATGTTAGTATATGTTGATTATACTAGTTTACATTTGTATGTATTTGTATAATCATGGACCCCGAATAAGAAACACAAAAACCGCGATGATCCGTCGCGCTCTTCCGCGGCTAATCGACTAGAAGAGTTTGGTTGCTTGAACAACTAGTTTGTTCAAGCGATCGCTCGAGTCGTTGGCACGACGATGAATTGGTTGTGCTTAAGAAACTCATCCCATCTGGATTAGTTTTCATTAGTGAAAATTTTAATCCAGGGACATGGGAGCCTATGAGCATTCCGAGAAATAGCACATTGCCAACAATTGGTATCAGAGCCACGGTTTCCGGTTTTGTGTGTTTTAGATTCGGTTACTTTTCACGCACTTATCATATATTGTGTATGCCGGATAATAGTAGGATGTGCGTAGGCTAACTTTTTGGTTGCAGGCATAAGATCCAACTATTATGGCTATATATGTGTGTATGTGATTGCATGTGTGTGTGATTGTATATTATTTGAATCCTCAGGGTTGACGAGGCTAAATTAGTATTTAATTTTTGTAATTGAATATGGCATTGTTTAGCCAATCTTTATTTTATTTTACTTGCGATCTAGATTTCATGTACACTCCTATAGGATCGATGGATGTAAAATAAAATAGGTTTTATTCTCGGCTCGGATCTCCGGATGGCTCGTACATGGCGTAGGAGGAGCGGACGAGGTGGCGACACGACGGGACGCATATTGGAGAACAATGCCATAATAGTTGGAAAAATTCTGATTTTTCCATATTTATTGCTGATTTATTTTATATGCATGTTGTGTGTGCTTGAAAATTCCTCATTTGTAATTTACTAAGTGGGAGAGGGACATTTTAATTAATTCCCGCGGCCTCCATTACAATTTGATGTGTGATGCAACAAACTTGTGTGTCGGCTCTGAGTGCCTTCCTCCCTGAGGACGGGTTTGTTTGCGGATCACTAGGTCAAATAATGGTTATAGGAAATTATCTAGGAGCATGTGTACTTCCACAGAGGTAAGGCACATAATCCAAAATAATTCTCTTAGTATCATGTAATGGTGCACACTTAGATGCAAATAAAAGTATCCTCCCCATAGGAGTCACTGCTTTTATTTGTAGGGCCAAAGAGGAACCAACTATTAATTTTATTTGTCAAAAAGTAAGGTTGACAAGATAATAAAATTAATGGGTAAAACCTCCTCTTACAAATGTAGAATTCGTATACGTCCACACTGCGTGGCATGCGATATTCTCGGTGTTTTGAGGTGTTGGTTGATTTCGAAATTTTATTGTTAGAGGAATCAATAATTTTTTAAAATCTAAAGTAATGATCTATGTGATTCTTAGGATTTTCAAAATTGACTTTCAGTCCACTTACTGTGAGACTAAAGGAAATAAACTTACTGTATCCAAATAATATTGATTGGAAAAGATTCTAGATATTGTCTTATCTGCTAAGGTGTACAAGTATGCACTGTTCAAAGAGTGTCCTCAAGCCATCATTGCTCAAAAGGGTTTCTACTTCTTAGCCGAAAGGCAAGAAGAAGAAGAAACAAGGTGAAGCAAAGATGGTGGGAGGATCTCAGGGAAGAGTGAAGAAGCCGAAAGGCAAGTACTTCACTTACAAGCAGGATGGACATTAGAAGGAGGAATGTCCCAATTCAAAACAGAACAAAGGTATATCTTTTAGACTAGTCATTGAAACATGATTAGCGGTGATATCTACCGGCACCTGGTAAGTAGATACGGGAGCCACTAATCATGTCTGCAACAATTTGCAGGGGTTCCAGGAAACCTGATGACTAGCTAAAGGGGATATTACCATTTACTTGGGCAATGCCATGAAGATGGCAGCTATTGCAGTGGGAGATGTTTTATTTATCTTTTGAAAAAAATAAAGGTTTTTGGTTCTTAAGAATTTCCTTTATGTACCCTTATTTAGAAAGAATTGATTTCGGTTTCTAAATAGTTTTTGGATGGATAATCTATTTATTTTCATGACGGATATGTTATAAAAGGAATAGGGACATTATCTATTCAGGTACATAGATAGGAAATTTATAACTTGAACCACAAGCTCCCACGATGCAAATAGAAGTTAATAACTCATCTTCTAATTCCAATAAGAGAAACGAACCTTCAAAGATGAACCAAACATATCTTTGGCTTCTTAGGCTTGGCCACATTAACCTAAGCAGAATTCAAAGGTTGATAGCTGATGGACCTTTGGGTTCATTAGTGGTGGAGGATCTCTGAACCTACGATTCTTGCTTGGAGGGTAAGATGACCAAGAGGCCTTTTTAAGGCCAAGGGGTATAGAGCCAAAGATTTGTTAGAAATGGTTCATTCTGATTTGTGAGGTCCTATGACTATCTAGGCAAGAGGTAATCTTGAATATTTTGTCTCTTTCATAGACGATTATTCAAGATATGGATGACACTATGATCTGATCGTGGTGGTGACAACCTCTTGGGAGAGTTTAGGAACTACTTATCAGAGGTTGGGATTCAATCCCAATTGATCGCACGCACACCCCCAGCTGCAGCGATTTAAAGAATAGGACTCTTATGGAGATGGTTAGATCGATGATGAGTTATTCGACTTGTTTTGTAGTCCTAGAGATCGAGGTGATCGTTAACACGAATGCCGATTTCTAGAGGAAGACTATGTGATAAGCCACAAGCCCAAGAGTAAAATTGTTCGGAGGAGTTAAAGGGAAGTCACTTCTTTAGTACCACCGCATAAGAGGATATACCACATGTCAGCACAGTGTGTCACGGAGGATACAGGATGATACCTCGTCGTAGTGGGAGGGTTGTTAGACAACCTCTTAGATTCATGTTTTTGGACAAATCTTCTGATTTGGTCCCTAGCAAACATGAACCTGATCCCTAGACATACGATGAGGCAATCCAAGATATAAATACAGCATCTTTGCAAAGTGCAATGAATACTGAGATTGAATCTATGGATTCAAGACAGGTCTGGGAGCTCTTATGCATAGCAACTCATATGGATTATGAGGCGTGACAGATGGATGTCAAGACAGCATTCCTTAGTGGAAGTCTTGAGGAATCCATCTACATGAAGCGACCAGAGGGATTCATTACTAAGGGCAAAGAGCGTATTGTATATAAGCTTAATCGGTTCGTTAATGGACTGAAGCAAGCCTTGAAGTCTTGGGACATCCGCTTTGAGGAGGTAAATCCAGTCTTATGGATTTATTCAAAGTTCGGATGAGTCTTGTGTATATCAGAGATGTGACGGAAACGTAGTGGTATTTTTGTACTATACGTAGATGACATTTTGGTGGTTGGCGACAACATCGAAGTGTTATCAGACGTAAGGGTATGGTCGTCCAAACAGTATGATATGAAGGACTTGGGAGAAGTGGGTCACAACCTTGGGATCAAGGTTGTTGTGCTTATCTCAAGCTTCATACATAGACATGGTTTTGGATCGTTTTAGCATACAAAACTCCAAGAAGGGTTTTCTACCCTTCAGGCATGGAGTTCCTTTATCTAAGTAGATGTGTCCTAGATCATCTGAAGAGATAGAGGAGATATAGGCAGTTCCTTATGCTTCAGCGGTAGGAAGCCTAATGTATGCTATGTACGAGACCAGATATCTGCTTTGTCGTAGGCATGGTCATGAGATATCGAGTAATTAGATAGGACATTGAACTGCGGTAAAGCATATATTGTAGTGCCTGAGAAGGACTAGGGATTATATGCTAGTTTACCGGGCAGACCAATTACTCCCTGTGGGTTGCATGGATTACGATTTCCAATCAGATAGGGATAACAGTAAGTCTACCTCAGGTTTTGTGTTTACTTTAGGAGGTGGAGCCATTGTATGGAGGAGTGCCCAGCAGAAATGCGTGGCGGACTCCACCATGGAAGCTGAGTATGTGGCAGCCTATGAGGCAGCCAAAGAAGCTGTGTGGCTCAGGAACTTCCTGATGGACTTGGATGTGATTCCTGGTTTGCCCAGAACTATCACAATTAATTGTGATAATAATGGTGCAGTTGCAAACTCGAAGGAACCACGAGCCCATAAGGCTAGTAAACACATAGAGTGCAAGTACCACCTGATACGAGAAATCGTAAAGGAGGTAGAAGTTGTTGTCGCCTAGATTGCATCAGAGGATGACCTGGTAGACCCTTTCACTAAGGCCCTTCTAGAGAGAGCTTTGATAGGCAAGTGGAAGGAAGGGGAATCAGATGTATGGCAGTATGATGACAGCATAGTCTTTTAGTATAAGTGGGAGATTGTTGGGATGTATACTGAAAGCCTAGCTCTTTGGTATGAACATTTTATTTTGAAATAAGAATCACATGATCATTGTTTGCACTTTATATTTATATATGTGCATATTGTCTAATACTTTACATTGTAGATAACATGGTGCTTGGGTGTAGCGAAGATCATGTTATCGGTCCTTATGAATATAAGTAGAGGCTCACAACCAAGATGGTTTTGGACAAACCATTGGCATGGTTGTAGTGTAGCTTGGTATTGTTTTATCTTGAACATAGAGTTACACTAGTACACTTAGGTGTATTGAGCAGGACCGACATAGAGGTGATTCAATTTATTGCTGACTGCATAATTGAATCGGACCTCGGATATTATGTTGTACATGCTCTTAATCCCGATATAATAACGGGCACATGTACTTAATATTTATTTCTTTGATTTATCAGAGGGTGAGATTTCTATGGATTAAATCAATATGCCCGGTAAGTTGGGAAATGATATTATTTACATGGTGTGCCGTTGATTATAGGAGGAAACCGTGTCCTATATATTAGGTTGATGATGTCCCCTTGAGGAGCTCATAAGGTTCATCATGTAAACCCTGCAGGTTGACTTAGTCAACATGATGATAAGGTTGAGTGGTACTACTCGAGGAGTTAGATGTTAATTAATTGATGGTCAGTAAATCAATTAATTGACGGACATTCGATATCTTAAACACGGGGAGATGGATGTACAAATAATATATGGAGCCCATATTAATTTATGGGGGTTGGTGAGGTAGTTCGATGATGATCCTCTAGTGGAATGGAACATCATTGATGGATCAAGTTTGTGTGGTTCCGATCCATCGGGTGGCCAAGACCCAACTCCTCCTCATGGTCCCTATCGTAGCCTAATATAAACCTTATGAAGTCTAGATCAAATGATGGAAAACAAATCTCTAGATCCGACGGTTAGGATTAAATCCCTAGAACCGACGGTTGAGATTAAATCTCTAGATCCGACGATTGGGATTAAAACCCTAGAACCGACGGTTGAGATTAAATCTCTAAATCCGACGGTTGAGATTAAAACCCTAGAACCGACGGTGGAGATTAAACCAAGGCCTAAACCTAACTCTATATAAAAGGGAGAGGAAAGGTTGGATAAGGTGGGCGGCAAGTTTAAAAGATTGATAAAAAAATTTTCCTAATTCTATGCCACCTTGGGCGGCAAGATTAGAATTAGTTAAAAAAAAATTTAAGATTAGAATTGGTGAAAAGAAAAATTTTCCTATGCCACCTTGGGCGGCAAGATTATAGGAAGAAAAAAAATTTTACTAATTCCTTGCTACCCTTGGGAGGCAAGAAAATTGGGAATTAGTTCCTATATTTTTGGCTACCTCATCAATAACCAACTTTCTCCTAAGTTCTATAAATAGGGGCTTAGGCTTGGGCGGAAGAAAGGGATATGGATTAGGGTTAGGGTTTGGTTGATGGGGTTGGGTGGCTAGGGTTAGGGTTTTGGGATTAGGTTGGGCGGCAACATGAAGATGAAGATCTTCTTCTTCTTCCTTCTAAGTGTTGGCCGGCCACTATCCATGTTCCCTATACCTTGGCCGGAGCTCAACCTATTCTCCTTCCCTTCATCCTTGGCCGGAAATTAGGAAAGCTTTGTCTAGGGTTTGGGCGGCAACAAGGAGGAGGATTGTTTTCCTTTCCTTTCTCCAAGTGTTGGCCGGTGCCCATACCCTTGGTGTTTCTCTTTCGGTTGGCTTCTATACTCTATTCCATCTTCTCTTTGGACCGGTGGCAAACATCATGCTTGGAGCTTGATGGTTGGTCCTAGATAAGAGATGAGTTTTGTTTCCATTTTGTTCTCTCTATTCTTGGGGCCGGCGGCATCAATCCTTTGTGGATTGGTGGTTGGCTCAAGCAAGAAGGGAAAGAGAGTTCTTCTTTCTTTGGATTGAAGAAGATCTAGGATGCTTCAACTTGTGAAGGATCTTCGCCCACACGAAGTCTACAAGGAGGTTAGGACATACGATAGAAGATCAAGAGGTATAAAAGTTTTATAACTTTTATTATTGTTCTTTGCATGTTCTTATTGATATGCTAGCTTATGTTCTTTATGTTAGTATATGTTGATTATACTAGTTTACATTTGTATGTATTTGTATAATCATGGACCCCGAATAAGAAACACAAAAACCGGCAATCCGTCCATCGTCTCTTCCGCGGCTAATCGACTAGAAGAGTTTGGTTGCTTGAACAACTAGTTTGTTCAAGCGATCGCTCGAGTCGTTGGCACGACGACGAATTGGTTGTGCTTAAGAAACTCATCCCATCTGGATTAGTTTTCATTAGTGAAAATTTTAATCCGGGGACATGGGAGCCTATGAGCATTCCGAGAAATAGCACATTGCCAACAGTTTCCACCGGCCAAGGAGAGGAGAAGGACTAGGTTTAGACGCCGGCCAAGGGAGGGAAGGGCTGGTTTGGGCGTCGGCCACCAAGGAGGAAGAAGAAGAAAAGGAAGAACTTTCCTTATTTGGTGCCGCCAACACCCCAAACCCTAATCACCCAAGCTTGCCGCCCACTAACCCTAATCCTATCTCTAATGGAATTCGTCTTGCCGCCCACCCCATGCTCTCCTTTTATAGAGTTAAGGATATGCCTTATTTTAATCTCCACCATTAGTTCTAGGGATTCAATCTAAACCGTCGGATCTAGAGATTTAATCTCAACTGTCGAATCTAGAGATTTAATCTCTACCTTTGGATCTAGAGTTTTGTTCTCAACCATTGGATCTAGGCTTCATGAGGTTTTAATAGGCTACAATAGGGACCATGAGGAGGAGTTGGATCTTGGCCACCCAATGGATCAAGCCCACATAAAGTCTGATCCATTAATGATAATCCAATCCACTAAAGGATTATCATTGATCTACCTCACCAACCCCCATAAGTTAATATGGGCTCCATATATTATTTGTACATTTTTCTCCCCATGTTTAAGATCTCGAATGTTCGTCGATTAATTAATTTACTGACCATTAATTAATCAACATCTAACTCCATGAGTAGTACCACTCAACTTTATCATCATGCCGGACCAAGTCCACCTGCAGGGTTTATATGATGAACCTTATAAGCTCCTCAAGGGGACATCATCATCCTAATATATAGGACACGGTTTCCTCCTATAATCAACGGCACACCATATAAATAATATCATTTCCCAACTTACCAAGCCTATCGATTTAATCTATAAATCTCGTCCATTGGTAAATCAAAGAAATGAATACTAAGTATATGTGTCCGTTATTATATCGGGATTAAGAGTATGTACAATATAATATCTGAGGTCCGATTCGATTATGTAGTCAGCAATAAATCGAATCACCTCTAAATTGGTCCTGCTCAATACACACAAAGTGTACTGGTGTGATTCAATGGTCAAGACAAACCAATACCAAATCACACTACATCCATACCAATGGTTTGTCCAAAGTCATCTCGTTTGTGAGCCTATACTTATATTTTACAAGGAGCCGATAACATGATCTCCCATGTGACATTACACACCATGTTATCTACAATGTAATGTATTAGACAATATGCATCACCATAAATATGCAAACAATGTTCATGTGATTCTTATTTCAAAATAAAGATGTTCATATAAAAGATAGACTTTTCAGTATACATCCCAACAAGGGTTTGGGAGGTGGAGTGGACGGCAATAATAGGAGAGGTTCCTTTCTTCTTCCTAAGGTGTTGTCGGCGCCTATCTTTCTTCCCTCTACCTTGGTCGGTGCTCAACCTATTCCTCTTCTTCTTTTTGGCCGGTGGAAACAAGAGCTAGGGATTCTTTCCTTGGAGCTTTTGGTCGGTGCCTACACTTCTATCTTCATCTCCTTGGCCGGCGGCAACCACCAAGCAAGGTAGCTTGGTGGCCGGTTCTAGATAGGAGAAGAGTTTTATTTTATGATCTTCCTTTGTTTGGAGCGAGCAAGGAAGGAAGATTGGTGATCTAGGAGCTTCGACTTTTGGAAGATCGTCGCCCACACAACGTCCAAAAGGAGGAAGGACATACAATAGAAGATCAAGAGGTATAACAAGAGGTATAATCTTGTTTATTTTGATTAGTGTCCTTTTCTATTATGTCTATAATTGTTTTTCAATTATATGCATGTTGTATTCTTTGTTTTATGGCTAAATTAACTTGGACCCCGAATACAAACACAAAAATCGGCGATCCGTACATCGTCTATTTCGTGGCTAATCATAGAATAGAGGTTGGTTGCTTGAACAACAAGTTTGTCCAAGTGACTACTCTAATTGAATAGCACGACGATGAAACGGTTGCTTGGGTGATCCCTTTTGTCTAGGATTAAATTTTTTTAATCCGGGGACGTCGATGGGATCACCATGAACAAGCGACTAAGTTGAAGTGGGAAGCGAAGTTTCTCCACCTTCATGTGCTATAAGAGCTTCGGTTCCGGGAAAAACCCTTCGATACTATCCAAGCTCGATGCCCGCATCTATTTACCTGAGGTATGTGGTTATTTCGGAATATGCTTGAATTAATTTTTGCATTTAAGTACAAAATTTGACCAAATTTTAATAAGTGGGGGAGAATGTAAAATACCACAGAAAAAAATAAAATAAATAAATAAATAAATGTTGGATAATTAGGAGAATACCTTAAGAAATTTTCCAAGAATTTTTAGGAATTTTTTGGACTCGAACGGAGATTTCTAAGACCCTTTTTGCTTAGAAGGGGTTAATGGGCTTAACGGGTTTAAAATTCAACCCGTTTACCTGCCAACCCGACTCGTTTCATTAACGGAACCGTTTCCGCGCCGCTAACTTTTATTTCTTGCCGAGAGTTTCCCGATCGCAACCTTACCCTTTTATCTTCTCTGCGACCACAGCGTCAGTCGACATCTCCTCTCTGCACGAACAGATCTCTCCCTCTCGCTCACTTTCTCTCCTCCTCCGTGCGACCTCTTCAACTCCTACTGCCGGAGTTCGTTGGCTCCTCTGCTCGAGTGGACAGCGGCAGGAGACGGTGCTCGCGGACCGACCAGAGCAACAAAGAAGAAGGCTCACGATTTGGGGGCTTGGGTCGACGGCGATGACACTGTGGTCGGGTAGGGAAAACGGTGACTGACTGTCGAAGTCGGGGTTTCTAGCGGGAGCTAGGGCAGTGATTCGGGGGCGTTGACTTCACCGGTGAACAGGGGCTTGCCGCCGGAGCTAGGTGAGTCGGTAGTGTTTCCTTCTTCTTCAAGCTTGCACAGGATGGAAATCCCTAAAATTTGTCTGCGTTGGTTACCAGATTTTTGTTTTGGGCAGTGGGTTCCGGTGAACAGGGGTGGCAGCCGATTGTTGAGGATTCTAATTGCTAGTGAAGTTCAGTTTTGGGTAAGGAAGAGTAATTTTCCTTTTTATTCTGTGGATTCTTTTTGGTAAAGATTTCATGTGGTGATGGTTGGTTGGGTTTTTGGGTAGTAGCTTGATTGGTGAACGGGGGCTGCCAGGTTCTGTGGAGTTGCTGCCAATAAAGATTAACTGTCGGTGAAGCTTCAAGTGTTGGTAAGCAAGGTTAGTTCTCCCTTTTGTCCTGTGAATTAAATTTTGATTCATTGGATGGACAGTGAGTTGTGAACTTAGTGAATTCCATTCGGTTGAAGTAGCTGTGAATGGGTCTATGGGTGTCAACATGGTTGTTCAAAGGTTGTAGTGTAGGTGTAAGTGATTGGTTGTGAATTGAGTAGTAAGGGCAGTGAGATAAAGTGGTGGCATAAGGATTGTTTTGTTTATTTGTTGCAAAGCCTTAGGGTTCCGTGGTTAGCTGATACATTAACTAAAGGATAGGGTAATGTATGGTGTGATTGGGAATCAGTGATGCAGTGCTCTTGGTTGTGAAGGGACTACAATGACCTTGAATGGTGGTATTGGGCTTAGCTCGGTTGGGGCTAAGTGAAAGGTGTCGGAAGGAATGGAGTGTGTTAATTAGGGTTTGGTTGAAATTAGTCAGGTCCTGAAATTTGTGCGGAATGTCGGTTGTCGATCGAGCAGGGTGATGCTTTGATCTCGACTACAAATGGAAATAATAACACGTATTCAATAAGGAATATGGATATGGGGAAATACGTAGTAGTTGATTCGTATTTTGTTGTATGCTTGCACTAAATTATAATTGATGATACTTGCAGGACGTGGATACGAGACAGGTCCACGGACATGAGGACTCTAGTACTACGAGCATTTACAGTAGGTGGGTAATTCCTACCCTGGTCAGGTAGTTTTAATGCATACAGATTTAGATGCATGATCATCATATATGATCATGTTACCTTGATCCTGCTCTTATTATCTTATGCTTGAACTTATCGTTGGCTATATTTACTCAAAGGTTGATATCACATTCCCTTTATTATGATTTAGGATTATAGATGTGATGTAAATAGGCCTAGATGTTTAGTAGGGTGTGGATGTTAGAGTACGGGTGATGTCCAAATTTATAAATTGGCAAAAAGGTCATCCGTGGGTAGATAATGCCCCAAAAGTAGGAGTTATACCAATACTCGTATGTTATATACTTATTTACCAAAGTAAGTGTATAGTGTCAAGAGAAGAAATTAAAGATGTGCATTAAAATATAATCAAATTGGACAATCACATAATTGACAATTTATGTTTTTTATGTTTCTAAACACTATTTGATTATTACTTCTTTCCGGTTGTTATTTGTATTTTATTCTATTTTTAATTAATTTCATTAGGTTTTCTTAATTTTTCATTTTAACATTATACATATTATAGTTTTACTTTATCCAAAAATTCAACATAATTTATTAAATGGATGAACAACTTGCAACCCATCAATTAGGGATGTATCGTATAAATAAAGGCGAATGACTCATAATTCACTTGATACAAGAACACATCATATACAATTATAAGATAAGGATGAGTAACTTGTAATCCATCCAATAAAATTTATATTCATATATACACAAGGTGGATGATCCGAAATCTACCTAATACGAATATATCATATGTATGCACATACACACACATATATAGGGTAAATGACCCGTGATTTATTTGAAATGTGTTTCACATAAGAATAGGGTGAATGATCTATAATCTATTAGTGAAGAAAAATCATCTCAATTTAGCTTAAGCTTATGGACACATGGAAAAACTCAAAAGTCGTCTTTGTGTGTGAAGCCAATTGCTATGTAATTTTTAAGATTTATTATATTCTAAATTTAGCATAAATAATCTCATGACTTTTCATAAATTATATAATCGAATTCTATACAAGGGTACAATCCTTTATTTGTTAACTCAATTAAGGGATACAAACCTTTTTATGAGCACCAAACCAAAGCTCTCTCTTATTATTCATCGGCAATTTATCAAAGGCCATACTTCAAATTTGAAATTGTCCAAATACAGTCACATGATTTTATATTTAACAAAACACATACTTCATTCCCTTTTTAGCCCTCCCGCCAAACAAACATGCAATTAATACTAAGATTTTGCATGCACCCGAGCCACAACCAGAAATCCCGAGCCATCCAAACATCACTTGATATTGTACGTAGTGCTGGAAATTTAAATCCCAACACCATTATGTTCCTGGTAATATAATTCCCAGCACCATCTTTTTTCGGTCGGCTTGATATTGTATGTGGTGTTGGGAATTTAAATCCCAGTACCACTATGTTCCTGGTAATATAATTCTCAGTACCACCTTTTATCTCGGCCAGCTTAAAATTGTGTGGTGCTAGGAATTTAAATCTCAGGATCACTGTGTTCCTGGGAATATAATTCCCAGCACCACCTTTATTCTCATCCATCTTGATATTATATGGTGTTAGGATTTTAAATCTTAGGACCACTGTGTTCCTGGGAATATAATTTTCAACACCACTTTTTTTCTCGGCAAGTTTGAAATTGGACGTGTTGTTGGAAATTTAAATCCCAGGACCATTGTATTCTTGGAATTTAAACCCTATGACCACTGCATTCCTGGGAATATAATTCTTAACACCACCTTTTTCTTGCCCAACTTGAATTTATACATGGCACATGACCAAAATTGGGAGGTAGGAGGATCATAATCAAGTTTCCTCGACAAATCAACAATTTATATTATAAGATCTTTCAGTCCATGTCAAGATTTCAGAATTTAAACTCCTCTAGGTCCATCAATGGGTTTCGATCAAAATCCATTGATGGCCCTATTCACCTCTTCTTCGATCTAATCCAAGTCTATTGGGTTTGATAAGTTCCCCTCTGTGTATCGGTGCCCAAAATTTTTTATATTCAAGATTTTATTAGGTATCCACATCCATATTTCAGAAATCAAGCCCTGTGCCATGTGGCACGTGGCCAAAACTGGGAGGTAGGAGAATCAAAACTAAGTTTTCTCGACAAATCAATAATTCATATTGTAAGATATTTCAGTCCATGTCAAGATTTCAGAATTTGGACACCCCTAGGCCCATCAACGAATTACGGTCAAAACCCATTGATGGCCCTATTCACCTCTTCTTCGATCCAATCCAAGTCTATTGGGTTTAAGAAGTGCCCCTCTGTATATCCGTGCCCAAAATTTCTGATATTCAATGTTTTATTAGGTAACCATAGCCATATTTCTGAAATCAGGCCCTATGTCATGTGTCACGTGACAAAAACTGGGAGGTAGGATGATCAGAACCAAGTTTCCTCGACACATCAACAATTCATGTTGTAAGATCTTTCAATCCATGTCAAGATTTCAGAATTTGGACTCTTCTAGGTCCATCAAAACCCATTGATAGCCGTATTCACCTCTTCTTCGATCCAATCCAAGTCCATTATATTTGGGAAGTGCCCCTCTGTGTATTCATGCCTAAAATTTCTGATATTCAAGGTTTTATTAGGTATCCACAGCTATATTTTAGAAATCAGGCCCCGTGCCATATGACATGCGACCAAAACTGGGAGGTAGGAGGATCAGAACCAAGTTTCATCGATAAATCAATAATTCATATTGTAAGATGTAGGGGATCGAATGGCTGGCTAGAGGGGGGTGAATAGCCCTCTTCGTTTGGATGCCGGTATTTGCTCGTCTACACAATCGTTAGCGCAAGCGGAAGCAATAAACTAAGACAAGCAAATAGAAATAAAACAAAGACAATACAAACGCTAACAAGAAGATGTAACGTGGTTCACGGCTACGCCGCTAATCCACGGTCCCCGATTCGTCCTCGGTGAATCACTCCGCTTAACCAATCCACTAAATTGTCTCTCCTTTGCACCAAGCTAGGTGGAGGTAACCTTTACAATCAAGATCACTCTTCTTACAAATAGAATGGAGTAAAAGTGAGTAAGAAGAGTTTAGAGCTTGTGGGGCACTAGGAAGATCACTTGGAGCATAAGCATTAGCCTCTCAAAGGCTTACACCCTCTCTTTTTATAGAGAGGGCTGATTTCTTCCGTTGGCGCCACCCGATCATTGCCTCCCTTGGCGATCATTGCGCATCCTGGCGGCCTCGAACATGTCGGATCGGCCGGGTGTAGTCAGCGGAACTCTTAGCGATCGGTGATGGACCTCGATCATGCTGCTCATAATCGCGATCGGCTCACAGGCGGTCAATGGCCAAAACCTATTGACCCGATCATTGCGCCTTGGCGATCGTGATAATCTTTGCGATCATTGCCCATGTATGGCGATCGGCTGCGCCACAATCGATCGATCGTATACCGGTCGAACTACACTCGACTCAGCGATCATTGCCATGACATGCGATCGGGGTGTCGAAAAACCCATCCGACACTTGGCCAAATGGCCAAGTTTCACCTAAGAGCTACCCTTCCCCGGGTTACAATCGCTCACTCTCATCTCTCGGAGTCCCTCGCCTTCGAAGTTCTCTTCGTTCTCGGCCACGTCCCTCGGCAGCATCAGGCGCACGGCTCTGCAATGCTCCTTCGTGTCTCTTGCCTCAAAGTCTACTCCCTCCGGCTTCACTCCAAGCTTCTCGTCCGGCGGTCCCTCGGATGCTCCAAGCGCACGGCTTCCGCAAAGCTATTCTTCACCGACTCAAGGCACGAGTCATGAGATGTGAAACTCGCCACGGCTCTATGTACGAATTACTAAGTCCTGCACGACTTCAACGCACATATCAAATCAACATATCAAACTAACTTAAACCCTTTGCCACACCATCAAAACCATATTACGGCAAGAGATTGCCCTAACAATCTCCCCCTTTTTGATGTGTGGCAATCCGTTTAAGTTAGGTAAAAACATTTGATATAAATTCTAAGGTAAGAATGCATGTAAAGATAAACATGATATAGCAACATGCAACTCCCCCTTAATCCATGAAACTCTCTATGCAAATTTTCTTCCCCTATCATATATTTCTCCCCCTAAAATAATTAACTTAAACATAAATTATTTCTCCCCCTTTGACACCATCAAAAAGATTAACACTAAATCATAAGCTCATGGCATCAAGTATAATGGAGGGAAAATACCAAAAACATGAATAAGATATGAAACTGATTGCGATCATTGCTATCGATAAATGATCATTGGCACAATTGATTCAAATTACGATTTTAAGGCGAATTTCAGAAATGCATTAAAAATTTCAGAAAATTCAAAAAATCATGAGATTTGAGGATCATATTTCTATTAAGTATATCTATCAAGGAAAAATAGTTTTTCATGAAAAATCATTATATTTTCCGAGATTTGTCAAAAATCCAAACACTTGAAAAACCACTAGTTTTTGAGCATGTTAGTATCCATTTTAACACCTAGTCTTGCTTTGAATTGTTCCAAAACATGAATACATAGATTTTAGATTAAGAAATTGTTTTGAAAACATATGAAATATCCAACCATGATCTTTGGGCAATATGTCTATGAATTAAACATAAGCCTTCCCCATGATTGGTCTATTATTGCTATTTTGATACTTTAAATGACCATCTAAATGTCATAGGCATTAGTGGACATTTGTATCATCCTAATATCTCACCCATGCTAAGTTTGCAATCAAGTTAGCCTATAGTTGGTGTGAGATGCATCCTAGGGGGTATTTGTATATACTTAACCAATATATTCATGCAATTCTATCATGGTTAAGTATCAACCTAACAACCTACATGATCATAATGACATATATGATTTAATTTCACATTATGATCATGAAATGCATGTTTTCATCAATTTATAGTCATGCATTAGGTATTATAAGATGATACTAAATAAAATATTACCTAAAGCATGATTCAAACCTATTTCTTATGATAACGTGCCAAATTTCAAAAACATAAATCATGATTGTAAATATACATAGGAATTACATCAATCATCATGATTTAAGCATTATTATCTATTTATGGGTACGTTATCATCACCCAACACTATCTAAAAAATGTTGTCCCGTCATCCTAAGTCAACCAAAATATGATATAGGTCAAGTTCATATGGTTGACTACCCTAGGGTTATCCTAACCCTTAAGGATGGATTTTGGAACCCAAAATAAGTTCTTTCCTATTGGGTTCACTAGATATTCTTTGGGGATCCATTTCCTAGCAATTACTTTCTTTTTGTCTTGTCCCCTAGCTATTAAGCATTTGTAGGCCTTTTCATTTTTCTTTTCCTTATATCCTAGGCCTTTCTTATTGAAGCTTGCCCTTTGGCTCCCAATTATCATATTTAATGTGTTTGAGCCAATAGTGAATTTCTCTAGGGCTTTGGTTAAATAATCTACCTTTTCCCTTAATGCCCTATTTTCCTCTATGCATGCATCATTAACATCCAAAGGCATATAGTCATGTGAGCATGCATCATCTAAGCTAGAAGAAATATTATCATTTAAGCATGCATTTTCTAGCTTATTTTCCAATGCCTTAATTTTATCTAGCATGCTCTTATTTTTCTTTTTCATGCCAAATAAGTCCTTAGTTAAACTAGAAATTATGGAAACTATTTTCTTAGGAGAAGCTTTCGTTACCATAGTTTCCATATCCTCTTCTTCTTCTTCGGATGAGGAGGATGTAGAGGCTCCCCCTTCATTTGAGCTCTCCCCATTTGAGCTTGATCCTTCATTTTCGGATGAAGAGCAATCCAAGTCATCAAAGGCCATCAAGGCCAAATTGGTGACAAAGGCATTCTCCTCATCCGATGATGATGAGGAGGATGAAGATGGGTCATCCCAAGTCCTTTCCTTGAGAGCCTTAGCCTTTCCCTTCTCCTTTGTCTTCTTCTCCTCTTCCTTCTTTTTCTTGCTCCCCTTTTTCTTCTTCTTTTCTTCTTTCTTCTTCCTCTCTTCCTTGCTCTTGTTTAAGAGAGGACAATTGTCCCTTATGTGCCCTTCTCCTTGGAAATTGTAGCATATGACCTTCCCCCTTGGTCTTCTATTCCTATCATTAGATTTATCAAATCTAAAATTCTTAAATGCACGTCTTACCCTCCTTATCATATAGGCTTCTTCCGTGCTATCCATGGAGGAGGAGGAAGCTTCATCGGATGATGAGGAGGGGACTTCTATCTTCTTCTTCCCCTTGTTTGCCATCAAGGCTACTCCTCTTGAGGGTTGAATTCTAGGCTCCTCTTGTATTCCTTCAAGCCTAGTTTCGTGGAGCTCCATTGTTGAGAAGAATTCCTCCAAGGTGCTCACTTCTAAGTTCTTGGAGATGTAGAACGAATCCACCATGGAGCTCCACTTTGAGGACCGGGGAAAGGCATCTATAGCCTTCATGAGCATGTCCCGGTTTGATAGCTTCTCACCTACACTTGTTAGCCCAATTAAAATTTCTTTAAACCTAGAGTGTAGTGAGGTTACCTTTTCTCCCTTTTCTAGTTTTATATTGGATAGTTGGGAGCGGAGGAGGTCTCTCCTTGCTAGCTTGGCCTCGGATGTGCCTTCATGGAGTTCTATAAGCTTCTCCCACATCTCTTTGGCGCTAGCACATTCTCCGATCCGGTTGATCTCTTGTTGGGGGAGCACATTGAAAAGATGATGTTTTGCCTTTGAGTTCGCAAGGTGCTCCTCTCTTTGCTTCTTAGTCCATCGTGATTTTTCGATTGGCTTCCCCTCTTCATCCCTAGGCAAAACGAAACCGGATTCCATTGTAATCATAATGTCAAAATCCGTTTCGAAAAATACCTCCATTCGCTTCTTCCACCAAGCGAATTCTCCTTCAAATTTCGGAGGATGGATGTTTGAGCCGGCCATTTTTGAATGTTGCTTGTTGTGGCGGTTAGTCCTCGACAAGCTTTCCTCGGCTCTGATACCACTTGTAGGGGATCGAATGGCTGGCTAGAGGGGGGTGAATAGCCCTCTTCGTTTGGATGCCGGTATTTGCTCGTCTACACAATCGTTAGCACAAGCGGAAGCAATAAACTAAGACAAGCAAATAGAAATAAAACAAAGACAATACAAATGCTAACAAGAAGATGTAACGTGGTTCACGGCTACGCCGCTAATCCACGGTCCCCGATTCGTCCTCGGTGAATCACTCCGCTTAACTAATCCACTAAATGGTCTCTCCTTTGCACCAAGCTAGGTGGAGGTAACCTTTACAATCAAGATCACTCTTCTTACAAATAGAATGGAGTAAAAGCGAGTAAGAAGAGTTTAGAGCTTGTGGGGCACTAGGAAGATCACTTGGAGCATAAGCATTAGCCTCTCAAAGGCTTACACCCTCTCTTTTTATAGAGAGGCTGATTTCTTCCGTTAGCGCCACGGTGCCTCCCTTGGCGATCTGCCACTCTAGCGGCCTCCGAACACGCCGGATCCCGACCGTTGTAGTCCAGCGGAACTCTTGAAGTCGATCGATGGACTTCATCGATCGGCTCGCTCCGTAGTCGCGCGATCGGCTACGGCGGTTCTATGGCCAAAACCCTATTGACGATCATTGCGCCTTTAGCGATCGGCCCGATGTCTTGTGATCATTGCCCATGTATGGCGATCAGCTATAATCGATCGATCGTATACGGTCGAACTACACTCGACTTCAGGGCGATCGACTACCATGACATGCGATCGGCGTGGTGTCGAAACCATCCGACACTTGGCCAAATGGCCAAGTTTCACCTAAGAGCTACCCTTCCCCGGGTTACAATCGCTCACTCTCATCTCTCGGAGTCCCTCGCCTTCGAAGTTCTCTTCATTCTCGGCCACGTCCCTCGGCAGCATCAGGCGCACGGCTCTGCAATGCTCCTTCGCGTCTCTTGCCTCGAAGTCTACTCCCTCCGGCTTCACTCCAAGCTTCTCGTCCGGCGGTCCCTCGGATACTCCAAGCGCACGGCTTCCGCAAAGCTATCCTTCACCGACTCAAGGCACGAGTCATGAGATGTGAAACTCGCCACGGCTCTATGTGCGAATTACTAAGTCCTGCACGACTTCAACGCACATATCAAATCAACATATCAAACTAACTTAAACCCTTTTCCACACCATCAAAACCATATTACGGCAAGAGATTGCCCTAACATAAGATATTTCAGTCCATGTCAAGATTTTAGAATTTGGACTCCTTTAGGTTCATCAATGGATTTCGGTCAAAACCCATTGATGGCCCTATTCACCTCTTCTTCGATCTAATCTATGTTCATTGGGTTTGGAAAGTGCTCCTCTGTGTATCGATGCCCAAAATTTCTGATATTCGAGGTTTATTAGGTATCCATAGCCATATTCAAAAATCATGTCCCGTGCTATGTGGCACGCGATCAAAACTGGGAGGGAGGTAGGAAGATCATAACCAAGTTTTCTCGACAAATCAACAATTAATGTTGTAAGATATTTTAGTCTATGTCAAGATTTTAAAATTTGAACACCTCTAGGCCCATCAATGGATTTCGATCAAAACCCATTGATAGCCCTATTCACCTCTTCTTTGATCTAATCCAAGTCTATTAGGTTTGGGAAGTGTCCCTTTGTGTATTCATGCCCAAAATTTTTGATATTAAAGATTTTATTAGGTATCCACATCCATATTTCAGAAATCAGGCCCCGTGCCATGTGGCATGCGGCCAAAACTGGGAGGTAGGAAGATCAGAACCAAATTTCCTCGACACATCAACAATTCATGATGTAAGATCTTTCAATCCATGTCAAGATTTCGGAATTTGGACTCCTCTAGGTCCATCAATGGGTTTCAGTCAAAATCCATTGATGACCCTACCCACCTCTTTCTCGATCCAATCCAAGTCCATTGGATTTGGGAAGTGCTCCTCTGTGTATCTATGCCTAAAATTTTTGATATTCAAGGTTTTATTAAGCATCCACAACCATATTTCAGAAATCAAGCCTCGTGTCATGTGGCATGTGCCCAAACTTAGAAGTAGGAGGATCATAACTAAGTTTTCTCGACACATCAATAATTCATGCTGTAAGATCTTTCAATCCATGTCAAGATTTCAGAATTTAGACTCCTCTAGATCCATCAATGGGTTTTAGTCAAAACTCATTGATGGCCCTATTCATCTCTTCTTCGATCCAATCCAAGTCCATTTGTTTGGGAAGTGTCCCTCTGTGTATAGATGCCCAAAATTCCTGATATTCAAGATTTTATTAGGTATCCACATTCATATTTCAAAAATCAAGCCCCGTGCCACATGGCATGCGGCCAAAACTGGAAGGTAGGAGGATCAGAACCAAGCTTCCTTGACACATCAATAATTCATGCTGTTGTTAGTAATATATGAGAGATGTCCTAAGGCAATCGCCTTATGTTTGAATCATTTATATGATAAATGAAGATTCACTATTTGAGTATACATGTTTTCATGTATTTGATTATATCTTAAACTCATTTACTGAATGTCCACGATACGATTCACAACATGAGAGAATTTGTGATTGGATCACAACTAGTGAGTATCTCTACATGTGTAATTGTGATGTATCGAAATTATCCCTAGTCGATGAATTGATGGATTTGGACACCATTGATTCTGTAGAGACTAGCACTAGGTATACTCCTTGGTGTATCCAAGCAGCTGATTCTCACTGGCTGGAGACATTGTGATGTCCGGAGTTAATCGTGGATGCTAGTTATGGTAATTAGTTCATTGGAGTGACCAGCCGTAAGACTTCATATGGTTCTCTGCATATATAGATATGTCAATAAAGTTCTTACTGTAGCTTAAGTGCGATGTTCCTTTGACTTGCGGTATTCAAGTCATCTTGATCATAAAGACTTATGCTTTAACATCTTAAGTAAGCATCTCTGAGGAGATGTGGACCCGGGATGATTGGGTATAAGTCAAAGTGATCGAAGGTGTTTGAATAGCCTATAAAGGATTCACCACTCCTTGCGAGGAGATGTATACCCATGGCCTCTCGTCGGATTGTTACTAAAGTCTTTGTCCAAAACATTACATGTTTAGAGTAAGGTACTCATGGATACATGTGCAGTAACTAGAATCAGTAGGACGAGAAAATGATACTTGGGCTAGGTGTTGTAGGGGATCGATCGGTCGGCTAGAGGGGGGTGAATATCCCTCTTTCGTTGAATAATGGAATTTGCTAGTCTACAAACAAGATTAGCACAACGGAAACAACAAGACAAGCAAATCAAGCAAATAAAGACAAAGCAAAGGAAACAAACAATGCTAACACAAAGTTGTAACGTAGTTCACAGCTACGCTGCTAATCCACGATCCCGATTCGTCCAAGGTGAATCACTCCTTTTCCAAATCCACTAAGTCTCTCCTTTGCACCAAGCTAGGTGGAGGTAACCTCTTTACAATCCCTCTTCTTACAATTGAATGAGAATTAGCACAAGAAGAAGAGTGGAAAAACCCTTAGAGCACTTTGGGAGATGTTATGAGTTGAAGCATTAGGTTCCCAAAGCCCCACGCCATTCCTCTTTATAGAGGAAGAGGGTTTCTTCCCGTTGACACAGGAGCAGTCGATTGATGTCCCTATCAGTCGACTGGTCCTGTAGTCGTTGCCTAATAATGGTTGCTTTCCATGTTGGATTTCATCCAACGGTACCGACATCAGTCGACTGATATTGCCATCAGTCAACTGATACTCAATCAGTCGAGTGCTCCACGAGCTCGACTCCATTCTGTGCCCGAAACACTTACGACCCGGTCGATGCCTTCATCGATCGACTAGTGTCTCGCGATCATTGTCATTCCATGGCGGTTGGTATGTAACACTGAACGGACTCGAACACTAGTCGAGTCACCGTCGACTTAGAGTAGTCGACTACCATTAACATGGTAGTCAACTGATGTCGGGAAATCCCATCCGACACTTAGCCAAATGGTCAAGTTTCACCTAAGAGCTACTACCCCTTCCCGGGTTACATTCGCTCACTCTCATCCCTCGGAGTCCCTTGCCTTTGAAGTTATCTTTGTCCGGCCACGTACCTCGGATGCGCCAAGCGCACGGCTCTGTAGCGCCATCCTTCGCGTCTTGCCCAGAAGTCTACTTCCTCCGGCTTCACTCCAAGCTCCTCGTCCGGCGGTCCCTCGGATGCTCCAAGCGAACGGCTTCCGCAAAGCCATCCTTCACCGACTCAAGGACCGAGTCATGAGAGGTGAAACTCACCAAGACTCCATGTGCGAATTACTAAGCCCTACAAGACTCCAACGCACATATTAAATCATAATAACCAACTAACTTAAACCCTTTGCCACACACATCAAAACCTTATCATGGCAAGAGATTGCCCTAACAATCTCCCCCTTTTTGATGTGTGGAAATCCGTTTAAGTTAGGTAAAACATTTGATAAAATATTAAGGAAAGGAAAGCATGTGAATAACATGATTAGCAACTCTCCCCCTTAATACATGAAACTCCCCCTAAATATATTCTCCCTTACTTAAACATATACATTTCTCCCCCTTTGACACCATCAAAAATAATTAACAAAGTTTATATAGCATGACATCAAGTCTAGAGAGAAACAAAAACCAAAACATGCCTTAAAATTGAATTTCAGAAATTACTGGTTCAGACTACCAGTCGACTGGCACATGGATTTCAGAAATTCTGATTTTTCGGGGTGAATTTCAGAAATGTATAAAAAAATTCTATAAAATTAGAAAAATCATGAAATTTGGGGAACACATTTCTTGTAAGTATATTTATCAATGAAAAATAGTTTTCCATGAAAAATCATTGTATTTTCAAGTATTTGCCAAAAATCCAAAAGCTTTAAAAACCACTAGGTTTTTGATCATGTTAGTATCCATTTTAACACCTAGTCTTGCTTTGGATTGTTTCAAAACATGAATACACAGATTTTAAGGTAAGAAATTATTTTGAAAACATAAGAAATATCCAACCATGATCTTTGGGCAATATGTCTATGAATTAAACATAAGTCTTCCCCATGATTGGTCTATTATTGCTATTTTGATACCTTAAATGACCATCTAAATGCCATAGGCACTAGTGGACATTTGTATCATCCTAACATCTCACTCATGCTAAGTTTTCAATTATGGTAGCCTATGGTGAGTGTGAGATGTATCCTAAAGGTATTTGTATGTACTTAACCATTATTTTTCATGCAATTCTATTAAGGTTAAGTATCATCCTATCATTCCACATGATCATAAAGATGTGTATGAATTAATTTCACATTATGATCATTAAACAAATGTATTCATCAAATTGTGATCATGCATTAGGTATTATATCATGATAATAAGATAAACATTACCTAAAGCATGATTTATCTACTTATAGGTGCATTATCATCACCTAACACTATTTCAAAAATGTTGTCCCGACATCCTAAGTCAACCAAAATATGATATAGGTGAATTCCATATGGTTGACTATCCTAGGGTTTTCCTAACCCTTAAGGATGGATTTTGGAACCCAATATAAGCTCTTTCCTATGGGGTTCACTAAAAATTCTTTAGGGATTCATTTCCTAGCAATTACTTTCTTTTTGTCTTGACCCCTAGCAATTAGACATTTATAGACCTTTTCATTTTTCTTTTCCTTATAACCTAGGCCTTTCTTGTTGAAGCATGCCCTTTGGCTCCCAATTATCATGTTAAGGGTATTGGAGCCTATTGTAAATTTTTCTAGGGCCTTGGTCAAATAATCTACCTTTTCCCTTAAAGCCCTATTTTCTTCTATGCATGCATTATTAACATCCAAAGGCATATAGTTATCATGTGAGCATGCATCATCATTATCATCATTAAAACATGCTTTTTCTAATTTTTGTTCTAAATCCTTAATTTGCTCAAGCATGCATTTATTCCTTTTCTTTGCCCTAAATAAATCCTTAGTGAGACTAGAAATCATGGACATTATTTGCTTAGGGGGTAGATTCGTTACCTCACTTACCAAGTCCTCTTCCGATGATGAGGATGTAGAGGAGGATCCCCCTTCACTTGAGCTCTCTCCACTTGAACTTGCTTCTTCATTTTCGGAGGAGGAGAAATCTAGGTCGTCAAAGGCCATTAGTGCTAGGTTAGTGACAAAGGCATTTTCTTCCTCGGATGATGATGAGGAGGAAGAGTCATCCCAAGTCCTTGCTTTTAATGCCTTTGCCTTCCCTTTCTCTTTGGCCTTCTTTTCTTCTTCCTTTTTCTTCTTGCTCCCCTTCTTCTTCTTTTCGTCCTTCTTTCTCTTTTCCTACTTGCTTTTGTTCAAGAGGGGGCAATTATCCCTTATGTGTCCTTCCCCTTGACAATTGTAGTAGATAACCTTCCCCCTTGGTCTTCTCCTCCTTCATTAGATTTATTAAATTGAAAATCTTTTAAAGCACGCCTTACCCTTCTTACCATATAGGCTTCTTCCGTGCTATCCATGGAGGAGGATGAGGATACTTCATCGGAGGAGGAGGGGATCTCCATCTTCTTCTTCCCCTTATGTGCCATCAAAGCTACTCCTCTTGAAGGTTGAAACTTTGGCTCTTCTTCTATTCCTTCAAGCCTCATTTCGTAGAGCTCCATTGTTGAGAAGAATTCCTCCAAGGTGCTCACTTCTAAGTTCTTGGAGATGTAAAATGAGTCCACCATAGAGCTCCATCTTGAGGACCGAGGAAAGACATCTATGGACTTCATTACCATATCCCGGTTGGAGAGCTTTTCACCTATACTTGTCAAGCCGGTTAGAATTTCCTTAAATCTAGAGTGTATGGATTTTACCTTCTCTCCCTTTTCGAGTTTGATGTTGGATAATTGGGAGTGAAGGACATCTCTCCTTGCTAGTTTCGCCTCGGATGTGCCTTCATGAATTTCTATTAGTTTCTCCCACATTTTCTTGGCGCTAGCACACTCCCCTATCCTATTTACTTCTTGTTGGGGGAGTACATTGTAGAGGTGGTGTTTGGCCTTTGAATTCTCCAAGTACTCCTCTCTTTGTCTTTTACTCCATCTTGATTTCTCCAATAGCTCCCCTTCTTCATTCTTAGGCAATTCGAAACCGTTTTCCATAATCAAAAGAATTTCGAAATCAGTTTCGAAAAATACCTCCATTCTCTTTTTCCACCAAGAGAATTCGCCTTCAAACTTTGGAGGGTGAATATTTGAGCCGACCATTCTTGAATGTGCTTATTGTGGCGGTTAGTCCTCGACAAGCTTTCCTTGGCTCTGATACCACTTGTAGGGGATCGATCGGCCGGCTAGAGGGGGGTGAATAGCCCTCTTTCATTGAATAATGAAATTTGCTCGTCTACAAACAAGATTAGCGCAACGGAAACAACAAGACAAGCAAATCAAGCAAATAAAGACAAAGCAAAGGAAACAAACAATGCTAACACAAAGTCATAACGTGGTTCACAGCTACGTCGCTAATCCACGATCCTGATTCGTCCAAGGTGAATCACTCCTTTGCCAAATCCACTAAGTCTCTCCTTTGCACCAAGCTAGGTGGAGGTAACCTCTTTACAATCCCTCTTCTTACAATTGAATGAGAATTAGCACAAGAAGAAGAGTGGAAAAACCTTTAGAGCACTTTGGGAGATGTTATGAGTTGAAGTATTAGGTTCCCAAAGCCCCACACCATTCCTATTTATAGAGGAAGAGGGTTTCTTCCCGTTGACACAGGAGCAGTCGACTGATGTCCCTATCAGTCGACTGGTCCTGTAGCCGTTGCCCAATAACGGCTGCTTTCCACAATGGATTTCATCCAACGATACCGACATCAGTCGACTGATATTGGCATCAGTCGACTGATACTCGATCAGTCGAGTGCTCCGCGAGCTCGACTCCATTCTGTGCCCGAAACACTTACGACCAGTCGACTGATGCCTTCATCAGTCGACTAGTGGTCTCGCAGTCGACTGTCATTCCATGGCAGTTGACTGTTGGCACTTGAACCGGACTCGAACACTAGTCGAGTCACCGTCGACTTAGAGTAGTCGACTACCATTAACATGGTGGTCAACTGATGTCGGGAAATCCCATCCGACACTTAGCCAAATGGTCAAGTTTCACCTAAGAGCTACTACCCCTTCCCGAGTTACATTCGCTCACTCTCATCCCTCGGAGTCCCTTGTCTTTGAAGTTATCTTTGTCCGGCCACGTCCCTCGGATGCGCCAAGCACATGGTTCTGCAGTGTCATCCTTCGTGTCTTGCCCTGAAGTCTACTTCCTCCGGCTTCACTCCAAGCTCCTCGTCCGGCAGTCCCTCGGATGCTCCAAGCGCACGGCTTCCGCAAAGCCATCCTTCACCGACTCAAGGACCGAGTCATGCGAGGTAAACTCACCAAGACTCCATGTGTGAATTACTAAGCCCTACAAGACTCCAATGCACATATCAAATCATAATAACCAACTAACTTAAACCCTTTTCCACACACATCAAAACCTTATCATGGCAAGAGATTGCCCTAACAGGTGTGACGTAGTCAACCTAGTGGGGACTGACACTATAGATCATGTCCTGAACTAAGTGGGTATAAGATTAGTGAAGGGAATGGGGCATGATTCATTCGAGCTGCTTAAGGGTTTCAGAAATAGTTCTGGATCAACCGTTGATCTTTTCGGTTAATTGGGGATCATGATGTACTACTAGGTGTCACTCATGATCGTTCTATAATTAATGGTTAATTATAGATGGCCAACATAAACCGAGAACTTATTTGGTCACACGCACAACGAACGTAATCCGAAGGATTTAAAACGAGCTTGAGAATGAGATTCTCATACCGAGAGAAACTAGGTTTGGTTGGACCAAACAAGGAGCAAGCATGAAATCGTTTCAGTCGCAATGGAAGCGTGGATGGGCCGTGTCTTATGAAGACATGATGGATGAACCAAATTGGTTTGGTTCTAATCCAATGGAGGAGAATAAACCAAAGGGGTTTGGTTTGTTTTAAACGGATGAACCAAAGTTGGTTTGGTTCGTTTTAACTTAAAATAGACCAACATGGTTTGGTTTATTTTAACTTAAATTAATGGACGGGTTAACAGGCTTTTGGTTATGATACGATAACAATTAAGAGAATTTGTTCTCTATAAAATAGGGCTTAAGGGTTTTGTTAAGCCCTAATCCAAGCAACCCTAAAGTTGCCGCCCACCTCCCTCTCTTCTCCTAGTCTTGCCGGCGCCCAACTCCTTGCCGCCGTCCAAGCTTCTCCAACCGGCATCCAGCAGCTGTCGTCCTCCCCACTTGCCGGCGTCTAGCTGTTGCCGGAGGAGCTGCGGTGATATTCCTTGGCTCCGGCGACAAGGTGAGCATATAGCTTTCCTTATTTGGCCGGCGCAAGGTCTCCACCAAAGCTGTCCAGTTTTCTGGACAGCTTGTTTCCTTCTTATCGGAGCATCATTTGGACGACATTTGGAGCTCCGACAGAGACTTCCTTGCCGGGGATTCGATCTCCGGTAATCCTCATAGGTGGAGGACGAAGGATTCATCAAACGGTTGGTGAATACCTCTCCGGAGAAGTGAGTTTTTGAGGACTCGTTTTGGATCCGAATTTTGATTCGGATCGTGATCTTCTCTCGATCACATCGTCTTCAACACGAGGCTAGTAACTCGTACGAAGACGAGGCTCGTGACTTTGTGAAGTCATCCTGAAGATACTCAGCGTGGATACGGATAGAGACGATTCTGGCGAGGATCATTCCGGTTGATGTCTTTCCCGCTACACGTGATACGTCAGGTATACGTAGTATAAATTTCCTTTTATTGCAAAATTTGAATTTACAGTTATATCTACACATGTTGTACTATGCATGCATGTGGTTTGTGTGTTGTAATAAATTAGATTTATTATTTTTATTTCTTCCGCTGTGCACATGTCTACGAAACATGTTCGAACACACATTCGCCGCGGTGCCGGAAACCCAACAGTTGTAAGATCTTTCAGTCTATGTCAAGATTTTAGAAATTGGACTCCTCTAGGTTCATCAATGGATTTCTATCAAAATCCATTGATGGCCCTACTCACCTCTTCTTCGATCAAATCCAAATTCAATTGGGTTTTGGAAGTGCCTCTCTGTATATTCGTGTCTAAAATTTCTAATTTTATTGGGCTTCCACAACCATATATCAAAAATTAGACCCCGTGTCATGTGGTGCTGGGAATTTAAATCCCAGAACTACTGTATTGCTGGGAATATAATTCTCAGCACCACCTTTTGTCTTGGCCAGCTTGAAATTATACGTGATGCTGGAAATTTAAATCTCATAACCACTGTGTTCTTGGGAATATAATTTCCAGCACCACTTTTTTTCTCGGCTAACTTGATATCATATAGTGTTGTAAATTTAAATCTCAGGACCATTGTGTTCCTGAGAATATAATTTTCTACACCACTCTTTGGATCAGAACCAGTTTAAAATTAGACATGTTGTTGGAAATTTAAATCCTAGGACCACTGTGTTCCTGGGATTTAAACCCCATGACCAATGTGGTTACTTAAACTTAGTCAACCACTTCAACTTTTTGATTTAAGAATGTATATTCTCTTATGATTACCATTTTTGTATACTTTGTATGCTAAATGATTGTAGTTGTTGATTTTACATGGTGCTGGGAATTTAAATTCCCATGACCATGGTGATCTTGGTATTAGATTTCCCAGGACTATAGTAATCCTGGGATTAGATTTCCCAACACCACCTTTTATCTACGGCGGTTTGATTTATGTGGTGCTGAAAATTTATTTCCCAACACCACCTTTTATGTCCGACGAGTTATTTTTATATGGTCCTGGCCATTTAAATTCCCAAGAACACTGGGATCATTGGATTAGATTTCCCTGCACTATCTTTTATGTCTGGAGGATTGATTTTATATGGTGTTAGGTATTTACATCCCAAGACCACAGTGTTCCTGGGAATAGAATTTCCAGCACCACGTTATATGTCCGACTGATTTTTTTTACATGTTGCTAAAAATTTAAATTCCCATGACGACGGTGTTTCTGGGATTAAGACGCTCAATATTGTTCATGTGCAGTTAAGGAACGAGAGTTGACGGGACATTTGGATGGTTTGGGATTTCCAGTTGTGGCTTGGATGCATGCAATATCTGAGCATTAAATCCATATTTGACGGGGGAGGAGGGGTCAAAAAGGAATGAGGTACACCCTCTGATAAATATGAAATCATAGAATTTTGTTTGAACAATTTCAAACTTGAGGTGTGCTCTTTGATAAATTGCCCATTATTCATTTATACATAACTAATTTATCATAGACAATTATATTACTTGATGATCTAGGATTTTTATTATATCCTAAATTTTATTGTAGGGAGTTCCCTATGGTCTCTTATGTTTTTTTAAGTTTTAAGTTAATTATTACTTTCTAACAGAATATTAATAAGGAGATAACAATTAGAACATATGAAGGACAAGTAAGTTAAAGGATATTATTAAGCAATAGAAGTAACCAATAAATTTTCTTCTAACAAATATGTAATTTAAATCTCAAAAAATCTATCCTTAATCTTCTCGTAATAAAGACACAATTATATTCTCAAGGAAACTATTATTTACTTTATAATAATCATGTATTAAATTAATTTATAAAAATAAGCAAGCATATACATTATAATGTTTTTTATCTACTTTCTATTTTGTAATTAAGCCATCGTAAATTATTTTCTTTTGTTTTTATAGTTGTATATTTAATGATGCACAATGTAGCTATAGGAAGTAAAAGAAACTTCATCTAAATTAATAAAAGGGTTGAATCATGCTCATTGCTCTAAAGAGTTGATGGTGATGACGGCCGCGGCGGCGGCGGCGGCGGCGGCGACAATGGTGATAAAGTTGGCTTGAGAGATTTTCACGGGGGATTGAAAAGAAGAGATTGTATATTTTGTGGGTTAGGAGAAGATTAAGTTAGGGATATAAATAAATCCATGATAAAAAAAAAAGGCTACAGGAAGAAGTAATCAAGTAAAAAAAGTTTTACAAAAATATTATAACTACCTTTCTTTAATTATTATTTTTTCTATAAATATAACATTTATAATCTCACGATGCATATCCCCTTGTTAAAAATTATCATTGTATTTATAAAAACTTAATTTTAAAATAATTTTTATTTTTGTAGCGACGATAGTTATCCCAAAAAACATTATATATATATATATATATATATATATATATATATATATATATATATATATATATATATATATATATAATTTACCATAGATTTGTGATAACACTGTCGCAATGTATTTATAATAAATCCAACTAAAACAGATCTTCCTACAAAGTTGTGTGGTTGTAGAAGACCACTAGTCATGGATTTTGCCCATCTACTACAATCTCTTTGCAATGTCATCTAACATAAATAAATCTTGCGTTGCATATAATAGAGGAGATACACTAAACAACAAATGAATCCCATAAATAAAACTATAAATGAGGTAGGAAAATAAGATTAAGCTAACAGTTAAGAAGGTTTAAAAAAATACAAAAGCGACACTTCTCTTTACAAATATATTTCGGATCGCCATAATATCGCTTCATTTCATGAAATCCTAAACTTGTGTAATGTATTTAGAGAAAAATTTTCATGTTGCTATGAATCCTAAAGATTACTCACATCCTGCATAAAACATCAATTATATGCATGTTTGCACAACGGACCCTTGAGGGTACATACTTGCAAGAATCCTAAAGATTACTCACATCCTGCATAAAACATCAATTATATGCATGTTTGCACAACAGACCCTTGAGGGTACATACTTGCAAAGCTTTACGAGCCTCAAGTAGAGAGATTTTTTTTAATCATGTATCATCTGTTATCCTACTACAAAATACTTTGCAAATTTTAATGATCAGTAATATAACCGAAGCGCCTTATCCCAAGTGGTAAGTATGGAGGTACATATTGCAGGAGGTGCGGGGTTCGAGCCCTCCTCAGCGATAATTCACCAGTAGGTGTTGTTGACTGAGATACTGGGTCAGCCCAGTATTGCTCTTATCAACATCGTAGTACCTTGCCTCCAAAAATCCCTTCGGGAGTTTCTGATGAGGGGCCGTTTCTGCGATGGGGCCGATCACGTAAAAAAATTTACCCATCACAGTTTATACCGAAGCGCTTTATCCCAAGTGGTAAGCGTGGAGGTACATGTTAGAGGAGGTGCCGGGTTCGAGCCCTCCTCAGCGACAATTCACCAGTAGGTGTTGTTGACTGAGATACTGGGCCGACCCAGCGTTGCTCTTATCAACATCGTAGTACCGTGCCTCCAAAAATCTCTTCGGAGGTTTCTGATGAGGGGTCGCTTCGGCGGTGGGGCCGGTCACGTAAAAAAGTTTATCCATCACAGTTTTACCGAAGCGCCTTATCCCAAGTGGTAAGCGTGGAGGTACATGTTGCGAGAGGTGCCGGGTTCGAGCCCTCCTCAGCGACAATTCACCAGTAGGTGCTGTTGACTGAGATACTCGATCGGCCTAGCATTGCTCTTATCAACATCGTGGTACCGTGCCTCCAAAAATCCCTTTGGGGGTTTCTGATGAGGGGCCACTTCGACGGTGGGGCCGGTCACGTAAAAAAGTTTACCCATCACAGTTTTACCGAAGCGCCTTATCCCAAGTGGTAAGCGTGGACGTACATGTTGCGGGAGGTGTCGGGTTCCAGCCCTCCTCGGCGACAATTCACCAATAGGTATTGTTGACTGAGATATTGGGTCGGCTCAGCGTTGCTCTTATCAATATCGTGGTACCGTACCTCCAAAAATCCCTTCGGGGGTTTCTGATGAGGGGTCGCTTCGGCAGTGGGGTCGGTCACGTTAAAAAGTTTACCACCACAGTTTTTAGGCCCCTAGGGCAATGGCGCAACAGTAACTCACGAGGCTCCCCTCTGTGCTTCCAGGAGTCGATTCCGCCCTGGCAGCGTGTGGTCAGCCCTTTTGGTGTAGCATGGGTTCAAACGTGCTCTGTGTTGGGTTTTTCGAGCCACAAAAACCACTTTTTGCGTTGCGGAAACCTCGAAAGCCCCGGCCATGGATCCGTACGAAGTATAAAATATAAAACTAATATGTATGTGTTTAATACCTTTAGATCTACTCTAGATCTACATGATAAGAAGTTACCCTCGATGCGACGCCTTTCGCAAATCCCGCTCGTCCAAAAGGTTCGCCGGAACTCGAGAGTGTCAAGTGCACACTCCTTTATTGGTATCCACACAAGCAATAGGTGGAGAAAAATACCTTAGAGTGTGCTAGCACCCTTTAGGAATTTCGGCCAAGGAGGTTGGGAGAGCTTGAGAGGGTAATCCAAGGAAGAAGATGAAGTTGTGTAACTCACAAAATGAATTCCCATCTAATGGTAATAGTGGTCGGCCACTTTTCTTAGGGGGGGTTACATGCATGCATGTAACTCCTCCAAGAGCTTGGTCTCCCTCATGAGGTGGCACCACATGCTAAGTTAATGATGATGTGGAGCATCATCATTGGTCGGCCACATCAAGTCATCATCATGACATGACATTTGGTCAAGTCAAACTTGACCTTTCATCTTCCCTCTCAAGTCAAGTCAAACTTGACCTCTTATCTCCCATGGTTGATCAAATCCAACCATTTGATTCAAGTCAATTTAATTTAATGAATCTCTATTCATTCATTTAAATTTATTTGATGAATCAAATCTAAATTAGACTCATTCAACACTTGAATCAAATTGAGTCCAACTCAATTAGTCTAATTAGGATTACTCTTAATCCAATTTGGTTCATCCCATGAACCTAATCCTCATGGTTCATCATATGAACCTAATCTACATCTAATTGCCCTTAGTGTGTAACCCTATAGGTTCTTGTAACGTTGGCAATATCCCTAAACCGATTTAGGAACATAAGCAATGAGCGGTATCTAGCAACACATCATTGCTACCCAAGTTACAAGAATGTTGAGCTCCAACATCACCTTTGTGACTACTAATTGTGACTCTCACAATATGTGACAATGTCCCTCTATCCTTGACATCTATATTGACCAATTGAGGCATAGACCGTGTCATCCTCGGTACAATCTATATCTTGAACTCCAAGTAGACTCACTCTAATCAAATGAGCTCAATATCTCATATTGACTCATTTGGGCATGGTCATGCACTTCGTGGTCTCACTCTATCAAGAATATCGATGTCACCCCCGTCATATAGGAGGGATAGATTTCATCTACATCACTCACATCCCTCCGCATAATTTATTACATACCCAGTAATCGCCTTTATAGTCCACCCATTTACGGGTGACGTTTGATGAAGCCAAAGTATGCAACTCCTTATGTAGGGAACCATGGTGACTTCAGGTCTAAGGACTAATAGTAATACTAATAGCCACATGAAAAAGTATATGACACTCATATAACGATCCATGATACTTTCTCATGGAGGGTTATTCAGTATACATTCTCCAATGCATACCCATGTGTCAACTTGATATCTCATATCCATGACTTGTGAGATCAAGTCATCGTGTTGACCTACATGCTAGTCTCTACGCATTAACATTGTCCCTGAATGTTAATACTTGACTAGGAATGATTAAGAGTAGTGTTCTCTATATTATCTCATTATCGATTCAACCAATCGATTGATATAGATAAGAATCTACTACTCAAGGACATTATTATATTTAGTTATTTGACACCAATACAAGTAAATATAATAACCATGCCTTTATAAATAGGAATATGATATAATAAAGTCCATACAACAATCATCACATGATTGACTCTAGAGCTTTCACTAACACTCTGACCGTCCGTCATCCTGATTTACCCTCGTTGACCGGTGGGGACTCTAGTCGAAGGTCGTGGGGCAGGGTCGGTCAGCCATCAGGACTAGTAGGGAAGAGAAATCGTACCTGATACCTGATGTAAATAAAGAAAAAGATAATACTAAGCTTATACTCTATTTGATCTTTACAATCCACAAAATATGAAGTTTTTATAGTCCACGACATTCTCATCTTCAGAGCAGGAGCATGTGGGACATTTGGAAATTATGTTAAAAATTTGTGAAGAAAATGGGTTGATCCTTTCTCCTACCAAATACAAGCTGGCGGTACCAAGAATTGAATTCTTAGGTGCTGAAATAGGTGAAGGAAAATTGAAGTTGCAGCCTCATATTATGAAAAAGATCACAGAATTCAAGGAGGAGCAACTTAAAACCAAGAGTGGCCTGAGATCTTGGCTTGGCATTCTGAATTATGCCATGACTTATATTCCTAATTTAAGTTCAAAAATAGGACCTCTCTACGAGAAGGCATCCCCACATGGGGATAAGAGAATGAAATCATCAGATTGGGAGATTATCAAGCAGATCAAAGCTCAGGTGCAGCAATTACCAGACCTGGATGTTCCCCCAGAGAATGCATATATTATCCTTGAAACAGACGGTTCAATGACCGGATGGGGTGGAATATGCAAGTGAAAGAGAGCTAAGTTTGATCCGCGAAGTACTGAGAGAATATGCGCATATGCGCATGGAAAATTTCCCACAGTCAAGTCAGCAATAGATGCGGAAATTTATGCCGCGATGGAGACAATGAGCGCTCTAAAGATTCACTATATGGACAAAGAAGAGATTACTCTGAGAACTGATTGTCAGGCCATCATTAGTTTTCACAATAAGACTTCAAAGAATAAGCCGTCGAGAGTCAGATGGATGGCGTTCACAGATTTTATTATTGGAACGGGAGTCAAAGTGAACTTTGAGCATGTGGATGGCAAACTCAATATTTTTGTTGATTCACTCTCACGTCTTATTGAAGGAAGAGAAGAAGCGGTCAACATGATAAGGATCGAAGATGAATGGACAAGGATTTTTCATCTTGAGGTAACAACTTCTACTGAATATAAATTATTAACCCAGTATGAAACATTGATTGCAGCAACCAGCAAAGAAATATTGAAACAAGAACACTGCTGGATGGTAGTGTTTCATTGCAATTTGAAGGATATGTCCCTACTGCCGAAAACAGAATAACGACAGTCAACGAAGATGATGTGGAGCTCGGAGAAGCAGAGCAGGAAATTTTGGCAGTATTAACAATAGAATAACCAGTTTTTGAAGTAATACAAACAAATCCAGATGCAATGATCCCTACAAGGAAGACCGAAGGATCAGTGGGATACAATCTTTCAATATGCTACAATTACCAGTTTTCACCAGTAGGTGCTGTTGACTGAGATACTGGGTCAGCCCAGTATTGCTCTTATCAACATCGTAGTACCGTGCTTCCAAAAATCCCTTCGGGAGTTTCTGATGAGGGGCCGCTTCGGCGGTGGGGCCGGTCATGTAAAAAAGTTTACCCATCACAGTTTATACCGAAGCGCTTTATCCCAAGTGGTAAGCGTGGAGGTACATGTTGCAGGAGGTGCCGAGTTCGAGCCCTCCTCAGTGACAATTCACCAGTAGGTGTTGTTGACTGAGATACTGGACCGGCCCAGCGTTGCTCTTATCAACATCGTAGTACCGTGCATCCAAAAATCCCTTCGGGGGTTTCTGATGAGGGGCCGCTTCGGCGGTGGGGCCGGTCATGTAAAAAAGTTTATCCATCACAGTTTTATCGAAGTGTTTTATCCCAAGTGGTAAGCGTGGAGGTACATGTTGCGAGATGTGCCGGGTTCGAGCCCTCCTCAGCGACAATTCACCAGTAGGTGCTATTGACTGAGATACTCGATCGGCCTAGCATTGCTCTTATCAACATCGTGGTACCGTGCCTCCAAAAATCCCTTCGGGGGTTTCTGATGAGGGGTCGCTTCGACGGTGGGGCCGGTCACGTAAAAAAGTTTACCCATCACAGTTTTACCGAAGCGCCTTATCCCAAGTGGTAAGCGTGGAGGTACATGTTGCGGGAGGTGCCGAGTTCGAGCCCTCCTCGGCGACAATTCACCAATAGGTGCTATTGACTGAGATATTGGGTTGGCTCAGCGTTGCTCTTATCAACATCGTGGTACCGTACCTCCAAAAATCCCTTCGGGGGTTTCTGATGAGGGGCCGCTTCGGCAGTGGGGCCGGTCACATTAAAAAGTTTACCACCACAGTTTTTAGGCCCCCAGGGCAATGGCGCGACAGTAACTCACGAGGCTCCCCTCTGCGCTTCCAGGGGCCGATTCCGCTCTGGCAGCGTGCGTTGTACGGGTGGAGGTACGCGATGCCCCCCCCCCGGCCCAGCGTGGTCGGCCCTTTTGGTGTAACATGGGTTCAAACGTGCTCTGTGTTGGGTTTTCTGAGCCGCAAAAACCACTTTTTGCGTTGCGGAAACCTCGGAAGCCCCGGCCACGGATCCGTGCGAAGTATAAAATATAAAACTAATATGTATGTGTTTAATACCTTTAGATCTACTTTAGATCTACATGATAAGAAGTTACCTTCGGAAATCCCGCTCGTCCAAAAGGTTCGCCGGAACTCGAGTGTGTCAAGTGCACACTCCTCTATTGGTATCCACACAAGCAATAGGTGGAGAAAAATACCTTAGAGTGTGCTAGCACCCTTTAGGAATTTCAGCCAAGGAGGTTGGGAGAGCTTGAGAGGGTGATCCAAGGAAGAAGATGAAGTTGTGTAACTCACAAAATGAATTCCCATCTAATGGTAATAGTGGTCGGCCACTTTTCTTAGGGGTTACATGCATGCATGTAACTCCTCCAAGAGCTTGGTCTCCCTCATGAGGTGGCACCACATGCTAAGTCAATGATGATGTGAAGCATCATCATTGGCCAGCCATGCCAAGTCATCATCATGACATGACATTTGGTCAAGTCAAACTTGACCTTTCATCTTCCCTCTCAAGTCAAGTCAAACTTGACCTCTTATCTCCCATGGTTGATCAAATCCAACCATTTGATTCAAGTCAATTTAATTTAATGAATCTCTATTCATTAATTTAAATTGATTTGATGAATCAAATCTAAATTAGACTCATTCAACACTTGAATCAAATTGAGTCTAACTCAATTAGTCTAATTAGGATTACTCTTAATCCAATTTGGTTCATCCCATGAACCTAATCCTCATGGTTCTGTTAGTAATATATGAGAGATATCCTAAGGCAATCGCCTTATGTATGAACCATTTATATGATAAATGAAGATTCACTATTTGAGTATACATGTTTCATGTATTTGATTGGATCTTAAACTCATTTACTGAATGTGCACGATACGATTCACAGCATGAGAGAATTTGTGATTGGATCACAACTAGTGAGTATCTCTACATGTGTAATTGTGATGTATCGGAATTATCCCTAGTCGATGAATTGATGGATTTGGACACCATCAATTCTGTCGAGACTAGCACGAGGTATACTCCTTGGTGTATCCAAGCAGTTGATTCTCACTGGCTGGAGACATTGTGATGTCCAGAGTTGATCGTGGATGCTAGTTATGGTAACTAGTTCATTGGAGTGACCAGCCGTAAGACTTCATATGGTTCTCTGCATATATAGATATGTCAATGAAGTTCTTACTGTAGCTTAAGTGCGATGTTCTTTTGACTTGCGGTATTCAAGTCATCTTGATCATGGAGACTTATGCTTTGACATCTTAAGCAAACATCTCTAAGGAGATGTGGACCCGGGATGATTGGGTATAAGTCGAAGTGAGCGAAGGTATTTGAATAGCCTATAAAGGATTCACCACTCCTTGCGAAGAGATGTATACCCATGGCCTCTCGTCGGATTGTTACTAAAGTCTTTGGCCAAAGCATTACATGTTTAGAGTAAGGTACTCTTTGATACATGTGCAGTAACTAGAATTCGTAGGACGAGGAAATGATACTTGGGCTAGGTATGACGTAGTCAGCCTAGTGGGGACTGACACTATAGACCATGTCCTGAACCAAGTGGGTATAAGATGAGTGAAGGGAATGGGGCACGAATCATTCGAGCTGCTGAAGGGTTTCAGAAATAGTTCTGGATCAACCGTTGATCTTTTCGGTTAATTGGGGATCATGATGTACTACTAGGTGTCACTCATGATCGTTCTATAATTAATGGTTAATTATAGACGGCCAACATAAACCGAGAATCTATTTGGGCACACGCACAACGAGCGTAATCCGAAGGATTTAAAACGAGCTTGAGAATGGGATTCTTAGACCGAGAGAAACTAGGTTTGGTTGGACCAAACAAGAAGCGAGCATGAAATTGTTTCAGTCGCAATGGAAGCGTGGATGGGTCGTGTCTTATGAAGACATAATGGATGAACCAAAATGGTTTGGTTCTAATCCAATGGAGGAGAATAAACCAAAGGGTTTGGTTTATTTTAAACGAATGAACCAAAAGTTGGTTCGGTTCGTTTTAACTTAAAATAAACCATCATGGTTTGGTTTATTTTAACTTATATTAATGGAGTGTGTTAACGGGCCTTATGGTTATAATCCATTAACCATTAAGAGAATTAGTTCTCTATAAAAGAGGGCTTAAGGGATTGTTAAGCCCAAAAATCCAAAAGCCCTAAACCTAGTTGTCGCCCACCTCCTCTCCTTGGAGAATTCGGCGCCAACTTCATTGCCGCCGCCCATCTCCTCCAACCGGCGTCCAGAAGGAGCCTTCCTTCCCCCTTGCCGACGTCGAGCTGCTTCCGGTTGGTGCTCCGGTGATCTCCCTTGGGTGTGGCGATAGGGTGAGCACTTGGCTTCCCTTGGTTGGCCGGCGCCTACTCCTCCACCAAAGCTGTCCAGTTTTCTGGACAACTTGTTTTCCTCTCGTCGGAGCGTCGTTTGGACGATGGTTAGAGCTCCGACAGCGCCTAACTTACCGGGGATTCGATCTCCAGTAATCCTCTGAGGTGGAGGACGAAGGATTCGTCAAACGGTTGACGAATACCTCTCCGGAGAAGCGAGTTTTGAGGACTCATCTTTGGGTCCGAATTTGGATTTGGATCGTGATCATCTCTCGATCACGTCGTCTTCAACACGAGGCTAGTAACCCATACGAAGACGAAGCTCGTGGCTTAGCGAAGTCATCCTAAGGATACTTGGCGTGGATACGGATAGAGACGATTCTAGCGAGTATCGTTCCGGTTGATGTCGTTCCCACTACACGTGATACGAAAGGTATACGTAGTTAAATTTCCTTTATTGCAAAATTTAAATTTACGGTTATATCTACACATGTTGTACTATGCATGCGTGTGTTGTGTGTGTTGTAATAAATGTAGATTTATTATTTTTTTCTTCCGCTGTGCACATGTTTACGAAACATGTACGAACACACATCTCCTCTATCGATAATCTCTCGAATGAGATGGAAGCACCGATATATTCGGCCTCTGTTGTAGAATCAGCAATTGTGTCCTGCCTGGAACTATTCCAGCTCACAGCGCCACTATTAAAGCAAAACACGAACCCTGACTGCGATATATAATCATCCTGGTCAGTTTGGAAGCTGGCATCGTTGTAACCCTTTACAGCTAGCTCCTCATCGCCTCCAAATATCAAGAAATATTCTTTAGTCCTTCTCAAGTACTTAAGAATATTCTTGACTGCTATCCAGTGACGCTCACCTGGATCTGACTGGTATCTACTCGTCATGCTCAAAGCATACGAGACATCAGGACGAGTACATAGCATGGCGTACATGATAGATCCTATAGCAGATGCGTAAGGGATCTTATTCATGCAGTCTCTCTCCTCTCTAGAAGAGGGACTTTGAGTCTTCGAAAGACTCACACCATGTGACATCGGCAGAAGTCCTTTCTTGGAATTCTACATGGCAAACCGAAGTAATACCGTATCAATTTATGTACTCTGACTTAGGCCAAGCAATCTCTTAGATCTATCTCTATAGATCTTGATTCCTAGAATACAGGCTGCTTCACCTAAGTCTTTCATTGAGAAGCACGTCCCGAGCCAAGTCTTCACAGACTGTAGCGAAGGGATGTCATTCCCAATGAGCAGTATGTCATCCACATACAATACAAGGAAGACAACTGTGTTCCCATCAACCCTCTTGTAGACACAGGGTTCATCTTCATTCTTGATGAAACCAAACTGTTTGATCGCATCATCGAATCAAAGATTCCAGCTCCGAGAAGCTTGCTTTAGCCCATAAATGGACCTTTGCAGCTTGCATACCTTCCCAGTATACTGTGGATCTACAAAACCCTCTGGTTGTGTCATATACACATCCTCGAGCAAGTTTCCATTCAGAAACGCGGTTTTGACATCCATCTGCTAGATCTCATAATCGTGGTATGCTGCAATAGCAAGCAAGATCCGAATGGACTTAAACATCGCCACTGGAGAAAAGGTTTCATCATAGTCAATACCATGAATTTGCTTGAAACCTTTAGCCACCAATCGGCCCTTATAGGTATGCATAAGTCCATCCATGTCAGTCTTTCTCCTAAAGACCCACTTACACCCAATGGGTTTGACCCCTTCAGGTGGATCAACCAAAGTCCATACTCGGTTGGTGTACATGGATTCCATCTCGGATCTCATGGCCTCTAGCCATTTCTCAGAATCTGGGCTCATCACAGCTTCCTGATAGAAGGTAGGCTCATTCTCAATGAGCATTACGTCATCATGGTCAGACAAGAGAAATGAATATCTCTCAGGCTGACGACGTACCCTATCAGATCTGCGAAGAGGTAGGTCTACATGAACAGGTGGTTGTTCCATAACTCTTTGTGCAATAACCTCATCACCCACAACACTTTGTGGTTCCTGTTCAACCTCCATCAAGGCCTCAGTGCTATGGTCCTTATCTTGAATTTCTTCAAGATCGAAGGTACTCCCACTAGTTTTTCTAGAAACAAAATCCCTTTCTAGAAAAACTCCAGTCTTTGCCACAAACACTTTGTGCTGACTGGGAATGTAGAAGTAATATCCCTTTGTATCCTTAGGATATCCAACAAAATAGCACCTATCGGATTTGGGTCCCAGTTTGTCTGAGACTTGACGTCGAACGTAAGCCTCACAACCCCAAATCCTCATAAAAGACATCTTGGGATTTCTCCCTGTCCATATCGTATATGGTGTCTTTATAGTGACCTTAGATGGTACACGGTTAAGGGTAAAGGCTGCTGTGTCTAGAGCATATCCCCAAAAGGATATAGGAAGATCTGTGTGACTCATCATAGATCGTACCATATCTAATAGGGTACGATTCCTCCTTTCGGATACACCATTCCACTGTGGTGTTCCAGGAGGAGTGAGTTGGGATAGAATCCCACACTCAGCTAGATAGTCACGAAACTCATGGCTAAGGTATTCTCCACCTTGATCTGATCGAAGTATCTTAATACTCTTGCCAAGCTGGTTTTGTACTTCATTCTTGAATTCTTTGAACTTTTCAAAGGATTCTGATTTATGTGTCATAAGATACACATAACCATATCTACTGAAGTCATCAGTAAATGTAATGAAGTACCTGTAACTACCTCTAGCAGCAACATTGAAAGACCACATACATCACTATGTATAAGTCCTAACAAATCTGTTGCTCTTTCGCTATGTCCATTAAAGGGAGTCTTGGTCATCTTTCCTAAAAGGCAAGACTCGCATGTCTCATATGATTCAAAATCAAATGAGTCTAGCAGCCCATCCTTATGGAGCTGAGATAAGCGACTCTCATTTATGTGACCTAAGCGACAATGCCAGAGATAGGTTTGGTTCAACTCATTTGACTTGAACCTCTTGGTACTTATGTTATAGATAGGGCTCTCTAAGTCTAGAAAGTAGAGTCCGTTCATTAGAGGTGCACTACAATAGAACATATCATTTAAATAAACTGAACAACATTTGTTCTTTATTATAAATGAAAAACCTTTCTTGTCCAAACAAGAAACTGAAATGATGTTCTTAGTTAAGGCAGGCACATAACAACATTCATCTAATTCTAGTACAAGCCCAGAGGGCAGAGATAGATCATAAGTTCCTACAGCAATAGCAGCAACCCTTGCTCCATTGCCTACTCGTAGGTCCACCTCGCCCTTTGTCAATGTCCTGCTATTTCTCAGCCCCTGCACATTGGTACAAATGTGAGATGCACATCCGGTATCTAATACCCATGATGAAGAAATAGATAGATTGACTTCTATAACATTTATACCTGAAGTAGAAGTCTCACTTCTCTTCTTCTTAAGATCTTCCAGGTATGCCTTGCAGTTACGCTTCCAGTGTCCTGCTTCCTTGCAGTGGAAGCAAGCCCCTTCCTTGGCTACCCCTCCTTTGGGTTTAAGTTCTTTGCCTTTGCCCTTGGCTTGGGACTTTCCCTTACCTTTAGGCTTGCCCTTGCCTTTCTTCTTCTGCACCATCAAAATGGTGTCAGATTTACCCTTCTTAAGGTTAAGCTCGTGATTCTCAACATGTTGAGCATTTTGAATAATGGCTTATCAATTTCATTCATGTTATAATTCATGACAAATTGATTGAAGGCTTGTGGCAAAGATTGCAAGATCAGGTCAGTGGCCAGCTCTTGGCCAAGTGGGAATCCCAGCCTTTGTAGGTTTTCTATGTACCCAATCATCTTGAGTACATATGTACCTACAGGAGTCCCTTCTTGCATTTTGGACCCAAATAATGCCTTAGAGACTTCATATCTCTCATTCCTAGCTTGTCCTTGATATAGTTGACGAAGATGTCCAACCATATCATAAGCATTCATGAACTCGTGTTGCTTACGAAGCTCGAGTTCATGGTCGTGATGGCATAAGACAACACATCTAATGCATCATCTTGATGCTTCTTGTAAGCATCTTTGTCACTCGCGAGGCGTGGCGGAGGTGCCTCGGAATGGGCGCTCTAGGGGCGTCTGACTTCCTTTCTAGGGTGAGAACAATTCTCAAGATACTGTACCAGTCCAGGAAATTTGCTCCATTGAGCTTGTCCTTCTCAAGGACAGATCGCAGAGAGAGAGTGTTCGTGTTTGTCGACATAGTTATCTACAACATACAATGCAGAGAATTAATATCATATTCCTTTTATCATTTAATTAGGCCTTTAATCAAATGATGCTCCCACTGAATTATAGGAATTTTTTGTAGAATCGAGTTATGGATGTGGTCAAACCACATTACTAGATTCATACAAACTAGCTATAATTCTTGCGGGACAAGATCCACATCATACTAAGCCTTGAGTTAGCTTTGGCTAAATCGCCCAAGACTTAGTACGATCGGTGGGTAACACATTACCGATTACATCTCTATGCAACTCTTGTTTATAGGATTAAGACCCACATTTACAAAAGACCTTGAGTTAGCTTTGGCTAAATCGCCCAAGATTTAGTGTAAATGCGATCTTAACATATCTTTCCAACGATTGGAATATGCCTATAGTTCTACTCGATCCAATTGAGTTTAACTAGTTTTGCTCAATCTATTTGAGCTTACTCTAACCCAAGCGTGATAGGCGGGACCAATATTGTCCCTCCGCACCCTACCAAGATAATATGCGTTCCTCTGCTTTGGCAGATTCAACAACAACAAATGATCGAGGTAGTGATGGGTATCAAGGCTCGATAGGCATTTTCGAGTTGATTCGATTATGATCTAATCTAATCGTAATGTGTATCTTATATGCATTTAGGCCTTTATTATCCTATATTAGCATGCATCACATACATACATTCATTATTCTATCATGCATCATATACATACAAGAAAATTAACCTAGCATGCATCATATACATACAAGCATTATTCTACTAGCATGCATCACATACATACAAGCAAAAATCAATTAAATATATATATATATATCAACATATATATATATATATATATAATTAAATGTGATATAGTCATGGCCCTACTACGATCTTCTCAAGCCAATGAGAAGATCGGACGGTCTACCTAAGGCTAGCGGCTTCTCCAACCGCTTCCTTTGACCGCCATGTGTCGTCGTCACCCTTCTCGTAAGCTCGTCTTCAAGTGGACTTTCCACCGCTCCATTTTTGTACATTACAAATATGAAACTCGAGTTACATTCGAGTCTAAAACTAATTACAACTAGAATATCAAAAGAAGAGGTACGACGCGCAGGTCGCATACACTTTACAACACGCCTGACCACAAAAGCGACATGGTAGTATTATGAATTACAACACACATAATCCAATCAAATTGGGGTCATTGGGCCATGACAATCACAGAACTGTATATAATTCTAAATTATGTATTTTTACAAAAAATTTCTATAATTTTTCCTAATTTATTTCAAATTTATGAGTCACCTCTCCGTAACGGTCCCGCTAAGCGATTTCCGGGCGCGATCGCGGGACAAGGCCCCTTTCGGGGATAGGGGCAGCGCCCCTACTCACAAAACAAACTTCGCGAGTGTCCCTACAATGATCTTACAGTGACTTAAGTCGCTGTCCCAAAAACCTAAAGCGAGAACTCGCCGATTCGGAGAGTTTTTCTCGACGGTTGAAGCCTATGAGTGTCCCAACACTCGTTGCTTCGACTCTACGAGAAAAATACCCAAAAATTCTATAAAATTAGGAAATTTATAGAAACATATAAATCTGTAATTTTTATATCTAATATAAAAACTACAAAAACGAAACACATACATGCTTCGCACGTGGCTCTGATACCACTGTTGGGTTTTTCCGAGCCGCAAAAACCGCTTTTTTCGTTGCGGAAACCTCGGAAGCCCCGGCCACGGATCCGTGCGAAGTATAAAAATATAAAAACATGTATGTGCTTACAAAAAACCCTAGATCTACCTTAGATCTAAGAGGTTAGAACATTACCCTCGTAGCGATGCCCTTCGCTTATCCCGCTCGTCCAAAAGTTCGCCGGAACTCGAGAGTGTCAAGTGCACACTCCTCTATGGTATCCACACAAGCAATAGGTGGAGAAAAATGCCTTAGAGTGTGCTAGCACTCCTTTAGAAATTTCGGCCAAGGAGAGGTTGGGAGAGGTAGAGCTTGAGAGAGGAGAGCACCAAGGTTGAAGATGAAGTTATTAAGCCACCAAAAATCAATTACCCCATCTAATGGAGTGGCCGGCCACTTCATGGAGAGGAGGTTACATGCATGCATGTAACTCCCATGACCCTTGGTCTCCCTCATGATGTGGCACCAATTGACAAAGTCAATGATGATGTGGAGCATCATCATTGGCCGGCCATGCCAAGTCATCATCTTGACATGGCATTTGGTCAAGTCAAACTTGACCTTTCATCTTCCCTCTCAAGTCAAGTCAAACTTGACCTCTAATCTCCCATGGTTGATCAAATCTAACCACTTGAATCAAGTCAATTTAATTTAATGAATCTTTATTCATTAATTTAAATTGATTTGATGAATCAAATCAAAATTAGACTCATTCAATACTTGAATCAACTTGAGTCTAACTCAATTAGTCTAATTTGGATTACTCTTAATCCAATTTGGTTCATCCCATGAACCTAATCCTCATGGTTCATCATATGAACCTAATCTCCATCTAATTGCTCTTATGTGTGTGACCCTATAGGTTCTTGTAACGTTGGCAATGTCCCTAAACCGATTTAGGAACATAAGCAATGAGCGGTATCTAGCAACACATCATTGCTACCCAAGTTACAAGAATGTTGAGCTCCAACATCACCTTTGTAACTACTAATTGTGACTCTCACAATATGTGACAATGTCCCTCTATCCTTGACATCTAGATTTACCAATCGAGGCATAGACCGTGTCATCCTCGGTACAATCTAAATCTTGAACTCCAAGTAGACTCACTCTAATCAAATGAGCTCAATATCTCATATTGACTCATTTGGGCATGGCCATGCACTTCGTGGTCTCACTCTATCAAGAATATCGATGTCACCCCCGTCATATAGGAGGGATAGATTCCATCTACATCACTCACATCCCTCCGCATAATTTGTTACATACCCAGTAATCGCCTTTATAGTCCACCCATTTACGGGTGACGTTTGACGAAGCCAAAGTATGCAACTCCTTATGTAGGGAACCATGGTGACTTCAGGTCTAAGGACTAATAGTCATACTAATAGCCACATGAGAAAGTATATGACACTCATATAACGATCCACGATACTTTCTCATGGCGGGTCATTCAGTATACATTCTCCAATGCATACCCATGTGTCAACTTAATATCTCATATCCATGACTTGTGAGATCAAGTCATCTTGTTGACCTACATGCTAGTCTCTATGCATTAACATTGTCTCTGAATGTTAATACTCGACTAGGAATGATTAAGAGTAGTGTTCTCTATATTATCTCATTATCGATTCAACCAATCGATTGATATAGATAAGAACCTACTACTCAAGGACATTATTATATTTAGTTATTTGGCACCAATACAAGTAAATATAATAACCATGCCTTTATAAATAGGAATATGATACAATAAAGTCCATACAACAATCATCACATGATTGACTCTAGGGCTTTCACTAACACTCCAACCAGCATCCAGAAGGAGCCTTCCTTCCCCCTCGTCGGCGTCAAACTGCTGCCAGTTGGTTCTCCGGTGATCTCCCTTGGGTGTGGCGATAAGGTGAGCACTTGGCTTCCCTTGGTTGGCCGGCGCCTACTCCTCCACCAAAGCTGTCCAGTTTTCTGGACAGCTTATTTTCCTCTCGTCGGAGCATTGTTTGGATGACGGTTAGAGCTCCGACAACGCCTAACTTACCGGGGATTCGATCTCCGGTAATCCTCTGAGGTGGAGGAAGAAGGATTCGTCAAACGGTTGACGAATACCTCTCCGGAGAAGCGAGTTTTGAGGACTCGTCTTTGGGTCCGAATTTGGATTCGGATCGTGATCATCTCTCGATCATGTCGTCTTCAACACGAGGCTAGTAACCCATACGAAGACGAAGCTCGTGGCTTAGCGAAGTCATCCTAAGGATACTCGGCGTGGATACGGATAAAGACGACTCTAGCGAGGATTGTTCTGGTTGATGTCGTTCCCGCTACACATGATACTAAAGGTATACGTAGTTAAGTTTCCTTTATTGCAAAATTTAAATTTACGATTATGTATACTCATGTTGTACTATGCATGCATGTGTTGTGTGTGTTGTAATAAATGTAGATTTATTATTTTTTTCTTCCGCTGTGCACATGTTTACGAAACATGTACGAACACACACTCGCCGCGGTGCCGGAAACCCAACAGGTTCATCATATGAACCTAATCTCCATCTAATTGCCCTTAGTGTGTGACCCTATAGGTTCTTGTAATGTTGGTAATGTCCCTAAACCAATTTAGGAAGATAAGCAATGAGCGGTATCTAGTAACACATCATTGCTACCCAAGTTACAAGAATGTTGAGCTCCAACATCACCTTTGTGACTACTAATTGTGACTCTCACAGTATGTGATAATGTCCCTCTATCCTTGACATCTATATTGACCAATTGAGGCATAGACTGTGTCATCCTCGGTACAATATATATCTTGAACTCCAAGTAGACTCACTCTAATCAAATGAGCTCAATATCTCATATTGACTCATTTGGGCATGACCATGCACTTCGTGGTCTCACTCTATCAAGAATATCGATGTCACCCCTGTCATATAGGAGGGATAGATTTTTCATCTACATCACTCACATCCCTCCGGATAGTTTGTTACATACCCAATAATCGCCTTTATAGTCCACCCATTTATGGGTGACGTTTGACGAAGCCAAAGTATGCAACTCCTTATGTAGGTAACCATGGTGACTTCAGATCTAAGGACTAATAGTCATACTAATAGCCACATGAGAAAGTATATGACACTCATATAACGATCCATGATACTTTCTCATGGCGGGTCATTCAGTATACATTCTCCAATGCATACCCATGTGTCAACTTGATATCTCATATCCATGACTTGTGAGATTAAGTCATCGTGTTGACCTACATGCTAGTCTCTACGCATTAACATTGTCTATGAATGTTAATACTTGACTAGGAATAATTAAGAGTAGTGTTCTCTATATCATCTCATTATCGATTCAACCAATCGATTGATATAGATAAGAACCTACTACTCAAGGACATTATTATATTTAGTTATTTGGCACCAATACAAGTAAATATAATAACCATGCCTTTATAAATAGAAATATGATACAATAAAATCCATACAACAATCATCACATGATTGACTCTAGGGCTTTCACTAACACTCTGACCGTCCGTCATCCTGATTTACCCTCGTTGACCGGTGGGGACTCTAGTCGAAGGTCGTGGGGCAGGGTCGGTCAGCCATCAGGACTAGTAGGGAAGAGAAATCGTACCTTATACCTGATGTAAATAAAAAAAAAGATAATACTAAGCTTATACTCTATTTGATCTTTACAATCCACAAAATATGAAGTTTTTATAGTCCACGACATTCTCATCTTCAGAGCAGGAGCATGTGGGACATTTGGAAATTATGTTAAAAATTTATGAAGAAAATGGGTTGATCCTTTCTCCTACCAAATACAAGCTGGCGGTACCAAGAATTGAATTCTTAGGTGCTGAAATAGGTGAAGGAAAATTGAAGTTGCAACCTCATATTATTAAAAAGATCACAGAGTTCAAGGAGGAGCAACTTAAAACCAAGAGTGGCCTGAGATCTTGGCTTGGCATTCTGAATTATGCCAGGACTTATATTCCTAATTTAAGTTCAAAATTAGGACCTCTCTACGAGAAGACATCCCCACATGGGGATAAGAGAATGAAATCATCAGATTGGGAGATTATCAAGCAGATCAAAGCTTAGGTACAGCAATTACCAGACCTGGATGTTCCCCCAGAGAATGGATATATTATCCTTGAAACAGACAGTTCAATGACCGGATGGGGTGGAATATACAAGTGGAAGAGAGCTAAGTTTGATCCGCGAAGTACTGAGAGAATATGCGCATGGAAAATTTCCCACAGTCAAGTCAGCAATAGATGCGGAAATTTATGTCGCGATGGAGACAATGAGCGCTCTAAAGATTCACTATATGGAAAAAGAAGAGATTACTCTGAGAACTGATTGTCAGGCCATCATTAGTTTTCACAATAAGACTTCAAAGAATAAGCCGTCGAGAGTCAGATGGATGGCGTTCACAGATTTTATTATTGGATCGGGAGTCAAAGTGAACTTTGAGCATGTGGATGGCAAACTCAATATTTTTGTTGATTCACTCTCACGTCTTATTGAAGGAAGAGAAGAAGCGGTCAACATGATAAGGACCGAAGATGAATGGACAAGGATTTTTCATCCTGAGGTAACAACTTCTACTAAGTATAAATTATTAACCCAGTATGAAACATTGATTGCTGCAACTAGCAAAGAAATATTGAAACAAGAACACTGCTGGATGGTAGTGTTTCATTGCAATTTGAAGGATATGTCCCTACTGTCGAAAATAGAATAACGACAGTCAACGAAGATGATGTGGAGCTCGGAGAAGCTGAGAAGGAAATTTTGGCAGTATTAACAATAGAATAACCAGTTTTTGAAGTAATAAAAACAAATCCAGATGCAAGGATCCCTACAAGGAAGACCGAAGGATCAGTGGGATACGATCTTTCAATATGCTACAATTACGAGATACAACCTTGGGGGCGCGCATTAATTGAAACTGGTTTGGCCTTTGCAATTCCAGAAGGCCATTATGGAAGGATAGCACCAAAATCGGGTATTTCATGGAAGAAAGGAATCCAGATTGGTGCAGGAGTCATTAACAATGACTATCGGGGGTAGGTATATATTCTCGTCTTTAATATGACTCCAAATACTCTCAAATTATCGCAAGGGGAAGTAGTTGCACAATTAATATTGGAAAAGGTCGGTACTCCACAATTACAGCAAGTGGAGCAGCTATCAGATACAACAAGGCAACAACAAGGCTTTGGAGAATCTAGCACTCAGATAGGAATGCCCGAGTGGGATGCACTCATGACAAAACTATGCCCTCCTCACATTCCATAGCAACCAATCCACAGTGGTGATTCTTCTGATGATGAACGTGAAGTTTGCTTATGACGATTTCTCAAAATTGACAAACTGGACGCTTTGTTGATGCTTCATGATGATGAGGCATGGATTAATCCATTCGCGAAAGGTGGTGGGATTATTGCATTCAATACATTACGATAGATTAGTAGACATTCCTTCTTCTTAGCATATAAGTACTTTCTGTTGGTGTAATCGGTCCAGGTCACGATTGACCAGGACTCGAGCTTGACTCGAGAGATGTTTTGATGTTCGACAAAAACATATGACAATGTGATTGTCATGGGAAAAGTCCAAGTCTTTGGTACTTGACAATGAAAGTCCAAGTGAGACACTTGGCATTTGGGAAAGTCCAAGTCTTGGGTACTTGGCATGAAAAGTCCAAGTGGGACACTTGGCATTTGGGAGAGTCCAAGCAGGGGTCTTGGCAATGTAAATTCCAAGCATGGGTCTTGGCAAGGTAAAGTCTAAGTCTTGAGTACTTGGCATGGAAAGTCCAAGGGGAATATTGGCTATGTAAAGTCCGAGGGTGAAGTATTGGTAGCATAAGTCCAATGGTTGGTGGTGTAAAGTCCAAGTGGAGTCTTGGCAGCGTAAGTCCAATGTGTCTTGGCGGTGTAGACACCGTTAGCATGACATAGCCGATGGAAGCACCTGAAGGCTAGCGCGATTGATGAACAAGTCATAGATGACTTGGAGGGATCTGAGAGACGTGAGGCTGACGGAGGTGGCTAAAAGGCTTAGGTCTAGGCTAAGGGTGGTCTAGCAAGTATGTGGGCACCATACTTGGGTTAAAACCTCATGTTTGAGGTGTCCCAATCGACTGGTGTCATGTGGCAGTCGACTGGAGTGAGTCAACTAGGGTTTGACTATAGGAACTGGCCTAGTAGTCGACTTCCAGAGGTGGGCGATCGTGATTGCCGGCGATCGGCGATCGTGTGATCGGTCGATTGGTGCTCGATTTTCACGCAGTGGAGTCTAACTTTCGATCGGGGTTAGCGATCAGTGGAGGCTTTATCGATCGGTGATGGTCATAATCAATTGGTGATGATGGATCTGTTGGATTTTTCGGCGTGGATCTACCGCTTGTTTCACGACAACGGTAGATCGACTAATGGTCCCCGGTGATCGGCATAAATGGAGCTCATGAAGGAGGAAAAAGTCATGGTTCTTTAAGGAGCTTTTGGGGCGAATTGCTGGTGTAATTCAGGGTCTCCAAGTGCCACTCAACCAACCAAACAAGCAAGCTCTCAAAAGATCGATTGTAAAGTTTTCTTTGCATTTCTTTTGTTGTATTCACTTGTATTTGCTTGTTGTATTTAGTATTACTGTTGTAATCATTTGTACGAGGTTTTTCCACCTCCGACTTGTGTCGAGAAGGAGTGTTTGCATAGTGGTGTGTGATTGGCATCGCTAGAGCTCTTTTGAGCTCGATCCGTGGAGTAGGAATTGTTCGGTTCTGAACCACGTTAAACATTTTTGTTTGCGTGATTGTCTTGTTTCGTTATTTCTATTATTATTATTATTCCGCTGTGCACTAATGAAAATTGTAGATGAACATGAACGTATTCCATCGTACTATCACAATGCTATTCACCTCCCCCCTCTAGCGTTCCAACGATCCCCTACAAGTGGTATCAGAGCGAGGCCGCTCTTTAAGTTTAACAACTAAGGGAGCACGCTAGAGGGAAGATGGAATTCCAAGACAAGCTTGGATGGGACATCAACACTCCACCACCATACGACTAAGAAGATTTTCCGGCGTAGAGAGCAAGAATGGAGACATTCTTGATGATGGGCATAGAGGATTGGTTCATCCTCGTAGAAGGCTTTGAACCTCCTAGGGGTAAGAAGGGAGAGGTCCTAAAATTGAAAATGTGGACCCAAGAGAAACGCCAAAAGTTCAAGACTGAAGTTAAGGTAACAAAACTTTTGGAAGATTTAATCCCTAATGATGTTTTTGCAAGCTAGGGAATTACATGGATGCCAAGGAGCTATGGAGCAAATTAGCAAGATTCCATGAGGTGTCTCACTCAATCCAAGAAGAAAAAAAAAGAGGAAGAAGAGAGCTCATCCTCACAAGCAAGTGAGGATTCGGAAGTTAAGAAGGAGTCAATTTCCGAATTGGTGGAAGAGGAAGAGGAAGAGGAAGAATTGGAGGAAACCTCCACCTCAAGGATTGAAGGGGAGGAAATTAGAGCATCTTCAACACCGGAGCAACAAGAAGAACCATCTACATCCGGTAAAGAGGAAGAGCAAGCTCAAGAGAACCTCACCACCACCCTAGGTAAGTCAAGCATGTCAATTAATAATAAAATAAATATTATATGCTTTGAGTGTAGGGAAACCGGGCACTATAAGAGCAAGTGCCCAAAGAGGGTCAAGAAAAGTTCACCGACGCCAAAGGTCAAGGATGCCGATGCCCAAAGTCAAAGGAACAAGGAGCACATCATTTGCTTCAAGTGCCATCAAAAGGGGCACTATAGGAGTCAATGCTCTAGGGGGAACAAGAAGACTCAAGAGGGAGCTTCACAAGTAGGGGGAGCCTCTAAGGCAAATCCTAAGGTATATTGTAATGCTCCTTCTTTAGTTAAAAGTCAAAAGCATGCTTTTAATTCTCTTGCTATCTCTCATGAAAAGCATGTTAGAAGTAACAAATATATTTGTTTAGGTGTCAAAAATGTAAATATTTCAAAGAAAGAGAAATTTAGGACTAATGTCTCTAGAAAAGTTTTACCTAGGGAGTCTATTAGGAAAATAGGAGAACACCTAGATCTCAACCCTAAATGGACTAGGCATATGCCTAGAGGAAATGGTAATGCCCAAAAACTTAATCAAAAATTGAAAATTGGGCAATTGGAGATGGAAAATCAATTCTTGAGGTCAAGACTTGAGAAACTAGAAAAGACCCTTAGGAATATACAAAATCAATTTAAAGGGTCAAATGATCAAAAGTCTAGGTCCAAAAGCCAAAGTCAACACCTAGTACCTAAGAGACAAAAGTCAACCAAGGGAAAGCAAAGTTTGGGTCACAAACTTAAGCCTAAGGTGACTTATCATAGTGTTCCATTTGATTATGGAACACAAACTAGGTCTAGGAAGACTAAGGTCAATAGGGAAGTCATCCCTAAGGTTGACCAAGGTTTGTGTCTAGTGACTAGGGTTTCAAGGAAACCTAGGGTGGCCACTAAGAAGGTAACAAGGGGAGTTACCCCTAGAGTCAACCTAGGTAAGACCACAATGATCAAGGCTAACAAGCTAGGAGGGTCATTAGGAGGGTATCTAGGGAAGTTATCCCTAAGGAATACCTAGTAAACCCTAGGAGCTCAAATAGGTTTTGGATTCCCAAGAGCATGATTGATTCACGCTAGATGGGTTTAGGGTGTGTCAACCTTGATTGGATGGGTGGTTAACTCAACCATGATAAAGGTGGCATTTTAGGTTGTTTTCAAGGTTATGGATACCTTGGAAATAGATTTGATCTCTTGATCCTAAAAGATTTTAGGATGTGCCAATACATCTTTGGAATCATGAAAAATCAATTAAATTGGCACAATTTAGGTTTAGAGATTAGTGTGTCATCTTGGTTTTTTGGCACACTTGAGAGATTAGTAGTAATATGGTAAAATAAATCTAATTATAACAAATGACAACTAATATTAAAACTTAGTTATTATTATACCTATACATTTAATATCTCATGCTTTGTTTGTCATATAACATGTCATGACATCATGTTTATTTTTATCATTTATATGTCATGATCATGTTTAGGATTAGGATTAAATGTCATGTGTTTTTAGATTTAATCATATGTCATGACATCATGATCATTGGTCATGCTTTACTTATGCTATCATTATGCCATGATCATTTCATGCATTTAAATTGATTAAAATTGATTTAAGGACAATGACATGACTTGGAGTCCCATTTATAAGGGAATCAAGTAGAGTTGCCTTAGAAAAATATATGAAACCCTAGATTAGGGAGAACAAAACTCACATCTCACATTACATTGACATGTATGTGTATTTATACACCCTAGATACATGTGAGATGCTAGGATATGAGTTAAGTTCAAGGTGCATAGTTTTTGCATCTAGATGAACTAAAACTCATCTTTAACTAAAGGTGGATAATTGGGAAAGCTTGTGTACAAGTCATTGTACATTGAGCCCAAGGAATATGATCCAAAATAAGGTTTTGAAAATATTTTAAAATCCTTTTAAAAAACCTTAGTGAAGTCTATCTTTTGATAGCAATCACCATTGATGAGATTGATACAAAGTGAGCTAAAACTTTGAAGTTTTTATTCACTTTTGGATTTTGTATCAATTTCAATATTTTATGGGTAAAATAATTTTCAAATAATTTTAACCCATTGTATTGACTATAAGTAATATACGTATGAATTTTCATGATTTTTTGATGTACATAGAATTACTTATGATTTTCTGAATTTCATTTCTGATAACTGAAATTCTGATATTTGATTACGATCATTATACAGGTGGCGATCGGTGATGAGTAACAATCATTGTGGTAGCTGAGAGAGTCAACTGCCAATGCTGATTTCGGGAAAACATAGTTTGTTTAGCCCGTGTTCAGCTACGGTTAAGGTCCCTAACCACTTCTAACCCCTAGGATATGCTTTGGGAAGCATTATAAAGGGTGAAAATCCATTGGATATGGATTAGGAGAGGTGTTAGAATAATGTATCAAATTTAAGGTATAGGAAAGTTCATGTTTGAACTTTAAACCTTATTTTTTATGGTTTAGAGTTCCTATTGGCTTAGGGACTTCCCAAGGACATTGTTGGTGCAATGGTCAAGGGGGAGCAAGCCTTTAGGGGGAGGTATCCATCATGGGATGATGGATGGTACTTTTCCTCATGAGAGGTAAAATGGGATTTTGAGATACCCAATTTGGAAATTGAGAGAGTGAATAGGATTGTCTCTCTTGAGTGATATGAGACTTATCACTAGGAAGATGGTAGGCATCCTAGGTATTTTTGGACCAAGGGGGAGATGGTAAGATCTCATTGGGACATGAGACATTGACCTCCTTGGAGAGAACCTTTTTTATGTTAGTCAAAAAGAGGGAGAATATTTTGGGGAGAATTTATTGCGAGAATGACATCAATTGGGAAAATTGATGGGGATGATTGATTTGAGTTAGATGATCTAACTCAATGGTTTGTTTGGTTTTTGTCAAACATCAAAAAGGGGGAGATTGTTGGTGCAATCGACTCAGGTCATAATTGACCAGGACTCGAGCTTGACTCGAGAGATGTTTTGATGTTCGACAAAAACATATGACAATGTGATTGTCATGGGAAAAGTCCAAGTCTTGGGTACTTGGCATGGAAAGTCCAAGTGGGACACTTGGCATTTGAGAAAGTCCAAGTCTTGGGTACTTGGCATGGAAAGTCCAAGTGGGACACTTCGCATTTGAAAGAGTCCAAGCATGGGTCTTGGCAATGTAAAATCCAAGCATGGGTCTTGGCAAGGTAAAGTACAAGTCTTGAGTACTTTACATGGAAATTCCAACATGGGTTGGCAAGGAAAAGTCCAAGCTTGAGTCTTGGCATTTGAGAAGTCCAAGGGGTTTGATATTGGCGGCGTAAAGTCCAAGGGTGAAGTCTTGACAGCATAAGTCCAATGGTTGGCGGCGTAAAGTCCAAGCGGATTCTTGGTAGCGTAAGTCCAATGTGTCTTGGCGGTGTAGACACCATTAGCATGACATAGCCGATGGAAGCACCTGAAGGCTAGCGTATGGATGAACAAGTCATGGATGACTTGGAGGGATCCGAGAGGCGTGAGGCTGGCGGAGGTAGCTAGAAGGCTTAGGTCTAGGCTAAGGGTGGTCTAGCAAGTATGGGGGCACCATACTTAGGTTAAAACCTCATGTTTGAGGTGTGCCAGTCGATTGTTGTCATGTGGCAGTCGACTGGAGTGAGTCAACTAGGGTTTGATCGGGAACTAGTTTAGCAGCTTGGACCGCCGAGGTGGCGATCGATTGATTGGCGAGCGATCGACTAATCGTGTGATCGATCGACCGTGTTTGGTTTCGAACGAGTGGAGTCTGACTCGACTGCTGGGGTTAGCAGTTGAGTGGAGGCTTTATCAGTCGACTGATGGTCATAATCAGTCGACTGATGGTCATAATCAGTCGACTGATGATGGATCCATTGGATTTTTTCAGTGTGGATCTAGTCGTTGTCTCATGACAACAATGGCAACAGTCGACTGATGGTCCCGAGCTATCGACTAATCGATATTTTCCAGCACAGATTGAAGCTTTAAATGGAGCTCGTGAAGGAGGAAAAAGTCATGGTTCTTTGAGGAGTTTTTGGGGCGAATTGCTGGTGTAATTCAGGGTCTCTAAGTGCCACTAAATAAACCAAACAAGCAAGCTGTCAAAAGATCGATTGTAAAGTTTTCTTTGCATTTCTTTTGTTGTATTTGCTTGTTGTATTTAGTATTACTGTTGTAATCATTTTTACGAGGTTTCTCCACCTCCGACTTGTGTCGAGAAGGAGTGTTTGCATAGTGGTGTGTGATTGGCATTGCTAGAGCTCTTTAAAGCTCGATCCGTGGAGTAGGAACCGTTCGGTTTCGAACCACGTTAAACATTTGTATTTGCGTGATTGTCTTGTTTCGTTATTGCTATTATTATTATTATTTCGCTGTGCGCTAACGAAAATTATAGACGAACACGAACGTATTCTATTGTACAAGCACGACGCTATTCACCCCGTCCCTCTCTAGCGTTCCAACGATCCCCTACACTTTCGTCCTGACAGTAGTGAGCAACTCATCACGAATCATCTTTCCCATGATAATTAAGGTGCTCTTTAGATTTTTACCGTTGAATAATTTCAAATTCACAAACATTCCCTCTCCACGGTAAATTTCAAATTATCTTTCTCACTCAACAATCTAAATGCAAATAGGATAATTAAAATGAAATTATATATTTTTTATGATCATAAAATACCTTAAATTTCAAGAGAAATTTAATAAAATCACGTTGAAACATGTTATAAAAAAATCAATTCTTAAACAATTAATAAATATTTTAATTAGACAAGATTAGACTATGACAAATAACCACATTAATTAAAAAAGATCAAAGAAAATTTGATTAATAATAATAGATAATCAAGTCCAATAGCATTCATATAATCGGTCACACCAAATGGGATAAAAATTTAATAGAGATTATTGTTATACTAAACTAATCCAAATATTAGCTAAAACTACCACACATAATATTAGCTAAACCAGCTACACATTAGACCAATTACGTGCAAAAAAAAAGATACTTAGAAGAAAGAAACATAAGATAAAAAAATCCTTAGAATTTTTTTTTAACATTGGAAGTTAAAAAAAAATCATCTTGATGCTTAAATTTCAAATTTTCTGTACAAATATTGTCATGTTTTTTTATTTACATCAGGTATCAGGTATGATTTCTCTTTCTTACTAGTTTTGATGGGCAATTGGCCCGGTCCCACAGCGAGCACCACCGGTGACGAAACTGAATCAAGGTAGCGCAGGGTCAGCGCACGTTGAAAACTCATGCTACACCAGGAGCCCGACCACGCTGAGACGGAGGGGGGCACCACTACAAAAGTTATAGGATTTGGCGATGAATTTTGCAACGAAATTTTTTTCATTGCAAATAATTCGCTGCTAAATTCTGCAACGAAAAGAATAATTCATCGCCAATATTGCAATGAATAAAATTTTTGTTGCAAAATTCGTCGCCAAATTTAAAGACGAATAATTATTTTCATCGCAAAATTTGGCGACGAAACATAGTTCGTCGCCAAATCTGCGACGAAAAAATAGTTCGTTGTCAAATTTGGCGATGAAAATTAAATTCGTCGCCAATTTTTGTGACGAAAATAACTATTCATCGCCAAATTTGATGACCAAAATAACCATTCGTCGCTAAATTTGGCAACGAATTTAATTGTCATCGCCAAATTTGGCGACGAACAGTTACATTCGTCGCTAAATTTTGCGATGAAAATTCTATTCGTCGTCAAAGTCTAATAAACATATTTCCACGAATAAAAATAAATTTGGCGACGAATATTTTTTCGTTGCCAAATCTACGACGAAAAAAAAATTCGTTGCAAAATTTTCAATCTCAGTCGACCGACGAATACAATCAATCAATTGCCTATTGACCAGTTTGACTGATCAGTTGGCTACCAAAGGTTCTGTAATGTGCTACAGTAATGACAGTCGATTGGTTATTTTTATCAGTCGACCGTTCAATCGGCTACGAAAGGTTCTGTAAGATGTTACAGTATCATTAGTCGACTGATCATGTTGATTAGTCGACTAATGATGATAATCTGCAACGAAAAATTTTTTCGACGCAATTTTTGCGACGAAAAAAATTCTTCGTTGCAAAATCTCATATATCAGTCGACTGATGCTAAAGAACCAGTCGAAATCTTTTTAGCCGATCGCCACTTTCATTTACTAATCTGACGGTCATTGTCACATCTGGTTTTGCAACAAAATATTTTTTCGTTGTCAATTCTGTGACGAAAAATGATTTTTCGTCGCAAATCTGCGATGAAATTTTTTTTGTTGCTAATCTGGGAAAAAATTTTTTTGATAGATTATGCTATTTTTCCTGTTTTACAACAAACACATACAATAATATAAATAAATTTACACATCAAACTTCAATACCGAATTAATGTATACATAACAAACCTAAACATATATAACTTACAATACATAGATATCGTTTGTGATAAGTCAAGTAACATTTAAATACAACAAATAAATTCAAAGGTAATCACCATCGTCACCACCATCATCATCAAAAAATACATCATCATTGTCATTATGATAGGGATCAGGAGGAGGAGTAGATCCAGAAGGAGGAAGTTGACTTTAATTAGACGTTAATTGAAGATGTTGCATAATGAAGATCTGTTGCCTTCGAAATTCGTTCATCTATTCATTTAATTCTTTTACTTCCTGAGCTTTTTTTCTCAATTCATTTTCCTTCTGCGCTAGTAACTCTCTCAAATGATTAACCTCTTCGGTTAATTGATTTACTTCTGCTTTTGATGCCGGGAGGATGAAGAAGAAGCACTAGGGACTCTATAGAATCGACTCAAAGAACTGAGTCCAATTATTTTTTCACTTTTCGCCCCTCCAGTTGCTTCGAACCATAAATTTATATTACTAACAGAAAGCTCAAATTCGACTGCATCATCACTTGCACTCAAATTTCTCTGTGCAAGTACATCGTATTTCTCCTATTTTGAAAGAAAAAATTAAATACTAACATAAGAATTTAAATTTTTAAAATTACAAACTTTCATTGTTCTAGCTCTTTCTCCACTCCACGTCTTATCTTTCTTTTGGAATGTATGGGTGAAAATGTCTATAAATGGCTCAGTCCCCATCTCCTGGGCCTAAACAAACAGCATTAAAATTTATAAATTAGTGAGTATTAGATTATAAATTATGATTTGAAAAAACTCACCAATTGATGTCTATGCTCATCGATATTGATTGAGCCTCCCACATACGTGGCAGACATAACGCCGGAATTACAATGTTGATTTTGCTTATTCTACTCACTCCTCCATTTTCTATCCTTAGATCCCCAATGTGCAATAATTTTATTCCAATTCTCCTCGGTTATACAATGTGCCTTTTTATTTCTAGTTTTTGCATGATTGAGTATGTTTCTAATATGATCACCACACTTTTTCTTGAAAATCCTTCTAATCTCTAGTGTTTTCACTCTCCTCTCAAATAAATATCCGTTGCAATAGAGAAAAATTGAATTGATTATATTAACTATAATTTTATATACAAAATGATTTAAATAAGTTATCTTGAACTCATTCCACTACAAAAATTTTATTTCTTTCGGCATGCTCGTATAAGTAATAGAAGCTCCGCCCCAATGGTTATTCACTATTTTATTCGCCTTGTGAATAACATGTACATGTTGGTGCAATCGGCCCAAGTCACGATTGACCGGACTCAAGTTTGACTCGAGCGATGTTTTGATGTTTGACATGAATGTTTGACATTGATGTTTGACATTGATATCTGATAATGTTTTGGAGAGATTGTTGGTGCAATCGACCCCAGGTCATGATTGACCGAACTCGAATTTGACTCGAGGGGGATTTTGATGGTTGACTGGAGTTGACCATGTCATGGAAAGTCCAAGTCTTGAGTGCTTGGCATGTAAAGTCCAAGCATGGGTCTTGGCAAGGAAAAGTCCAACCATGAATTTTGGCATGTAAAGTCCAACATGGGTTGACAAGTAAAGTCCAAGGGTTGGCCACGTAAGCCCAAGGGTATAGTCTTGGCGGTGAAAGTCCAAGTCATGAGTACTTGGCATTGTAAAGTCCAAGGGGTTTGATATTGGCGGCGTAAAGTCCAAGGGTGAAGTCTTGACAGCATAAGTCCAATGGTTGGCGGCGTAAAGTTCAAGCGGATTCTTGGTAGCGTAAGTCCAATGTACCTTGGCGGTGTAGACACCATTAGCATGACATAGCCGATGGAAGCACCTGAAGGCTAGCGTATGGATGAACAAGTCATGGATGACTTGGAGGGATCTGATAGGCGCGAGGCTGACGGAGATGGCTAGAAGGCTTAGGTCTAGGCAAAGGGTGGTCTAGCAAGTATGGAGGAATCATACTTGGATTAAAACCTCATGTTTAAGGTGTATCAGTCGACTGGTGTGAGTTAACTAGGATTTGACTACAAGGAGTGCCCTAGCGATGGTTTACCAGGTGGCGATCATTCTTTGGACCGATCGATTTTGGGCATAGAATGTGTTAGTAATATATGAGAGATGTCCTAAGGCAATCGCCTTATGTATGAACCATTTATATGATAAATGAAGATTCACTATTTGAGTATACATGTTTTATGTATTTGATTGGATCTTAAACTCATTTACTGAATGTCGACGATACGATTCACAGCATGAGAGAATTTGTGATTGGATCACAACTAGTGAGTATCTCTACATGTGTAATTGTGATGTATCGAAATTATCCCTAGTCGATGAATTGATGGATTTGGACACCATCAATTCTGTCGAGACTAGCACGAGGTATACTCCTTGGTGTATCCAAGCAGCTGATTCTCACTGGCTGGAAACATTGTGATGTCCGGAGTTGATCGTGGATGCTAGTTATGGTAACTAGTTCATTGGAGTGACCATCCGTAAGACTTTATATGGTTCTCTGCATATATAGATATGTCAATGAAGTTCTTACTGTAGCTTAAGTGCGATGTTCCATTGACTTACGGTATTCAAGTCATCTTGATCATGGAGACTTATGCTTTGACATCTTAAGCAAACATCTCTAAGGAGATGTGGACTCGGGATGATTGGGTATAAGTCGAAGTGATCGAAGGTGTTTGAATAGCCTATAAAGGATTCACCACTCCTTGCGAGGAGATGTATACCCATGGCCTCTCGTCGGATTGTTACTAAAGTCTTTGGACAAAACATTACATGTTTAGAGTAAAGTACTCTTCGATACATGTGCAGTAACTAGAATCCGTAGGACGAGGAAATGATACTTGGGCTAGGTGTGACGTAGTCAGCCTAGTGGGGACTGACACTATAGACCATGTCCTAAACCAAGTGGGTATAAGATGAGTGAAGGGAATGGGGCACGAATCATTTGAGCTGCTGAAGGGTTTCAGAAATAGTTCTGGATCAACCGTTGATCTTTTCGGTTAATTGGGGATCATGATGTACTACTAGGTGCCACTCATGATAGTTCTATAATTAATGGTTAATTATAGACGGCCAACATAAATCGAGAACCTATTTGGTCACACGCACAACGAGCGTAATCCAAAGGATTTAAAACAAGCTTGAGAATGAGATTCTCAGACCGAGAGAAACTAGGTTTGGTCGGACCAAACATGAAGCGAGCATGAAATCATTTCAGTCGCAATGGAAGCGTGGATGGGCCATGTCTTATGAAGATATAATGGATGAACCAAAATGGTTTGGTTCTAATCCAATGGAGGAGAATAAACCAAAGGGTTTGGTTTATTTTAAACGAATGAACCAAAAGTTGGTTCGGTTCGTTTTAACTTAAAATAAACCATCATGGTTTGGTTTATTTTAACTTATCTTAATGGAGCGGGTTAACGGGCCTAATGGTTATGATCCAATAACCATTAAGAGAATTAGTTCTCTATAAAAGAGGGCTTAAGGGATAATTAAGCCCTAATCCAAAACCCTAGCCCTAAGATTGCCGCCCACCTCCTCCTTGGAGTTCACGGCGCCAACCTCCATTGTCGCCCAGCTCTTGTGCCGCCGTCCAAGTCCTTGCCAGCGTCCAAGCTTCAGCCGGTGATCCTCCGGCGACCCTCTGGTGATCTTCCTAGGCTTCGGTGAAAAGGTGAGCACTTGGCTTCCTTGTTTTGGCCGGCGCCTACTCCTCCACCAAAGCTGTCCAGTTTTCTGGACAGCTTGTTCTCCTCTTGTCGGAGCGTCGTTTGGATGACGGTTTGAGCTTCGACAGTGGCTAAACTATCGGGGATTTGGTCTCCGGTAATCCTCTGAGGTGGAGGACAAAGGATTCGTCAATCGGTTGACGAATACCTCTCCGGAGAAGCGAGTTTTGAGGACTCGTTTTGGATCCGAATTTGGATTCGGATTGTGATCATCTCTCGATCACGTCGTCTTCAACACGAGGCTAGTAACCCGTACGAAGACGAAGCTCGTGGCTTAGCGAAGTCATCCTAAGGATACTCGGCGTGGATACGGATAGAGACGATTCTAGCGAGGATCGTTCCGGTTGATGTCATTCCCAATACACGTAATACGAAAGGTATAACGTAGTTAAATTTCCTTTTATTGCAAATTTAAATTTACGGTTATGTCTACACTTGTTGTACTATGCATGCGTGTGTTGTGTGTGTTGTAATAAATGTAGATTTATTATTTTTATTGCTTCCGTTGTGCTCATGTTTACGAAACGTGATCGAACACACACACATCGTGGTGCCGGAAACCCAACAGTGGTATCAGAGCACAGGTTGTGTTTCGACATAATCGTAAAATGGTTTTGCGATAGTCATAATGTTATTTCTGGAAATTTTCTAATTTTGGAAATTTAGAAGTATTTATGGAAAATTTTCAATTTTGGAAAGTCTAGAAGTATTTATGGAAATCTTCCACTTTTGGAAAGTTAGAAGTATTTATGGAAATTGATATTTTCCATAAATAAAATATTTGATTAGATTCTGGAAATTTGTTTCCTAATTTAATCATGATTTGATTTGGGAAATCAAATCTTAAAATATTTTATTTCCATAAGTAGTTTTAATGATTTAAGAAATTGGTTTCCTAAATAGATTTTCCTTAATCAAATAATTCCATAAATAAAATATGTGATTAGATTTGGAAATTTGTTTCCTAATTTAATTATGATTTGATTTGGAGAATCAAATCTTAAATATATTTTATTTCCATAAATAGTTATGACATATAAGGAAATTATATACATGACATAATTGTATGTCATGTAATTGCATTAGATGCATAACATTATGTCATGCGTGCCGTAACATGTAGATGTATGTCATGTATGTCATGCCATGTAGATAATAGTTATTTGCATGCAAAGAGGATGAGACATAAAAATCATTAAACAATATTAAAGCCTACACCTTCCATTAATATGGTTAGAACCAGAGTTCCGTTTCTTGTTTGGGTTGTTGGACTCTCTCCAAGCCCGGCTCGAACCCGAACATGTTCAAACCATGGAATAGTTTAATACTAATATGGTAAGAGTCAGAGGTCAATCGTTAGCTTTGGTTGTTGGACTCTCTCCAAGCTGGGCTAATTGGTTGAATGCGCTCTAACCATATTAAAACTATTTCGATTAATGGGTTGGCTTTAACACGGAGCATCGGCTTGTTGGACTCTCTCAAGGTCGATGTAAAGGGAGGTGAAGTTGGGTGCTATGCATATGATGCATACTTGTTAATGTGTTAACAACCCGATGTATGTGTGAACATTCAATTAGTTGATAGCACATTGTGATAGTTGCATATACGTGATATGCAATCGGTATAGTTGATACCTACCGTCGTAGTTATGAATGGCTTGTTAGACTCTCTCCAAGGTTGTTCATAACTATGATGGATATCAGCCCATTCGGAGATGGACCTACGATCTCCCGAAGTGATTTTGGGGTTTTTTGAAATTCGAAAAATGAATGGGATTTATAAATGTATATTGATGCATTTTAAAAATCATCTTTCTCATATATGCTCGTTTTGTATTTCTAAAATTGATCATGTTGTCTTTTAATTTGCGTTCCATTTTGGATTCGAATAAATTGACTAGGCCGAACTTCTTGGGTAGAAACTTGAGAATTGTTCTCAAGGTGAAAAGCTTGCGTATGTCCTCGGCGCCTCTTCCGCCCATCCTAGTGACGATGCAACTCGGACCAATTGTTGGTCTATCGAAACATGTGTCGATTACAGGCCCGACAAGTTGCATCATGCTAGGCGATGGAACCCAAGCTACAGCGGCATGAGCATATGGATGCTCATATCGTAGTCCTTCATCTTTATGAGTTGTTTGATAAGCAAGTGAGATTGAAGGTTGAAGTCTCCAAGCTCCTCTTCACCTCGAGATGCAAGAAGGTTCATCGTAGTCTTGCTCAACATCTTGAAGGCTATGGAGCCTTACGAGAAGCATGAAGCGAGGGGCGGTGTTGTTAGTTGATTCCTCGAAGAAAGGTTCTAAGAGAGTCAAAGGAACAATGAAGGGAAGAAGAAAAAGGCTAAAAAGCGAGAACCAGCTCAAAGGGCACTTGCCATCATTATGGCAAGTAGGGCCATTCTTGAAGAAAGTGCAAGATTTATCTTGAGTCCGTGAAGAAGGATAAGGCATCGGATGCCCCATCTTCTTCAGAAATCTTCTTTATTGATTGTCATTCTATTTCCTCAGACACTTGGGTATTTGACACTGGGTGTGGCTCACATATATGTAATGACATACATGGGCTAAGGAATAGAAGAAGACTCGTCAAGGGAGAGTCAAATTTACGTGTTGGGAATGGAGCAACGGTTGCTGCACTCGCCATCGGAACGTATTTGTTGGAACTCCCTGTAGGACTTGTCTTAGAACTGGATAATTGCTTTTATGTTCCTTCGTTGATAAAGAACATCATTTCTATTTCTTGTTTAAATAGAAATGGGTACCATTTGACTTTTAGTAACAATTATTGTTACATAACTTTGAATGGAGTTCTTTAAGGGACTGGAACTTTAAGTAATTGTGTTTATACGTTGGACGTATCCAGTGATATTTTCAATATCGAAGCGAGAAACAAGCGTGCTCGAAAAGATAATCAATTAGACTCCTACATGTGGTATTGTCATCTTGGCCATGTAAGCAAGAAATGCATGTCCGAATTACACCGATGTGGAATTCTGGAATCGTTTGAATTGGATTCATACGATACATGCGAATCATGCTTAAAAGGCAAGATGACTAAGTTACCTTTTACTGGAAAAAGGTGAACGAGTGAGAGAGTTACTAGGTCTAATACATACTAATGTATGTGGACCTATGTCAACTCAAGCTTTAGGAGGTTATAGCTACTTCATTACCTTCACCGATGATCACTCACGGTTTGGGTATGTGTTCTTGATGAAACACAAGTCTGAAGCCTTTGAAAGGTTCAAAGAATTCAGAAATGAAGTAGAGAAACAACATGACAAGAGTATTAAAATACTTCGATCGGATCGAGGTAGTGAATACTTAAGTCAAGAGTTTCTTGATTATCTAAGAGACAATGGCATATTGTCTCAATGGACTCCGCCATATACACCACAGCATAATGGTGTATCTAAGAGGCGTAACCGAACCTTGTTGGACATGGTCAGGTCAATGATGAATCATGCGACTCTTCCCAAATCCTTTTGGGGCTATGCACTTCAGACAGTTGTTTACTTGTTAAACAGAATGCCTACCAAGGTAGTCTCAACTACTCCATATGAGATATGGAATAGTTTACGTATTGCTGTATCTTACTTGAAGATATAGGTTATCACCTTATGTAGACGGGATGTATCCAGACAAATTGGATCTAAGTCGATAAATGTCTATTTATTGGATACCCTAAGGAAACAAGGGTTACCAATTCTATCATCACTGTGGAACAAAGGTGTTTGTTTGAGGCATCTTTGTGTTTCTAGAAGAGTTTCTCTTGCAAGAAAGCGTGGGAGTGTCGTCGAGCTTGAGGAGGCTCGAGAGACTCAAATAGACATTGATGAGATACAGTGAAGCAGCGATCGACAACTCATAGTGATGAGCAATCGACTGGACCTATTGTAACACCACATCTTCATAGATCTGGTAGAACACGCAATATTCCTGAGAGATATGGATTTCTCGTAAGTGAATTGAATGACGTGTTACTCATTGATGATGAGGAGCCTACCAGTTATGAAGAAGTGCTGACAAGTTCAGAAAGGGATAAGTGGCTTGGTGCCATGAAGTCGGAAATGGATTCCATGTATGAAAACCAAGTTTGGAACTTGGTTGACCCACCTGAAGGCATAAAGCCTATAGGGTGCAAGTAGGTTTTCAAGAAGAAAACCGACATGGATGGTAATGTGATTACCTATAAGGCTAGATTGGTGGCGAAAGGATATCGTCAAAAGCAAGGTGTTGATTATGACGAAACCTATTCGCCTGTAGCTATGCTTAAATCCATTCGGATGCTCCTGGCCATAGCGGCTCATTATAATTATGAGATATGGCAGATGGATGTGAAAACAACTTTCCTTAATGGAAACCTGCTCGAGGACGTGTATATGATACAGCCTGAGGGTTTCACATCGGTTGATAAAACCAAGGTATGTAAATTGCGACGATCCATTTATGGATTGAAGCAAGCATCCAGGAGCTGAAATATCCGTTTTGATGAGACAATCAAAAAGTTTGATTTCTCACAAAATCCAGACGAACCTTGTGTGTACAAGAAGGTTAGTGGGAGTGCAATCGTGTTCCTAGTATTATATGTCGATGACATATTACTTATAGGAAACGATGTTTCAGTATTACAGTCAGTTAAGGTTTGGTTATCCAAGTCATTCTCCATGAAAGACCTGGGAGAAGCAACCTACATCCTCGGGATTAAGATCTATAGAGATATATCGAAACAGTTGCTTGGTCTTTCGCAGTCTACATATATAGACCGAGTGCTAAAGAGGTTTAGCATGTCGGAATCCAAGAAAGGTTTCCTACCCATCTGGCATGGGATACACCTTTCGAAGTCTATGTGTCCGCGCACAGAAGACGAGAGAATTTGCATGAGTAAGATTCCCTATGCATCCGCAATAGGATCTATCATGTATGCTATGTTATGTACGAGGTCCGATGTATCGTATGCTCTGAGTGTCACGAGCAGATACCAGTCTGATCCAGGAATGGATTATTGGGTGGCTGTTAAGATGATCCTTAAGTACTTGAGAAGAACTAAGGATGTGTTCCTAATATATGGAGAAGGGTACATGGTGATACGTGGGTATACGGATGCCAGCTCCAGACAGACAAGGATGATTCCATGTCTCAGTCTGGGTATGTATTCACCTAGAATAGAGGTGCAATAAGTTGGAAAGGTTCCAAGCTTGATGCTATAGCAGATTCTGCCACTAAGGCAGAATACATTGCAGCTTTGGAAGCAGCAAAGGAAGGGGTTTGGATCAAGAAGTTCATCTCTGAACTTGATGTGGTCTCATCAATGATCCAAACATGTGCTTCGCCGCTATCATCTTATCAGAGAGATCATCAGTAGGAAATAAATACAAATCGAGAAAATTCCCACTGAAAGGAACTTAGCGGATCCTTTGACTAAGGCATTACCTCAAAATAAGTTTGAGGGTCATGTTAGAGCTTATGGTATTGGATACCGTAGCGATTGGCATTAGGCCAAGTGGGAGTCTGTTAGTAATATATGAGAGATGTCCTAAGGCAATCACCTTATGTATTAACTATTTATATGATAAATGAAGATTCACTATTTGAGTATACATGTTTTATGTATTTGATTGGATCTTAAACTCATTTACTGAATGTCCACGATACGATTCACAGCATGAGAGAATTTGTGATTGGATCACAACTAGTGAGTATCTCTACATGTGTAATTGTGATGTATCGAAATTATCCCTAGTCGATGAATTGATGGATTTGGACACCATCAATTCTGTCGAGACTAGCATGAGGTATACTCCTTGGTGTATCCAAGCAGCTGATTCTCACTGGCTGGAGACATTGTGATGTCCGGAGTTGATCGTGGATGCTAGTTATGGTAACTAGTTCATTGGAGTGACCAGTCGTAAGACTTCATATGGTTCTCTGCATATATAGATATGTCAATGAAGTTCTTACTGTAGCTTAAGTGCGATGTTACTTTGTCTTGCGGTATTCAAGTCATCTTGATCATGGAGACTTATGCTTTGACATCTTAAGCAAACATCTCTAAGGAGATGTGGACCCGGGATGATTGGGTATAAGTCGAAGTGATCGAAGGTGTTTGAATAGCCTATAAAGGATTCACCACTCCTTGCGAGGAGATGTATACCCATGGCCTCTCGTCGGATTGTTACTAAAGTCTTTGGCCAAAGCATTACATGTTTAGAGTAAAGTACTCTTGATACATGTGCGATAACTAGAATCAGTAGGGCGAGGAAATGATACTTGGGCTAGGTGTGGCGTGAGTCGACCTAGTGAGGTGACACTATAGACCATGTCCTGAACCAAGTGGGTATAAGATGAGTGAAGGGAATGGGGCCGCGAATCATTCATTTCTTTGAAGGGTTTGAGAAATAGTTACGGATCAGCAGTTGATCTTTTGGTTAATTGGGGATCATGATGTACTACTAGGTGCCACTCATGATCGTTCTATAATTAATGGTTAATTATAGATGCGACCAACATAAGCGAGAACCTATTTGGTCACCGCACAGCAGCGTAATCCAAAGGATTTAAAGCGAGCTTGAGAATGGGATTCTCGAGGCCAGAAACTAGGTTTGGTTGGACCAAACATGAGCGCGAGCATGAAATCGTTTCAGTCGCAATGGAAGCGTGGATGGGCGTGTCTTATGAAGACATAATGGATGAACCAAAATGGTTTGGTTCTAATCCAATGGAGGAGAATAAACCAAAGGGTTTGGTTTATTTTAAACGAATGAACCAAAAGTTGGTTCGGTTCGTTTTAACTTAAAATAAACCATCATGGTTTTATTTATTTTAACTTATCTTAATGGAGCGGGTTAACGGGCCTAATGGTTATGATCCAATAACCATTAAGAGAATTAGTTCTCTATAAAAGAGGGCTTAAGGGATAATTAAGCCCTAATCCAAAACCCTAGCCCTAAGATTTCCGCCCACCTCCTCCTTGGAGTTCACGGCGCCAACCTCCATTGCCGCCCAGCTCTTGTGCCGCCGTCCAAGTCCTTGCCGGCGTCCAAGCTTCAGCCGGTGATCCTCCGGCAACCCTCCAGTGATCTTCCTAGGCTTCGGTGAAAAGGTGAGCACTTGGCTTCCTTGTTTTGGCCGGCGCCTACTCCTCCACCAAAGCTGTCCAGTTTTTTGGACAGCTTGTTCTCCTCTCGTCGGAGCATCGTTTGGACGACAGTTTGAGCTCCGACAGTGGATAAACTACCGGGGATTCGATCTCTGGTAATCCTCTGAGGTGGAGGACGAAGGATTCGTCAATCGGTTGACGAATACCTCTCCGGAGAAGCGAGTTTTGAGGACTCGTTTTGGATCCGAATTTGGATTCGGATCGTGATCATCTCTCGATCACGTCGTCTTCAACACGAGGCTAGTAACCCGTACGAAGACGAAGCTCGTGGCTTAGCGAAGTCATCCTAAGGATACTCGGCGTGGATACGGATAGAGACGATTCTAGCGAGGATCGTTCCGGTTGATGCCGTTCCCGCTACACGTAATACGAAAGGTATAACGTAGTTAAATTTCCTTTTATTGCAAATTTAAATTTACGGTTATGTCTACACTTGTTGTACTATGCATGCGTGTGTTGTGTGTGTTGTAATAAATGTAGATTTATTATTTTTATTGCTTCTGTTGTGCTCATGTTTACGAAACGTGATCGAACACACACACGCCGGTGCGAAACTCAGCGAATGGAGTCGACTCATTCTTGGGGTTAGCGATCAGTGAAACTCGATCGATCGGCCCGATGTCCTATCCGTTGGATTTTTCTAGCGTGGATTGCACCATTGTCTCACAGCAACAGTGTCATCAGTCAACTGATGGTCCTGATCAGTCGATTGATAGGCGAAAATCTAGCCTGATTGCAGGTTATAAAAGCAGCTCGGAAGAGGAATTTTTGCAGCATTTTTCTTGGGTGAATTGGAGCGATTTGCTGTTGCAAATCAGGGTCTTCAAGACTAGTCTAAGGCAATCAAATGTCAAGCAATCCAAAGCTCTTTGTAAAGTTTTCTTTACTTTCATTCCATTGTATTTGCTAGTATTTTTATTGTATTACTGTTGTATACATTGTACGAGATTTCTCCACCTCCGGATTGTTCTGAGAAGGATTTATTCTTGATTAGTGGTATGTCGTTGCATCACTAGAGCTCGTTGAGCTCGATCCGTGGAGTAGGAACCATTCGGTTCCGAACCATGTTATATTATCGTGTTTGCGTGATTGTGTTTCTTGTTATTTCTTTTTGTTATTTCTATTCCGCTGTGCTAATAAGATTGTAGACGATCAAACGCGAACAAATTCCATCAAGCATCGAAACGCGCTATTCACCCCCCCCCTCTTGCGGTCATCGAATCCTCTACAATTTGTATCAGAGCTAGGAGCTCTTCACCGACTTCACATTCGAGGGAGCACGCTAGAGGGAAGAAGATGGATCTTCAAGAAATATTGGGTGACGACGTCAATATTCCACCGTCCTTCGACCGCGAAGATTTCACATATTGGAAAGGTAGAATGATGCACTTTTTAATGTGTGACTTTGACAATTGGATTAGTGTCTTAGTAGGCTTTGACACTCCAAAAGACGAAGAAGGAAGAAAAATCAAGAAGAAGAATTGGAGTCAAGACCAACTTCGATATTACAACATCAATAATAAGGTAATGAATATATTGCTTAATGTAATTCCTAATGATATTTTGATCAAGATAGGAGATTGCAAAGATGCCAAGGAGATATGGAATAAATTGGCACAATTCCATGAAGAGCCTCACTCAATCCAAGACGAAAAGGAAGAGGAGGAAGAGGAGGAAGAGAGCTCATCCTCACAAGAAAGTGAGGAGTTGGAAGTTGAAGAGGAGTCAACTTCCGGATCGATGGAAGAGGAGGTGGAAGAAGTAGAAGAAACCTCCACCTCTAGGATTGAGGGGGAGGAGATTAGAATTCCCACACTGGAGCAAGAGCAAGAAGTCGCTTCAACTTCCGGAAGAAGTGAAGAAGCAACTCCATCTTCCACCATAGACCTTGGTAACTCAAACACACCGTTTCAAAATAAAATTCATATAATGTGTTTTGAGTGTAGGGAGTTTGGGCACTATAAGATCAAGTGCCCAAGGAAGGTCAAGAAAAGTCCATCGGCGCCTAAAAGTCAAGAAAAGTCAAAGGATGTCGGTGTCCCCACTAAGAAGATCAAGGAGCACATCATATGCTTCAAATGTAATCAAAAAGGGCATTATAGGAGTCAATGCCCTAGGGGGAGCAAGAAGGTCAAAGGAGGAGTCAACAATGTAGGAGGAGCTAAGGCAAATCCTAAGGTACATTTTAGTAATGCTCCTTCTAATTTAAATGTCAAAAAGTATGCTAGGAATTTTAATTCTCTTGCAATTTATTATGAAAAGCATGCTAAGAATAACAAATATTTTTTGTTTAAGAGCTAAGAGTGTCCATTTTAATAATAAAGAAAAATTTGGGACTAATGCCCCTAGAAAAACCTTACCTAAGGAATCTATTAGAAAAATTAAAGATTACCTAGGTTTTAATCCTAAATGGACTAGACACATGCCTAGGAAGAACAATGCCCAAAGACCAAATGAAAAATCAAAAATTGGGCAATTAGAGTTGGAAAATCAAGTCTTGAAGTCAAAACTTGAAAAATTAGAGAAGTCTCTTAGGATTATGCAAAACCAAATAAAAGAGTCAAATGGTCTGTAACGCCCGCCCTTATCTGCTCTCAGAGCGGCGCTACTTTTTTTTTTCATAACCTATATGGTTCATTTCACAATCTACATACTTAAACATGTTATCATGGCATAAACCTTCTTTTATACATGCATCACATATCATATTCATAATTAGCATGTTAACATATCTTATCTCATTTCATAACATGCATAACATTAAGATCCATTCATGGGTTCTAACATATCAAACTTTCTTAAGTAATTGACAGTAACATACTAAGCAACATCCAACATGGTACTAATAAATCACAAGTCTTATAAGCGGAAGCAATGTCTTAAGTTGTTCATTGAGCATAGAAATATGAGCAGATAGTAATAGGGTCTTTTTCCACCATGCCACTATCACACACACTTGGCCCTTCCTGCTACTTCCTCTAGTTCATGTTTCCTTTATCTGCAGTATATGGACAACATAAACTATAAGCATATAGCTTAGTAAGATTCTTGCCTACTCACAAAATCCACAAACTTCATCAAACAATTAGCAACATGAGCATACCAGCATAAATAGCATGAGTATTTCATTACAACAACATACCAACGTAATAAAACATAAGCATGGCATAAAATTTACATAAGCATGCTAAGCATAATTAAATCTAAGCAGGGCATAATTTAAACATAAGCATTCAGGACATCATCAAATCCTAAACACGCATCAAGGACATAATCATAAGCATTCTTAAACTTGAACATAAGCATTCATCATATCATAAAATCCTAAACATACATAAAGGACATAATCATAAGCATTCTTAAACTTGATCATAAGCATTCATCATATCATAAAATCCTAAACATACATAAATGACATAATCATAAGCATTCTTAAACTTGATCATAAGCATTCATCATATCATAAAATCCTAAACATACATAAAGGATATAATCATAAGCATTCTTAAACTTGATCATAATCATTCATCATATCATAAAATCCTAAACATTCATAAAGGACATAATCATAAGCATTCTTAAACTTGATCATAAGCATTCATCATATCATAAAATCCTAAACATACATAAAGGACATAATCATAAGCATTCTTAAACTTGATCATAAGCATTCATCATATCATAAAATCCTAAACATACATAAAGGACATAATCATAAGCATTCTTAAACTTGATCATAAGCATTCATCATATCATAAAATCCTAAACATACATAAAGGACATAATCATAAGCATTCTTAAACTTGATCATAAGCATTCATCATATCATAAAATCCTAAACATACATAAAGGACATAATCATAAGCATTCTTAAACTTGATCATAAGCATTCTTAATTTCATACAAGTCCTTTCTTTTCAAAACATATACATATAGGCACTTCAACATAATCATAACTTGCATGGGGGGCCCCAGGCTAAGTACCACATAATGCGCGTTCCCTAATAGGCTGGGGTAGCGAGCCACCAAACCTACTAGAGAAAGACCTCTTACGTCTTACCAGGGCAAAACCTCTTACGTCTTCTTATGTCCCTTTGGATTTGATTAACGACCACCTGACGGGTCGGGTACTTAACCTCTTACAAAGTAAAATACTTAATTCCTTTCTTTCTTGTCATATCATAAAGAATGCTCTTAATCCCCAACATAAAAAGGGAAGCATCTCCGTCTTATCTTATCATAAGGAGAGCTCTTAATCCCTACTTAAAAAGGGAAGCATCTCCGTCTTGTCTTATCATAAGGAGAGCTCTTAATCCCAACATAACAAGGGGAAGCATCTTTTTAGACATGTCATAGCATATATGCATTCATAACTTGAGAATACCCTAAAGGGGTCATAAAGCATAATAATGTTCATCACATAAGCATATTTCATGGCATATTAAAATCATCAACTTGTTCATCACATAGGCATATTTCATGGCATATTAAAATCATCAACTTGTTCATCACATAGGCATATTTCATGGCATATTAAATCATAAACATATTCATCACATAGGCATAATTCATGACATATTAAAATCATAAACATGTTCATCACATAGGCATATTTCATGACATATGAAAATCATAAACATGTTCATCACATAGGCATATTTCATGACATATGAAAATCATAAACATGTTCATCACATAGGCATACAACATATCCTAATTTCCTAAGGGGTGTTTTCATGCAACCCTAGCCCTAAAACCATTGTTGGCCGAAACTTGGAGGGTACCAAAAGTTTATTTTTGGTTACATAAATTCATAAATGAAGGCATACAACATAACATAACTTCATAAGGGGTGTTTTCATGAAACCCTAGCCCTAAAACCATTGTTGGCCAAAACTTGGAGGCTACCAAAAGTTTATTTTTGGTTACATAAATTCATACATGAAGGCATACAACATAACATAACTTCATAAGGGGTGTTTTCATGAAACCCTAGCCCTAAAACCAATGTTGGCCGAAACTTGTAGGGTACCAAAATTTGATTTTTGTTACATAAATTCATACATGAAGGCATACCACATAATATAACTTCATAAGGGGTGTTTTCATGAAACCCTAGCCCAAAAACCTTGGTTGGCCGAAACATGTAGGGGCACAAAGCTTGGATTTTGTCACCTAAAAATTCCTACATGAAGCATACAACCTATAAAAATTTCCTTAGAAGCATTTTCATGCAACCCTAGCCCAAAAACCTTGGTTGGCCGAAATATATAGGGGCACAAGCTTGGATTTTTGTTACCTAAAAATTCCTACATGAAGCATACAACCTACAAAAATTTCCTTAGAAGCATTTTCATGCAACCCTTGCCCAAAAGCCTTGGTTGGCCGAAACATATAGGGGCACAAGCTTGGATTTTTGTTACCTAAAAATTCCTACATGAAGAATACAACCTACAAAAATTTCCTTAGAAGCATTTTTATGCAACCCTAGCCCAAAATCCTTGGTTGGCCGAAACTTGTAAGGTATCAAGCATCATATTTCTTCCATGTATTATGTCCTACAAGAACAAATATACTGCAGGTGAGGGAATCTTACATCCTTCGCTTGGCTTTTAGTTTGAAGATGACCTAATGGAAGCCAAACCTAGCCTTCTTCTTGCTTGGATGAATTTCGGAAAATGGAAAGGGAGAAGATAGGTTTCGGTGAGGAGGAAGAAGAGAAGAGGGAGAAGTGGAGAAGTGGCCTTTCTCTTGTCCCTTCATTCCCTATTTATTCTCTTGAAGTGTCCCTTAGCCTCCCTTACCATTAAATATCATTTCCCCTATTCTTCTACTAATAACATCTCATTGGGCTTCTGGTTAGTGGATGCATCTATAGGGCTTGGCTATCTCTAGAGGTTTGGGGTTCAATTCCTAGGCCTTGCATCCTTTTTGGCTCATTTTCTTTTATTTTTGAAAGAGCCCACATAAAGCCCATTATAATCATACAAAAATTATTATAAAATTTCTAGAGCTTGGGATGAAAAGGGAGGAAAGGGAAATGGGGAATTCGGCCAAGGATGAGGAAGAAGGAGAATGAAGAAGGAAAGTGGGGTTTTACTTCCTCTCTTTTCTTAATTCTCCTCTTTAATACCTAGGGAATGAACACTCTCCATCCTTTCATGGGAGGGGATGAACCAACTCCTCATCTTCCCATCTATATTCTTTGTATATTCTTTATATATCTTATCCATGAATCATCCTATGGTCTTGTACATTCTTTATATATCTTATCCATAAATTATCCTAGGGTCTAGTGGTGTCAAGGCTACCTCCCTATTAGGAGGTTCATGGTTCAAATCCTACCTATAACCATCATTTATTTTATTTTATTCTAAACCTTTTATGGCCTTAAAACCTATATAATTACTTGGCATAGTTTAGAATTTTATGGGCATTACAATCCTTCATACGTATAAAAGTTTCGTCCTCGAAACTTAGAACAACTCTGGATACTTTTATTTCATGTCATCCTCGCGTTCCTAAGTTGCTTCTTCAAACTTTTGATTTTGCCATATGACTTTCACTAAGGGTACTTCTTTGGTTCTATATTTCTTGATTTCTCGATCTATTATCTGAATAGATCGACTTTCATAACTTAAATCTTCTTGAACTTGTACCGTTTATGGCTCGATCACATGGTCTTACGGACTCTATGCAATCTGATCACCTCCTCAACATACAACTGAGCTAGTTGTTCCATTGAGTACGATACTTGATTGCCAGAATTCACATTTGGAGAATTTTGCATACAGCTGCTTTTTCTGAAGAATCTGCAACACCGTATTCAGGTGTTCGGTGTGCTCTTCTTGGGTTCTCGATTATATCAGTATATCGTCGATGAAGACAATCACAAATTTGTCGAGAGATGCTGAGAAGACCCGATTCATCAAATCCATAAACCTCGCAGGTGCATTCGTCACTCCGAAAGGCGTAACTATGAACTCATAATGTCCGTATCTTGTTCGGAAAGCCATCTTCGGTCAGGTTTATCTAGGCTTTGAATCACGGGGTTGGCTACCGTACACCTCTTCTTTAATAAGTCCATTTAAAAACGCTGACTTGACATCCATTTGACATAACTTAAATCCTCGATGTGCAGCGTAGGCTAACAACATTCAGTTGGATTCTAGTCTAGCTACGGGGGCATAGGTTTCATCGTAATCTAATCCTTCGACTTGACTAAAACCCTTGGCGACTAACCTTGCTTTATTTCTAACTACTGGTTTCCTCGCTGGTTCATTAAAGCATTTATTACTTGTTGTTTTTCTGTGACTTGACGTTGTAGCTCGGTAACCACATGCATCAAATCTGGTGAAGTCTTTGATTCCTTCCCTATTACTACGTCTCCCATCCATGTTATCTAAGTGTTAAATAAATAATTAAGGTATTATTATAATTTCTACTCATATACATGCATCTAAACATTTCCTTATCATGAACAAGGTAAGGTATCCTTTCTAGTTGTATTTCTAGGTTAGAAGCATGTTTCCATCATATAAAGCATAGTAAGGTATCATTACTATCTAAGTCACAAGTGTGATTCCATTCTACTAAAACATGATGAGGTATTATTTCTATCTAAGTCACAAGTGTGATTCCATTCTACTAAAACATGATGAGGTATTATTTCTATCTAAGTCACAAGTGTAATTCCATTCTACTAAAACATGATGAGGTATTATTTCTATCTAAGTCACAAGTGTGATTCCATTCTACTAAAACGTGATGAGATATTATTTCTATCTAAGTCACAAGTGTGATTCCATTCTACTAAAACATGATGAGGTATTATTTCTATCTAAGTCACAAGTGTGATTCCATTCTACTAAAACATGATGAGGTATTATTTCTATCTAGATAGAAGACATTCTTCATTATAAAAGAAATTTAGGTATGCATAAAGTTACTTACTTGGAAACAGCAGGATGGAGGCTTAATATGTGATAGTGGAAAGGTGAACCGCTCGATACCAACACATGCTTGCCCTTATTTGCTCTCAGGGCGGCGCTACTTTTTTTTTCATAACCTATATGGTTCATTTCACAATCTACATACTTAAACATGTTATCATGGCATAAACCTTCTTTTATACATGCATCACATATCATATTCATAATTAGCATGTTAACATATCTTATCTCATTTCATAACATGCATAACATTAAGATCCATTCATGGGTTCTAACATGTCAAACTTTCTTAAGTAATTGACAGTAACATACTAAGCAACATCCAACATGGTACTAATAAATCACAAGTCTTATAAGCGGAAGCAATGTCTTAAGTTGTTCATTGAGCATATAAATATGAGCAGATAGTAATAGGGTCTTTTTCCACCAGGCCACTATCACACACACTTGGCCCCTCCTGCTACTTCCTCTAGTTCATGTTTCCTTTATCTGCAGTATATGGACAACATAAACTATAAGCATATAGCTAAGTAAGATTCTTGCCTACTCACAAAAGCCACAAACTTCATCAAACAATTAGCAACATGAGCATACTAGCATAAATAGCATGAGTATTTCATAACAACACTAATCATCAACATACCAACGTAATAAAACATAAGCATGGCATAAAATTTACATAAGAATGCTAAGCATAATTAAATCTAAGCAGGGCATAATTTAAATATAAGCATTCAGGACATCATCAAATCCTAAACATGCATCAAGGACATAATCATAAGCATTCTTAAACTTGAACATAAGCATTCATCATATCATAAAATCCTAAACATACATAAATGACATAATCATAAGCATTCTTAAACTTGATCATAAGCATTCATCATATCATAAAATCCTAAACATACATAAAGGACATAATCATAAGCATTCTTAAACTTGATCATAAGCATTCATCATATCATAAAATTCTAAACATACATAAAGGACATAATCATAAGCATTCTTAAACTTGATCATAAGCATTCATCATATCATAAAATCCTAAACATACATAAAGGACATAATCATAAGCATTCTTAAACTTGATCATAAGCATTCATCATATCATAAAATCCTAAACATACATAAAGGACATAATCATAAGCATTCTTAAACTTGATCATAAGCATTCATCATATCATAAAATCCTAAACATACATAAAGGACATAATCATAAGCATTCTTAAACTTGATCATAAGCATTCATCATATCATAAAATCCTAAACATACATAAAGGACATAATCATAAGCATTCTTAAACTTGATCATAAGCATTCATCATATCATAAAATCCTAAACATACATAAAGGACATAATCATAAGCATTCTTAAACTTGATCATAAGCATTCATCATATCATAAAATCCTAAACATACATAAAGGACATAATCATAAGCATTCTTAAACTTGATCATAAGCATTCTTAATTTCATACAAGTCCTTTTTTTTCAAAACATATACATATAGGCACTTCAACATAATCATAACTTGCATGGGGGGTCCCAAGCTAAGTACCACATAATGCGCGTTCCCTAATAGGCTGGGGTAGCGAGCCACCAGACCTACTAGAGCAAGACCTCTTACGTCATACCAGGGCAAGACCTCTTACGTCTTCTTATGTCCCTTTGGATTTGATTAATGACCACCAGACAGGTCGGGTACTTAACCTCTTACAAAGTAAAATACTTAATTCCTTTCTTTATTGTCATATCATAAAGAATGCTCTTAATCCCCAACATAAAAAGGGAAGCATCTCCGTCTTATCTTATCATAAGGAGAGCTCTTAATCCCTACTTAAAAAGGGAAGCATCTCCGTCTTGTCTTATCATAAGGAGAGCTCTTAATCCCAACATAACAAGGGGAAGCATCTTTTTAGACATGTCATAGCATATATGCATTCATAACTTGAGAATACCCTAAAGGGGTCTTAAAGCATAATAATGTTCATCACATAAGCATATTTCATGGCATATTAAAATCATCAACTTGTTCATCACATAGGCATATTTCATGGCATATTAAAATCATCAACTTGTTCATCACATAGGCATATTTCATGGCATATTAAATCATAAACATATTCATCACATAGGCATAATTCATGACATATTAAAATCATAAACATGTTCATCACATAGGCATATTTCATGACATATGAAAATCATAAACAGTTCATCACACAGGCATATTTCATGACATATGAAAATCATAAACATGTTCATCACATAGGCATACAACATATCCTAATTTCCTAAGGGGTGTTTTCATGCAACCCTAGCCCTAAAACCATTGTTGGCCAAAACTTGGAGGGTACCAAAATTTTATTTTTGGTTACATAAATTCATACATGAAGGCATACAACATAACATAACTTCATAAGGGGTGTTTTCATGAAACCCTAGCCCTAAAACCAATGTTGGCCGAAACTTGTAGGGTACCAAAATTTGATTTTTGTTACATAATTTCATACATGAAAGCATACCACATAATATAACTTCATAAGGGGTGTTTTCATGAAACCCTAGCCCAAAAACCTTGGTTGGCCGAAACATGTAGGGGCACAAAGCTTGGATTTTGTCACCTAAAAATTCCTACATGAAGCATACAACCTATAAAAATTTCCTTAGAAGCATTTTCATGCAACCCTAGCCCAAAAGCCTTGGTTTGCCGAAACATATAGGGGCACAAGCTTGGATTTTTGTTACCTAAAAATTCCTACATGAAGCATACAACCTACAAAAATTTCCTTAGAAGCATTTTCATGCAACCCTAGCCCAAAAGCCTTGGTTGGCCGAAACATATAGGGGCACAAGCTTGGATTTTTGTTACCTAAAAATTCCTACATGAAGCATACAACCTACAAAAATTTCCTTAGAAGCATTTTCATGCAACCCTAGCCCAAAAGCCTTGGTTGGCCGAAACTTGTAAGGTATCAAGCATCATATTTCTTCCATGTATTATGTCCTATAAGAACAAATATACTGCAGGTGAGGGAATCTTACATCCTTTGCTTGGCTTTTAGTTTGAAGATGACCTAATGGAAGCCAAACCTAGCCTTCTTCTGGCTTGGATGAATTTCGGAAAATGGAAAGGGAGAAGATAGGTTTCGGTGAGGAGGAAGAAAAGAAGAGGGAGAAGTGGAGAAGTGGCCTTTCTCTTGTCCCTTCATTCCCTATTTATTCTCTTGAAGTGTCCCTTAGCCTCCCTTACCCTTAACTATCATTTCCCCTATTCCTCTACTAATAACATCTCATTGGGCTTCTGGTTAGTGGATGCATCTATAGGGCTTGGCTATCTCTAGAGATTTGGGGTTCAATTCCTAAGCCTTGCATCCTTTTTGGCTCATTTTCTTTTATTTTTTGAAAGAGCCCACATAAAGCCCATTATAATCATACAAAAATTATTATAAAATTTCTAGAGCTTGGGGTGAAAAGGGAGGAAAGGGAAATGGGGAATTCGGCCAAGGATGAGGAAGAAGGAGAATGAAGAAGGAAAGTGGGGTTTTACTTTCTCTCTTTTCTTAATTCTCCTCTTTAATACCTAGGGAATGAACACTCTCCATCCTTTCATGGGAGGGGATGAACCAACTCCTCATCTTCCCATCTATATTCTTTGTATATTCTTTATATATCTTATCCATGAATCATCCTATGGTCTTGTACATTCTTTATATATCTTATCCATAAATTATCCTAGGGTCTAGTGGTGTCAAGGCTACCTCCCTATTAGGAGGTTCATGGTTCAAATCCTACCTATAACCATTGTTTATTTTATTTTATTCTAAACCTTTTATGGCCTTAAAACCTATATAATTACTTGGCATAGTTTAGAATTTTACGGGCGTTACATGGTCAAGGTCAAGGGTCTAGGTTAAAGAGTCAATACCTAGGGCCTAAGAGACAAGAGTCATCCAAAGGTAAGAAAGGTTTGGGTCACAAACCTAAGCCTAAGGAGGCTTACTGTTAGCCCCTTAACTTGATGGTAAGGCTGGACAAAGGATTGGGTGCTGCCCCTTTGTCTAGCTTATTGGGCATGTGCGCAAGACATGCCAAGCAGCAACCATTTGTGGCAGTGCGCGGGGTGCTGTCCAAGCCAAGTCGAGCAGGAGGTCGACTTGGACCGTGGCAAAGATGGTGCATGCAGAGTCTTAGCATTTAGCCAAGCAAGGCTCGCAGGAACAGTGAGCCATGCATGCGGTGGGCGCATGCAATGCAGCATGAGGGATGGTGCAGCGAGAAGGCTATTTCTGCCTAAGTCCGTGGTGCAGGACTTGGACCATGCATAGGGCGCGCAGGCTAGCATTTGGCGCGGTGCCAAAGCAGCAATCCATGCAGCGGACCTGAGCAGAGCACAAGGGTTCTGACGGATCAAGCATGGTGCCAGAGCAGCGGGTGATGTGGATTGGCGGTTGGACAGGTGGCATGGCAGTTGACCAAACTGTCTCGAAATTGCTTGTAACCACCAAGCCAACTTCTTCCTATGCATGATAAATAGGCAATGTTGGGCATTGGCTGGGGGTAGAGGAATGTGAGCAATCTGTCAAGAGTCCCCTTTGTAATTTTTGTTTGTGAATACAAGAAAGGTTGGGAGTTTTTCTCCTGTACATTGAGGTGTTCTTGTGTGTGGCTTGGGTGTGCCTTTGCTTGTGCATTCTCTTGCAGGATTCGTGGTGCATTTGAAGGCTGAATCAAGTGTGGGACTTGGTTGCCGTGCAGGAAAAATTCTAAGGCAGAATTGGCCCTGTGACAATTGGTATCAGAGCACAAAAGATGGCTGGTGGAAGCAACCACGAAATTAGAGAAAGGGTTGCCAATCTGGAAGCCTTAATTGGTGATGTTCTTGAGGGCGAGGATGTTGATAATCTGGTCACGAAGATCCTAAATTTGGAGACGCGTGTGGACCAATTTCAAGTCTCCCTCAATGAACAAATGGTGCAAATCCGCAAGGATAATGAAGATTTGCGCTCAGAATTGGTGATTCTACGACGGACTATGGCTTCTACTTGTGAAAGGGGCCCTGATCGTCATTCGGTAAAAGTTCCTAAACCCAAATCTTTTGTAGGCACACGAAGTGCCAAGGAACTCGAAAATTTCTTGTGGGATATGGAGCAGTACTTTGTGGCTGCTAAAGTGTCCGAAACAGACAAAGTGGCAATTTCCAGCATGTACCTTGTTGGGGATGCAAAGTTATGGTGGCGAACTCGCATGGTGGATGATGCCAAGGCGGGCTGACAAAGAATTGACACTTGGGATCTGTTGAAGAAGGAGATGAAGGCTCAATTCCTTCTGGGCAATACCTCATGGCTGGCACGAGATGGGTTAAAACGTCTCAAACAGAATGGTTCTGTAAGAGACTATGTCAAAGAATTTACTTCTTTGATGTTGGACATTGAGAATATGTCCGAAGAGGACAAGTTGTACAATTTCTTATATGGATTGCAGCCTTGGGCACAAATGGAACTTCGGAGGCAAAATGTGAAGGACTTACCTAGTGCAATTGTTGCTGTGGATGCCTTGGTGGACCTTCGCATGAACAAAGACAATCAGAATAGTTCATCGAAACCTAACAACATCCGAAAGGAAAAGAAAAAGGAATGGACAAAGGCTGGCAAAAAGAAGGGTATAGCAAACAACCAAGAGAAAGCAAAGACTGCTGCTTCGGGGAAGGATAATACAAAGAATCAAGGTTGTTTCTTATGAAATGGCCCTCATTTTGCTAAAGATTGTCCCAAACGTGAGAAGCTAAATGCCCTCTTGGTGGGGGAAAATGCAGAAGTTCTAGTACAGGAAGTCGCTACTCTTGTTAATCCATTACAATTGTTGAATCCAATTGTTGATTTTGTTCCTGTCGAATTGCTAACCAATATGTCAGAAGACATGGTGCGAGCACACTCCCTACTCTTACACATTTCGGTGGAAATGAATGGGAAAAGCGTGCAGGCTATGGTGGACACGGGGGCCACTCATACTTTTGTGTCTTTCAAACTTGTGAAGGAATATGGGCTGTCAATAAGCAAATGTCCAAGCTATATCAAATCGGTAAATGCAAAGGCGCAAGTGGTGATAGGTATGGCTTATAATGTTCCTTTAACAGTTGGCACTTGTGTTGGTAAGGCAAATATGATGGTGATTCTGTTGGATCGAGAAGCGTCGCTAGAGGGGGGGGTGAATAGCGATCGTAAATCTTTTCTTTTTCGTTCGTTCAATACGCAAAGTAAGCACAGCGGAAAATAAATGAACACGTTTATTTTAGTTGGTTCACAACCCAGCGGTTGCTACTCCAAGGCCCTATCGGTCCTAGACCGCGTACGGAGGGCAAAGCACTAAAACGTCTCCTCCTCGTTGGAGGTAGGAGACAACGATTACAAAAACCGAATACACGAGGATGAGGCAACAAGCCTACCTCACCTCGTTATGAAGATAAAAAACACAGAATATAATATCAAAAATATTACTTGAATCTGCTGCCGACGAAGAAGATCTGAGGTTGTCGTCGCGTCGGCGTTATGACGGTGTTGAAGCGTTGCCGTTGTAGGAGCACTTGATGAATAATTGATGATCTTTGGAGATGAATCCTCCCCTCCTTTTATAGACTTTAGCCTCTGAATTTGTCTCCTATTTCTTTGGAACGGATCATGAATTTTTCCAAATTTTTATCGCGAAGTGGCCGCGTCAAACGTTATCCGTTTTGACCTAGCGCAAAAGCTGAATCGTCACCATCAGTCGACTGATGCCTCTCATCACCGATCGATGATGCGATCGATGCATCTCATCATCGATCGATAACGATCGCCAATGTCCAAGAATGCCACCCACTTCCTGCGAAGAGATTAGCTTGGAAAATGATAAATACGACGGTTTCTAACCGTCCGATCTCGACCTAGACCTTCCACAGGAAGTCTTAGTCGAATCGTCGCCTACGGTCGTCCCCGTAAAGAGGACACGACCTTACAATCTCTCACTCACACGAGCTTACCTCGATAGTAGCTCTTGCTTCCGGCCTTCCACTCGATTCCTTCGGCTCCCTCCGAATTCACTCAAGTGTCGCCCGACCACCACGGCTTCCTCCGGGTGTCGCTAGCCTTAGCTCCAGCTTTAGTACTTTTCTGCACACTTGATTTAGCTCGTGAGATAACAATATAAACTTAACTTTGTGTCTTTGCCATAATCAAAACACAGGTTCGATTATCTAGTGCCCCTGCACCAACATATTCCACTTGAGGATTTTCAACTAATACTTGGTATGGATTTCTTGCGAAAGACAAAAACAGTGCCTATGCCTCACTTGAATGGGGTAATGGTGATGCAGGAAGCAGATCCATGTTTTGTTCCTTGTGTACATCCTTATGGCAAGGGTCTAAACAAGGGAAAGAAAGACATCATCTCTGCTGGGTCCCTAGAGAAAGGCTTGAAGCGGGGTGAAACAACTTATTTGGCTACCTTAATCGACATCAAACCTGACAAGGATGTCAAGTTGCCTGTTTGTGTCGAAGCTATCTTAGCAAAATTTGAAGATGTGATGCCATCGGAGTTGCCAAAGCACTTGCTGCCAAGGAGAAATGTCGACCACAAGATCGAATTGATCCCTGGTGTTGTCCCTCCCGCAAATCCCCCTTACCGTATGTCTCCCTTGGAACTTGCTGAATTACGCAAACAATTAAATGAACTATTGGAGGCAGGGTTTGTTCGAGCATCCAAGGCTCCGTTTGGTGCACCGGTCTTGTTCCAGAAAAAACAAGATGGTTGCTTGAGGATGTGCGTGGATTACAGGGCATTGAACAAGGTAACGGTGGAGAACATGTACCCCGTTCCTTTGGTGCAAGATCTGTTTGACAGATTATGCAAGGCAACATGGTTCACAAAGCTTGACTTGCGATCAGGGTATTGGAGAGTCAGAATTGCGGAAGGTGATGAGGCAAAGACAACATGTGTGACTCGTTATGGTTCCTACGAGTTTCTTGTCATGCCATTTGGTTTGACTAACGCCCCTGCTACCTTTTGCAATTTGATGAATGAGGTGTTATATGACTTCCTTGACAATTTTGTTGTAGTTTACTTGGATGATATTGTGATCTACAGCAAGTCACTGGAAGAACACTTGGAACATTTGGAGGCGGTGTTGGATTGTCTAAGAAAGCATCAACTTTATGTGAAGAAGGAAAAATGCGAATTTGTTAGCCAAGAAATAATGTTCTTGGGACACTTGGTCAGCAAGGGCCATGTTCGGATGGACCCGAAAAAGGTGCAAGCCATTGTTGATTGGCCAACTCCTTCGACGGTGCCTGGATTACGATCATTTCTGGGTTTGACAAATTACTATCGCAAATTCATTCTTAACTACTCAAAAAAGGCTGCTCCTTTGACAGATTTATTGAAGAAGGGTGCACGGTGGGAATGGTCAGATGCATGCAAGAATGCTTTCGAGAAGTTGAAAACTGCTATAGCATCTGAACCAGTGCTGTGTTTGCCTGACTTTGAATTGCCCTTTGAGGTGCATACAGATGCTTCAGACAATGCACTTGGAGGTGTGTTGGTACAGGAAGGACATCCAGTTGCCTTTAAAAGCAAGAAACTCAATTCGGCTGAGCAAAACTATTCTGCACATGAGAAAGAGATGGTTGTTGTGGTGCATTGCCTACTGTTAGTAATATATAAGAGATGTCCTAAGGCAATCGCCTTATGTATGAACCATTTATATGATAAATGAAGATTCACTATTTGAGTATACATGTTTTATGTATTTGATTGGATCTTAAACTCATTTACTGAATGTCCACGATACAATTCACAGCATGAGAGAATTTATGATTGGATCACAACTAGTGAGTATCTCTACATGTGTAATTGTGATGTATCGAAATTATCCCTAGTCGATGAATTGATGGATTTGGACACCATCAATTCTGTCGAGACTAGCACGAGGTATACTCCTTGGTGTATCCAAGCAGCTGATTCTCACTGGCTGGAGACATTGTGATGTCCGGAGTTGATCGTGGATACTAGTTATGGTAACTAGTTCATTGGAGTGACCAGCCGTAAGACTTCATATGGTTCTCTGCATATATAGATATGTCAATGAAGTTCTTACTGTGGCTTAAGTGCGATGTTCCTTTGACTTGCGGTATTCAAGTCATCTTGATCATGGAGACTTATGCTTTGACATCTTAAGCAAACATCTCTAAGGAGATGTGGACCCGGGATGATTGGGTATAAGTTGAAGTGATCAAAGGTGTTTGAATAGCCTATAAAGGATTCACCACTCCTTGCGAGGAGATGTATACCCATGGCCTCTCGTCGGATTGTTACTAAAGTCTTTGGCCAAAGCATTACATGTTTAGAGTAAGGTACTCTTCGATACATGTGCAAGAACTAGAATCCGAAGGACGAGGAAATGATACTTGGGCTAGGAGTGAAGAAGACAGCCTAGACGGGACAGACACAAAAGACCATGTCCTGAACCAAGTGGGTATAAGATGAGTGAAGGGAATGGGGCACGATTCATTCGAGTCTTGAAGGGTTTGAAATAGTTACGGATCAGCAGTTGATCTTTTGGTTAATTGGGGATCATGATGTACTACTAGGTGCCACTCATGATCGTTCTATAATTAATGGTTAATTATAGACGGCCAACATAAACCGAGAACCTATTTGGTCACACGCACAACGAGCGTAATCCGAAGGATTTAAAACGAGCTTGAGAATGGGATTCTCAGACCAAGAGAAACTAAGTTTGGTTGGACCAAACATAAAGCGAGCATAAAATCGTTTCAATCGCAATGGAAGCGTGGATGGGTCGTGTCTTATGAAGACATAATGGATGGACCAAAATGGTTTGGTTCTAATCCAATGGAGGAGAATAAACCAAAGGGTTTGGTTTATTTTAAACGAATGAACCAAAAGTTGGTTCGGTTCGTTTTAACTTAAAATAAACCATCATGGTTTGGTTTATTTTAACTTATCTTAATGGAGCGGGTTAACGGGCCTAATGGTTATGATCCAATAACCATTAAGAGAATTAGTTCTCTATAAAAGAGGGCTTAAGGGATAATTAAGCCCTAATCCAAAAACCCCTAGCCCTAAGGTTGCCGCCCACCTCCTCCTTGGAGATCTCGGCGCCAACCTATTACCGCCGCCCAAAGCTCCTCCAACCGGCGTCCAGAAGGCTGCTTCCTTCCCCCTCGCCAGCGTCGAGATGCTGCCGATTAGTGCTCCGGAGATCTCCTTCAGGTTTGGCATCAAGGTGAGCTCTATCTTCCTTGGTTGGTCGGCGCCTATCACCTCCACCAAAGCTGTCCAGTTTTCTGGACAGCTTGTTCTCCTCTCGTCGGAGCGTCGTTTGGACGATGGTTTGAGCTCCGACAGTGGCTAAGTTACCGGGGATTCGATCTCCGGTAATCCTCTGAGGTGGAGGACGAAGGATTCGTCAATTGGTTGACGAATAACTCTCCGGAGAAGCGAGTTTTGAGAACTCGTATTAGGATCTGAATTTGGATTCGGATCGTGATCATCTCTCGATCACGTCGTCTTCAACACGAGGCTAGTAACCCGTATGAAGACGAAGCTCGTGGCTTAGCGAAGTCATCCCGAGGAACTCGGCTTGGATACGGATAAAGACGATTCTAGCGAGGATCGTTCCGATTGATGCCGTTCCCGCTACACTTCATACGAAAGGTATAACGTAGATAAATTTTCTTTTATTGCAAATTTAAATTTATGATTATGTCTACACTTGTTGTAATATGCATGCGTGTGTTGTGTGTGTTGTAATAAATGTAGATTTATTATTTTATTGCTTCCGCTGTGTTCATGTTTACGAAACGTGATCGAACACACACACACCGCGGTGCCGGAAACCCAACAGTGGTATCAGAGCCCAGGTTGTGTTTCGACATAATCGTAAAATGGTTTTGCGATAGTCATAATGTTATTTTTGGAAATTTTCTAATTTTAGAAATTTAGAAGTATTTATGGAAATTTTTCAATTTTGGAAAGTCTAGATGTATTTATGGAAATCTTCCACTTTTGGAAAGTTGGAAGTATTTATGGAAATTGATATTTTCCATAAATAAAATATTTGATTAGATTCTGGAAATTTGTTTCCTAATTTAATCATGATTTGATTTGGAGAATCAAATCTTAAAATATTCTATTTCCATAAGTAGTTTTGATGATTTAGGAAATTTGTTTCCTAAATTGATTTTCCTTAATCAATTATTTTCATAAATAAAATATGTGATTAGATTTGGAAATTTGTTTCCTAATTCAATCATGATTTGATTTGGAGAATCAAATCTTAAACATATTTTATTTCCATAAATAGTTATGACAAATAAGGAAATTATGTACATGACATAATTGTATGTCATGTAATTGCATTAGATGCATAACATTATGCCATGCGTGTCGTGACATGTATGCCATGTATGCCATGCCATGTAGATAATAGTTATTTGCATGCAAAGAGGATGAGACATAAAACCCTAACTCAATATTAAAGCCTACACCTTTCATTAATATGGTTAGAACCAGAGTTCTGTTTCTTGTTTGGGTTGTTGGACTCACTCCAAGCCCCGCTCGAACCTGAACATGTTCAAATCATTGGAATAGTTTAACTCTAATATGGTAAGAGTCAGAGGTCAATCGTTAGTTTGGGTTGTTGGACTCACTCCAAGCCTGGCTAATTGGTTGAATGCGCTCTAACCATATTAAAACTATTTCGCGATTAATGGGTCGGCTCTAACTTGGAGCATCGATTTGTTGGACTCACTCCAAGGTCGATGTGAAGAGAGGTGAAGTTGGGTGTTATGCATATGATGCATACTTGTTAATGTGTTAACAACCCAATGTATGTGTAAACATTCAATTAGTTGATAGCACATTGTGATAGTTATATATACATGATATGTAATCGGTATACTTGATACCCACCATCATAGCTAAGAATGGCTTGTTGGACTCACTCCAAGGTTGTTCTTATCTATATTGGATATCAGCCCATTCGGAGATTGACCTACGATCTCCCGAATTGATTTCAAGGGTTTTTGAATTCGAAAAATGAATGGGATTTATAAATGTATATTGATGCATTTTAAAAATCATCTTTCTCATATATGCTCGTTTTGTATTTCTAAAATTGATCATGTTGTCTTTTAATTTGCATTCCATTTTGGATTCGAATAAATTGACTGGGCCGAACTTCTTGGACTGGCTTAGAAACTTGAGAATTGTTCTCAAGGAGAAAAGCTTGCGTATGTCCTCGAAGCGCCTCTTCCCGCCCATCCTAGTGACGATGCAACTCCGGACCAATTGTTGGTCTATCAGAAACATGTGACTGATTCTGAACTGATAAGTTGCATCATGCTAGCCGCGATGGAACCCAAGCTACGAAAGCAGCATGAGCATATGGATGCTCATATCGTAGTCCTTCATCTTTATGAGTTGTTTGATAAGCAAGTGAGATTCGAAAGGTTCGAAGTCTCCAAGCTCCTCTTCACCTCTGAGATGCAAGAAGGTTCATCTGTGGTACTGCTCAACATGCTGAAGACTGTGGAGCCTTCTGAGAAGCATGAGCAGGGGACGATGTTGTTAGTTGATTCCTCGAAGAAAGGTTCTAAGAGGGAGTCAAAGGAACAACAGAAGGGGAAGAAGAAAAAGGCTAAAAAGGCAGAACCAGCTCAAAAGGGCACTTGCCATCATTATGGCAAGTAGGGCCATTTGCGAAGAAAGTGCAAGATTTATCTTGAGTCCGTGAAGAAGGATAAGGCATCGGATGCCCCATCTTCTTCAAAAATCTTCTTTATTGATTGTCATTCTATTTCCTCAGACACTTGGGTATTTGATACTGGGTGTGGCTCACATATATGTAATGACATACATGGGCTAAGGAATAGAAGAAGACTCGTCAAGGGAGAGTCAAATTTACGTGTTGGGAATGGAGCAATGGTTGCTGCACTCGCCATCGGAACGTATTTGTTGGAACTCCCTGTAGGACTTGTCTTAGAACTGGACAATTGCTTTTATGTTCCTTCGTTGATAAAGAACATCATTTCTATTTCTTGTTTAAATAGAAATGGGTACCATTTGACTTTTAGTAACAATTGTTGTTACATAACTTTGAATGGAGTTCTTTAAGGGAATGGAACTTTAAGCAATGGTGTTTATACGTTAGACGTATCCAGTGATATTTTCAATATTGAAGCGAGCAACAAGCGTGCTCGAAAAGATAATCAATTAGACTCCTACATGTGGTATTGTCATCTTGGCCATGTAAGCAAGAAACGCATGTCCGAATTACACCGATGTGGAATTCTGGAATCGTTTGAATAGGATTCATACGATACATGTGAATCATGCTTAAAAGGCAAGATGACTAAGTTACCTTTTACTGGAAAAGGTGAACGAGTGGGAGAGTTACTAGGTCTAATACATACTGATGTATGTGGAACTATGTCAACTCAAGCATTAGGAGGCTATAGCTACTTCATTACCTTCATCGATGATCACTCACGGTTTGGGTATGTGTTCTTGATGAAACACAAGTCTGAAGCCTTTGAAAGGTTCAAAGAGTTCAGAAATGAAGTAGAGAAACAACATGACAAGAGTATTAAAATACTTCGATCGGATCGAGGTGGTGAATACTTGAGTCAGGAGTTTCTTGATTACCTAAGAGACAATGGTATATTGTCTCAATGGACTCCGCCCTATACACCACAGCATAATGGTGTATCTGAGAGGCGTAACCGGACCTTGTTGGACATGGTCAGGTCAATGATGAATCATGCGACTCTTCCCAAGTCCTTTTGGGGCTATGCACTTTGCATACCGCTTACTTTGTTAAATGTAATGCCTACCAAGGTAGTCTCAACTACTCCATATGAGATATGGAATGGTAAGAAACCTCATGTATCTTACTTGAAGATATGGGGTTGTCCCGCTTATGTGAAGCTGATCAGACGTATCATAAATTGGATGCTAAGTCCGATAAATGTCTATTTATTGATACCCTAAGGAAACAAGGGGTTACTAATTCTATCATCCCGTGGAACAAAAGGTGTTTGTTTCAAGGCATGCGTGTTTCTAGAGAAAGAGTTTCTCTTGCAAGAAAACAAGGGAGTGTCGCGAGCTTGAGGAGGCTCGAGAGACTCAAATAGACATTGATGAGATACTGGTGAAGCACAACACCGACAACTCATAGTGATGAGCAATCTACCGGACCTATTGTAACACCACATCTTCAGATCCGAAGAACACGCAATATTCCCGAGAGATATGGATTTCTCGTAAGTGAATCGAACGACGTGTTACTCATTGATGATGAGGAGCCTACCAGCTTATGAAGAAGTGCCGACAAGTTCGTAAAGGGATAAGTGGCTTGGTGCCATGAAGTCGAAATGGATTCCATGTATGAAAACCAAGTTTGGAACTTGGTTGACCCACCAAGGCATAAAGCCTATAGGTGCAAGTGGGTTTTCAAGAAGAAAACCGACATGGATGGTAATGTGATTACCTATAAGGCTAGATTGGTGGCAAAGGATATCGCCAAAACCAAGGTGTTGATTATGACGAAACCTATTCGCTCGTAGCTATGCTTAAATCCATTCGATGCTCCCGCCATAGCGGCTCATTATGATTATGAGATATGGCAGATGGATGTGAAAATAGCTTTCCTTAATGGAAACCTGCTCGAGGACGTGTATATGATACATCCTGAGGGTTTCACATCGGTTGATAAAACCAAGGTATGCAAATTGCGACGGTCCATTTATGGATTGAAGCAAGCATCCAGGAGCTGGAATATCCGTTTTGATGAGACAATCAAAAAGTTTCATTTCTCACAAAATCCAGACGAACCTTGTGTGTACAAGAAGGTTAGTGGGAGTGCAGTCGTGTTCCTAGTATTATATGTCGATGACATATTACTTATAGGAAACGATGTTTCAGTCTTACAGTCAGTTAAGGTTTGGTTATCCAAGACATTCTTCATGAAAGACCTGGGAGAAGCAACCTACATCCTCGGGATTAAGATCTATAGAGATAGATCGAAACGGTTGCTTGGTCTTTCGCAGTCTACATATATAGACCGAGTGCTAAAGAGGTTTAGCATGTCAGAATCCAAGAAAGGTTTCCTACCCATCAGGCATGGGGTACACCTTTCGAAGTCTATGTGTCCGCGCACAGAAGACGAGAGGATTTGCATGAGTATGATTCCCTATGCATCCGCAATAGGATCTATCATGTATGCTATGTTATGTACGAGGCCCGATGTATCGTATGCTCTGAGTGTCACGAGCAGATACCAGTCTGATCCAGGAATGGATTATTGGGTGGCTGTTAAGACGATCCTTAAGTACATGAGAAGAACTAAGGATGTGTTCCTAATATATGGAGAAGGGTACATGGTGATACGTGGGTATACGGATGCCAGCTCCAGACAGACAAGGATGATTCCATGTCTCAGTCTGGGTAAGTATTCACCTAGAATGGAAGCATAATAAGTTGGAAAGTTTCCAAGATTGACGCTATAGCGGATTCTGCCACTAAGGCAGAATACATTGCAGCTTTGGAAGCAGCAAAGGAAGCGGTTTGGATCAAGAAGTTCATCTCTGAACTTGATGTGGTCTCATCAATGATCCAAACATGTGCTTCGCCGCTATCATCTTATCAGAGAGATCATCAGTAGGAACGAAATACAAATCGAGAAAATTCCCACTGAAAGGAACTTAGCGGATCCTTTGACTAAGGCATTACCTTAAAGTAAGTTTGAGGGTCATGTTAGAGCTTATGGTATTGGATACCGTAGCGATTGACATTAGGCCAAGTGGGAGTCTGTTAGTAATATATGAGAGATGTCCTAAGGCAATCGCCTTATGTATGAACCATTTATATGATAAATGAAGATTCACTATTTGAGTATACTTGTTTTATGTATTTGATTGGATCTTAAACTCATTTACTGAATGTCCACGATACGATTCACAGCATGAGAGAATTTGTGATTGGATCACAACTTGTGAGTATCTCTACATGTGTAATTGTGATGTATCGGAATTATCCCTAGTCGATGAATTGATGGATTTGGACACCATCAATTTTGTCGAGACTAGCACGAGGTATACTCCTTGGTGTATCCAAGCAGCTGATTCTCACTGGCTGGAGACATAGTGTCAGGTCTCAAAAAAAAAAAAAAAAAAATAATAATAATAATAATAATAATAATAATAATAATAAAATATCTAGATATATATATATATATAACAATAATATAAATAAACGGGTATGTATAGTCGGAATGGGAAGTCTGAGTTAAAAAGGGATTCATATGATCGGTTCGGAGAAATATTTGGGCCTGAAGGGAGTGTTTGGATTAACTGAGGTTAGCTTAGGTTAAACATGGGTTAAATATGGGTTAGCTTAGGTTTGGATTAACTGATTTGGCTTAACCCCAACGGGCGGCATTTATAAGCCATCACCGACCCTTTTCTTGGCGAACTAATCCTCCGTCGTTTCTTCGCCGCCCGGCTCGGATCCATGCTCGGCGATTTCTTCGCCGGCTTCGTCTCACGCTGCCGTGATCCGATCGTCCTCCGTCGGTTGTACATTCCCTCCATCGCCTATTCGCCGCCAGCTCCCAGATAAGTTGTACCCGGCGATTTCGTCCGCCGAAGATCGTCTCAACACTGCCGGCGGCCATCCGATCGTCCTCCGTCGACTGTAGGTAAGTAAATCTCGGGAAAGGGCGATAGAGGGTTGTAGGTTAGCTAGAGATAGTTGAATCGTGGAGCTTGAGCAGGGGATTTCAGTTCTTTCGTGCTTGAGCTTGAGGTTTGGTTTTGAATGGATTAAGGTAGATGTAGCTAGTTTTAGGCGGATAAATCGGTGATAATCGGGTTAAGGGGTTCTCTTTGTTTTCGTGGATTCACGCCGGGCATTAGGCGAGGCGGTTTGTTAGGTTGGTGAGGATTTCTTGTGTGGATTTGGGGCGGAGGGTATGGTAGAACTGGATGAATGTTGGCATCGGTGGGATTGGAATCCGGCAGGATGGGTTCTGCGTGATGAGCGTATGGGATTTGTGAATCGGTCGGATCCTTTTTGGAGATGGGAAAGAAGGTGTAGTTGGTTGCGGTGTGGTAGAGGTCCACTCCAGTGTGGGCTCGGAGGGGCATTCTAGGGTTTCTGAAATTCTCCTAGCTTTACAAAGGATATAACGGTGAGATAGTTTTAGGTAGGAGCTAATGGTTAGTATAAAATGAAGGAGTCAGGAAAAATTGGGGTTCTTGGATTGTAGTGGAGACATCAATGTTAGTAGATTAATTACATTATGCTCTTATTTCCTCTACACGCTTAGATAACGATTGGAAGTTCTTTAATTATGTTGTAGTTGCTATGTAAAATATTATAATTACCATCTACAGTATGAGGTTAGATGCTATATATAAATGGGTGTCTGTGTAATTACCATCTACTGTGTATGAGGTTGGATGCTATGTATAGATATTTAGGATCATCCATGATGTGCCATGTTATTATTTAGTTCATTGTTCATCAAATCTTTCAAATGCCTATGCTATGTGAATCGATTATAACTAACATCTACCTGTATGAGGTTAGATGCTATATAATATATCTATGTATGTTCATCCATCTCACCTAAAGTTAGATAGATGCTACTTTATAATGTTACGTGATATCATCCATCCAGATATCTTTGAGTTAAATGCTAGCTTTTAAAATGTTCAACTATATATAAAGTGATCAATATGATTGACTATGAGAAGAAATGTTAGATGTTCTTTATCTAGCTAATTGTATGTACATGAGTATTAGTGGTGCACAGACGGGTTGGGCTTCGGGATGAGCTCCGGGAAGGGCCCACCCAAATTAATGGATGTTGATATGGATGATGGTGATTCCCTTAGTTCTTTCTAGAGGTACCTCGAGATTGCACAAGAAAATAAGGTTTTTGGTAGCTCGCATTTAAAATGCAAAATGTGAGGTACCACGAAGATTTATGATATATATAGTTAGCATGATAGAAAAACATGAATTGCAATTCTGTTTTGTTATATTTACATGTTCCTTTATAGAATGGTTGCGCTTCATGTTTAGGTCTGAAATAGTGAATTTGAGTTGAGCCTACCATGGTGTTATATTTGCATATCTTGTATGTGTTAGGGATGCTAGGTCGAGTTGCATGCTATACATATATTTAACTTTATGATTCATGTTGTTTTGATTTTATTTCCTCTCTCTTACGCTGCATTTATCCTTGATTTACTTCTTGTGTGAACTCATGATGTCACTAAATGTTTATAGGTAGGGAACGAGTCCTCGAGGTGAGTTGGAGGCGCGGTGATGGCGAGGAGATGGTGATGAGCATGCCACACGTTGTCCGACTTTGATGACCGCAGGGTGTCGAGTGAGTAGGGATGAATTACTTGATGAGGTCTTGAGTGTAAAGGTGTATTTGAGACTCTTACTTGAAAGTGAATAAAATAAAGAGGATTATTCAATCATGTGTATGTGATTTATGTGATTATTGAGAGTCGGGCTAAGGGTCTATATATATGTATCAGGTTGGGTCCTTTCAGTTGGTATCAGAGCATCGATTCTAAAGGACAGTGTTGGCATGCCATCTCATCAAGGACTCGGACACATTCATCCCCCGGTTGTAGGTTTTATACTTACTTTTCCAGTAGTAATCTTAATGTACTCTTGTTTGAGTTTAGGTACAAAACTGGAGATAACGGTGCAGGTATTGCGTTTATAGGTGAATGGCAGGTCGAAGGAACAATGGGGAAGTTGGGCAGAATAGTCAGTTTCTCGCTGAGCTTGCCGCAATCATGCAGGAACAGCGTCGGATTCATGGAGAACAGATCCAACAGCTGTTGAGAGCCAGGGAGCAAGGAAATGCGCACAGCGGGCCTACATCCAGTGTGAACCCGGTTTACAAGCAGTTCAAGGATCTTGGTCCGACGGAGTTTAAGGGAAATACAAATCCTATCATGCGAGAAGGATGGATTCGATCATTGGAGGCGATATACGACTTCATGCGACTACGGATCTTGACAAGGTGAGGTGCCATATTCATGTTGCGTGGCGATGCTCGGATATGGTGGGAGGGGCACGCGTGATGGACCTAGCTACGATTACTTGGGCTGAATTCAAAGAGGTATTCTATGGAAAGTATTTCACTTCGACACGAACTTCGAATGGCTAGAGAATTCTTAGAGCCGCCAAGGGACCGGACGATGGTGAGTATGTCGAGAGAATTTGAGAAGGGGCGGTATTTTGTACCCTATGATTGCAAGTCAACCCGATGAGGTGAAACATTTTTCTTGAGGGTGAGGCGCGATTCGACATGATGTCGGGGTGAGCCGAGTTACCACCTTAGGAGGCATGGATCGAGGCTCGATGTCGAGAGGGACAGAAATGACATGATGAAGGGAAATGCTGAGAACAAGAGACCGAGTTACCATGGAAGGGAACCTCGGGCACCGAGTCGAGAAGTTTGCGCCGCCAGTTTGAGGCAGCGACCCCGCCTGACAGCGACCAGCAGCGACCCAGGAACCTCGACCCGATTGACCATACTGTTTCCAAAGGCGAAAGAAAAATTGATGTCCCAAGTGTGAGAAGGTTCATGCGGTCAATGTTTAGTGGTTACAGACATGTGCTATAAGTGCAAGAAGTCGGGGCACTTTGCTATGATCTGCACTCAGCTCACAGAGCCAACCGAGGAAGGGTGTATGCCATGACACAGAAGCAGTGGATCGAATCGACCATCATCACAGGTAGAATTTCTATTGTCAATCTACCCGCTCATGCCTTTAATTGATTACGGAGCTACACACTCTTTCATATCCGTGGCTTATGTTGCAAGATGGATATTTCATGTGATTGGATGGTTCGGCTATCGCGTGTCCTTGCCTTACAGGGAAGAATCGCCTAGTAATAGAATAGTGAGGAACTATCGCATGAAGATGCGTGACTCTACTGTGTTGGAAATGGTGGACTTCGATGTGATTACAGGTATGGATTGGTGACCCGATGCGAGGCAATTATTGATGTAGACAAAGGGCAGTTAAAGCTGAAACTACAAAATGATGAATTTTCATCTTCAATGCAACCTCCACACTGAGTCTTCCTCATATTGTATCCGCATGTAAAGCTCAGAAAATGTTGAGTAAGGGGTGTAACGGATTCCTAGTCAACATAATGAGTAGTGTTGAGGCCCCTAGACCAAATCTGGAGGAGGTAGAGGTAGTTCGGAATTTCCGAGGTGTTCGGAGGACATTGCAGGTTACCCCTGTCAGAAGTCGAGTTTGGGATAGAACTAATATGGAACCACCCAGTGTCTAAAGCACCGTACCGCCTGGCACCTACTGAAATGAAGGAACTGAAGGAGCAACTATAAGAACTATTGGATAAGGATTTCATCCAGGCCGTGTGTCACCATGGGGCGCCGGTGTTGTTCGTCTAAGAGGGCGTCGATGCGGCTGTGCATTGACTACCAAGAGTTGAACTGGGTTACAGTTAAGAATAAGTACCCGTTGCCTAGAATCGATGATCTGTTTGATCAACTACGAGGCAAATGTATTCAAGATTGATTTGAGGTCGGGTACCACCAACCGTGAAAGGAGAGGATGTTCATAAAACTGCATTCAGAACTCGATATGGTCATTACGAGTTTCTAGTTATGCCGTTTGGGCTTACTAATGCCCCCGCAGCCTTTATGGATTTGATGAATCGGATCTTCCAGCCATACTTGGATCAGTTTGTGATTGTCTTTATTGATGATATACTAATTTACTCCCAAAGTCGGGAAGAACACCGACAACATCTGACGCTGGTGCTGCAGACTTTGAAGGATAAGCGGTTATACGCTAAGTTCAGCAAATGCGATTTTTGGTTGAGGCAGATATCATTTCTAGGGCATATAGTCTCGGAAGGGAATAGAGGTGGATCCATAAAGTGGAGGCAATCGAGTTGGGCTACTCCAGAAATGTTACTAAATTCATAGTTTCTTAGGACTATGGGTATTATCGCAGATTCATTAAAAATTTCACACGCATTGCGCTACCCACTTCACGACCAAGAAGGGGTGAGGTATGAATGGAGCTCGGTGTGAGAGGAGTTTTATGGAGTTAAAGGAAAGGTTGGCGATGGAACCGGTGCTTGCGGTTCCGCAATTGAGGCGGTTGTGGTGTACACGATGCCTCCAACACCGGCTAGGGTCATCGATCGATGCGAATGGGAGGTCATCGCCTATGCATCACGCCGATTGAAGGTGCATGAGCGAAATTATCCTACACATGATTTAGAATTAGCGTGATTATATTTGCTTTGAAGATTTGGCGACACTATCTTTACGGAGAAGCGTTGTGAGATCTACGGATCATAAAAGCTTGAAATATTTGTTTTCTCGTAAGAACCGAATATGCGGCGAGGCGATGGTTGGAGTTGGTAAAGGATTATGATTGCAATATTAACTATCCCCCGGGTAAGGCAAATGTGGTGGCGGATGCGCTGAGTCGTAAGTTGGCGACGCTGTCACAGTTGACCACCCAACAAAGGTTGATATCAGAATTTCAACAGCTGAGAGTGGAGGTGATAGCACCAGGTGAGCAGGCTAGATTGGCGGCGGCGGTTCATCGGATTTACTGGAATCAGATTCGCGAGAACAAGCATCGGATCGGCGTTAATGGAATGGAAACGCAGAGATGAAGCAAAGGGGCACCTCTACTCGATGGTTGATGGGATTGTGAGATACAAGGGCCGCATATGGGTTCCTAAAGAAGGATCTCGAGAGAGAATCTCATGATGGAAGCCCACACTACCGTCAGACTGTTCACCCCAGACGAAGATGTATAAAGATATGCAAATATTATATTGGTGGCCGCATGAAGAGAGACATAATCAAGATGGTCCATGAGTGCCTTACCCGTGAAAGTGAGCACCGGAGGCCATTGGATTGCTTGAACCGCCTGATAATGTCGAAGTGGGAAAATGTTGCCATGGATTTCGTGGTAGGATTACCGATCTCGACTAAGGGATCAAATGCAGTGTGGGTCATTGTGGATCGATTGACGAAGTCAGCACACTTCCTGCCAGTGAAAACCACTTTCACTATGATACAATACGCAGAGCTGTATATACGAGAAATAGTAAGGTTACATGGAATTCCGGATCAGATTGTGTCAGATAGAGATCCAAAATTTACATCCGAATTCTGGAAGAGTTTGCAACGGAGATTGTGTACGAAACTAACTTTCAGCACCGCTTTCCATCCCCAGACCGATCAATAATGAAAGCGAGTAATTCAGATTTTAGAAGATATGCTACGAGCTTGCATTATAGATTTCAAAGGGAGCTGGGAGTCCAAATTGCCCTTGGTGGAGTTCACCTATAATAATAGTTATCAAGCCACCATCGGTATGGCTCCCTATGCAGCGCTATACGGAAGAAGGTGTAGAACTCCATTGCATTGGGAAGAGGTAGGAGAAAGGGCGCCTGGTCCGAGATGTGGCACAAACTGGAATTGGTGGCAAAATCCGAGATGTAATCTGCACACCAAGTAGTCGCCAAAAGAGTTACGCAGATTGTCGAAGGAGGGACTTGGAGTTCACAGTGGGAGACCATGTATTTCTCAAAGTGTCACCTTTGAAGGGGGTACTGAGGTTTGGCAGGAAGGGAAAACTCAGAGGTATATTGGGCCTTTTGAGATTCTACACTGATTGGGACCACTGGATACCGAGTTGCACTACCACCAAACCCTCGGGGAGTTCATAATGTGTTCCATGTATCCATGCTCAGGAGGTACCTATCCAACCCTGCACATGTAATTGGGCATGAGGTCATACAGTGGACACCAGACCTATTTTACGAGGCAATACTGCAATGATATCGATCATCAAGTGCGGAAGCTGAGAAATAAAGAAATCAGAATGGTGAAAGTTTTATGGAGAAATCAGCAAAAGGAAGAAGCTACCTGGGAGACCGAGCAGGACATGCGCGACTGTTACCCCGAATTATTTGGTAAGTCGAATTTCGAGGACGAAATTCTTCTAAGGGGAGGAGAGTTGTCGTCTCAAAAAAATCTAGAGATAAATATATAACAATAATAGAAATAAACGGTATGTATAGCCTGAATGGGAAGTATGAGTCAAATGAGTTCATATGATCGTTTCGGAGAAAGATTAGGGCCTGAAGGGGTGTTTGGATTAACTGAGGTTAGCCTTAGGTTAAATTTGGGCTAGCATGGAATTAACTTGAGTTGGCTTAACCCTAAAGGAAACAACATTTATAAGCCGCAAGCCCGATCCATTTCTTTCCCTTTTCTTCCGCGAGCTACTCCCTCCGTCGCCTATCGCCGCCAGCTCCATAAGCCAGGTTTTCGATTTCTTCCGCCAAGATCGAACAACGCCGGCCGCATCCGATCATCCTCCGCTTACCGTGTAAGTAAATCTCGGAAAATGATGGCGATGGAGGGATGTAGATCGGTTTTAGAGGGTTGAATCCGTGGTGTTTGAATCGGGATTTTGTGTTTTGTTCGCTTAAGATTGGGGTTTTTCGAACTGATTTTCGGTGTATGCATTAGTTTTAGGCATTTAAACCAGTGTTAATTGAGCTATGGATTTCCACTAGTTTGCGTGGGTTTACGTTGGGTGTTTTTCTTGGATGGATTGCTAGGTGTGGTTAGGGATTTACCCTTGTGGGTTAGGGACAGATGGAACGGTAGAAACTGGATGAATACTGCCATCTGGTTGGATTGGGAATCGGCACAGCTGGTTCTGTGATGGTGATCGGCTTTTGTGATTTATCGATTCTGTTGGAGCCTTTGCAGGGATGGGAAGAGGGGTCGGTTGTAGCTATGGTGTAGGACAACTCCAATTAAGGGTCTGAGGGGTCGCTTATGTTTCCTCGAAATTCTCTTAGCTCTACCGATGGGTATAACAAAGGAATCGCTTTAGGTAGGAGCTAATTGTTAGTATAAAATGTTGAGTCATGGGAAAGTTGGGAATGCCGGTTTATAGATGAGACGTCAATGTTAGTAGAGGAATTCATATATTCTTTATCCCTCCACATTCTTAGCTAACGTTCGAAGATTTTTCTTTATGGTGTAGATGCTATGTAAAAATGTTGTAATTACCATCTACATGTAAGAGGTCGATGCTATGTATAGATATTTACGATCACCATGATGTGCCATGTTATCATTTTAGTTCATTGTTCATCAAATCTTTCAAATGCCTATTTGCTATGTGAATCAGTTATAACTAACATCTATCTGTGTATGAGGTTAGATGCTATATGTAAATGGGTGTCATTACCATCTATCTGTGTATGAGTGTAGATGCTATATGTAAATGTGTGTAATTACCATCTACCTGTGTATGAGGTTGGATGCTATGTATAGATATTTATGATCACCATGATGTGCCATGTTATCATTTTAGTTCATTGTTCATCAAATCTTTCAAATGCCTATATGCTATGTGAATCAGTTATAACTAACATCTACCTGTGTATGAGATTAGATGCTATATATATATATATCTATGTATGTTCATCCATCTGTACCTAAAGTTAGATGCTACTTTATAATGTTCTGTTATATCATCCATCCGTATACTGAGTTAAATGCTAGCTTTTAATGTTCAACTGTATATGAAGTGACAGATTTGATTGACTATGATAAGAAATGACAGATTTTCTTTATCTAGCTAATTGTATGTACATGAGCATTAGTGGTGCGACTGGGCTTCCCGGATGAGCTTCGGAAGGGCCCACCCAAATCAATGTTGATGATGATGATGATTCCTTAGCTTCTTTCTAGAGGTACCTCGAGATTGCACAAGAAAATAAGGTTTTGACTGCTCGCATTTAAAATGAAAAATGTGAGGTACCACTAAGATTTATGTTATATACAATAGCATGATAGAAAACATGAATTCATTCTTGCTTTGTTATATTTACATGTTCTTTTATAGGAATTGGTTGCGCTTCATGTTTAGGTACAGAAAGTGAACTGGGAATTTGAGGTTGAGCCTACCATGGTGTTATATTTGCATGTCTTGTTATGAGTTATTGATGCTAGGCTGAGTTATGTCAGATATATATATATAACTTTACTATTCATGTTTTGTTTTTTCCTCTCTACGCTGTATTTATCCTTAATTTACTTACTGGGCTGTGAACTCATGATGTCACTAAATATTTACAGGTAGGGAACCGAGTTCTCAGATTGAGTTGTAAGAAGCGGGGGTGGTGTAACTGAGGAGATGACGATGAGCATGCCACACACCGGGGACCTCAACGATGCAGACTGGCCTCGAGTGAGTACTTGTTGAAATGGATGAATTACTTCGTGAGGTCTTGAGTGTAAAGGTCAGAATTGAGACTCTTACTTGAAAGTGAATAAAATAAAGAGGATTATCCAATCATGTGTATGTGGTTTATGTGATTATTAGGGGTCGGCTAAGGGTCTATATATATGTATCAAAGGTCTTTTCACTGGTATCGAGCGCCGATTCTAAAGGATGTGTTGGCATGCCATCTCATCAAGGACTTCGGATACATTCATCCCACTGTAGGTTTTATACTTACTTTTCAAGTAGTAATCTTAATGTAATCATGTTTGAGTTTATGTACAAAAACCGAGATAAGTGCGTGTATTGCGTTTATAGGGAAACGGCAAGGAACAATGGGAAGTTGGGAAGAATAGCCGGGCTTCTCGTTGAGCTTGCCGCAATCATGCAGAACAGAGTCGGATTCGTGGAGAACAGATCCAAACTATTGAGAGCCAGGAGCAAGGAAATGCGCTGGGCCTACGGCAGTGAACCCGGTTTACAAGCCTCAAGGATCTTGGTCCGATGGAGTTTAAAGAAATACGATCCTATCGCCAGAAGGATGGATTCATCATTGGAGATGATATACGACTTCATGCACTACGGATCTTGACAAGGTGAGGTGCGCCATATTCATGTTGCGTGGCGATGCTCGATATGGTGGGAGGGGGCACGCGCAGCGGACCTAGCTACAGCATTTGGGCTGAATTCAAAGAGGTATTCTATGGTAAATATTTCACCACAACTCGAATGGCTAGGGAATTCTAGAGCTTCGCCAAGGGGACGACTGGTGAGTATGTCGAGAATTCGAGAAGGGGCGGTATTTTGTACCTATGATTGCAAGTCAACCGAGAGGAGTCAAACATTTTCTTGAGGGACTGAGGGCGATTCGACATGATGTCAAGGTGAGCCGAGTTACCACCTTCGTGGAGGGTGGATCGATGTCGAGAGGGACAGAATGACATGATAAGGGAAATGTAACAAGAGACCGAGTTACCATGGAAGGGAACCTCGCACCGAGTCGAGAAGAAGTTTCGCCCGCTTTGAGGCAACATGACAGCGACGACGAGGACCCAGGAACCTCGACTACTGACCATAGTTTCCAAGGGCGAAGAAAAATTCATGTCCCAAGTGTGAGAAGGCTCATGCAGTCAATGTTTAGTGGGTACAGACGCTACAAGTGCAAGAAGTCGGGGCACTTTGCTATGAACTACCTCAACTCACAGAGCCAACCAGAGGAAGGTGTATGCCATGACACAGAGTGGATCCAGATTCGACCATCATCACGTAGAATTTCTATTGTCAATCTACCCGCTCATGCTTTAATTGATTACGGAGCTACACACTCTTTCATATCTCGTTCAATTACGTATTACTTGGATATTTCATGTGGTGGATGGTTCTATGCTCGCGTGTCCTTGCCTTAGGAAGAAGCGCCTATAGAATAGTGAGCACCTGAAGATCTGAGAACTCTCGATGTCTGTAGGCCTTATTGTGTTGGAAATGGTGGACTTGATGTGATTACAGGTATGGATTGGTGACCCGGTGCAGAGGCAATTATTATTTGTAGACAAAGGGCGGTTAAGCTGAAACTACAAAATGATGAATTTTTCATCTTCAATGCAACCTCCACCGAGTCTTCCTCATATTGTATCGCATGTAAAGCTCGAGAAAATGTTGAGTAAGGGTGTAAGCAGTTCTAGTCAACATAATGAGTAGTCTTTGAGGCCCCTAGACCAAATCTGGAGGAAGGTAGAGGTAGTTGAATTTCAGAGGTGTTCAGGAGGACATTGCTGAGTTTACCCCTGTCGGGAAGTCGAGTTTGGGATAGAACTAATATGGAACCACCCACCTGTCTAAAGCACGTCTGCTTTGGCACCTCTTGAAATGAAGGAAGCTGAAGGAACTATTGGATAAGGGTTTCATCAGGCCAGTGTGTCACCATAGGGGCGCCCGGTGTTGTTCGTCGTAAGAAGGGCGGTCGATCGGTGTGCATTGACTCTAGGGAGTTGAGCAGGGTTCTGATGAATAAGTACCCATTGCCTAGAATCGATGATCTGTTTGATCAACTACAGGGCACAACTGTATTCTCAAAGATTGATTTGAGGTCGGGGTACCACCAACTGCGAGTGAAAGGAGAGGATGTTCATAAAACTGCATTCAGAACTCGATATGGTCACATTCACGAGTTTCTAGTTATCGTTTGGGCTTACTAATGCTCCCATGACCTTTATGGATTTGATGAATCGGATCTTCGGCCATACTTGGATCAGTTTGTGATTGTCTTTATTGATGATATACTAATTTACTCCCAAAGTCGGGAAGAACACCGACAACATCGGCTAGTCTTGCGGACTTTGAAGGATAGCGGTTATCGCTAAATTAAAATCGATTTTTGGTTGAGGCGGATATCATTTCTAGGGCATATAGTCTCGAGAAGGGAATAGAGGTGGATCGATTAAAGTGGAGGCAATCGAGTTGGGATACTCAAGAAATGTTCGAAATTCGGAGTTTCTTGGGACTAATAGGTATTATCGCGATTCATTAAAAATTTCACGCGTTGCGCTACCTCGACCCGACCAAGAAGGGTGAGGTATGAATGTGCTCGGTGTGAGAGAGTTTTATGGAGTTAAAGGAAAGGTGGCGATGCCGGTGCTTGCAGTTCAGACAGTTACAGGCGGTTGTGGTGTACTGCTGATGCCTCCAACACACTGAAATTTGTCTTGCACGAGAATGGGAGAGGTCATCGCCTATGCATCACGCGATTGAAGGTGCATGGCGAATTATCCTACACATGATTTAGAATTAGCGGCGATTATATTTGCTTTGAAGATTTGGCGACACTATCTTTCACGGAGAACGTTGTGAGATCTACACAGATCATAAAAGCTTGAAATATTTGTTTCTCGGAAGGCGAATATGCGGCGAGAGCGATGGTTGGAGTTGGTAAAGGATTATGATTGCAATATTAACTACCACGGGTAAGGCAAATGTGGTGGCGGATCTGTTGAGTCGTAAGTTGGCGTCTTGTCCGATTGACCACCAACAAAGGTTGATATCGAATTTCAACGGTGAGTGGAGGTGATAGCACGGTGGCGAGCTAGATTGGGCGCAGCGGTTAAATCGGACTTCTGAATCAGTTCAGGCGAGAACAAGCATCGGATCGGCGATTAATGGAATGGAAGCGAGAGATGAGCGAAGGGGCACCCTCTACTCGATGGTTGATGGGATTGTGAGATACAAGGGCGCGTATGGGTGCCTAAGAAGGATCTACGAGAGAGAATCTCATGATGGAAGCCCACATTACCCGTACTCGGTTCACCCGTGACGAAGATGTATAAAGATATCACGGCTATTATATTGGTGGCGGGCATGAAGAGACATAATCAAGATGGTCCATGAGTGCCTTACACATCAGCGGTGAAAGGTGAGCACGAGGCCATTGGATTGCTTGAACCGCTTAGATGCCGTCTGGAAGTGGAAAATATTGCCATGGATTTCGTGGTAGGGTTACGGTCTCGACTAAGGGATCAAATGCGGTGTGGGTCATTGTGGATCGATTAATGAAAGTCGACACACTTCTGCCGGTGAAAACCACTTTCACTATGATACAATCTGTAGTGTATATCACGGAAATAGTAAGGTTACATGGAATTCGGATCAGATTGTCGGATAGAGATCCAAAATTTACATCCGGATTCGGAAGAGTTTGCAGGGATTAGATGAAACTTACTTTTAGCACCGCTTTCCATCCCAGACTGACGAGTAATTCAGATTTTAGAAGATATGCTCTGAGCTTGCATTATAGATTTAAAGGGGCTGAGTCTAAATTGCCCTTGGTGGAGTTCACCTATAATAATAGTTATCAAGCCACCATCGGTATGGCTCCTATCATGCGCTATCACGGAAGAAGTGTAGAACTCCATTGCATTGGGAAGAGGTAGGAGAGAGGCGGTTTGGGTCGGAGATTGTAGCCTCATGGAATTAGTGGCGAGATCAAGACGAGAATCACGATCGGCCCAAAGTCGCCAAAAGAGTTCTGGATTGTCGAAGGAGGGACTTGGAGTTCACGGTGGGAGACCATGTATTTCTCAAGGTGTCACCTATGAAGAAGTCTTGAGGTTTGGCGGGAAGGGCAAACTCGGCCAAGTATATTGGGCCTTTTGAGATTCTAGGCAGGATTGGGACGAGGCATACCATTGCACTACCTCCCAACTGGCGAGGAGTTCATAATGTGTTTCATGTATCCATGCTCGGAGGTACCTATCCAACCCGCACATGTAATTGGGCATGAGGCCATCTGATGGACACGGACCTATCTTACGAGGCAATACCGGAAGAAATCTTTGGATCATCAAGTCACGGAGAGAATAAAGAAATCGAGAATGGTGAAAGTTTTATGGAGAAATCAGCAAAGGAGGAAGCTACGTGGGAGGAGAGGCGGGACATGCGTGGCCAGATTACTCGAATTATTTGGTAAGTCGAAGTTCGAGGACGATATACTTCTAAGGGGATGAGATTTGTCATGTCTCAAAAAAAATAAAAATAATAATAATAATAATAATAATAATAATAATAATAAAATATCTATATATATATATATATATAACAATAATATAAATAGCGGTATGTATAGTCGAATGGGAAGTCCGAGTTAAAGGGATTCATATGATCGGTTCGGAGAAATATTTGGGCTGAAGGAGTGTTTGTATTAAGCGAGGTTAGCTTAGGTTAAACATGGGTTAAATATGGGTTAGCTTAGGTTTGGATTAACTTTGATTTGGCTTAACCTAGCGGGCAACATTTATAAGCCATCGGTAGACCCTTTTCTTGGCGAACTAATCCCTCCGTCGTTTCTTCGCCGCGCTCGGATCCCTTTGCTCGGCGATTTCTTCCGCCGGCTCGTCTCAACGCTGCCGGTGTGTCCGATCGTCCTCTCGGTTGTACATTCCCTCCATCGCCTATTAGCGCAGCTCCCGGATAAAGTACCGGCGATTTCGTCGCCAAGATCGTCTCAACAACTGCCGTGCCATCCGATCGTCCTCCGTCATGTAGGTAAGTAAATCTCGGGAAAAAGGCTGGCGATGAGGGTTGTAGGTTAGCTAGAGATAGTTGAATCCGTGGAGCTTGAATGGGGATTTGGTTTCTTTTCGTGCTTGAGCTTGAGGTTTGGTCTTGAATGGATTCAGGGTAGATGTAGCTAGTTTTAGGCGGATAAATCGGTGATAATCGGGTTAAGGGGTTCTCATTTGTTTTCGTGGATTCACTTTGGGCATTGCGAGACGGTTTGTTAGGTTGGTGAGGATTTCTTGTGTGGATTTGGGGGCGAGGGTATGGTAGAACACTGGATGAATGTTGGCATCGGTGGGATTGGAATCCGCAGATGGGTTCTGCGGTGATGAGCTTATGGGATTTGTGGTCGGTCGGATCCTTTTTGGAGATGGGAAAGAAGGTGTAGTTGGTTGCGGTGTGGTAGAGTCCACTCGAGTGTGGGCTCGGAGAGCATTCTAGGGTTCTGAAATTCTCCTAGCTTTACGATTGGGATATAGCGGTGAGATAGTTTTAGGTAGGAGCTAATGGTTAGTATAAAATGAAGAGTCAGGGGAAAAATTGGGGGTTCTTTGGATTGTAGTGGAGACATCAATGTTAGTAGATTAATTCATTATGCTCTTATTTCCTCTACACGCTTAGATAGCGATTGGAAGTTCTTTAATTATGTTGTAGTTGCTATGTAAAATATTATAATTACCATCTACACAGTATGAGGTTAGATGCTATATATAAATGGGTGTCATTACCATCTACACAGTATGAGTGTAGATGCTATATGTAAATGTGTGTAATTACCATCTTCCTGTGTATGTGGTTGGATGCTATGTATAGATATTTAGGATCATCCATGATGTGCCATGTTATTATTTAGTGCAGTGTTCATCAAATCTTTCAAATGCCTATACGCTATGTGAATCGATTATGACTAACATCTACCATGTATGAGGTTAGATGCTATATCTATATATGTATGTTCATCCATACTACTTAAAGTTAGATGTTATAATTATCTGTGATATCATCCATCACGTATATCTTGAGTTAATTGCTAGCTTAAAATGTTCAACTATATATAAAGTGATCAATATGATTGACTATGAGAAGAAATGTTAGATGTTCTTAATCTAGCTAATTGTATGTACATGAGTATTAGTGGTGCACAGGGGGTTGGGCTTCGGGATGAGCTCGGGAAGGGCCCACAGTAATGATTGTTGATGGTGATGGTGATCCTTAGTTCTTTCTAGAGGTACCTCGATTGCACAAGAAAACAAGGTTTTGGTAGCTCGCATTTAAAATGCAAAATGTGAGGTACCACGAAGATTTATGATATATATAGTTAGCATGATAGAAAAGCATAAATTGATTCTTGCTTTGTTATATTTACATGTTCCTTTATAGAAAATGATTGCGCTTCATGGTTATAGATAGTGAATGAATTTGACATTTAGCCTACCATGGTGTTATATTGCATATCTTGTATGTATTAGGGATGCTAGAAGTTGCATGCTATATATATATTTAACTTTATGATTCATGTTTGAGTTTTGATTTTATTTCCTCTCTCTCTTCTGTGTATTTATCCTTGATTTACTTCTTGGTTGTGAACTCATGATGTCACTAAATGTTTATAGGTAGGGAGTGAGTCCTCAGCGAGTTGGAGGCAGGGTGATGTAGCGAGGAGATGGTGATGAGCATGCCACCTTGTCAGGACTTTGATGATTTGGAATGTCAAGTGAGTAGTAGGGATGAATTACTTGATGAGTCTTTGAGTGTAAAGGTTTGTATTTGAGACTCTTACTTGAAAGTGAATAAAATAAGAGGATTATTCAATCATGTGTATGTGATTTATTTTAGTTGAGAGTCGGACTAAATCTATATATAGGTATCGAGGTTGGGTCTTTTCGGTTGGTATCGAGCATCGATTCCAGGGCCGGTGTTGGCATGCCATCTCATCAAGGACTCGGATACATTCATCCCCGAGGTTTTATAGGTTTTATATTTATTTTTTTCAAGTAGTAATCTTAATGTAATCATGTTTGAGTTTATGTACAAAAGCTGAAGATAACGTGTAGGTATTGCGTTTATAGGTGAATGGCGGGTCGAAGGAACAATGGGGAAGTTGGCGAGAATAGTCGGTTTCTCGTGAGCTTGCGCAATCATGCGAGAGCAGTCGGATTCGGAGAAGCAGATCCAGCGGTTTGTTGAGAGCTAGGAGCAAGGAAATGCGCCTGGCAGGGCCTGACGGCCGATGTGAACCCGGTTTACGGCGGTTCAAGGATCTTGGTCAGCGGAGTTTAAGGAAATCTGAATCCTATCATTGCGAAGGATGGATTCGATCATTGGAGGCGATATCGACTTCATGCGACTTACGGATCTTGACAAGGTGAGGTGTGCCATATTCATGTTGCGTGGCGATGCTCGGATATGGTGGGAGGGCACAGCGGCGATGGACCTAGCTCTGATTACTTAGGTTGAATTGAGAGGTATTCTATGGAAATATTTCACTCGACACGAACTTCGAATGGCTAGAAATTCTTAGAGCTTGAGGGGACGGACGTGGTGAGTATGTCGAGAATATTTGAAGGCGGTATTTTGTACCCTATGATTGCAAGTCGACGATGAGGTGAAACATTTCTTGAGGTGAGGGCGTGATTCGACATGATGTCGAGTGGTGAGGAGTTACCACCTTGGGAGCATGGATCGAGCTCGATGTCGAAGAGGGCAGAATGACATGATGAGGAAATCTGAGAACAAGAGCAGAGTTACGGAAGGAACCTCGGGCACCGAGTCGAGAAGAAGTTTGCGCTGCCCGGTTTGAGGCAGCGACCCACGATTCTGAGCCGACCACGGCAGCGACCCGGGAACCTCGACCGATTGACCATCTGTTCTAAGCGAAAGAAAAATTGATGTCCCAAGTGTGAGAAGGTTCATGCAGTCGATGTTTAGTAGAGTACAGGACATGTGCTAAGTGCAGAAGGTCGGGGCACTTTGCTATGAGCGCCCTCGGCTCCAGAGCCAGCGGAGGAAGGGTGTATGCCATGACACGAGGCGGTGGATCGGAATCGACCATCATCACGTAGAATTTATTGTCAATCTACCCGCCATGCTTTAATTGATTCTCGAGCTACACACTCTTTCATATCTGTGGCTTATATCGCAAGACTGGATATTTCATGTGATTGGATGGTTACCGGCTATCGCGTGTCCTTGCCTTCTGGGGAAGAACTGCCTAGTAATAGAATAGTGAGGAACTGCCCTATGAAGATGCAGGACTCTACAGTGTACGCCGACCTTATTGTGTTGGAGATGGTGGATTTCGATGTGATTCTGGGTATGGATCCGACCAGTACGAGGCAATTATTGACTGTAGACAAAGGACGGTTAAACTGAAACTACAAAATGATGAATTTTTCATCTTCAATGCAACCTCCACACTGAGTCTCCCTCATATTGTATCCGCATGTAAAGCTCAGAAGATGTTGAGCAAGGGGTGTAACGGATTCCTAGTCAACATAATGAGTAGTACTGAGGCCCCTAGACCAAATCTGGAGGAGGTAGAGGTAATTCGGAATTTCCCGAGGTGTTCCCAGAGGACATTGCAGGGTTACCCCCTGTCAGGGAAGTCGAGTTTGGGATAGAACTAATAGCGGGAACCACCCCTGTGTCTAAAGCACCGTATCGCCTAGCACCTACTGAAATGAAGGAACTGAAGGCGCAACTACAAGAACTATTGGATAAGGGTTTCATCCGACCCAGTGTGTCACCATGGGGAGCGCCAGTGTTGTTCGTCCGTAAGAAGGACGGGTCGATGCGGCTGTGCATTGACTACCGAGAGTTGAACCGGGTTACAGTTAAGAATAAGTACCCATTGCCTAGAATCGATGATCTGTTTGATCAACTACAGGGCGCAACTGTATTCTCAAAGATTGATTTGAGGTCGGGGTACCACCAACTGCGAGTGAAAGGAGAGGATGTTCATAAAACTGCATTCAGAACTCGATATGGTCACTACGAGTTTCTAGTTATGCCGTTTGGGCTTACTAATGCCCCCGCAGCCTTTATGGATTTGATGAATCGGATCTTCCAGCCATACTTGGATCAGTTTGTGATTGTCTTTATTGACGATATACTAATTTACTCCCAAAGTCGGGAAGAACACCGACAACATCTGACGCTAGTGCTGCAGACTTTAAAGGATAAGCGGTTATACGCTAAATTCAGCAAATGCGATTTTTGGTTGAGGCAGATATCATTTTTAGGGCATATAGTCTCAGAGAAGGGAATAGAGGTGGATCCAGTTAAAGTGGAGGCAATCCGGAGTTGGGATACTCCAAAAAATGTTACAGAAATTCGGAGTTTCTTGGGACTAGCCGGGTATTATCGCAGATTCATTAAAATTTCACGCATTGCGCTACCTCGACTGACCAAGAAGGGGTGAGGTATGAATGGATCGCTGTGAGAGGAGTTTTATGGAGTTAAAGGAAAGGTGTGATGGCACCGGTGCTTGCGATTCCTGCATAATTACCGCTTTGGTGTACATCGATGCCTCCAACACCGCGGGCTGCCGATGCGAGAATGGGAGGTCATCGCTATGCATCACGCCAGTTGAAGGTGCATGAGCAGAATTATCCTACACACGATTTAGAATTAGCAGCAGTCATATTTGCTTTGAAGATTTGGCGACACTATCTTTACGGAGAACGTTGTGAGATCTACACAGATCATAAAAGCTTGAAATATTTGTTTTCTCAGAAGGAACTGAATATGCGGCAGACGATGGTTGGAGTTGGTAAAGGATTATGATTGCAATATTAACTACCACCCGGGTAAGGCAAATGTGGTGGCGGATCTTGAGTCGTAAGTTAGCGTCTTTGTCGATTGACCACCCAACAAAGGTTGATATCAAATTTCAACAGATGAGTGGAGGTGATAGCACAGGTGAAGCGAGGCTAGATTAGCGGCACGTAAATCGGATTTACGGAATCGATTAGGCGAGAACAAGCATCGGATCGAGTTAATGGAATGGAAACGCAGAGATGAGGCAAAGGGGGGCACCCTCTACTCAGTGGTTGATGGGATTGTGAGATACAAGGGCCGCATATGGGTGCCTAAAGAAGGATCTCTGAGAGAGAATCTCATGATGGAAGCCCACATTACCCCGTACTCGGTTCACCCCGGCAGCACGAAGATGTATAAAGATATGCAGCTGTTATATTGGTGGCCGGGCATGAAGAGAGACATACTCAAGATGGTCCATGAGTGCCTTACCTGTCAACAGGTGAAAGCTGAGCACCAGAGGCCCGCTGGATTGCTTGAACCGCTTCCGATACCCGTCTGGAAGTGGGAAAATATTGCCATGGATTTCGTGGTAGGGTTACCAGTCTCGACTAAGGGATCAAATGCAGTGTGGGTCATTGTGGATCGATTGACGAAGTCAGCACACTTCCTGCCAGTGAAAACCACTTTCACTATGATACAATCTGTGAGTGTATATACGGAAATAGTAAGGTTACATGGAATTCAGATCAGTTGTCGGATAGAGATCCAAAATTTACATCCGGATTCCGGAAGAGTTTGCAGGGGATTGGGTACGAAACTTACTTTAGCACCGCTTTCCATCCCAGACGACGGTCATCTGAGTAATTCAGATTTTAGAAGATATGCTACGAGCTTGCATTATAGATTTCAAAGGGGGCTGGGAGTCTAAATTGCCCTTGGTGGAGTTCACCTATAATAATAGTTATCAAGCCACCATCGGTATGGCTCCTTATGCAGCGCTATACGGAAGAAGGTGTAGAACCCCATTGCATTGGGAAGAGGTGGGAGAGAGGGCAGTTTTGGGTCCGGAGATTGTGGCACAAACTGTGGAATTAGTGGCCAGGATCCGAGGCGAGAATCGATCGACCCAAAGTCGCCAAAAGAGTTCTGATTGTCGAAGGAGGGACTTGGAGTTCAGTGGGAGACCATGTATTTCTCAAAGTGTCACCTATGAAGGGAATCGAGGTTTGGCAGGAAGGGCAAACTCAGCCCGAGGTATATTGGGCCTTTTGAGATTCTAGACCGGATTGGGACCAGGGCATACCGAATTGCACTACCACCCAACCTGGCAGGAGTTCATAATGTGTTTCATGTATCCATGCTCCGGAGGTACCTATCCAACCCCGCACATGTAATTGGGCATGAGGCCATACAGTGGACACCAGACCTATCTTACGAGGCAATACCAGAAGAAATACTGGATCATCAAGTACGGAAGCTGAGGAATAAAGAAATCCGAATGGTGAAAGTTTTATGGAGAAATCAGCAAAAGGAGGAAGCTACGTGGGAGGCCGAAAGGACATGCTTGTAATTACGAATTATTTGGTAAGTCGAAGTTCGAGGACGAAATTCTTCTAAGGGGAGGAGAGTTGTCAGGTCTCAAAAAAAAAAAAAAATAATAATAATAATAATAATAATAATAATAATAATAAAATATCTAGATATATATATATATATAACAATAATATAAATAAACGGGTATGTATAGTCGGAATGGGAAGTCTGAGTTAAAAAGGGATTCATATGATCGGTTCGGAGAAATATTTGGGCCTGAAGGGAGTGTTTGGATTAACTGAGGTTAGCTTAGGTTAAACATGGGTTAAATATGGGTTAGCTTAGGTTTGGATTAACCTGATTTGGCTTAACCCCAGCGGGCGGCATTTATAAGCCATCAGCCGACCCTTTTCTTCGGCGAACTAATCCCTCCGTCGTTTCTTCGCCGCCAGCTCCCAGATCCACTGCTCTCGGCGATTTCTTCCGCCGAAGCTCGTCTCAACGCTGCCGGTGGCCATCCGATCGTCCTCCGTCGGTTGTACATTCCCTCCATCGCCTATTCGCATGACTCCCGGATAAGTGTGCCGGCGATTTCGTCGCCGAAGATCGTCTCAACTGCGCGTATCCGTCATCGTCCTCCGTCATTGCAGGTAAGTAAATCTCGGGGAAAAGGCTGGCGATAGAGGGTTGTAGGTTAGCTAGAGATAGTTGAATCCGTGGAGCTTGAATGGGGGATTTCAGTTTCTTTCGTGCTTGAGCTTGAGGTTTGGTCTTCGAATGGATTCCGGGGTAGATGTAGCTAGTTTTAGGCAGATAAATCGGTGATAATCGGGTTAAGGGGTTCTGCTGTTTTCGTGGATTCACGCTTGGGCATTGTAGACGGTTTGTTAGGTTGGTGAGGATTCTTGTGTGGATTTGGCGGAGGGTATGGTAGAACTCGGATGAATGTTGGCATCGGTGGGATTGGAATCCGCAGATGGGTTCTGTTGGTGAGCGAGTATGGGATTGTGAATCGGTCGGATCCTTTTTGGAGATGGGAAAGAAGGTGTAGTTGGTTGCAGCTGTGGTAGAGGTCCACTCCAGTGTGGGCTCGGAGGGGCTGTTCTAGGGTTTCTGGGAAATTCTCCTAGCTTTACAGTGGGATATAACGGTGAGATAGTTTTAGGTAGGAGCTAATGGTTAGTATAAAATGAAGGAGTCAGGGAAAAATTGGGGTTACTGGATTGTAGTGGAGACATCAATGTTAGTAGATTAATTCTGTTATGCTCTTATTTCCTCTACACGCTTAGATAACGATTCGGAAGTTCTTTAATTATGTTGTAGTTGCTATGTAAAATATTATAATTACCATCTACCTGAGTATGAGGTTAGATGCTATATATAAATGGGTGTCATTACCATCTACCTGAGTATGAGTGTAGATGCTATATGTAAATGTGTGTAATTACCATCTGCCTGTGTATGAGGTTGGATGCTATGTATAGATATTTAGGATCATCCATGATGTGCCATGTTATTATTTAGTACAGTGTTCATCAAATCTTTCAAATGCCTATCTGCTATGTGAATCAGTTATGACTAACATCTACCTGTGTATGAGGTTAGATGCTATATCTATATATGTATGTTCATCCATCTGTACTTAAAGTTAGATGTTAAATTATACTGTTCTGTGATATCATCCATCTGTATACTGAGTTAATTGCTAGCTTAAAATGTTCAACTATATATAAAGTGATCAATATGATTGACTATGAGAAGAAATGTTAGATGTTCTTAATCTAGCTAATTGTATGTACATGAGTATTAGTGGTGCCTGGACGGGTTGGGCTTCCCAGGATGAGCTCCGGGAAAGGCCCACCCAAATTGACAGATTGACTGATGACTGATCCCCTTGGTTCTTTCTAGAGGTACCTCAGGATTGCACAAGAAAACAAGGTTTTGACTGGCTCCGCATTTAAAATGCAAAATGTGAGGTACCACGAAGATTTATGATATATATAGTTAGCATGATAGAAAAGCATGGGTGCAATTACTGCAGTTATATTTACATGTTCCTTTATAGAAAATGATTAAGCTTCATGGTTGAGTGCGGATAGTGAATAGGAATTTGACATTTAGCCTACCATGGTGTTATATTCGCATATCTTGTATGTGTTAGGGATGCTAGGTCGAGTTGCATGCTATACATATATTTAACTTTATGATTCATGTTCTGAGTTTTGATTTTATTTCCTCTCCTCTTACGCCGTGCATTTATCCTTGATTTACTTACTGGGCTGTGAACTCATGATGTCACTAAATGTTTATAGGTAGGGAGCTGAGTCCTCGAGAGTTGGAGGACGCTGGGGTGATGTAACTGAGGAGATGGTGATGAGCATGCCACACGTTGTCCGGGACTTTGATGACTGCAGGACTGTCCGAGTGAGTAGGGATGAATTACTTCAGTAAGGTGCTGAGTGTAAAGGCTGTATTTGAGACTCTTACTTGAAAGTGAATAAAATAAAGAGGATTATTCAATCATGTGTATGTGATTTATTTTAGTTGAGGAGTCGGACTAAGGGTCTATATATAGGTATCAGGTTGGGTCTTTTCAGTTGGTATCAGAGCATCGATTCCAAAGGACAGTGTTGGCATGCCATCTCATCAAGGACTCGGATACATTCATCCCCGCGGTTGTAGGTTTTATATTTATTTTTTTTTTCAAGTAGTAATCTTAATGTAATCATGTTTGAGTTTATGTGCAAAACTGAAGATAACGGTGTAGGTATTGCGTTTATAGGTGAATGGCGGGTCGAAGGAACAATGGGGAAGTTGGGCAGAATAGTCAGTTTCTCACTGAGCTTGCCGCAATCATGCAGAAAGCAGTCGATTCATGGAGAACAGATCCAACAGCTGTTGAGAGCTAGGGAGCAAGGAAATACGCACAGCGGGCCTACAGCCAGTGTGAACCCGGTTTACAAGCAGTTCAAGGATCTTGGTCCGACGGAGTTTAAGAAATCTGGATCCTATCGCTGCGAGTAAGGATGGATTCGATCATTGGAGACGATATACGACTTCATGCAGCTTACGGATGCTGACAAGGTGAGGTGTGCCATATTCATGTTGCGTGGCGATGCTCGGATATGGTGGGAGGGGCCGTGACGTGGACCTAGCTACGATTTGGCTGAATTCAAAGAGGTATTCTATGGAAAGTATTTCATCACGACACCGTAACTCGAATGGCTAGAGAATTCTAGAGCTTCGCCAAGGGGACCTGGACAGTGGCTGAGTATGTCGAGAATTTGAGAAGGGGCGATTTTGTACCCATGATTAAGTCAAGAGAGGAGTGAAACATTTCTTGAGGGATCGAGGCGTGATTCGACATGATGTCGGTGAGGAGTTACCACCTTTAGGGAGGCAGTGGATCGGGCTCGATGTGAGAGGGACAGAAATGACATGATGAGGAATGCAGAACAAGAGACCGAGTTACAGAAGGGAACCTCGCACCGAAGTCGAAGAAGTTTGCGCTGCCAGTTTGAGGCAAGCGACCACGGCTCTGACGCAGCGACCACGGCATGACCCGGAACCTCGACGAGTTGACCATCACATTTGCTAAAGCGAAAGAAAAATTCAGTGTCCCAAGTGTGAGAAGGTTCATGCAGGTCAATGTTTAGTGGGTACAGACATGTGCTATAAGTGCAAGAAGACGGGGCACTTTGCTATGAACTGCCCTCAGCTCACAGAGCCAACCAGAGGAAGGGTGTATGCCATGACACAGGAACAGGTGGATCCAGAATCGACCATCATCACAGGTAGAATTTCTATTGTCAATCTACCCGCTCATGCTTTAATTGATTCTGGAGCTACACTCTTTCATATCCGTGGCTTATATCGCAAGATTTGGATATTTCATGTGATTGGATGGTTACCGGCTATCGCGTGTCCTTGCCTTCTGGGGAAGAACTGCCTAGTAATAGAATAGTGAGGAACTGCCCTATGAAGATGCAGGACTCTACAGTGTACGCCGACCTTATTGTGTTGGAGATGGTGGATTTCGATGTGATTCTGGGTATGGATTGGCTGACCCGGTACGAGGCAATTATTGACTGTAGACAAAGGACGGTTAAACTGAAACTACAAAATGATGAATTTTTCATCTTCAATGCAACCTCCACACTGAGTCTCCCTCATATTGTATCCGCATGTAAAGCTCAGAAGATGTTGAGCAAGGGGTGTAACGGATTCCTAGTCAACATAATGAGTAATCCGAGGCCCTAGACCAAATCTGGAGGAGGTAGAGGTAATTCGAATTTCCCGAGGTGTTCCCAGAGGACATTGCAGGGTTACCCCCTGTCAGGGAAGTCGAGTTTGGGATAGAACTAATAGCGGGAACCACCCCTGTGTCTAAAGCACCGTATCGCCTAGCACCTACTGAAATGAAGGAACTGAAGGCGCAACTACAAGAACTACTGGATAAGGGTTTCATCCGACCCAGTGTGTCACCATGGGGAGCGCCAGTGTTGTTCGTCCGTAAGAAGGACGGGTCGATGCGGATGTGCATTGACTACCGAGAGTTGAACCGGGTTACAGTAAAGAATAAGTACCCATTGCCTAGAATCGATGATCTGTTTGATCAACTACTGTATGGCATATTGTATTCTCAAAGATTGATTTGAGGTGCGAGTGAAAGGAGAGGATGTTCATAAAACTGCATTCAGAACTCGATATGGTCACTACGAGTTTCTAGTTATGCCGTTTGGGCTTACTAATGCTCCCGCAGCCTTTATGGATTTGATGAATCGGATCTTCCAGCCATACTTGGATCAGTTTGTGATTGTCTTTATTGACGATATACTAATTTACTCCCAAAGTCGGGAAGAACACCGACAACATCTGACGCTAGTGCTGCAGACTTTAAAGGATAAGCGGTTATACGCTAAATTCAGCAAATGCGATTTTTGGTTGAGGCAGATATCATTTCTAGGGCATATAGTCTCAGAGAAGGGAATAGAGGTGGATCCAGTTAAAGTGGAGGCAATCCGGAGTTGGGATACTCCAAGAAATGTTACAGAAATTCGGAGTTTCTTGGGACTAGCTATTATCGTAGATTCATTAAAAATTTCACGCATTGCGCTACCTCGACTTGACCCAAGAAGGGGTGAGGTATGAATGGATCGGTGTGAGAGGAGTTTTATGGAGTTAAAGGAAAGGTCGTGATGGCACGGTGCTTGCGATTCCGAGACAATTACAGGCGGTTTGTGGTGTACACTGATGCCTCCAACACCGGGCTCGGGGCTGTACTGATGCAGAATGGGAGGGTCATCGCCTATGCATCACGCCTTGATTGAAGGTGCATGAGCGAAATTATCCTACACGATTTAGAATTAGCAGCAGTCATATTTGCTTTGAAGATTTGGCGACACTATCTTTACGGAGAACGTTGTGAGATCTACACAGATCATAAAAGCTTGAAATATTTGTTTTCTCAGAAGGAACTGAATATGCGGCAGAGACGATGGTTGGAGTTGGTAAAGGATTATGATTGCAATATTAACTACCACCCGGGTAAGGCAAATGTGGTGGCGGATGCGCTGAGTCGTAAGTTGGCGATGCTGTCCCAGTTGACCACCCAACAAAGGTTGATATCAGAATTTCAACAGTTGAGAGTGGAGGTGATAGCACCAGGTGAGCAGGCTAGATTGGCGGCACTGACGGTTAAATCGGATTTACGGAATCAGATTCGGGCAGAACAAGCATCGGATCGACAGTTAATGGAATGGAAACGCAGAGATGAGGCAAAGGGGGGCACCCTCTACTCAGTGGTTGATGGGATTGTGAGATACAAGGGCCGCATATGGGTGCCTAAAGAAGGATCTCTGAGAGAGAATCTCATGATGGAAGCCCACATTACCCCGTACTCGGTTCACCCCGGCAGCACGAAGATGTATAAAGATATGCAGCTGTTATATTGGTGGCCGGGCATGAAGAGAGACATACTCAAGATGGTCCATGAGTGCCTTAGAAAGAGCACGAGGCCCATTGGATTGCTTGAACCGCTTAGATGCCGTCTGGAAGTGGGAAAATATTGCCATGGATTTCGTGGTAGGGTTACCAGTCTCGACTAAGGGATCAAATGCAGTGTGGGTCATTGTGGATCGATTGACGAAGTCAGCACACTTCCTGCCAGTGAAAACCACTTTCACTATGATACAATACGCAGAGCTGTATATACGGGAAATAGTAAGGTTACATGGAATTCCAGATCAGATTGTGTCAGATAGAGATCCAAAATTTACATCCGGATTCTGGAAGAGTTTGCACCGGGGATTGGGTACGAAACTTACTTTTAGCACCGCTTTCCATCCCCAGACCGACGGTCAATCTGAGCGAGTAATTCAGATTTTAGAAGATATGCTACGAGCTTGCATTATAGATTTCAAAGGGGGCTGGGAGTCTAAATTGCCCTTGGTGGAGTTCACCTATAATAATAGTTATCAAGCCACCATCGGTATGGCTCCTTATGCAGCGCTATACGGAAGAAGGTGTAGAACCCCATTGCATTGGGAAGAGGTGGGAGAGAGGGCAGTTTTGGGTCCGGAGATTGTGGCACAAACTGTGGAATTAGTGGCCAGGATCCGAGACAGAATGCAGTCAGCCCAAAGTCGCCAAAAGAGTTACGCAGATTGTCGAAGGAGGGACTTGGAGTTCACAGTGGGAGACCATGTATTTCTCAAGGTGTCACCTATGAAGAAGTAATTGAGGTTTGGCAGAAGGGCAAACTCACCGAGGTATATTGGGCCTTTTGAGATTCTAGACCGGATTGGGACGTGGCATACCGAATTGCACTACCACCCAACCTGGCAGGAGTTCATAATGTGTTCCATGTATCCATGCTCCGGAGGTACCTATCCAACCCCGCACATGTAATTGGGCATGAGGCCATACAGTGGACACCAGACCTATCTTACGAGGCAATACCAGAACAGATACTGGATCATCAAGTGCGGAAGCTGAGAAATAAAGAAATCAGAATGGTGAAAGTTTTATGGAGAAATCAGCAAAAGGAGGAAGCTACTTGGGAGACTGAGCAGGACATGCGCGACCGTTACCCCGAATTATTTGGTAAGTCGAAGTTCGAGGACGAAATTCTTCTAAGGGGAGGAGAGTTGTCAGGTCTCGAAAAAAAAAATAATAATAATAATAATAATAATAATAATAATAAAATATCTAGATATATATATATATATAACAATAATATAAATAAACGGGTATGTATAGTCGGAATGGGAAGTCTGAGTTAAAAAGGGATTCATATGATCGGTTCGGAGAAATATTTGGGCCTGAAGGGAGTGTTTGGATTAACTGAGGTTAGCTTAGGTTAAACATGGGTTAAATATGGGTTAGCTTAGGTTCTTAACCCCATAACGGCATTTATAAGCCATCACCGACCCTTTTCTTGGCGAACTAATCCCTCGTCGTTTTGCCGCCACCTCGGATCCACTGCTCTCGGCGATTTCTTCCGCCGAAGCTCGTCTCAACGCTGCCGGCGGCCATCCGATCGTCCTCCGTCGGTTGTACATTCCCTCCATCGCCTATTCGCCGCCAGCTCCCAGATAAGCTGTACCCGGCGATTTCGTCCGCCGAAGATCGTCTCAACACTGCCGGCGGCCATCCGATCGTCCTCCGTCGACTGTAGGTAAGTAAATCTCGGGGAAAAGGCTGGCGATAGAGGGTTGTAGGTTAGCTAGAGATAGTTGAATCCGTGGAGCTTGAACGGGGGATTTCAGTTTCTTTCGTGCTTGAGCTTGAGGTTTGGTTTTCGAATGGATTCCGGGGTAGATGTAGCTAGTTTTAGGCAGATAAATCGGTGATAATCGGGTTAAGGGGTTCTGCTGTTTTCGTGGATTCACGCTGGGCATTGGGCAGAGACGGTTTGTTAGGTTGGTGAGGGATTTACTGTGTGGATTTGGGGCAGAGGGTATGGTAGAACCTGGATGAATGTTGGCATCGGCTGGGATTGGAATCCGGCACAGATGGGTTCTGCGTGTGAACGGAGTTATGGGATTTGTGAATCGGTCGGATCCTTTTGGAGATGGGAAAGAAGGTGTAGTTGGTTGCGGTGTGGTAGAGGTCCACTCCAGGTGTGGGCTCGAGGGCATTCTAGGGTTTCGGGAAATTCTCCTAGCTTTCTGATGGGATATAACGGTGAGATAGTTTTAGGTAGGAGCTAATGGTTAGTATAAAATGAAGGAGTCAGGGAAAAATTGGGGTTACTGGATTGTAGTGGAGACATCAATGTTAGTAGATTAATTCTGTTATGCTCTTATTTCCTCTACACGCTTAGATAACGATTCGGAAGTTCTTTAATTATGTTGTAGTTGCTATGTAAAATATTATAATTACCATCTACCTGAGTATGAGGTTAGATGCTATATATAAATGGGTGTCATTACCATCTACCTGAGTATGAGTGTAGATGCTATATGTAAATGTGTGTAATTACCATCTGCCTGTGTATGAGGTTGGATGCTATGTATAGATATTTAGGATCATCCATGATGTGCCATGTTATTATTTAGTACAGTGTTCATCAAATCTTTCAAATGCCTATCTGCTATGTGAATCAGTTATGACTAACATCTACCTGTGTATGAGGTTAGATGCTATATCTATATATGTATGTTCATCCATCTGTACTTAAAGTTAGATGTTAAATTATACTGTTCTGTGATATCATCCATCTGTATACTGAGTTAATTGCTAGCTTAAAATGTTCAACTATATATAAAGTGATCAATATGATTGACTATGAGAAGAAATGTTAGATGTTCTTAATCTAGCTAATTGTATGTACATGAGAGTGGTGCACAGACGGGTTGGGCTTCAGGATGAGCTCGGAAGGGCCCACCCAAATTAATGATGTTGATGGTGATGGTGATCCCTTAGTTCTTTCTAGAGGTACCTCGGATTGCACAAGAAAACAAGGTTTTGGTAGCTCGCATTTAAAATGCAAAATGTGAGGTACCACAAGATTTATGATATATATAGTTAGCATGATAGAAAAGCATGGGTGCAATTACAGTGCAGTTATATTTACATGTTCCTTTATAGAAAATGATTGCGCTTCATGGTTGGTCTGAGATAGTGATAGTGAATTTGACATTTAGCCTACCATGGTGTTATATTCATATCTTGTATGTGTTAGGGATGCTAGGTCGAGTTGCATGCTATACATATATTTAACTTTATGATTCATGTTACGAGTTTTGATTTTATTTCCTCTCCTCTTAGTGCATTTATCCTTGATTTACTTCTTTGTGTGAACTCATGATGTCACTAAATGTTTGCGAGGAGATGGTGATGAGCATGCCATACGTTGTCAGGGACTTTGATGATGCAGGTTGTCCAGAGTGAGTAGGGATGAATTACTTGATGAGTCTTGAGTGTAAAGGCTGTATTTGAGACTCTTACTTGAAAGTGAATAAAATAAAGAGGATTATTCAATCATGTGTATGTGATTTATTTTAGTTGAGGAGTCGGACTAAGGGTCTATATATAGGTATCAGGTTGGGTCTTTTCACATAGTGATGTCCGGAGTTAATCGTGGATGCTAGTTATGGTAACTAGTTCATTGGAGTGACCAGCCGTAAGACTTCATATGGTTCTCTGCATATATAGATATGTCAATGAAGTTCTTACTGTGGCTTAAGTGCGATGTTCCTTTGACTTGCGGTATTCAAGTCATATTGATCATGGAGACTTATGCTTTAACATCTTAAGCAAACATCTCTAAGGAGATGTGGACCCGGGATGATTGGGTATAAGTCGAAGTGATCGAAGGTGTTTGAATAGCCTATAAAGGATTCACCACTCCTTGCGAGGAGATGTATAACCATGGCCTCTCGTCGGATTGTTACTAAAGTCTTTGGCCAAAGCATTACATGTTTAGAGTAAGGTACTCTTCGATACATGTGCAATAACTAGAATCCGTAGGACGAGGAAATGATACTTGGGCTAGGTGTGACGTAGTCAGCCTAGTGGGGACTGACACAATAGACCATGTCCTGAACCAAGTGGGTATAAGATGAGTGAAGGGAATGGGGCACGAATTCATTCGAGCTCTTTGAAGGGTTTGAGAAATAGTTACCGGATCGGCCGTTGATCTTTTGGTTAATTGGGGATCATGATGTACTACTAGGTGCCACTCATGATCGTTCTATAATTAATGGTTAATTATAGGCGGCCAACATAAGCGAGAACCTATTTGGTCACCGCGCTGCGGCGTAATCAAAGGATTTAAAGCGAGCTTGAGAATGGGATTCTCGGGCCAGGAGAAACTAGGTTTGGTTGGACCAAACATAAGCGAGCATGAAATCGTTTGATCGCAATGGAGCGTGGATGGGCCGTGTCTTATGAAGACATAATGGATGGACCAAAATGGTTTGGTTCTAATCAATGGAGAGAATAAACCAAAGGGTTTGGTTTATTTTAAGCGAATGAACCAAAAGTTGGTTGATTCGTTTTAACTTAAAATAAACCATCATGGTTTGGTTTATTTTAACTTATCTTAATGGAGCGGGTTAACGGGCCTAATGGTTATGATCCAATAACCATTAAGAGAATTAGTTCTCTATAAAAGAGGGCTTAAGGGATAATTAAGCCCTAATCCAAAAACCCCTAGCCCTAAGGTTGCCGCCCACCTCCTCCTTGGAGCTCTCGGCGCCAACCTATTGCCGCCGCCCAAAGCTCCTCCAACCGGCGTCCAGAAGGCTGCTTCCTTCCCCCTCGCCGGCGTCGAGCTACTTCCGGTTAGTGCTCCGGAGATCTCCTTCAGGTTTGGCATCAAGGTGAGCTCTATCTTCCTTGGTTGGCCGGCGCCTATCACCTCCACCAAAGCTGTCCAGTTTTCTGGACAGCTTGTTCTCCTCTCATCGGAGCGTCGTTTGGACGACGGTTAGAGCTCCGACAGCGGCTAACTTACCGGGGATTCGATCTCCGGTAATCCTCTGAGGTGGAGGATGAAGGATTCGTCAATTGGTTGACGAATAACTCTCCGGAGAAGCGAGTTTTGAGAACTCGTATTAGGATCCGAATTTGGATTCGGATCGTGATCATCTCTCGATCACGTCGTCTTCAACACGAGGCTAGTAACCCGTACGAAGACGAAGCTCGTGGCTTAGCGAAGTCATCCTGAGGAACTCGGCGTGGATACGGATAGAGATGATTCTAGCAAGGATCGTTCCGGTTGATGTCGTTCCCGCTACACGTCATACGAAAGGTATAACGTAGATAAATTTCCTTTTATTGCAAATTTAAATTTACGGTTATGTCTACACTTGTTGTAATATGCATGCGTGTGTTGTGTGTGTTGTAATAAATGTAGATTTATTATTTTATTGCTTCCGCTGTGTTCATGTTTACGAAACGTGATCGAACACACACACGCCGCGGTGCCGGAAACCCAACACCTACGGGTTTGGAGAGTCTACTTGTTGGGAACAAAATTTCTTGTGAGAACTGATAATATTGCTAATACTTTCTTTGCTACTCAAAAGAAATTGTCTCCTAAACAGGCTCGATGGCAAGTGTTTTTAGCGGAATATGACTTTGCATGGGAGCACAAACTGAGAAGGCACAATAATGTGGCAGATGCATTAAGTCGGAAAGAAGTTTTTGCTACTTTCTACTCTATCACAAGAGTAGAATCAAACATGTTGGACAGAATAAAGGCTGTTGCTGCCAATGATTCAACTTATGGGAAGTTGGTGCAGCAAGTAAGAGACGGAACCATACGGCGGTACTGGATCGAGGATGACCTCCTAACTTACAAAGGAGGAAGAATCTTTGTTCCTGCAGTAGGTGGGCTACGTAGAGAGTTGCTTAAGGAAACTCATGATTCACAGTGGGCTGGTCATCCTGGTGTTGAAAGGATGCTTTCTCTTTTGGCCCGCTCTTACATTTGGCCGAAAATGGACAACGATGTGGAGGCTTATGTGAAAACTTGTCTTGTGTGCCAACAAGACAAAACAGAGCGAAAGAAGGAAGCGGGATTACTCCAACCGTTGCCTATTCCGGAGAAACCTTGGGCTTCAGTTTCTATGGACTTCATTAGTGGATTTCCAAAGGTTGATGGCAATGCCTCCATCATGGTGGTGGTGGACAGATTCTCAAAGTATGTTGTGTTCATTGCGGCTCCTTCGGCTTGTCCCTCGGATGTGGCGGCTGAACTCTTCTATCGAAATGTGGTAAAATATTTTGGTTTGCCTAATGATATTGTGAGTGACAGGGATACAAGTTTTACGGGGAGATTTTGGACTTCATTTTTCAATATGATGGGGACCGATCTTAAGTTCTCCACCGCTAACCATCCCCAAACGGATGGACAGACCGAAAGAATTAACCATATACTTGAAGAGTACTTGCGGCATTATGTGATAGCAAGTCAGAAAAATTGGCTAGGACTACTGGACAGTGCACAATTTTGCTATAATTTGCACAAGTCTTCAGCCACCAAAAAGAGCCCCTTTGAGATTGTGCTGGGGGAACAACCAGCAACTCCTGTGGAGATCGCTAAGCAAAAATCTGGAGGCAAATGCCCTGCAGCATATCGGTATGCTCGGGAAAAGCAAGAGTTGCTTGAGGAAGCCAAAGACAGTTTAAGGAAAGCTGTAAAGAGAATGAAGAAGTATGCTGATAAGAGAAGAAGAGCCTTAGAATTCTCTGTTGGGGAGAAAGTGTTGTTGAAACTTACTCCTCAAATCTGGAAGAGAATTAGTAAGAAGACTGCTCATCAAGGTCTAATTGCTAAATATGACGGACCCTTCGAAGTCTTGGAAAAAGTTAGCAATGTGGCTTACAGGTTGCATCTACCTGAAAGGCTAAAGGTACATCCTACATTTCATGTAAGTTTCTTGAAGAAGTTTCATGCAGATGAAACAGATCCATCAAGAAGCAGTGCGAAAAGAGCTCCACCGGTTATACGGAAGCAATTTAGCGATGAAGTTCAGGAGATCCTGGATCATAGAACATCTGGAATGAGCAAGAAAAATCGAAGGACAGAATTCTTGGTTCTTTGGAAGGGAAAACCTGAAACGGAGGCAACTTGGGAAAGGGATGTTACACTTTGGCAATTTGAAGAGCAAATTCAAGCATACTTGCAGAAGCATTCGACGAGGACGTCGACTTCTTCTGGTGGGGGTGGTTTGTTAGCCCCTTAACTTGATGTCAAGGCTGGACAAAGGATTGGGTGCTGCTCCTTTGTCTAGCTTATTGGGCATGTGCGCAAGACATGCCAAGCAGCAACCATTTGTGGCAGTGCGCAGGGTGCTGTCCAAGCCAAGTCGAGCAGGAGGTCGACTTGGACCGTGGCAAAGATGGTGCATGCAGAGTCTTAGCATTTAGCCAAGCAAGGCTCGCAGGAACAGTGAGCCATGCATGCGGCGAGCGCATGCAATGCAACATGAGGGATGGTGCAGCGAGAAGGCTATTTCTTCCTAAGTCCGTGGTGCAGGACTTGGGTCATGCACAGGGCGCGTAGGCTAGCATTTGGCGTGGTGCCAAAGCAGCAATCCATGCAGCGGACCTGAGTAGAGCGCAAGGGTGCTGACGGATCAAGCATGGTGCCAGAGCAGCGGGTGATGTGGATTGGCGGTTGGACAGGTGGCATGGCAGTTGACCAAACTGTCTCGAAATTGCTTGTAACCACCAAACCAACTTCTGCCTATGCATGATAAATAGGCAATGTTGGGCATTGGCTGGGGGGAGAGGAATGTGAGCAATCTGTCAAGAGTCCCCTTTGTAATCCTTGTTTGTGAATACAAGAAAGGTTGGGAGTTTTTCTCCTGTACATTGAGGTGTTCTTGTGCGTGGCTTGGGTGTGCCTTTGCTTGTGCATTCTCTTGCAGGATTCGTGGTGCATTTGAAGGCTGAATCAAGTGTGGGACTTGGTTGTCACGCAGGAAAAATTCTAAGGCAGAATTGGCCCTGTGACACTTACCATAGTGTTCCATTTGATTATGGAACACAAACTAGGTCTAGGAAGACCAAGGTTACTAGGGAAGCTATCCCTAAGGCTAACCAAGGTATGTGCCTAGTAGCTAGGGTTTCAAGGAAACCTAAGCAAGCCACTAAGAAGATTACAAGGGGAGTCACCCCTAGAGTTAACCCAGGCAAGACCACAATGACCAAGACTAACAAGCCTAGAAGGGTCATTAGGAGGGTATCTAGGGAGGTTATTCCTATGGAATACCTAGTAAACCCTAGGAGCTCAAATATATTTTGGGTTCCTAAGAGCGTGATCGATTCACACTAGATGAGTTTAGGTGTGTCAACCTTGATTGGAGGGTAGCTAACCCAACCATAGCAAAGTTGGCACTTTAAGATATTTTCAAGGTTATGGATACCTTGGAAATAGATTTGAATTTAAATCCTAAAAGATTTTAGGATGTACCAATATATTTTTAGAATTATGAAAAATCAATCAAATTGGCACAATTTAGGTTTAGAGGTCTTAGTGTACCATTTTGGATTTTTCGCACACTTGGGGGATTAGTAGCAATATGGCAAAATATATTTAACTATATCAAATGGCAACAAATATTAAAAGTTAGGTATTATTATACCTATACCTTTTATTTGCCATGTCTTGTTTGTCATATAATATGTCATGACATCATGTTTATTTTTAATCATTTAATATGTCATGATCATGTTAGGATTAAGGTTTAATGTCATGTGTTTTTAGATTATATCATATGTCATGATATCATGATCATTGGTCATGCTTAATTATGTTATTATTTATGTCATGATCATTCATGCATTTAATTTGATTAAAATTGATTTAAGGACAATGACATGACTTGGAGTCCCATTTATAAGGGAATCAAGTGGTGTTGCCTTAGAAAATACATGAGGCCTTAGATTAAGAAAACAAAACCCACATCTCACATCTAAATTGACATGTATGTGTATTTGTACACCCTAGATACATGTGAGATGCTAGGATATGAGTTAAGTTCAAGGTGCATAGGTTTTGCATCTAGATGAACTAAAACTCATCTTATCTTAATTGTGGATCATTGGGAAAGCTAGTGTACAAGTCATGTATATTAAGCCCAAGGAATATGATCCAATATAGGTTTTCAAAATCATTTAAAAATCCTTTTAGGAAACCTTGGTGAAGTCTATCTTTTGATAGCAATCACCATTGATGAAGTTGATACAAAGTGACCTAAAATATTGAAATTTTCTTCACTTTTAAACTTTGTATCAATTTCGATATTTTATGGGTAAAATATTTTTCTAACATTTTTCACCCATTGCATTGGTCATAAGTATTATACATATGGAGTTTCATGATTTTTCAAATTACGTATAATTATTTATGAATTTCTAAATTTTATTTCTGATAATTGAAATTCTGATATTTCAGTTATCAGTCAGTAACCTTAGTGGTAGTCGATGATTGTATGACCAAGATCTGATCTCGATAGGGTTATTTGCCGGTGATTTCAGGAAAAACAAAGTTGTTTAGCTACGGTAAAAATTTCTAACCACTCCTAACCCTAGGATATGCTTTGGGAAGCATTATAAAGGGTGAAAATCCATTGGATATAGATTAGGAGAGTTGTTAGGGTGATGTATCAAATTTAAGGTATGGGAAAGTTCTATGTTGAATTTTGAACCTTATTTTTTATGGTTTAGAGTTCCTATTGGCTTAGGGACTTCCCAAGGACATTGTTGGTGCAATGGCCAAGGGGGAACAAGCCTTTAGGGGGAGGTATCCATCATGGGATGATCGATGGTATTTTTTTTCTCATAAGGGGGAAATGGAAATTTTGAGATACCCAATTTGGAAATTGGGAGAGTTTGTAGGATTGCCTCTCTTGAGTGATATGAGACTTATCATTAGGAAGATTGTAGACATCCTAGGTATTTTTGGACCAAGGGGGAGATTGTAAGATCTCATTGGGACATGAGACATTGACCTCCTTGGAGAGATAACCTTTTTGATGTATGTCAAAAAGGGGGATAATTTTTGGGAGAATTTATGGGATTATCAATTTGGGATAATTTGTAAGAAGATTTGAGTTTGTGTCCTAACTCAAAGGTATGTGTTTTTGTCCAACATCAAAAAGGGGGAGATTGTTGGTGCGATCGACCCAGGTCACGATTGACCGGACTCAAGTTTGACTCGAGCGATGTTTTGATGTTTGACATGAAGGTTTGACATTGATGTCTGATAATGTTTTGGGGAGATTGTTGGTGCAATCGGCCCGGGTCATGATTGACCGGACTCGAGTTTAACTCGAGGGGGATTTTGATGGTTAATTGGAGTTGACCATGTCATGGAAAGTCCAAGTCTTGAGTACTTGGCATGTAAAGTCCAAGCATGGGTCTTAGCAAGGAAAAGTCCAAGAATGGGTTTTGGCATGGAAAGTCTAACATGGGTTGGCAAGTAAAGTCCAAGGGTGTAGTCTTGGCCACGTAAGCCCAAGGGTGTAGTCTTGGCCACGTAAGCCCAAGGGTATAGTCTTGGCGGTGAAAGTCCAAGTCATGAGTACTTGGCATTTGGAAAGTCCAAGGGGTTTGATATTGGCGGCGTAAAGTCCAAGGGTGAAGTCTTGGCAGCATAAGTCAAATGGTTGGCGGCGTAAAGTCCAAGCGGAGTCTTGGCAGCGTAAGTCCAATGTGCCTTGGCGGTGTAGACATCGTTAGCACGACATAGCCGATGGAAGCACCTGAAGGTTAGCGTATGGATGAACAAGTCATGGATGACTTGGAGGGATCCGATAGGCGCGAGGCTGACGGAGGTGGCTAGAAGGCTTAGGTCTAGGCTAAGGGTGGTATAGCAAGTATGGAGGAACCATACTTGGGTTAAAACCTCATGTTTGAGGTGTATCAGTTTACTGGTACATGTGGCAGTCGACTGGTGTGAGTCAACTAGGGTTTGACTGTGGGGAATGCCCTAGCAGTCGACTGCCAGAGGTGGGTAGTCGACTGCTAGACCGATCAGTCGACTGATCTTGTGATCAGTCAACTGGTGCTCGGTATTTCGGGCGCATAATAGAGTCTGACTCGACTGCTGGGGTTAGCAGTCGAGTGAAGGCTCGATCAGTCGATTGATGTCCTATCCGTTGGATTTTTCCAGTGTAAATTGCACCGTTGTCTTATAGCAACAGTGTCATCAGTCGACTGATGGTCCTGATCAGTCGACTGATAGGCGAAAATCCAGTCCGATTGCAGGTTATAAAAGCAGCTCGGAAGAGGGATTTTGGCAGCTCGGAATTGGAGCGATTTGTTGTTGCAAATTAGGATCTTCAAGGCTAGTCCAAGGAAATCAAAGATCAAGCAATCCAAAGCTCTTTGTAAAATTTTCTTTACTTTCATTCCATTGTATTTGCTTGTATTTTTATTGTATTACTGTTGTATACATTGTACGAGGTTTCTCACCTCCGGATTATTCTGAGAAGGAGTTATTCTTGATTAGTGGTGTGTGGTTACATCGCTAGAGGTCGTTGAGTTCGATCCGTGGAGTATGAACTGTTTGGTTTCGAACCACGTTATATTATCATGTTTGCGTGATTGTGTTTCTTGTTATTTCTTTTTTTTATTACTATTCCGCTGTACTAACAAGATTGTAGACGATAAAATGTGAATAAATTCCATCAAGCATCGAAACGCGCTATTCACCCCCCCCCCCTCTAGCGGTTACCGAATCCTCTACAGTACAGAATTTGTAAATCGAACATATAATAAAAACAAACCATGTTAGATACTTATAAAAATACATATCATATTAAAAATTAAACATAAATAATCTAAAACTTGAATACTTACGAATCTCCACGCGGAGATATCAACTCTCTCGTATCTTCCCTCTGAATGAGTGATTATTGTACCGGGGAAGATACATTAGCAGGTATCTACTGAGAACCAGAAGATCCTGCAACTGGAGAAGAGGTGGAGGGCAAATTTCCTACAAGACCATCAGAGTGTGCAGGGGTTAAAGCATAGGAAGACTGTGATCTTCCATCGCTACTCCGTCTATGACCGCCACGTCGAAACTAACAATTATAATTATTAGAAGAATATGACAGTGAAAAAAAAATACATTTGTATATTGAATTTATAATATGTACAATATGAAAAAAAATTACCATATTCATAGCAACTGGATAATCTACAAAAAAAAGATAGTTCATTAATATATCAAATATATGAAATTTTGAATTAGACAATAAATTAAAACATAATTGGTACTAAATAAAAGTTACCCATAATTATAAATCGAAGTCCATATTATAATTTTCATCCTGGTCATGCGTCTATTTATCATCGTCATCGTCATCGTCATCGTCATCCTCATCCTCTAAATTAAATTCCTCATCTTTATCCTCATTCATTTCACTTGCAACAATGACTATTACTACACTGTTGGGATCTCGTAACGTTGAAATATTATATTCTTCGATATGAAATGTATTGGCAACTTCATCTTGTCGATATGTTATGTCTTCCCAATGCTCCTCAATTTTTTTACGTGCTTTTTTTTTTACAAACAGTCTACCAATCACTTTTGTCTCGTCTCATACTAGGATATGAAGCATAAAATACTTGAATCGCTTGTTGTGCTAACACAAATGGTTCATACATCTTGTATAATTTTTTATAATTTATTTCAACTAAATTAAACTATGAATGCACCCTCATGCCTTTGATAGGGTCAAACCAACGACACATAAATAAAATAACTCGTAAATCTGGGCTTGGGTACGCTACTTCTAAAATTTCATCTAGCAAGCAGTAAAAATCATTCCTTGCACCTCTATCATTAGATGACTGAACACAAACTCCACTATTCATTGTAGCTTTCTCAGTTCCATATTCTTGAGTATGAAAATTATATTCGTTTATGAAATATGTCGGCCAAATTTTCACCACTGAGTTTGGACCCCATGACAGATGCTTTATTAGTTATTGCTCAATGTGAGCGTGATTATCAAGAACCTAAAGTCAAATAAGTATGTGTTAAGGTCAAGGTTTATCGAATTTATTATCATAGACTACTTATATATTTTTTGAACCATGGTGCAAATTCTTCATCATAGAAACGATCAAACTCATGCTCCGGAAGCTCAGAATATAGAGTTTAGAAAATCCTACCATAAAATTAAATATAACACGAACAATCATTTATGATATATGAAATATATAATATAAAATTTATATACTCACTCGAAATACGGCATTACTTCTGAACAGTTCAGTAAAATATATGTGTGGGTTGCTCGCCACTCTTGACCAATTAAGTATCTACTTATACAAAATCCACTCGGTCGACTAAGGTAGTTAAAAATTGAAAATGCCCTCAAATTTGGATCAACAGGACCCTCATCATTTCTTCCTACTCTCCGACTCTTGCATTGAATGTGAGGTTCAAAATAATATGATGCAAAAGTTGTAACTTCCTCCACAATATATGCATTAACAATAGAAGTCTTAACATGAGTCTTATTTTTTACTTTTTTTTTAAGTGATAGAGAAATCTAAGAGTAATAAAATATAATGTATTAGAAATTAATTTATACTAAAATTGATTAAATGAAATAACAATGATAAAAAAAAGCAAAAAAAATCACCTTTCAAACGGATACATCCATCGAAATTGAACAGGACCTCCAACTTTAGCCTCATATGGCAAGTGAACCAAAAGATGTTCCATGAAATCAAAAAATACCGGTGGAAATATTCTTTCTAAGTTACACAAAATGATCGGAGTGTCTCTCTCTAATGTCTCCATGTGTGAATGACTCAATACTGTCGAGCAAATATTATGAAGGAAAATACTTAATTCCGTAATTACACCCCAAACAAAATTTGGTAACAGTTCCTTAAAAGTAATAGGAATTAGTCTTTCCATGAATATATGACAGTCATGACTTTTCAAACCAATCAATTTGCATTCCTTCAAATCGACACATCTACCAAGATTAGAGACATAATCATCAGAAAACCTCAATGATTTCAACCATTCACAAACAATCCGTCTCTGATCCTTATTCAATGTATAAACTGCTTTTGGTTTTGGTCCCCTACTATTTTCATCAACATCAAGGGCGGGTCGTTTATAGAAGAGACGCAAATATTTTCTTGCATTCAGATTGTCTTTTATTTTTCCAGTAATATCCATCACCGTATTTATCATATTATCAAAAATATTCTTCTCAATATGTATTACATCAAGATTGTGATGAATCAAATTACTCTTCCAATATGGTAAATCCCAAAATATACTCCGTTTAGTCTATTTACGCGTAATTCCATAGTCATATGTTGTAATAGTTGGTTCTTCAATAACAGATGGAAAGTTAAGCACTCTATGCCATAAAAATTGACCGGTGAATCTCAATGGTGGAGGTGTTCTTTCAATTCTATTCTTAGTGAATTCTTCTTTATTTCTTTTGAATTTATGATTTGGCGGTAAAAATTGTCTATGACAATCAAAATAACTCAGTTTCTTTCCATGTTTCAATCTGAATGACTTTGATCTCTCCATACATATTGGACATCCTAAAATCTCTGCGGTACTCTAGCCCCATAACATACCATAAGCAGGAAAATCATTTACGGTCCAAAGAAGCGCAGCTCTCATTGTGAACATCTGATTAATATGGACATCATATATAGAAACACCCTCGTCCCATAGTTGGTTCAGCTCGGCAATCAATGGTTGCATGTAAACATCTATTAACTTCTTCGGATTATGAGGGATAGGCACAATCAATGTTAAAAACATATAAGGTATTTTCATACACATACCGAGTGGAAGATTATACGGAGTTACGATAATTGACCAGTAAGAATAAGTTCTTCCTGATTTGCCAAATGGAGAAAATCCATCAGCATATAGACTTAACATGATGTTTTGAGTCTCATTCTCAAACTCAGGATATGTTCTATCAAAATTTTTCCATGTCTCTGCATATGATAAATGACACATTAGTCCCTCCTCTGTTTCATGATTTGCATGTCAAGTCATATGTTCAGTAGTGACCTTTGATGCATAAAGCCTTTGCAATCTAAGAGTTAAAGGCAAATAGAATATTTGTCTGAATGATTTACATTGCTTATTACGATTCAATCTCGTGGTACTCTTGTACCTGCATTGACTGTAGAATTTACAAGTCTCTAAATCTGCATTATCTCCCTAATATAACATACAACCATCTCTACAAACATTAATTCTTTGAATCGGAAGACATAAATCTTCACAAGTTTTTTCATACTGTAAAAATCGTTCGGCATTATGTGATCACGCGACAATACTTCTCCAATAACTTGAACAAAATCATTAAAATAATCTTCGGACACATTATGCTCAGCTTTAACATTCAACAATCTTGCGGTGAGAGATAATTTAGTGTGACTGTCACAACCAGACCATACAGGTTCATCTGTAGCTCTCAACACTTTTTGAAATTTGAGATATTACTCATTGTATACATTTTCATGAACACCAGTTACTTCTACCTCCTCCAACGGCGATGAATAACTAGTACACATGTGTTTAAATGTTTGAGGATAACTAGAAATTGCAGCGTTTGATTTGGTATTCAAATTATGACCAACTGCATCAACTATCATCCTCTGATATGGATTGAATTGATCGTAATATCTTTGCTCTCCACTAACTGTCCTTTGTATGTTTCTTCCAATCTCTTCATCAGATATAAACGATTCACCATGACAAATCTACAAAGATGTTCTCGAATTTTATCACACTAAAAAAATTTACCATTATGAAATTTTTTGCACATACGCCTTAATTTATTCCCATCCATAAACTCAATATTTCTATTAGCAAAATTTAAAAATTGTTCTAACCCAATAATAAATTCATCGGTTAAACCACGACGTTCTGGTAATTTTTTTTTATACATCCAACTTCTTTCTCTCTCCATTTGTCCTGTTTCCAAATTTATATCAAGAATTAATTTTATTTTTTCCATATTTCATCCATATTAATCTAACAATAAATTTATACTCAAAATAAATTCTTCTAGTACTAAATGTGATTTTGTGTGATATTGAATTTCAAACTATAATAACATATCGAACAAATATTATATATTTACAGTAACAAAATCACTTAAAATCAAACATTAATTATATATAATATAAAATAATAATGCTACAAATTTATGAATATACAATATATATACTTATCCTAGTTGAAGCAATGGATGAGCTCACAGCTGAAGACTTCACGAATACACAGATCACCTAAATGACGAAGTACGACGATAATCCTATGAAAATTAAAACATTAGTTTTATATTTATATTACACATTATACTGATTTATATAATTTAAATAACATGTTAACTTTATTGTGACAGCGATGAACGACCTAACTTGGTCGTGCATGCGGAGCCTGGAACAAATATACACTCCACTTGAGACGACAATGAACCACTCAAGTGTGTGATACAGGGGCCGACAATGAACCTCACCTGTCGCGTCGTCACGCCCTCGACGCGGTGTGGCGGTTGCCATGACCAGCGGCGAGTCGCGGCGTACCGCGACCTCGCGGCCGAGTCGCGGCGGCGTCTCCTGCGACCTCGCGGCGGTGCGGCGGCGTACCCACGACCTCGCGGCGGTGCGGCGACATCTTCGCGACCTCGCGGCGAGTCGCGGCGACATCTTGCGCGACCCGCGCGGCTCTTGTCACAGGCTGCGACCTCGCGGCGAGTCGCAGCGGCCTCGCGGCACCTGCGCGTGAGCTCGCAGCAGCGATATCGGCCATTGCCAGCTCAGCGGCAGCGATCTTTGCTCGGTGACGACGATGGAAGAGGGAGGGGGAGAAGGAATCGTACCGGATCGAGGAAACACCGTGAGGATGGATCGAGGAAAGGAGGGAGGAGCGCTAACTAGGATGAAATCGACGACGAATTCTATTTCGTTGCAATATTCGTCGGGAAATTGACAATGAATACTAGATTCGTCGCTAATTATAATTAGCAACAAAAAAATTTTCGTCGCTAAATTTATCGCATATTTTGCAACGAAATATTAAATCGTTGCAAAATTAGCGACGAATTTATATTTCGTCGCAAAATTCTATGACGAAATTTATTTTTTGTCCCAAAATTGGCGACGAAAAATAAATTCGACGCCAAATTAGCAATGAATATTATATTCGTCGCAAATTTCATAATTTCCACCGTGCCAAATAGTTGAAATTGTCTGTCGAAAATCTTTCGTCGCCAAATTTGTTGGAAAATTTGCAATGAATTATGATTTCGTTGCCAATTTTCACAACGAAAAAAATTTTCGTAGTAAATTTGCAACGAAAACATATTTAGTTGCAAAATTTTACAACGAATTCATAATTCATTACAATTTTTGCAATGAAAATGTAATTCGTTGCAAATTTTGCAACGAAAATATAATTCGTTGTAAAATTTTGCAACGAAATCATAATTCATTGTAAATTTTTACAACGAAAATCTAATTTGTTGCAAAATTTGCAACGAATTTGATTTTTCGCCGCAGAGTTGCGACGAAAAATCATTTTCTTCGCAGATTTACGATGAAAATAAATTTGTTGGAAATGTAAATAATTTTACAACAACAAAATTTTTATTGAAAATTTTGTTACTAATTTATGATGAAATTTGAAATTTGTCGTAAATTTTATTGCAGATGTGGAACAAATTATTTTCGTTGTCAAATTTCGTCGCTAAATTGATGTATTTTTGTAGTGATCGAGCATCTCCACCCGCACACTGTGCGCTGCTAACGGACGAAATCAACCCCTGGAAGCGCAGAAGAGAGTCTCGTGATTAACCGCTGCGCCATGCCCCTAGGGACAATATTAGCATGCTTGACATGCCTAGGTTTGCCTAATTTTTTTTTCCTTCAAAATTTAGGAACTTTATGAATCTACAAAAGTTGAAACCGTTAACTTAGCGATCCCCATCGACCTGTCCCATGATCATTGTGAGGGAGATAAATCATGAGGATCCTATGGATCTTGACGTGGTGGCCAAAACACGTAGGGATCATCTGAATCTAGAAAAGGACTTTAAATATCATTCGAGATCGACTCATACCACTTCTGTAAATATCGTCGTACCTTAGTCACCACGCTATCCCAATAGAGACTTAGGAACTTTATGAATGAAGACTTGATGGCTAGATAAAGAAACCTGAGATGTTGTTGATGCGGTGGTGAGCTACTTATTGGGGCTACAAATGTCGCACCCCGAAGGAGACCCCGCCAGACAAAAATCCGGCAACATCTCCCCTGTACGGGTGACAACCCCAATTTACATACAAGGCCTACACGGCCGCTATACATCAGTCAACACGACCGGAATCCAAACTCACACGCAGTTATATAATTTGGCCTCAGGCCATCAACCAAAATAAATGATAAACAGTCTAAAATAAATAGACTTACCCCTTCTGCCATTTAGGCAGGAATACTCAACAAAATCCAATCAAACCAAAATCCGAATAAGGTCCATAAGGACACCAAAAATCCACGAATACCAACATCAATCTCCAATCCTATACATGTCCTCTAATCAAAATCCAAATACCATAAAACCAAAAATCCCAAAACATACATTTACGACGAGTGGGGTCTGGCAGCTGCACTCTCCTGACAGCTTCATCCTGAAATAGATATAAATCAACAGGGTGAGTTCAAAGAACTCTGCGGGTATAGTAGATATGCAAAGTAAGGTATAGCTAACAATAAAAATATCATGCCAGTACAGTCTCACATAAATAGGGTATGCAAGCAAGAAATACAAAAGGACTGTACTTACCTAAACCTCCTACCCTGATATAGGAGCATGTGCCTGACTAGAAGTAATAAAGTCCTGACCATATATAAACATGTATCTTGTATGCATGACAATCATATGCACATCCAAGGCATCAATAAAAATGCAACAAACACAATACAAATGCAATCCGTGCAAAGTGCATGTCGTGCCAATGACATGGTCACCCCTGATGCCAGTCAGTCGTCTCACACGCGATGGTGAAGCCGAGTGGGTAGGGCTATGACAAATGTGCACTCTGCCATCACTGCTCCTGAGTGACCGAGTGGATAGGATGCTGTCGGAGTACACCTATCCTCCTGCCCCAAACATAGTGGGGGAGCTAAGCTCTCATCTCCCGGTGTCATAGACTAGAGGAGGGATCCCTGCCCGCTACCACGCTGCCTCATCGCTACCCATGAGCGGACCAGTGGAGCCTGACAGAGCAACTGCACACACCCTCCTGATGTACCACTAACCCATGAGTGGCAGTGTGTGCAAGCCATGTAACTAGCTGCGGGCTCAATAATAATGGAACCCCATCCAGCCAGCATGCAATCATGCGAAAATGATGCATGATACTAAAGCATGTAAATCCTACTCAAAACACCTATCCGAATAATATGTACAATCAATATATACATATCCCTAATCCATGTACTATGATCCAAATCAAACAGGGAAATATAATCATATCCTATCACATGCATGAATCTAGTAGGCACCAAAAGCATACTAGGCATATAAACATGAAAAAATTATTGTAAGCTATCCTAACTAGCATATCAACAATGACTATCTAAAAGATAAGTCAAAATACCCGCCTGAATATATATCCGCAAGAATAAGAACCAAATCGTCACGACTGGGGACCTGCCTCGTGACCGAAACCTGCATATCGCATAATTATAGTCAAGCACAAAATATACAATTCAACGACAAATCGAATACTTAATCGATTTCCTTTATAACCCAATTGCCCCAAATCAATTTTCAATTCTCCCAAATATCATACCGATCAACTGAATAACACCCGAATCAGCCCAAATCGACCAATCAAGCTCACCCGCCCTAGGAATTTCATCCACAGCCGATACCCCCAACTCAATTTCTTAAATTCACAGTGACACCTCTAACCACAACCCACTAACATCCGACCTTGCACGACCACCTCCCAAATCAAACCCTCACAGCCTCTCACAGCCGGCACTTCCTTGTTGCCCTAATCACTGCCCCTAAATCAACTAGCCGAAAAAAACTAAGTACTTACCGAAAACTCCACTCTCACCTGCGACACCAAGGGAGCTCGCGACGGCGGAAGGCAAGCGGTTGTCGGCGCTATTTAAAGGACATGCCCGCGAGGACTCGGGTGGTGTGACACGGCAGTAGTAGCCGACGGCTTGGGCCCGGAAGGTGGCGCCGACGAGGGAGGATGGCCGACCGCAAGACACGGTACGGCAGCGGTGGAGGAAAGAAAGAGGGTGTCGGCGAAGGGCGAGCAGCGTCGAAGGCGTGGCGCGGTGCTCGCGTCGCGGCGTTAAGGCTGCCATGAGGAAGAAGGGAGTCGCGCCGTGAGCAGAGGCGCCGTGAAGTGGCTCGCGCGAGGAGGGCATTAGGGATCGGCGCGACGGGGAAGAGAAGGCTCACGAAAAGGGAACTACCGAAGGAGGTCGCGGCGGGGAAAGGAAAAAAGGGAAATAGAAAATAGAAATTAGGGTTTCCGGTTTAGGTTAATACCCCTTAAATAAAGCCTAGTTATTTTATCCCCATAGAAATCTCGTACGGAGTCCGTTTAAACCCAGAAAAATTCCGGAAAAAATCCTAAAATTCCCTAAAAATCCCGAAAAATTTCTAGGATTATTTTCCTTAATTCCTTGGCCATTTAATTTAGTGTTTTAAATCCCCGTATTTAACATTCTCCCCCACTAATAAAAATTTGGTCCCCAAATTTCCTACTCAGATGCACAACGAGTAAGAAATACCACAAGTACTGAAAATATACCTCACGTACCTCAAGTAAACAAGTGGAGGTATTGAGCTCTGATCTTTTCCTCGAGCTCCCAAGTAGCCTCCTCGTCGGTGTGGTGACTCCACCCGACCTTGACAAGTCGCACAACCTTGTTCCGCAACTGTCGTTCCTTGAAATCCAAAATCTGTACCGGAACCTCTGCGTACGTAGCATCAGGTTGAATGGAACCTGATACATCTGACAGAATATGTGTAGAATCTGGCACATACTTCCTCAGCATAGACACATGGAATACATCGTGTATACTCGTCAAAGATGGTGGTAGCGCTAGACGATAAGCAAATGCTCGGATCCTCTCTAAAATCTCAAACGGACTGATATATCTAGGAGCTAGCTTACCACGGAGTCCAAACCTCTTCACCCCTTTCGTGGGTGAGACTCGCAGGAATACATGATCACCAATAGAGAACTCCAAAGGTCTCCGTCTACGATCTGCATAACTCTTCTGGCGATCCTGCGCCTCTGTCATCCTACGTCTGATAGTACGGACCAACTCTGCCTCATGCTGAGCTCTCTGGAGTCCTAACAACTGGGCCTCCCCAACCTCCTCCCAGAGGGTGGGTGTACGACACTGTCTACCATACAATGCCTCATACGGGGCCATTTGGATAGCCGAATGATAACTGTTATTGTAGGTGAATTCCACTAACGACAAATGATCCTCCCAATTGCCTCCGAAATCTATAACACAGGACCTCAGCAAATCCTCTAGTGACTGAATGGTCCGCTCAGACTGTCTATCTGTCTGCGGATGGAATGCAGTACTAAACCGAAGTTATGTGCCTAAAGCCTGCTGCAGACTCTGCCAGAACCTAGACGTGAAACGGGGATCTCTAACTGATATAATGCTCAAAGGAACCCCATGAAATCAGATGATCTCCCAACAATATAGCTCTGCCAACCGATCCAGAGAGTCGGTCTTCCGAATCGATAAGAAGTGTGCGGATTTGGTTAGTCGATCTACGACTACCCAAATCGCGTCATGGCCTTACGTGTCCTAGGCAATCCCATCACAAAATCCATAGTAATATGATCCCACTTCCACTCAGGAATAGGAATCCTCTGAAAGTAATCCAGCTGGTCTCTGGTGCTCAGCCTTGACCTGCTGACAAATCAGACATCTAGCTACAAAATCCGCGATGTCTTTCTTCATACCGTTCCACTAATACAAACGCTTTAAATCTCGATACATGCGAGTTCCGCCTGGGTGGATCGCAAATCGAGAGCGATGAGCCTCCTGTAGTAACTCCTCCATAACCGGGTGAGGCTGAGGTATGCATAATCTGCCTCGGAAATATATAATACCCTCATCATCGCGGGTGAACTCAGTCTGTCAGTTATCGACCGCCAATGAATCAGAATACTCTGATCAGCGGCACGAGCCTCCGGACCTCGTCAGAATAGGCAGTGAGCAACCATGGTAACCAGAACGCCCTGCTCTGTCGGTCCCTGCTCCTCTAAGCTCAACTCAGAGAAACCCTGAATCAAATCCGTGACCAACACTCGGAAGGAAGCTAAAGTCCCTCGGGACTTCTGGCTAAGTGCGTCAGCAACCATAATAGCTTTCCCTGGGTGGTAGCTGATGGTACAGTCATAATCCTTCAGGAACTCCATCCATCTCCTCTGTCGGAGATTGAGTTCCTTCTGTGTAAACAGATATTTGAGACTCTTATGATCAGTGAGAATCTCAAACGTAATACCATATAAATAATGCCTCCAAATCTTCAAGGCATAGATAATAGCGACAAACTCTAAATCGTGAACTGGGTAGTTTTTCTCATGATCCTTCAACTGGCGAGAAGCATAAGAGACTACCCTACCGTGTTGCATCAATACTGCGCCTAAACCCTGTAGAGACGCATCTGTATATAGGACGAAACCATCGTCCCCTGATGGTAATACCAGAATCGGTGTTGACACCAATCTCCTCTTCAACTCCTGAAAACTAGTCTCGCACGCCTCTGTCCACGTGAACTTCACGCCCTTCCTGGTAAGGCGTGTCAATGGCATAGCAATGCTCGAGAAACCCTCAACGAACCGTCGATAATAATCGGCCAAGCCCAGGAAACTGCGAACCTCCTGAACTGATTTCGGTTGCTCCCAACTGGTGATAGCCTCGATCTTCTGGGGGTCAACTGAAATACCTCTACTCGAAACCACATGTCCCAGAAAACCGACTGAGTGTAACCAAAACGCGCATTTATTGAACTTCGCATATAGCCGCTTCTGTCGGAGCCTATCGAGAACAAGACGAAGATGCTGCGCGTGTTCCTCCTCGGAACGAGAATAGACCAGAATGTCATCGATAAAAACAATGATGAACCGATCTAGAAAATCCATAAATTCACGGTTCATCAAATCCATAAATACCGCTGGAGCATTAGTAAGCCCAAATGGCATTACCAAAAACTCATAGTGTCCATATCTGGTACGGAACGCTGGTCCCCTTAATTGATGATATCCGGACCGCAAATCAATCTTAGAATAGACTGATGTACCTCTGAGTTGATCAAACAAGTCCTCAATATGTGGCAGGGGATATTTATTCTTGATAGTGACGGCGTTATGCTGTAGTCGATCTGTGATCATCGAACCATCTTTCTTCTTCACGAAGAGAACCAGGAGAACCCGGTGATGCACTAGGCGAATAAAACCTCTGTCCAAAAGTTCACGGAGTCAACCTTTAACTCATCCAACTCTCTCGGTCATACGATAAGGAGCTTTCGATCTTTGTGGCGCTATTAACTCAATCATAAACTCCACTTGCCTTCTGGGAGGCAGACCCGGTAACTCCTCTGGAAAGACATCTGAATACTCTCGAATAATAGGGATGTCCGCGATCTGAGAGTCGCCACTGTCTTCTACATTGATCATCGATAATAGAAAACCCTGACAACCGTGCAATAAAAGCTTCTGAGCCTGAATCGCAGATATGGTCGCTATACCGTCATCTCGGATGCCAGTGAAATCCCACGAGGGTTGGTTCGGAGGTCGGAATGTGACCACCCTCGTCTGACAATCTCATCGCGTGGCATGATATCGCGTGACGATCCAATCCATGCCAAGGATAATATCGAACTCAACCATGTCCAGTACCAATAAATTTACTGTAAGAATGATGTTACCAAAATCTAAGGGACAACCTAGGACCTCCTGGGTAACATCCAATGTATCGCCCGATGGTAGGGAGACGACTAATCTCTGTGATCTAATAGTCGGTAGTCTACCAATCTCTCTCATAAAAGTATGAGAAATAAACGAATGCGAACTACCAGTATCAACTAGCATAATAGCTGAAAATGCATAAAGTGAAACCATACCGCGAAATACAGATTCGTTGGATCACTGCGCATCCTCTCTGGTAATCGCATGAATCCGCCCAGTCTCCGGTGGCGGTGGAGGTGGTATCACTGCCAAAGGTGGCTGTGCCTGAGCCTGAGACTGATACGAAGGCCGACGGGTCGTCACGAAGATCGGTATGAAGACCGCACTGGTATCGCATCGTAGCGCGATCGCTCAACTGCTGGCGAGGCCGCAATGAGCATCAGACGCTGGTCGCTGCGAATGGTATCTGCATGCGGTGGTTGGATCGTGATCTCGAGCATCGCGGTCTCAAATCAACCTGTGACACCGTACGGGCACTGGTATACTCCTGTCCATGTATGCCATAGGCGACTCCTGTAGGGGGAGCTGTCCTCTGCAAGCGTTGCGAAGGTCTGGCTGTCTGACCCCCTCTCTGAGTCCCAGACTGACGCAACGGTCCTCCCTGAATAGAAACCCCGAAAGCCACATGCTGAGCCTTCAACGAACAATCTCGGCTCAGATGTCCAGGTAGTTTGCAATAATAGCAAACTGACTGTCCCAAGGTGCAGGCTGAGACAATATGCTCTTTCGATCCACAACGAGTACAGTAGGTGTCACTAGTGGGCGGCCTCCGGCTCTGCTGAAAAGACCGGGAGGGCCCAGCTGAAGATCGTCCTGATTTCTGAGGCCGGCTAGATGCCCCAGAATGACTCTGACCCGGTTGACTGCGGCCACTCTGCTGATGTCCAGTAGTCTGTGGGTCACTGGTCCGACTGTGGTTCTTTCACCGCTTCTTCCCTGTTGAGCCGACTCGATCAACAAAGCTCTATCCAACGCCTCTCGGTAGGAAGAACTACCAAATCTCGCCATCCCGACCAGATGCCCATCTAGTCCGAACAAACCTGCATCATCCGTGACCTATCCTCGGAACTAACTCGACAAAACCCGACTAACCGATTAAATTCGTATTATACTCCATCAGCGGCGATTATTCGCCAAGACTCGTAAAATCCGTTGCATCATCTGATATGCCCGTGGGAAATACTGACTCTCAAAAGCCTCTCTAAATCTCGCCCAGGTAACCTGCTGCTCGCCAATAATCGAGCGCTGCATATCCCACCAGATCTTGGCCTCACCTCGTAAATGGAAGGTTGTTAACTCTGCCTTCTCCCACTCGGAGCAGACCATATAGTAGAAGGTACGCTCCATCGCCTCGAACCAAGACTGAGCTACGATCGGATCAGTCTCTCCGCTGAATAAAGTGAACCGGCTTTTCATTGACTTTGCTAATACGGGAATCCGAGCTCGTCGCATGACTACATCGATGGGATAAGTAGGGGCCGATCGAGTGAGGGTCGGCCGCTCCGATGGGCCTGCCGGTCTGTAGAGTAGCAGTCCTACGCGGGTGTCTCGATGTGTAGCGAGGTCTCCTGGTACATCGGATGCCCAGTAGGGTATCTCGGGAGGAGGATCCGCCGAGGGGCGAGGATCCACTACTCCCGCAGACACCCTGTGGAATCGACCACGATCAATATGCTCACCCTCGGTGATCTCTCTCGCAAGTCGCGCCAAAGATCTCAGGTCCTCCGGCGTGGCTGTCCACCCCACGTCTACGCCCACCTCGTCTCATATCTGTTAAATGAATACAGATATTACCACAAATAAAAACATATCAAACTAATCATCATACCTATTTCACCGTCAGGAGAGGTCCCGTAGCCGCCAAAACCCCATATTGATCTCGTAAAAAATCCTTGAATTTCCGAAACATAAAAATCATCGGAAATCCATACCAATCCAAAATTTCCAGATTACCACGCAAAAACCTGCCAAAACATGGCGAACTCCGAAAAATCCAAAAACCCCTAGGAACTCGAAAACCTAGGCGCTCTGATACCAAATAAATTGTCACGCCCCGAAGGAGACCCCGCCAGACAAAAATCCGGCAGCATCTCCCCTGTACGGGTGACAACCTCAATTTACATATACATCGGTCAACACGACCGGAATCCAAACTCACACGCAGTTATATAATTTGGCCTCAGGCCATCAACCAAAATAAATGATAAACAGTCTAAAATAAATAGACTTACCCCTTCTGCCATCTGGGCAGGAATACTCAACAAAATCCAATCAAACCAAATCCGAATAAGGTCCATAAGGACACCAAAAATCCACGAATACCAACATCAATCTCCAATCCTATACATGTCCTCTAATCAAAATCCAGATACCATAAAACCAAAAATCCCAAAACAGACATTTACGACGAGTGGGGTCCGACAGCTGCACTCTCCTGACAGCTTCATCCTGAAATAGATATAAATCAACGGGGTGAGTTCAAAGAACTCTGCGGGTATAGTAGATATGCAAAGTAAGGTATAGCTAACAATAAAAATATCATGTCAGTACAATCTCACATAAATAGGATATGCAAGCAAGAAATACAAAAAGACTATACTTACCTGAACCTCCTACCCTGATATAGGAGCATGTGCCTGACTAGAAGTAATAAAGTCCTGACCATATATAAACATGTATCCTGTATGCATGACAATCATATGCACATCCAAGGCATCAATAAAAATGCAGCAAACACAATACAAATGCAATCCATGCAAAGTGCATGCCGTGCCAATGACATGGTCACCCCTGACGCCAGTCAGCCGCCTCACACGCGATGGTGAAGCCGAGTAGGTAGGGCTATGACAACTGTGCACTCTGCCATTACTGCTCCTGAGTGACCGAGTGGACAGGATGCTGTCGGAGTACACCTATCCTCCTGCCCCAAACATAGTGGGGGAGCTAAGCTCTCATCTCCCGGTGTCATAGACCAGAGGAGGGATCCCTGCCTGCTACCACGCTGCCTCATCGCTACCCATGAGCGGACCAGTGGAGTCTGACAGAACAACTGCACACACCCTCTTGATGTACCACTAACCCATGAGTGGCAGTGTGTGCAGGCCATGTAACTGGCTGCGGGCTCAACAATAATGGAACCCCGTCCAGCCAGCATGCAATCATGCGAAAATGATGCATGATACTAAAGCATGTAAATCCTACTCAAAACACCTGTCCGAATAATATGTACAATCAATATATACATATCCCTAATCCATGTACTATGATCCAAATCAAACAGGGAAATATAATCATATCCTATCACATACATGAATCTAGTATGCACCAAAAGCATACTAGGCATATAAACATGAAAAAATTATTGTAAGCTATCCTAACTAGCATATCAACAATGACTATCTAAAAGATAAGTCAAAATACCCGCCTGAATATATATCCGCAAGAATAAGAACCAAATCGTCACGACTGGGGACCTGCCTCGTGACCGAAACCTACATATAGCATAATTATAGTCAAGCAAAAAATATACAATTCAATGACAAATCGAATACTTAATCGATTTCCTTTATAACCCAATTGCCCCAAATCAATTTCCAATTCTCCCAAATATCATACCGATCAACCGAATAATACTCGAATCAGCCCAAATCGACCAATCAAGCTCACCCACCCTAGGAATTTCATCCACAGCCGATACCCCCAACTCAATTTCTTAAATTCACAGTGACACCTCCAACCACAGCCCACTAACATCCGACCTTGCACGACCACCTCCCAAATCAAACCCTCACTCTCACAATGGACTTCCTTGCCGCCTCTAATCACGCCCTAAATCAACTAGCCGAAAAAACTAAGTACTTAAAAACTCCACTCTCACCGCGACACCAAGGAGCTCACATGGAAGGCAAGCTTGCCGACGCTTCTAAAGGACACCTACCGCAGGACTCGAGTGGTCATGCGACACAAAGAAGAGTAGCCGACGGCTTGGGCCCCGGGAAGGCGGCGCCGACACTGTCGGAGGGATGGCCGACCGCAAGACACAGGCGGCTGCAGACGGGCGCGGTGGAGGAAAGAAAAGAGGGTGTCGGGCAGCGAAGGACAGCACGCGTCGGGGCGGCGACGATGCTCGCGTCGGGCGACGTCGGGCTGCCGCGAGGAAGAAGGGAGTCGCCGACGAAGCAGAGGGCGTCGACGGAAGTGGCTCGCGCGAGGAGGGCGTTAGGGATCGGCACGACGGGGAAGAGAAGGCTCGCGAAAAGGGAACTGCCGAAGGAGGTCGCGGCGGGGAAAGGAAAAAGGGAAATAGAAAATAGAAATTAGGGTTTCCGGTTTAGGTTAATACCCCTTAAATAAAGCCTAGTTATTTTATCCCCGTAGAAATCTCGTACGGAGTTCGTTTAAACCCAGAAAAATTCCGAAAAAATTCCTAAAATTTCCTAAAAATCCCAAAAAATTTCTAGGATTATTTTCCTTAATTCCTTGGCCATTTAATTTAGTGTTTTAAATCCCCGTATTTAACAACAAATCTGGCAATAAATAGAGATAATTTGCAAGCCGTTTGTGTGGAATCAAATACTGGAGCAGAGGGTTTGAAACGTTTTCCACCTCCCTATCTTATATTTTAGATCATGAACCTTTTACAAACTTACATATGTTGGTCACAAAAGGGAGCAAACCAGTGTGATTTCCAATCCAGTTTGCCTCGCTGTTCTTTTTTTCTATGATGACAGAGAAATCGTCTATAGTTAGCGCAATAAGGGCAATGAGGAGGTGGAGGCATTGGATGAGAAACTAGACTCAGAAGAATCAAAAATTGCCATGGGCAGCTTTGACGAGAAAAACAAAACCCCCATCTATTGTCAATGTTGGTTTAAGAATTGAATCGTTTCGTCTCTTGGCCAGTAGCTGAATCCAATTGTTGCGTCTCTTTGCCACTTCCGGAATCCAATTGTTGTGCCGCTTGTCCAGTTTATGAGTTTCCACTTCCACATGCACCTAGTCAAATAGATAAAATGACAACTCTCAAAGGATTCGAGAAGTATTCCTCCGGCATCGAGGCTAATAAGATAAAATACCTTCATCGCCCTCCATGTCTGAGCAACTTGAAGATGGATCGTTGGAGGAATTATTGCTGCCAGCACTATACAATAGCACCGACTTTTGCCTCAGTGAGCTTTCCACGTTCCTCTTCCTGTTTTATAAATGAACTGTCTTAGAAAAAGCAACAACAAACCAAAAGAACAGATTGTTCTAACCGAGAAGAAAATGGAGCAACTCTTCTGGAGTTTTCATTCAATTTATCGGTTATTTATTTTGCTTTCCAGCTTTGGACAAAACAACATTGGACACCAATTCCAATCAAATCAACTGGACCAGCCAAAAAATTTTCAAACTGTTACACGTATGGTCAATCATAATGTTATATATTATTATCCGTGTCAAGACTCCAGAGCATCCATCCTTTAGTTCAAACAAAAGAATTATAATTTTTTTTTTTTTTTGCATTATTACTTGGTGGAAAGAGGGTGCAGAAAGGGGAAAGTTATAGGGAAGTCCTTTTCAGGGCTGTGTTAACTTCCGTTCCTAATTATAATAGTTAAATAACAAAAAAAATCAAGGTTAAGCTCAACTTGAACTTATTCAAACCAAATCTAACATTTCAATTTGAACTGTCAGTTGGACTTGTTGCCTTAGGTCGTTTGACAAGGTAAACAAAGCATAAAAATATTGGTTCACAGTTTGTTTCGTACCGCAAAAAGGAAATATCTCTCTCCACTAATTTATCTTCCTCTTCTCTATATGCATACCATTTATCCTCAAGCATCACTGAATCCCAACTCCGTAAAACTGCAAAAGAATAGAGGCACATATCAACTGTCCTATAAGAACACATAGAAGGCAACATAATAATTTTAGGAAGAAAAACCTTGGTGTAAGATGTTGGAGCCACCATAATAGCTTCCCAGTTTCCAATAAGCATGTCCCTCTCCTTCCAAATACATAGGCTCCGTCCGTACAGCATGTCGGCATATGCTATCTAAATCTGTTTTACAGATGAAAAAGAACTAGTAGATTCAAAGCGGGTGGTAGAGAAGATTTATCACTCAGTCAAGAATATCACTCCGAAGACAATGCCAAGACAAAGAAGACTCATGCATGTACATCATAAAGTCCCAACTAAGCAATCACAGAATAAACGAACTCAACCAGATTAGAATTTACATGATAGCATCTTTGTACTGCAGTGAGTAATGAGGTACTGATAGAACTACTCTGCCAAAGAAGTTGTAAGTCAAAACCTAAAAATGTTATCTTGGAGATTACTAACAATATTGATTTTATGTCTTAAAAAAGAACCTCTTCATGAGAAATACGATTTGTTCAGAAGTTTGTAAAAATGTAGGGGGGAAGGAAATTAGCAAATGTGCTTGAAGGAAATAATGTGTTTCAGAAGTTTGTAAAAATGTAGGGGGGAAGGCAATTAGCAAATGTGCTTGACGGAAATAATGTGTTCAAGACTGTTATATTTAGAACTAAAGATGTAACTTCATATTTCTCTATTGGCTGAACAGTGAGTAATAGAAGGGACTTGCAGAGCAAGTTTTGACAATGTAACTATAATTAAATTTTCATTCTGTTTAACGTATAAATATCAGGAGCACTTTTCATCTCTGTATTAGAGTTATCTAGAAGCAATATCACACTAGTTACAGCATTAGTGGAGAATAGTAGTGAGAGGCAGCTACAGGCCGAAGATTCATACTCCATCATTCATACACAAATTAGTATATGAAATACCCACGATTGATATCTTGATACAATTACACAAATGATGACCACACATCTTTATCTAACTCTTCTTGTATTCTGTAACTACTTAAAGCTTCGGAAACAAAGAGAAGATGCATACAAAAGAAATATCTAACAAGAACAAGGTTGTTATAGAGAGAATTGATGGTATCAAGGTTTAAAATTTCGACTCGTATCGAAGTTTCGGTCTGCGACCAGAACGATACGGTTTCGGTACCGTATCGTCCGTTTCGATATTATTTTAATATTTTTTTATCTTTTAAATATTAATATTTAATTATTTAAAATTTTTATTATTAATTTGATTCCAAATATTTATTATTCGTGCGTTTTCACAGTGATCGGAACGCGATCGCTCGTTTCCGCAAGCAATCGCGCTCCCAGAGTGCGAGTGCGCTTTCCCGGTGCTCGCTCGCGAACGCGATCATGCTTGCGATCGAGCGCGCTTTCCCGGCGCTCGATCGCGCTCGCGATCAAGCATGCTTTCTCGGTGCTCGATCGCGCTCGCGATCGAGCGTGCTTTCCCAGCGCTCGATCGCACTCGCGACCGAGCGCACTTTCCCGACGATCGAGCGCGAACGCGATCACGATCGCGTTCCGGGAACACGAGCGCGATCGCGTTCCCGCAAGCACCAAACGCGTTCGCGCGTGCGAACGCGAGCGCGATCGCGGCGCGAACGCGTTGAGAGCGCGATCGCAATCGCGGAACGCAGCGAGCGCGATCACGCTCGCGGAGAACGCGGAACGCCGATCGCGTCGTGAACGCGATCACGTTACGCTGCCGCGATCGCGATCGCAACGCTCCAAAGAATATACTATGGATGGTATTACAAAACCTTTGGATTCATCTCGAATGCAACTAAAACTTGTGCAAAGAAATGATACACGCTAACTTAAGTACTAGAAACTTCTTACACATACATACAAAGAGGTCAATCATCATAACTGAAGAATAGATATTTATTCAATCAACATCAATACTTTAAATCATTGGTTCAGCACATGAATGGCTACTATGATACATAAACAAAGAGAAGAATTGCATGAGTATAAAATGTACTCTTTGGCAATTGCTCCATTATCTCTTGCTTCTCTGCATGTGCTTTCTCTGTCTCTGCTCTGATCTGTGACATAAGATTTTCACGGTCCTCACTAGAAATAGGTCCATTCAAAGAAAATGTTGCTTTGGCTATTTCGTCCTTCAGTTTTTTCTTTAAATCCTTTTCCTGCAGAAAATCTACAATTCAATAACTAAAAATCAAACTAATAATAAAACAATTTAAGGCTTTTTTCTTTCAGACACTCCCTGAAGGAAACCAGCATTCTATATGGGACAACAAACCTTTTTGTTAGCTGCAACAATTGTTCCTTTAGCTTCCTTTTTCCTTTCAATGAATCTTTGATTCTCTCCATCAATCCAGTCCCGCAATTCCCTACAAAGGATTGATTAACGGTGATAACTAATTGAACATATTCATAACAATCAAAACATTAACACATACTTGGTCTCTAGTGACCTATCACAGAGAAGGTTCAAGAGTTGGAGCTTATCCGATGGAATCCAACTGTCATATTCCAAAGAACCCTCGTCCAAAACTTCCAGAGGGACCTTCCAGTCACAGTCAGAGTCATTTAAACATTTGATAACTAATGGTAACCATTTGTCTTCATTCATTGTTGAATTTGAGACAGACCTATTTAAATTGAAAATAAGAAACAGTGGAAAATACAAACATTATTGAATGAACTTAAGAGAAAATTAGCACACCTATCACCCTTGCCATTTTGTATAAATGACACTAGTTTCAAATGGAACTTTACAGTAGAGGAATACTGTCCTCTGCGGCCAACAGATCCTTTAGCAAGTTCCCTAAGAACACTTTCAGGTTCTCCCTTCTTTATATCAAGTACCTAAAGGATGGAAATTTCATTAAAATAGAAACCAAGATGAATTGTATAGCCCGAATATAATGTTTTGTTTCAGACAAACAGAAAAGCAATCGATTCAGATTGCAGATAGCCAAATTAATTACGGGCTATTAATTGATACTAAGAAACCAAGAATGTCAACGGCATGTTAATTTTTTGCTAAACCAAGTTCTTGGTATTGATAATTCCTTTTTTAATAAGCTGGACTCTTTACAATCTTTCCATAATTATTCTCATTGCTCAAACCTTCATTATCTATAACTTTTTTTGGTTTTTCCTAAATTATGATATCAGGATATAAATAAAATAAGATGATGGAAAATAGGATATTAATCACAACCCACCAACAAAGCAATCAAAATTCAGGTTTCAACTTGGAGATAATGATAACCAGACCATCCAAATGGACAATCAATATTAGCAGATACGAAATTCATTCAAGGTTTCAAATCAATATTCAGTATTAAGGCAACAGTGAGTCAGACTAATCAATTTTCTTAGGGGATACGCTGAAATGTTCCTCCATACAGAGGGAGGAAAGAATGAGTATGACTGAACTGGAGTGAGCGAGGGCGACAAATAAACCGGAGTGAGGGAAGGTACCCCCATATTATCGAATCCAGACTGAACCTGTTGGTCCTACTAGAGAAACCAGACCCAGGACTCAATCCAATCTGGTTGTTTAATTGAATCGGATGTCCATGTGTCTAAGAACCGGCTGATTTTTGTCAAAGATGAAAATTTCCAAGAATATTCTTCATTGTCATTCGACAATGGAGGTATAAACCCATCTTTCAATAATTAAATCAATAAAATATTAAAATAAAGCATTCTCTTTGTTGTACCGAAACACTTAAGCTGAAGTGCAGTCAATATGTATCATATCAATCATTTTGACAGTGATGTTTTATCCAAAAAATATCATATTGAAGATTATTTAACTTTTGATTATTATATATAATTTCACATCTTTATAACTTTTCTTGTATTGTAAATTTGCGATGATTATATTTGCTAATAAAACTTGTAAATTTTTGGTAGGTAATTAAAATTAATATTCAATGGTTTATCATAGCCATGGTTAAATATTACACATTCTTGGTTTTATTCATATATATTTTTAGGTTCTAAAAATTAAATATGTATTTGTATTAGTTAATTTTATATATCTGATTATTGGTTCCGAGTTAGCTTTGCCTGAGTTGAGTTCCTATTCGATATGCAATTCAACCAATTGAGCCACTAGTTCGACCAATAAGCCAATGACCCTTTTCCAGCTCAATCTCTAGTTCAGTTCTAACTATGAATTAACCAACTTAACCAGGTGAGGGAGGGTACGGCATAAAATAGAGGGAGAGTACCAACCAAAATCAAGGAAGGGAGGGAGGGTACCAATCAAAGAAGTATTCTATAAAAAGGAGGTATTTTAAGTAAATGAAGCAAATAATAAATGAATTTTATTTAAGTGTTAACTCAAGCAAACAAACTTTCAATTTTCCATATAGACAAATTAGACAGAATAATAATTATCATTCTAGACAAAATAAGTTTTAATGTACAGTTGTCTTGCTACATTTAGCATTTCTCCATTTACATATTTTTTATGTTACTCATGCAAAACTTTGAAGACATAATATTTGCACATACCAAGCAGGCTAACATAGCATATATTTCCATGTCAAAAGACAATCAATACAACATATATCTAAAGGACAAACAACCACAATTTTTGTCTTTTGCAATGGAATTTAAGCTAAATCCAAATTCAGACTACTCTACAAAGTGACATGAACAGACTTTCTTTACCAGAAGGTTTTATTGTGTTCCTTCTATGGTTGGTCGTCACAGTGTTTGCTCAATCTAGTAGTAGGCAAGGCGAAGACACTACCAAGAGATTAGGTGTGCAGTAACATGTGCATTAGCAGCCATTAGACAGTGCTGGGCAATGCATGCAATGAGCTCAATTAGCACAGTGCGTGTTAGGACATCAAGAGCAAAAACAACTGTGTAGTAGAAGAATCTAGAGGACCACCCTTTGTGATTGAGTCGTCTATGGATCATACACCAACCCAGTTGATGTATGCTCAGTATATGGATTAATTGACTTTGACATGTGCAGGGTTGGTCATTAAGAACAGAACCTCTCTAAATCCACCTTGGATGTTTATAATGAAGCAACAGAGAAAGGTAACATTAAGCGGGAGATCTAGAAGGATGTCAACAAAATCATGTGATCCAACAAATCCATCATGGAGATTGCATATTGTCCATACCAAATTTAGCAATAAACTAGCAGATGTATATACAAGTGCCCTTCTATATTTTGCTAATTTCCACCTTTCATAATGACATCTAGATTAAAGCTAAATCAAAAGTGCTAAATAAAAAACAATACACTCTTCTAACCAATAGACATGGAAATAGACCTTTTTTTGTAATATTTTAATTCAATTCTTATGTAATTTTAAAAGGCATTTTGCTAATTTTTTAAGAAGATAAAAAACAAAAAGTATACAAAAGAACATACCATCTATGTGGATTATGGATTGCATAGCCCCCTACACAAACAACCGATTGGTCAAGCACATGATGGTCATGAGCCTACGCTTATGCTCATGCTAGTGTGACGAATGAAACCAAATCCTTCTAAGGATTTTAACTTTAATTTTTAAGAGGTTGCATGTTTTTAGATAGGGATTGTAATAGTAGCTCAAGGTGCATGCGAAGACTATTAAAGACTAGATTACTTGTAGAATTGAAGGTTTTCATATCGAGTTCTTTTTGTGGAATGCATGAGATCCTTACTAGTTTTCACCATTAATGTTGAGAGAGGAGCCTACAAAACATGGTAGTCAAGTTTGTAATCCAAACCATAGGATCTTATGATCTTCTGACCCAAATTGACCTAAGCAATCTAGATATTATGTAGGATTCGAATGGGGTTCAAATCTTATGAATCCACGATCTAAAATTCCTACATATGATCATGAGTACAATAATCCTAACTATATGAATAGATTTACTCTCTTATAGTTATTTTACGTTTGACATTTGTAGAAAGTTCATAAACTTTTGGGGTTATATTCTTTGAGAATACTACAACAACAACAACAACCAAGTCTTATTCCACTAGGTTATGTCCTTTGAGAATATGTTTAATTAATTGAGATTCTTTTAACTACAAATTAAAAAAAACTTTTTATTTATGCTATTGTCATTCATTGAAATAACTATCATTCATCACTTATCTGATAGAACTTGTACATTAAGATACAACAATCCAAGAATTATATTGAATTGTTCTATTTACTATGTAAATAATTTTAAATATGGTTCATGATATTTGAATGGTAAAAGTAGAAAATGCTCATACTTTTATTATTATTATTGTTATTATTATTATTATTATTAAAGTTGATACATGTGATAAATTATAATAACTAAACTAACAGTCCACCAAATATCTTTATATTTTTTCACTCATATTTTAAAGACTTAGTATTCTCTAAACATATATACTTAGAATCAACTTTTATCATTCTTGTTTGTCGATCTAGGAAAAATAATTTGCAATAGCAGATTGGGGGCGGCATTTACCTTATTGGATATACTAATAGCAATGATATCTAGTTAGCATTGATCCTAACATGACTCAGATACAACTCACGTAGGGAATGAAAAAAGTCTCCATTAATATTAGGTAATTCTACTTCTACTTAAATTTATATCGTTAGTCAAAGGCCTTTTTTTTTTCCTTTTGTTCTTCTCCCAACCTATTTTAGTCAAAGATACAGATAAGGATCCAAGTGTTTGACACGTGATTTTTTTTCAAAGAAGGTCCACAAAGACTCAAAAAAAAAAAAAAAAGTCCAAATTTAGAACATGCATATGGGGATATGGTAATAATATAGCTAAAATAAATATGTTAACTTAATACATTTATTTTGTGTTTTCCAAACCAATTTTACACTAACCTTCACCTCTGTCCAACACCACAAGGCATGTTCCACACCCTCCCCATGCAACACCGCCCTCACAAATGACATCACTACTATGCAATACTCCCTATACTACACTGTGTGTGACATGCACCTCTATTGCGATAACCCTCCCTTCTCTACATGGATCTTCTTCCCTCCCTCTCATGATGCGAGATGTTTGCGAGAAGGTAACTTCCCTCGTTTAGATCTTCTTCCTCATACTTTCGTTTTGTGTCCAGCAAACAAAGTCCAACTTGTCGAACTCACACTTTTATACCATGTCCTAGTCATGCCAAGATTGATACACCTATGGGAAGGGGTAATAATGAGTCTAAAAACAAACCTCCACATCATTATGGGTTCTCTCACAGTTTATATATGAATCAGTAGCAATGTTACAAAGTGAGCTCTTCTATCATCTGCTCTTATACATGTTTTTCTAACTCCAATGCTCACAATAACAGAAATAGGTGTTGGTGCAATCAGCCCAGGTCACGATTGACCAGACTCGAGTTTGACTCGAGTGATGTTTTGATGTTTGATATAGTATGTTTGACATTGATGTTTGACATTGATGTCAGTTAATGTTTTGGGAAGATTGTTTATACAATCGACCCAGGTTATAATTGACCAGACTCGAGTTTGACTCGAGGGAGACTTTGATGGTTGACTAGGGTTGACCATATGATTATGGGAAAGTCCAAGCATGGATCTTGGCAAGGTAAAGTCCAAGTCATGGGTACTTGGCATGGAAAGTCCAAGTGGGACACTTGGCATTTAGGAAAGTCCAAGTCTTGAGTACTTGGCACAAAGGAAGTCTAAGCATGGGTCTTGACATGGAAAGTCCAACATGGGTTGGCAAGGGAAAGTCCAAGCTTGAGTATTGGCATTTGAGAAGTCCAAGGGGTTTGATATTGGCGGCGTAAAGTCCAAGGGTGGAGTCTTGAAAGCATAAGTCCAATGGTTGGCGGCGTAAAGTCCAAGCGGAGTCTTGGCGGCGTAAGTCCAATGTGCCTTGGCGGTGTAGACACCGTTAGCATGACATAGCCGATGGAAGCACCTGAAGGCTAGTGCGATGGATGAACAAGTCATGGATGACTTGGAGGGATCCGAGAGGCGTGAGGCTGATGGAGGTGGCTAGAAGGCTTAGGTCTAGACTAAGGGTGGTCTAGCAAGTATGGGGGCACCATACTTGGGTTAAAACCTCATGTTTGAGGTTCGCGGCCGACCGCATTATGGCCTTGAGCCGCGAGTCGACGAGTTCGATCGGTTGCTAGGTCGAAGGCTTCGCATCGCGATTGAGCGCTAATCGATGGCCGATCGCTATACGATTGGCTGATCGCCGATCGCTATGGATCGATATCGCGCTGAGTCGCGAGCACGTAATGCCCGAGCTAATCGAAACGATTACGGAACTACCGATCGCTAATGTTGGTACGATCGGTGAGAGTCCTGTTGAACTTTTCCAGCGTGGATTGAGCCCGTTGTCTCACAAAGAATAGTGACATCAATCGATCATTGACTTATGATGATCGACCGATCGGCGAAATCCACCACGCAGTTAAAAGGGAGTTGTTCATGGAGATTCCGGCATTGGTTCTTTGGGAGCTTTCTTGGGGCGATTTGAAGGCGATTTGCAGGTGCATTTCAGGGCCCTTCAACCTCATCCAAGCAACCAACAAGCAAAGCACTCAAACCCTAGTTTTGTAAGTGTTCTTTACATTTCTTTGTATTTTGCTTGTATTTTCGTGTATTACTTTTGTAATCATTGTACGAGGTTTCTCCACCTCCGGATTGTTCCGAGAAGGAGTTATTTTTTATTAGTGAGTGTGTGTGCATCACTAGAGCTCTTTAGAGCTCGATCCGTGGAGTAGGAATCGTTCGGTTCCGAACCACGTTATATCCTTGCGTTTGTAGTGATTGTGTTCTTGTTGTATTTTCATTATTGTTTATTCCGCTGCGTACTAACAAGAATTGTAGCAAGCAAACACGAACGATTTCCATCAACGAATCCAGAATGCTATTCACCCGTCTAGCGTCCAATCGATCCCCTACAAGTGGTATCAGAGCGAGGCCGCTCTTGAAGTTTAACAACAAAGGGAGCACGCTAGAGGGTGAAGATGGAGTTCCAAGACAAGCTTGGATAGGATATCAACACTCCACCACCATATGATCGAGAAGACTTTTTAGCGTGGAGAGCAAGAATGGAAACATTCTTGATGATGAACATAGAGGATTAGTTCATCCTCGTAGAAGACTTTGAACCTCCTAGGGATAAGAAGGGACAAGTCCTCAAGTTGAAGAAATGGATCCAAGAGCAACGGTAAAAATTCAAAATCGAAGCCAAGGTAACAAAACTTTTAGAAGATTTGATACCTGATGATGTTTTTTCTAGGCTAGGTGAATATCTTGATGCCAAGGAGCTATGAGACAAATTGACCAAGTTCCATGAGAAGCCTAACTTGGCACAAGTAGAAGAAGAAGAATCTTCATCGGCACAAGAAGAGGAAAAAGTCGAGGAAGAATCATCATCATCTTCACAAGCGAGTTAGGACTCGGAAGTTGAGAAGGAATCAACTTCCGGATTGGTGGAAGAAGAGGAGACCTCCACCTCTAGGATTGAGAGGGAGAAGATTAGAGCATCCTCAACATCGGAGCAACAAGAAGAACCATCTACATCCGGTAGAGAGGAAGATCAAGCTCAAGAGAACCTCATCACCACCCTAGGTAACTCAAGCATGTCAATTAATAATAAAATGAATATTATATGCTTTGAGTGTAGGGAAGCCGGGCACTATAAGAGCAAGTGTCCAAAGAAAGTAAGAAAAGCTCCACCGGCGCCAAAGGTCAAAGATGTCGGTCCCTCAATGCAAAAGAGCAAGGAGCAAGTGATTTGCTTCAAATGTGTGCACGGACATTCAACGTCGATGCCAAGAGGAAGAAGGGGCAAGAAGGAGCTACACAAGTAGGGGGGACTTCCAAAGCTAACCTTAAGGCATTTTTAAATAAAGTTTCTTATTCAAATAATGTCAAAAAGCATGCTAGAAATAATTTTAGCAATCTTGCTATCTATCATAAAGAGCATGCCAGAAATAAGGAATTGTGTCTAGGAGCTAAGAATGTCTACTTTTCAAAGAAGGAAAAATTTGGGACTAATGTCCCTAAAAATGTCATACCTAGGGAATCTATTAGGAAAATACAAGAGCACCTAGGTTTCAACCCTAAATGGACTAGGCATATGCCTAGGAAGTCTCATGCCTAAAAACCAAATCAAAATTCTAAAATTGGGCAATTAGAATTGGAAAATCAAGCCTTGAGGTCAAGGCTTGAGAAATTAGAAAAGACCCTCAATAAGATGCAAAATCAATTTCAAGAGTCTAATGGTCAAAGTCAAGGGTCAATATTCCAAAGTCAACATCTAGGACCCAAGAAACAAAAGTCAACCAAGGGCAAGAATGGTTTGGGTCACAAACCTAAGCCTAAGATGACTTATCATAATGTTCCATTAGATTATGGAACACAATCTAGGTCTAGGAAGACCAAGGTTACTAGGGAAGTTATCCCTAAGAGTAACCAAGGTTTGTGCCTAGTGGCTAGGGTTTCTAGGAAACCTAGGGTGGCCACTAAGAAGGTTGCAAGGGGAGTTACTCCTAGAGTCAACCTAGGTAAGACCACAATGACCAAGGCTACCAAGCCTATGAGGGTCATTAGGAAGGTATCTAGGGAGGTTATCCCTAAGGAATACCTAATTAACCCTAGGAGCTCAAATAGGTTTTGGGTTCCTAAGAGCGTGATTGATTCACACTAGATGGGTTTAGAGTGTGTCAACCTTGATTGAATGGGTAGTTAACTCAACCATGGTAAAGATGTCATTTTAGGTTATTTTCAAGGTTATGGATACCTTGGAAATAAGTTTGATCTTATATCCTAAAAGATTTTAGGATGTGCCAATATATTTTGAAGTTTATGAAAAATCAATCAAATTGGCACAATTTAGGATTAGAGGTCATAGTGTCATTTTGGATTTTTGGCGCGCTTGGGGAATAATTTAGGAATATGGCAAAATGAATTTAATCCCAACAAATGACAACTAATATTAAAATTTAGGTATTCTTATACCTATGTATTTTATTTGTCATGCTTTGTTTGTCATATAACATGTCATGACATCATACTTATCTTTAATCTTTTATATGTCATGATCATGCTTAGGGTTAGGATAAATGTCATGTATGCTTAAATTATATCATATGTCATGTCATCATGATCATTGGTCATGCTTAATTATTGCTATCATTATGCCATAATCATTTCATGCATTTAATTTGACTAAAATTGAATTAAGGACAATGACATGACTTGGAGTCCCATTTATAGGGGAATCAAGTAGGGTTGCCTAAGAAATGCATGAAACCCTAGATTAAGGAGAACAAAACTCACATCTCACATCACATTGACATGTATGTGTATTTATACACCCTAGATACATGTGAGATGCTAGGATATGAGTTGAGTTCAAGGTGCATAGTTTTTACATCTAAATGAACTAAAACTCATCTAATTTCAATGATGGATCATTGGGAAAGCTTGTGTACAAGTCATGTACATAGAGCCCAAGGAATATGATCCAAAATAAGGTTTTAAAAATATTTTAAAATCAATTTAGAAAACTTTGGTGAAGTCTATCTTTTAATAGCAATCACTATTGATGAAGTTGATACAAAGTGAGCTAAAACATTGAAGTTTTTATTCATTTTTGAACTTTGTGTCAATTTCGATATTTTATAGGTAAAATATTTTTCTATAATTTTTCACCCATTGTATTGTCTATAAGTAATATACGTATGAATTTTTACGATTTTTCAAAATACGTAGAATTACTTATGATTTGTCAAAATTCGATTCTGATAGCTGAAATTCGAGAATTTCAATTATCAATCGATCACCACGGCAATGATCAATGAAGAGTAAGACGACCGATTACTATTAGAGTCGATTTCGTCAGTCCGATTTGGGTTAACAAGGCTCGCTTAGTCCGATTTCTATGTAAGGTTTCTAACCACTCGACCTAGGATATGCTTTGGGAAGCATTATAGCGGTGAGAATCCATCGATATGGATTAGGAGAGTTTTTGGCTCAGATCAATCTTAAGGTGATTGAAAGTTCCATGTTTGAACTTTTAACCTTAATTTTGATGGTTTAGAGTTCCTATTGGCTTAGGGACTTCCCAAGGACATTGTTGGTGCAATGATCAAGGGGGAGCAAGCCTTTAGAATGAGGTATCCATCTTGGGATGATGGATGTATTTTTTTTCTTGAAGAGGAGAAGTTATGGTGAGAAGGACATCAATTGGGAAATTGATAGGATTTTGAGAGACCCAATTTGAAAATTGGGAGAGTGAATAGGATTGCCTCTCTTGAGTGATATGAGACTTATCACTAGGAAGATGGTAGGCATCCTAGATATTTTCGATCAAGGAGATCAGAAGATCTCATCGGCACGAGACATCGACCTCCTCGAGAGATAACCTTTTTGATGTATGCCAAAAAGGGGAGAAAGATAAGATTACCAATTTGGGAAATTGGTAAGGGAGTTGAAAGTTAGGGCCTAACTCAAGGTTTGTTTACAAACATCAAAGTGGAGATTGTTGCAATCCCGCCAGGTCATGATCGACTTAGCCCGACTCGAGTTGATGTTTCATGTTGGCATCGATGTGCTAATGTTTTGGGAGATTGTTATACAATCGACCCGTGTTATAATCGACGGACTCAGTTTTACTCGAGGAGACTTTGACGGTCGACTAGGGTCGACCACGTGATTACGGGAAAGTCCAAGCACGGTCTTCGCAAGGTAAAGTCCAAGTCATGGGTACTGATGTAAAGTCCAAGGACACTTGGCATTTGAAAAGTCCAAGTCTTGAGTACTTGCACAAGGAAGTTCAAGTGGGTCTTGGCGTGAAAAGTCCAATACGGGTCATAAGGGAAAGCCCAAGCTTGAGTCTTGGCATTTGAGAAGTCCAAGGGGTTTGATATTGGCGGCGTAAAGTCCAAGGGTGGAGTCTTGAAAGCATAAGTCCAATGGTTGGCGGCGTAAAGTCCAAGCGGAGTCTTGGCGGCGTAAGTCCAATGTGCCTTGGCGGTGTAGACACCGTTAGCATGATATAGCCGATGGAAGTACCTGAAGGCTAGCGCGATGGATGAACAAGTCATAGATGACTTGGAAGGATCCGAGAGACGTGAGGCTGATAGAGGTGGCTAGATGGCTTAGGTCTAGGCTAAGGGTGGTCTAGCAAGTATGGGGGCACCATACTTGGGTTAAAACCTCATGTTTGAGGTTGGCAGTCGACTGACATAATGGCCGGTTCGACTGCCGTGAGTCGACTTGAGTTCGATCGCGGCTAGGGATCGAAGGCTCGCGCGATCGCTCATCGAGCAGCGATCGCGATGGGCAATGATCCATGTACGGCAATGATCGCCTGAGTCGCGAAGACAGACGCTCGATGGCCGGGCCCACCTACGGGATGTAATCGACCGCCATGTTGGCGATCGCGTGAGTCTCGTTGGAATTTTTTCAGCGTGGATTGAGTCGTTGTCTCAACAACAGCGCATCACGATCGCGTGACTTATGGCAATCGATCGGCAAAATCCACCGATGCAGTTAAAAGGAGTCGCTCATGGAGATTCCGATCGTTCTTCGGGAGCTTTGGGCGATTCAGTGCATTTCAAAGCCCTTCAACCTCATCCAAGCAACCAACAAGCAAAGCGCTCAAACCCTAGTTTTGTAAAGTGTTCTTTACATTTCTTTGTATTTTGCTTGTATTTTCGTGTATTGCTTTTGTAATCATTGTACGAGGTTTCTCCACCTCCGAATTGTTCCGAGAAGGAATTATTTTTGATTAGTGAGTGTGTGTGCATCACTAGAGCTCTTTAGAGCTCGATCCGTAGAGTAGGAACCGTTCGGTTCCGAACCATGTTATATCCTTGCGTTTGTAGTGCTTGTGTTCTTGTTGTATTTTCATTATTGTTTATTCCGCTGCGTACTAACAAGAATTGTAGCAAGCAAACACGAACGATTTCCTTCAACGAACGGTAACGCGCTATTCACCCCCCCTCTAGCGTCCAATCGATCCCCTACAATAAAGAGCAACTTCACCAGACATAACATTGCATGTTCCAAACCAAGCAGCATGTCTGTAGTTTTAAATTTCAAAATATATAAATACATAAATTTCTTATTTTTCAGTACTTGATATTAATTGTGAAATAACAACATGATCATTACATAAACTGTCCGACTAAATAAAAGTTATCCTCCATACTATTTTGAGTGTGTTCTCATGGTCTACAAGTTTGTGGCCTCTTTATCTTAAAATGATAAAGTGGGAAAACTTTGTTATATATAATAACAAAACTGTCCACAATCCTCTTCCATTTGTCCTTGTTCATGCTTTTGTTAAATACGCATGACAACAGGAAAAATAGAGGACAATTTTGTCAAAGATATCATTTGCAAGTTATAAGCATCAAAGAAATATAGGTTCAGTTACTATATAGCATATCATAATCACACTAAATAAACATAGTAAGTGGAAACATCATGACTTATGATACATTAATATACCATATTTTACTATCAGTAGAATGCCTAAATAACGATCAGATTTCCCAATAAAAATTTACTCCAATTGCAACTTAAATTTGTACAACCATTCAGCGACCTATATTTGTACACCCATTGAGCGACCTAAATTTGTACAACCATTGAGTGAGAACTATTCATAGCTCCTACGAAAGTTGCAAACATTGAGTGAGAACTATTCATAGCTTCTACGAAAGTTGCAAACAAAGTTTCAGTCAGAGCAGTATTATTTGGAAAATAGCAGAGCAAAATATGCAACCAAGACACTACAACAGTATCACAAATCCTTGTTTAATGTGATGGTTTACGGTAACCACATTAGTGATGCAGCAATATACCTCAGAGAATGCATTGCAGAATTCCAAAAATTGCAAGGCTGCTCCGACATCCTCATCTGCCCATGCAGATCCAGCAACCTCCGTTAACAATTGACCCTGAGGAATCACAATTGCCACATTGCTAACAGAACTATACATAGGGGAATCTGTACACCTTTGTTTCTTTGAAATCCTTTTCTTCTCCCTTTGTGCAGATGTTTTAATGTTTTTAACATCGGATCCAGAAGATTCACTTAGTTCATCAAGGAAATTCTCTTGATCATGGATCCTTCTAGAAGACATTGATAGCTTCAAAACCAAATGTGAACTGTTCAGCAATAGAATCAAAAGAATAAAACATGGAAATTAGAGAGTGAAGTAACACCTTTTCAGAACTGTCCATTTTTGAACTTCTTAATCTGTTTGGAGTATTTAAAACATCAGATCCCCGCTTCAATAGCAGTTCATGGACCGAAGTAAATCCAGTAGACTTTGCTCTGTGGATTAATATTCCAGTCGGCTGGTGACCCTTCTTTTTCCTATAAAACCAAAACACAGACAATTTTAAGCAAGAGAAAGGAATACCATACATATATTGTATAGCAACGGTAGTGTATCTAGTGAGACTGTCTGCCACAATAGAAGATAAATTACATGCATAAACTGCAGTTGCAATCACCACGGCACTTGGGACAAATCCAACTCTCCAGCAAAGAAGCATCCTCAGGTTTCTCCCCGTACCTGAATCACCAAAAACCATGCCATCGCTGACCTCTGACCAGAACCAGAGACTCAAAAACTAATATATCCAAACGAACCTATTGCGGAGGCATTTATGACAATACTTAATGGGGCAAGGTTTACCCCGCCTAATCTGCCCGCACGGAGCTGAGAAGTCCGTCCTCTTCTGCCGGCACTGCGAGTATTACAAAAAAAAAAAAAAAAATACAAAACACGAACGATAAACCCGGGATCAACCGAAGAAAAGAGATCGCCGCGAGTGTTTTCAGCGTACCTGATGGCAAGTCTTCCGCTTCTCGGGATTGCCAAGATGGTCGCCGAGGCCGGGAACGACGGGTGCGTCGAAGGTCTGGGCGGGGGAGGATGCAGACGCACTATCCGACTGGATGCGTTCTTCGGCAGCGAGGCTTCCGTCAGCAGGAGAGTTCTGTGGCACGGCCATTGAATCGGAGACGGTGGTCGGAGGCTGGACGAAGGATCTAGAGGAGACTCGAGAGTGCTATCTACTAGCGAAGACCAGCCCGAGAACGAGGAAGGTAGGGAGGAGATTTGAAAAAAAGGGAGATGTCTGTTCGCTGCGGCTGGGCGAATGCATTGAGCTCGATTTGAAATCGCGCCCTAAAATTTAGGGACGAAGGGAGATGATTCATCGAGTGAAAAAGCCCCATAAATTGTTTGCGCACACCGAAATCATACCTACTCTCTTTGAATGGTCGCCGGAGCCTTGTCTCATCCAATCGCTAGAAGGGTCGATCGATGGCTAACATAACGGATTTGACGCCTAAAAGAATGCCTCTGCCCGTCGTTGAGTCGTTTCCTCGATCGGCGTCTGGGATTCGGACGAGCCGGACGACCGGTACCGGCGATGAGAAGGAAAGCGTCGATCGCGTGAACGGTGGGTAGAACTGCCGTCGGAATATGTGGGCCCACAGCCCAGTCGTCCATCTGGTTAGTAATTATTCGTATTTAATAATATTTGTCTTACAAATAATTATGTAAAAACTTTTTTTATTATCCTCGAAAAGTAAGTATGATTCATATTCAAAAATATATCAGAAAAATATTTTAAATATATATATATAGAAAGAAATTTTCTACTGTGCGATAAATTCCTACGCGCCCGTCCATTCCACACCGACCCCCATACCATTGTCGACGTCGCCACCATGTCGTTCGGTCATCGTCGACCGTCGGACTGGACCCGATCGACGCGCAACTCACCGACGGTTCGACGGAGCTCGATTTTCGACCCGTTAGCGCTCGGAATTCGGCACAAACCGATCGAAAATGACCGAACCACGCGGCCAGAAGGAGGCGCCACGCGATCGCCGCGACGGGTCGGACCGATCGATGCGGCCGATCCGGACACCGACGGACGACAGCGGCGTCGGACCGTCCGAGATAATCACTCGACCGCGACCAAAATCGACCGCTAGAATCGGGCGGCCGATTTAGCGATTGATCATTACGGAACCGACGGCCGACGAAAGACGACGGCCGAACGCCAACGCTTCGGTTGTCGATCCGTCCAGATAATTGGTCGCCATTCACCAATCACGGCGAGAAATTGGTCGCCGAAATGGGCCGATTTCGATCGCGATCGGCCGGATTCGATGTCGAACTTGGCAATCCGATGTCGGACGGACGACGCTTACCGTCGGTCCGTCCGACGCCGATTCCGGCCGCACGGCCAGATCCAGCTCGATCGCGGCCGACAAGGGCAACGCCATCGCCGGCCACGTGGTTCTGGCCATTTTTCGGTTTCGCGTCGGATTCGGCGCTAACCGGCCGGAACCGAAGTCCGCCGGACGATCACGACGAGTTTCATCGATCGCGCCCGACGGGCGATAGGATCGACGGCCATGCGGCGACGTCGATAGTGGCGCGGGGTCAGCATGGAGCGGATAGGCACGTAGGAATTTGTCGCGCAATAGAAAATTTCAAATTATATATATATATATATATATACACAGTGTTTTATCTTGTCGGAGGAAACTTCAATTCGACATCGTCGTCGAACGGTCGGATTCTAACCACGATCCGGTCGAAATTCGACTGCAGTTCAACCGACATCTGAGTTCAATTGAATTACAGTTGGATTCCGATCAAATCGCGGCAGAAATTAATTGTGATTGCGGGCGCTAGCAACGCTGGCGGTTGCATTGCTAGCGACCGCAAATCGATTGGATTCCAACTGCGATCCGGTCGGACTCTGATGTCAGTCAGACTGTAGTCGGATTGCAGTCGAAATCGATCGCGATTGTCACCGCCAATCACTGTCATTGGCGACCGCAATTTGATTGATTCCAATCCAATCCGGTCGAAATTCGACCGCAATTCAATTGGTCGAACGACGACGACGATCTCGACAAGTTCAGGGGTTGGGCTATAGTGCGGATGGCGATCGACAACGAAAAATTTGACAGGAGATCGTCGTGAGAGAAATACTTGTTGGTGCAATCGTTCTCAGGACAAGGTTGACCAAACTTGAGTTGGGCTCGAATTGAGTTTCGATGTTTGACAATATGATTAGAGGTAAAAGATGGGATAAGGGAGATTGTTGGTGCAATCAATATCATGTCAAGATTGACTAAACTCAAGTGGGACTCGAGTTGAAGTTGAATTTGAGTATGAGTGATAATATGACTAAAGGATAGTATGAGACATCCATAGTCATATGGAGATGAGTGAAAAGTCAAGTAAATCAAGGTTGATCAGATATTTGATGAGTGGAGAAATCTAAGTCGGTCAAAGTTGACTGGACACTTGATGTTGGAAAGTCCAATTAAGAGTTGACAAAGGAAGTCCAGGTCGGTCAAGGTTGACCGGACACTTGGCACGAGGAGAGAAAAATCTAAGCAGATCAAGGAGAACCAGATGTTTGGTGAAGTGAAGTTTTAGAAGGTCACAGGGTAAATGTGATTAGCAAGTAAAAGGCCTGGTAGGTTAGAGAGATCGTGTTGTTAGTGAAAGCCCTAGAGTCAATTATGTGATGATTGTTATATGGACTTGTATCATATTCTTATACATATTTATAAAGGCATTGCTTTATGATTATTATACTTACTTGTATTTGTGCCAAATAACTAAGTATAATAGTGTCCTTGAGTAGAAAGTTCTTATTTATATCAATCGATTGATATAATCGATAATGAGATGATATAGAAAATACTACTCTTGATCATTCCTAGTCAAGTATTAATATTCAGGGACAATATTAATGCGAAGAGACTAGCATGTAGGTCAACTCGATGACTTGATCTCACAAGTCATGGATATGAGATATCAAGTTGACACATGGGTATGCATTGGAGAATGTATACTGAATGACCCACCATGAGAAAGTATCATAGATCGTTATATAAGTGTCATATACTTTCTCATGTGACTATTAGTATGACTATTAGTCCTTGGACCTGAAGTCACCATGGTTCCCCTACATAAGAAGTTGCATACTTTGGCTTCGTCAAACGTCACCCGTAAATGGGTGGACTATAAAAGCGATTACTGGGTATGTACCAAATTATACGGAGGAATGTGAGTGATGTAGATGGGATCTATCCCTCCTATATGATGGGAGTGATATCATGATTCTTGATCGAGTGAGACCACTAAGTGCATGGGCATGTCCAAATGAGTCAATATGAGATATTGAGCTCATTTGATTAAAGTGAGTCTACTTGGAGTTCAAGATATAGATTGTACAGAGGATGACACGATCTATGCCTCAATTGAACAATCTAGATGTCAAGGATAGAGGGACATTGTCACATATTGTGAGAGTCACAATTAGTAGTCACAAAGGTGATGTTAGATCTCAACATTCTTGTAACTTGGGTAGCAATGATGTGTTGCTAGATACCGCTCATTTCTTATGTTTCTAAATAGGTTTAGGAGCATTGCCAACGTTACAAGAACCTATAGGGTCACACACAAAGGACAATTAGACGGAGATTAGGTACATATGATGGACCAAGAGAATTAGGTTCATGTGATGAACCAAATTGGATTAAGAGTAATCCAAATTAGACTAATTGAGTTGGACTCAATTTGATTCAAGTATTGAATGAGTCTAATTTAGATTTGATTCATTGAGTCAATTTAAACTAATGAATAGAGATTTATTAAATTAAATTGATTTGACTCAAAGGTTGGATTTGATCAACCATGGGAGATAAAAGGTCAAGTTTGACTTGACTTGAGAGGGAAGATGAAGGGTCAAGTTTGACTTAATCAAATGCCACTTCATGGTGACTTGGCATAGGGGTCGCCCAATGATGATGTTCCACATCATCATGGACATATCATGGTGTGCCACCTCATGGGGAAGACCAAGAGTCATGGCTCTTGGTATTACATTGAGGTATTTATCCCTCCTTAATGTGGTCGGCCAAGGATTGAATGGGTGAATGGTGAATTGATTTCATTTTCTTCCTCCTCTCCTCTCTTGCTCTCTCCCTCATCCTCCATTGCCGTGACCTCCAAGGGTGCTAGCACACTCTAAGTGGTCTTCTCCACCTTTTGTCCGTGTGGATACGTGTAGAGGAGTGTATACTTGACACTCTACGAAATCCGACAACCATTTGGATGAGCGGGATAAGCGAAGGGCGTCGTTACAAGGGTAACGCTCTTCCCATGTAAATCTAAGGTAGATCTAGTGTTTCTAAACATGTACATGAATTTATTTATTTATCTTTGCACGGATTCGTGGTTGACTTCTGAGGTTTCCGTAACGCAAAAAGCGGTTTTTGCAGCTTGGAGAGTCTAACACGCGTTTGGCAAGTGAAGTCCTGGCATATCACAGGGTGGTTATGTCTGACAAGTGAAGTCCTGACAGATCGAGGAGACCATGCTTAGCAAGTGAAGACTCCACAGATTTGAGACCGTGCTTGGCAAGAGAAGACCCGCTTGATCAGGGAGATCGAGCTTGGCAAGAGAAGTCCTAGTACGTCACAGTTGACTGGATGCTAGGCAAGAGAGGGAAGTCCTGGTAGGTTGAGATCAACCGAATACCAGGTGTGTTGGATTTCCTCGGCACTGACGTGGGTGTTGTTGGTGCAATCGGCCCAGGTCACGATTGACCAGACTCGAGTTTGACTCGAGTGATGTTTTGATGTTTGACATTGATGTCGGTTAATATTTTGGGGAGATTGTTTATACAATCGACCCAGGTTATAATTGACCAGACTCGAGTTTGACTCGAGGGAGACTTTGATGGTTGACTAGGATTGACCATGTAATTATGGGAAAGTCCAAGCATTGATCTTGGCAAGGTAAAGTCTAAGTCATGGGTACTTGGCATGGAAAGTCCAAGTGGGACACTTGGCATTTGGGAAAGTCCAAGTCTTGAGTACTTGGCACAAGGGAAGTCCAAGCATGGGTCTTGGCATGGAAAGTCCAACATGAGTTGGCAAGGGAAAGCCCAAGCTTGAGTCTTGGCATTTGAGAAGTCCAAGTGGTTTGATATTGGCGGCGTAAAGTCCAAGGGTGGAGTCTTGGCAGCATAAGTCCAATGGTTGACGGCGTAAAGTCCAAGCGGAGTCTTGGCAGCGTAAGTCCAATGTGCCTTGGCAGTGTAGACATCGTTAGCGTGACATAGCCGATGGAAGCACCTGAAGGCTAGCGCGATGGATGAATAAGTCATGGATAACTTGGAGGGATCCGAGAGGCGTGAGGCTGATGGAGGTGGCTAGGAGACTTAGATCTAGGCTACGGGTGGTCTAGCAAGTATGGGGGAACCATACTTGGGCTAAAACCTCATGTTTGAGGTGTGTCAGTCGACTGGACTGAGTCAATTAGGGTTTGACTGTGGGAATTGCCCTAACAGTCGACTGCCATAGGTGGACAGTCGACTGATTGGTCGAGCAGTCGACTGATCTTGTTATCAGTCGACTGGTGCTCAAGAAATCGAGCACAGAATAGAGTCTCACTCGACCGCTATGGTCAGCAGTCGAGTGATGGCTTGATCAGTCGACTGATGGTCATAATCAGTCGACTGATGATGGATCCGTTGGACTTATCCAGCGTGGATCTAGCCGTTGTCTCATGACAACAGTGGCATCAGTCGACTGATGGTCCCGACCAGTCAACTGATCGACTTTTTCTAGCACAAGTTTAAGCTATAAAAGGAGCTCATGATGGAGGGAAAAGGTATGATTTCTTTAGAGCATTTGGGGTGATTTGCTGATGCAAATCAGGGTCTCCAAGTTGATATCAAGCCACCAAGCGATCAAGCATTCAAAGAGCAATTGTAAAGTAGTTTTCTTTACTTGCATTGTATTTCATTATTGTAATTGCTTGTATCCATTTAGATTATTGTTGTAATATTTTGTACGAGGTTTCTCCGCCTCTGACTTGTGTTGAGAAGGAGTATTTGTGATTAGTGATTGCATTGGCGTCGCTAGATCTCTTTAGAGCTCGATCCGTGGAGTAGGAACCGTTCGGTTCTGAACCACGTTAAACATCTTGTGTTTGTGATTGTGTTTCGTGTTATTGCTTTTATTATTATTATTCCGCTGCGCTAACACGATTTGTAGACAAGCACGCGATCGAATTCCATCATCGGTACTAGCACGCGCTATTCACCCCCCCTCTAGTGTCCAATCGATCCCCTACAAGTGGTATCAGAGCGAGGCCGCTCTTCAAGGTTTAACAACTAAGGGAGCACGCTAGAGGGTGAAGATGGAAGTTCAAGAGCAACTAGGATGGGATATCAACACACCGATCCCTTACACCTTCTATGGACAAGAAGGGTTTAGATAATGGAAGGCGAGAATTGAGGACTTCCTAATGATGAGGGACTTCGAAGAATGATCCATTTTAATGGAAGGATATAGCTATCCAAGATTACCAAAAGGTGGATTCCTCAAGAAAAAGAGATGGACCGAAGAGTAAGTCCAAGCCTTCGAGAAAAATGATAAGGTAATGAAGTTTTTAATTGATTTAATACTTAACAATATTTTGTGTATGTTAGGAAATTATGTAGATGCCAAGGAACTATGGAGCAAAGTGGCCAAGCTCCATGAAAGACCATCAACATCCAAGGAGGAAGAGGAAGTAGAATTGGAGGAGACCTCCACCTCTAGGATTGAGGGGGAGGAAATGTTAGGATCTTTGTAATGGCTAGAGGGGGGTGAATAGCACGTGTTCGTTTGTTGATGGAATTCGATCGTGATCGTCTCTACAATTTCGTTAGTACACAGCGGAAAAAGAAATAATACAATAACGAAATAAACAATCACACATGAACACAATTGTTTAACGTGGTTCGAAACAGCATGGTTCCTACTCCACGGATCGGGTTCGTACGAACCCTAGCGATGCCAATCACACACCACTATAAAACACTCCTTCTCGACACAAGTCGGAGGCGGAGAAACCCCTTACAAACTACTCTTACAACAATAAGAGATGAATACAAGCAATATACAATAATACAATGCAAAACTAGTAAAGAAAACAACTTTACAAATGCCTTTGATTGCTTGATCTTTGATTGCCTTGAACTAGCTTTGAAGGACTGAAAAGCACCAACTGTTGGAATGTATACTGAAAGTCTAGCTCTTTTTGTATGAACATTTTTATTTTGAAATAAGAATCACATGATCATTGTTTGCACTTTATATTTATTATATGTGTGCATATTGTCTAATATTTTACATTGTAGATAACATGGTGCTTGGTGTGGCACAGAAGATCATGTTATCAGTCCCTTGTAGAATATAAGTAGAGGCTCACAACCAAGATGGTTTTGGACAAACCATTGGCATGGTTGTAGTGTAGCTTGGTATTGTTTTGTCTTGAACATAGAGTTACACTAGTACACTTAGGTGTATTGAGCAGGACCGACATAGAGGTGATTCAATTTATTGCTGACTACATAATTGAATCGGACCTCGGATATTATGTTGTACATGCTCTTAATCCCGATATAATAACGAGCATATGTACTTAGTATTTATTTCTTTGATTTACCAAAGGGTGAGATTTAGATAGATTAAATCAATATGCCCGGTAAGTTGGGAAATGATATTATTTACATGGTGTGTCGTTGATTATAGGAGGAAATCGTGCCCTATATATTAGGTTGATGATGTCCCCTTGAGGAGCTCATAAGGTTCATCATGTAAACCCTACAGGTTGACTTAGTCAACATGATGATAAGGTTGAGTGGTGCTACTCGAGGAGTTAGATGTTAATTAATTGATGGTCAGTAAATCAATTAATTGACGGACATTCTATATCTTAAACATGGGGAGATGGATGTACAAATAATATATGGAACCCATATTATCATATGGGGGTTGGTGAGGTAATTCAATGATGATCCTCTAGTGGAATGGAACATCATTGATGGATCAAGTTTGTGTGGTTCTGATCCATCGGGTGGCTAAGATCCAACTCCTCCTCATGGTCCCTATTGTAGCCTATTAACACCTCATGAAGCCTAGATCCAATGATGGAAAACAAAACTCTAGATCCGACGGTGGAGATTAAATCCCTAGATCCGACGGTTGGGATGAAACCCTAGATTCGACGGTTGAGATTAAATCCCTAGAACCAATGGAGGAGATTAAACCAAGGCCTAAACCTAACTCTATATATATGGGCTTAGGCTTGGGCGGTAAGGAGAATGAGAAAGAGGAAAACCTAATTGAGATAAGGTGGCTTGGGCGGCAAGAAATAGGAGAAGGCTAGGGTTAGGGTTTAGTCCATGGTGTTGGGCGGCAACAAGGAGAAGGGAGCTTCTTCTTCTTGTTCCCAATGGTGGCCGACACCCTTCTTCCTCCTTCCTCCTTCCTCTTTGGTTTGGCAGGCGCCCAAGCTTCTCCCCTTGATCTATGGCTTGTGGTGGATGAGATGAGGGTTGCTTCCCATGGGCGGCAAGAAATAGGAGGAGGTTAGGGTTAGGGTTTAGTTGTTGGTGTTGGGCGGCAACAAGGAGAGGGAGATTCTTCTTCATTTTCTTTTGATGGCCGACCCCTCTACCTTCTTCCCTCTACCTTGGCTAAAGCTCAATCTATTCTACTTCCCTTCATCCTTAGCCGGAAATTAAGGGGAGCCTAGTTTAGGGTTTGGGCGGCAACAAGGAGAAGGGGTGTTTTCTTTCTTCTTCTCCAAGTGTTGGCCGGCGCCCATGCCCTTGTTGTTTCTCCTTTGGTTGGTTTCCATACTCCATTTTATCTTCCTTGTCCAGCGGCAACATCGAGTTTATTGACTTGGTGGCCGGTTCTAGAAAGGAAGATGAGTTTTATTTTAGGATCTTCCTTTGTTCCTAGTGAACAAGGAAAGGAAGATCGGTGATCTAGGAGGCTTCAACTTTTGGTAGATCGTCGTCCACACGACGTCCAAAAGGAGGGAGGACATACAATAGAAGATCAAGAGGTATAACGAGAGGTATAATCTTGTTTATTTTGATTAATGTTCTTTTGTATTATGTTTATAATTGCTTTTCAATTATATGCATGTTTTGTGTGGATGGTTACTTGCTTGTATTTGTTATGAGCATGTTTACTTTATGTATGTGTTGATTATACATGTCTACATTTGTAGGGAATTCTTTATGCCAAATGGCATATGCGCAACGGAAAAATTAGGATCCTTTCCAAGTGATCCATGCGAAAGCAAACTCGTATAAAATAAATTTCTCTAAACCAAACCTATCTTATAGGAGAGGATTACCTTTGTTGCGTGCCCTTGTTAATCCCGCTTCTTCCTTTTGTTTGTTGGATCTTTAGCACGTTCAAGTGTCCGTGCCTCTATATGTATCCACACGAGCAAGCTCTTGTCTCACAAAAGAAAAACTAGAGGAGCTCTCCTTTACTTCTTGCTAGAGAAGTCCCTAAAGGAGAGGAAGAGAGGGAAAAGGAGAAAGGAAGAAGAAGACTCCTCTTCTTGCTAGCCTACACTCACAAACCCACACAACCAAATCTTCCACCAAGCTCTCTCACAACCACAACAACACTTACATTGGCCGGCCACTTCATGGGGTCTTTTATAGGGTTGGAAAAACCCTTTCACCTCCACACATTCAATGCAATCCATTGCATTGGGACACAAGTTTGGCCGGCCACTTAAGGAGACAAAACCATTTTGTTTCCTTCTACCTTATCTAGCTTAGGTGGCATGCTTATGTGGCATGCTTATGTGGCATTCTTATGTGGCATTCTGTTGGATCGAAAGTGTCGCTAGAGGGGGGGGGGTGAATAGCGATACGATGTCGTTAAAAAACTTTTGCAATAAGTAAAAAGCAAGTAGAGAGTGCACAGCGGAAATATAAAGTAGACAAGATATTTTTACGTGGTTCACAATCTTTCGATTGCTAATCCACGGCCCTAGTGATCCTTGATCACGTACGGAGGGCAATTCACTAAAACCACTCCTCCTCGTTGGAGGTAGGAGCAACGATTACAAAAAGAAATCAAGGCAAAGGGACACTCCCCCTTTCCTTGTTACGATTAAAGCACAAAGACAATTTAAAGAAGTAGAACTTAAATAAATATACCGACAACTCTTATAAGTAGAAGATGTAGCTTTCGTTGTCGGCGGCACTTCGTCGTAGCAAATGTGAGTAGTAGTAGCGGCGTTACGACGGCGTGTTGAGAGCTCTTGAATTCTTGTAATTTGCTTGGCTTGAACATGTCTATTTATGGATATTGATCTATGAATTTAGACATAGGTAGTGTCCAAGGTGAGGTTCTTATCCCCCAAGACTTGTTCATCCACATCCTTTGCGCCAACTCAAGGATGAGGTGTTTCATCCAACCACCTTGTGCCACCTCCAACCTTCTTGTGCGCCAACTCAAGGATGAGGTGTTTCATCCAACCACCTTGTGCCACCTCCAACCTCCTTGGGCGCCAACTTGAGGATGAGGTGGTTCATCCAACCACCTTGTGCCACCTCCAACCTCCTTGGGCGCCAACTTGAGGATGAGGTGTTTCATCCAACCACCTTGTGCCACCTCCAACCTCCTTGGGCGCCAACTTGTTGGAGCCATTCAACTTGTGCCACATCATGGGAGCCAACCATCTTGTGCCAACTCACCTTATTTTGGGCGTCCACCACAAGGAAGCTTGGTGATGGTTTGGATGTCCACCTTGATGCCACATCACCCTTTGTACCAAAACACGAGTCAAGTCCAAATTCACCCCCTTGAAATTCGAGCTCTTCTCGAAATTTGGAACTTGACTAGCAGTTGGATCGTAGTCAAAGGGTTTTGGACCGCAGATACAAGTTAGCTTAAAATATAAAAAATCGATGGTTCTAACCATCGATCTCGACCTAGACCTTCCATTGGAGGTATTGGGTCGGATCTACGCTTAACGACCTTCGCTTTCACACGAGCTTACCTTGTAGCCTCGCTTAGGTCTTCACCCGAGTACCTCGGCTTCCTCCGAAGTCCCTCAAGGCGTTCGACCACCTCGGTTCCCACCGGTGTCGCAGAACCTTCCGCTCAACTTTAGCATTTCGCACACTTAATCGAGCTCGTAAGATAACAAATATACCCTTAACTATTGAGCCTTTTGCCATAATCAAAATACGGTTCGACTTTGGTGCCCATGCACCAACAATCTCCCCCTTTGATTCATGGCAAACCGACACAAAAGTTAAGGAAAAATTAAGCATAACAGTAAGCTAGCATAATGATTAAGCATGAATGAGCTAGCATAAAGATTAAATATGAATGAGCTAGCATAATGATTAGGCATGAATGAGCTAGCATAAAGATTAAATATGAATGAGCTAGCATAAAGATTAAATATGAATGAGCTAGCATAATGATTAAATATGAATGAGCTAGCATAATGATTAAGTATGAATGAGCTAGCATAAAGATTAAGCATGAGTGAGCTAGCATAAAGATTAAGCATGAGTGAGAAATATTATTGTTTCAAGTTCTCCCCTTTGAGGTAACCTACACCTTGACCTAAGGTGAGTTCTTGAAAAATAATTTTTACTCCCCCTTAATAGTTGCTTAAGTAAACGGAATTACTTAATATAAAAGGTAATAATTTTGTTTACTTTCTTCCTTACTTTTGTGACTTTCTCCCCCTTTTGCCTTAACTCAAAAAGTTTGTAAATATATTTTAAGGTTTGTAAGTCCAAGCAAGTTCCCAATATAAATATATATATATATATATATATTTTTTTTTAAAATAATAATAAGCTTGAAAATATGTTCATCTAAAATGTACAACTCCGGTTGGACTTGATTGATATAGAATGATCAATAAGTCTTGAAGGAGTTGATTAATTTTAAATAATTATACTCCATGGTTCATGTCGATGCTTTGAATCTACATCTGGAACTGTGGAGTAAGGTCCTAACATCTCACGCCCGTCACGTGGCTAAGTACACAAACACATTAGTCCTATGTGTTGTGAGATGTGTTGGCTCCTTAAATCTATAGGTATATGATTTCTAAGGTAAGACTTAGGCTAATTTCATAAAAAGAAGCAAAAGTAGAGTACATATATAGAAAAATTTAAATCCTACTCTATTACGCACATACCTAACTTTCGTCTTAATAAACTAAATTCGGCTTCGGGTAGTGGTTTGGTGAAGATGTCCGCTAGGTTTGATTTGGACTCAACATACTCTAGTTGTATAGTTCCATTAGTTACATGTTCCCTAATGAAGTGGTGTTTAACTTCTATATGTTTTGTCCTAGAATGACATATTGGATTTTTAGTTAAATTAATTGAACTAATGTTATCTATGTAGGTTTTAATGTTGTTAAAGATTAAGCTAAAGTCTTGGAGAGTGTGCTTCATCCACGGGAGCCTGAGAGACACACTCACCCATCGCAACGTATTCGGCCGGTGGTAGATAAGGCAAGCACAATCTGCTTCCTCTTGCACTGACTTACTAGACTCGGTAGGATTTGACAACAACCACTTGTGCTCTTTCTATCGAGTTTACTCTACCGGCATAGTCGAGTCGGAGTAGCCGATTAGATTAAACTCGGTAGATCTAGGGTACCAAATACCTACGTTTAGCGTGCCCTTTAGATATCTAAGGATACGCTTGACTAGGGTTAGGTGAGACTCCTTGGCACAGGTTTGTAACCTTGCGCACATACTTACCGCGAATAAAATGTCGGGTCGGCTCGCGGTTAAGTATAGGAGACTTCCTTCTACATCTTCGTTTATATTAACATTAGTTGCCATAGGTGTATTGATTATTTTAGCATCTTGCATTCCAAATCGATTTATTAAGTCCTTAGTATATTTTTGTTGATGTAAATATATTCCATCTTTAGTTTGTTTAATTTGTAAACCTAAGAAAAAACTTAACTCTCCCACTAAATTCATTTCAAATTCACTTTCCATAAGTGAGATGAATTCGTTTAGCAGGATCGAGTTGGTAGTTCCAAAAATTATATCATCTACATAGATTTGGGCTATAAAGATTTCTTTTCCTACGGTTTTAACGAATAAGGTTGGGTCGACTAAACCTTGGTTGAATCCTTTGGACTTAAGATAGATCGAAGCCTTCGTACCAAGCTCTTGGGGCTTGTTTGAGTCCATATAGGGCTTTCTTAAGTCTAAGGACATGGTCAGTTTATCTAGATTTTCGAATCCGGAGGTTGGTAGCGTAAACTTCTTCCTTAATGTATCCATTCAAAAATGCTGACTTGACATCCATTTGAACCAATTTAAAACCTCGATGTGCGGCATATGCTAACAACATTCGGATGGACTCTAGTCAGCTCACGAGGCGTAGGTCTCATCGTAATCTAAACCTTCGACTTGACTAAACCCTTTTGCGACTAACCTAGCTTTATTTCTAACTACTTCACCTTTATCATCAAGTTTATTTCGAAATACCCACCTTGTTCCAATAGTTTTGGGTTCGATTTTGGAAATTAACGAGATTTGACTAAGGTTTCGATATGAAGCTCTAGTTCGAACCCCTAAATTTGGATCACCTATAACTTGATTGATAGGATGATTTGTTTGAGTCTTAGTGTGACTCGGGTTAGGGTCATCTATCACTTGGTCGATAGGATGACTTGGGTGAGTTCTAGTTTGACTTGGGTTAGAGTCATCTATCACTTGGTCGATAGGATGACTTGGGTTAGGACGAGATTCAAGTTCAAGATCAGAGTCGGGTTCGCTATAAGTTGATTTGCTAGTTGGTTTTGTTAAGGATTGAACGGGTTCGTGTCCTTCGTCGAAAACTATATTAATGGTTTCTTCGACTCTAAGAGTGTCGTGATTGTATACCCTATAAGCTCTCATCGGTGGTTGAGTATCCTAGAAAGGTTCCAGTAGAGGTTTTGGATTTGAATTTCCCTAGGTAATCCTTAGTGTTTAAGATATGTACCTTGCATCCAAATACCCTAAAGTATTTGATGTTCGGTATTTTATCGTGATAAATCTCGTACGAGGACTTTTGGTGCCTCTTTACCATAAGGATCCTATTTTGGACATAGCAAGACGTACTAACGGCCTCTGCCCAAAATCTATCGGGTAGGTTATACTCGTTTAACATTGTCCTAGCGGCTTCTTGTAGGGTTCTATTTTTCCGTTCGACTAACCCATTTTGTTGTGGGGTTCTAGGACATGAAAACTCATGGTGGTATCCGTTTAGGTTACAGAAATCTGTAAACCTGTGGTTTTCGAATTCACCACCATGATCGCTTCTAAGTCTTTTAATCTTAAGGTTCTTTTGATTTTCGATTAACCTACAAAGATTGATTAGTTGGTCTAGGGTATCATTTTTATGTTTGATAAACCTAACCCAAGTAAATCTAGAATAGTCGTCAATTATGACTAAGCAAAATTGACTACCATTGAGTGACTTAGCTCCATGTGAATCAAATAGATCAATGTGTAGGAGCTCAAGAACACTTTTGGTTCGTTCTTGATTAGTTAATTGATGTTGTGTCCTAGATTGTTTACCTTGTTGACAAGCATTACATATTTTATTATCCAAGTTGTTTAGTTTAGGCAAACCTATAACCAAGCCACTCTGACTCATCTTGTGGACGAGTCTTGGGTGCGAGTGTCCGAGTCTTCGGTGCCATAACCAAGATTCCTCTTGCTGTGTCATAAGACACTTGGTTGAGGAGTTGGGTAAATTTATTGTGTAGATGTTGCTACTCCTAGTTCCTTTAAGTATTATTTTAGATGTTGCATTTATTTTGATTACGCATTCATTTTCTAGAAATATGACCTTATAATTGTTATCACACAATTGGCTTACACTAAGTAGATTATATTGAAAGTTTTCTACTAATAAGACATTTTGAATTGTAAAGTTAGAGTTGAGCTCAATATCACCTGATCCGATGATTTTGAGCTTGCCGTTATTTCCGAAGGCTACCGATCCTTGTCGTTTGAATCGTAACCCGAAAATTTGAGTTGATCCCGGTCATGTGTCGAGCAACCAGCATCGCCCAACATCCATTGATCCTACACATAAGGTAGTTGGATCGGATATTGGAATTACTAAAGGGTTGTTTGTAAGTTTTTAAACCTAAATCATCTCACCAATATCTACATGATCAAAACATGTTATTCCTATGTGTTATTGTGAGATGACTATCAATTTTACTTGATTAATTTTAATGAATTTAAATTAACCAACATTAGGTTAGATTCGGATTTAGTCTAAGCTCATCAAGTAATCTTTTCAAGAGATTAGCTTCCAGGTCGTGGCGAGGCACAGAGGCCTTCTTTGATCGGAACAACGACCACTTCCTTAGACAAAGCTAATTTCAAGAAATTGATAACTCGACTTACTTGAGACTACGTCTTGGTCTAACTAGTTATTTTTGAAAAGAGGCTCCCCGAGGCTCAATCTTTTCGTAGGATTTTAGTTGGTTTATTTTTGAAAAGAGGCTTCCCGAGGCTCAATCTTTTCGCAGGATTTTAGTTGGTTATGAGTCCTATCTAACCATTCTAAAAATAAAGGAAAAACTAAGCATGCAATTTCTAAGACTTAACAAAAATACATTTTGTATTGGCTCCCCTGGACCATTGAATCGAGTGGGTCTATTCACATAGTGAATTTGGTCCTTGGGAACCCAATACATGTTAGATCCTAAAGTTGAAATCAAAGTGGTCTTAGGGACCCATGCTTGGACATTTTTCTTATGTTGGTTTACTATAGACATATATGACTTATTGGTTGTATTTGAGTTAAACCCGAGTCCAGCCTTGTTGTACACGACCCTTTGTGATCCAAGTAAGAGGTCAAGTCCCTTGGATCCCAAAGTGAACCTTTCCAACGTGTTCCTAAGGTCTTCGACTTGTGTTTTCAAAAGCGAGTTCTCAACTTCAAGCTTTTCAACTTGAGTTGAGTCCTCCTCTTGAATACGAGTAGTCGAAGAGGTTAGGGAGACCTCATGTTTGAGAAGGTTAACCTCCTCAATTAGGGTCTCGACCTTGGACTCGGACTTAGCTAGTTTCTTATTTAAAAATTTAATTGCACCATACAAAGTATTAAGTAACGACCGACTTACCCTTAATGATTCTTTTGAACCGGATACGGATCCGTGGCTTGTCTTGAATGGAAGCTCATCATCGGATTCGGACTCGGACTCTTCTTGGTTTTAGTCGTGCTCCTTGGATATCGTCTTCTTCCTCCGACAACTCCTCCCAAGTAGCGTTTAGCGCTTTCTTGGTCTTTGATGCGTTATTCTTTAGCTTTGGGCACTCGGACTTGATGTGACCAACCTCCTCATAGCATCTAAAATTAGAAGTATTTGAATTAGGTTTAGGCTTACCTTGAGTTGTTGGTCGTTTTCGTCTCTTGATCATCTTCGAACTAGATTGACTAGTTCGGATTCTATTCGAGTCTACTTCCGATTCGGACTAAATCTTCTTCCTTCGGGTGGCTTGCTTGCGGGCTTCTTCTTCTTGGAACCTCGCAACTAATGCAATACTCTTCTCGGCTGGACCACGTTAGTTTGCTCATGTAATTCAAGTTCAAACAATTCGTCTAACCTAATTTTAGAAAGGTCCTTGGAGACCTTGTAGGCATCGACCATGGATGCCCACAAGGTGGTCCTAGGAAACGAGTTAAGAGAATACGATAAGGTCGCGATTCTCGACCTTTTGTCCGATGGCATGGAGTTGGTTGTGATGTCTTGGATACGAGCATGTAGTTGAGTTGCGGTCTCGTTTTCCTGCATTTTCAAGTTATACAATTTATTTAAAAGTAAATCTCTTTTACATACCTTCGTGTGTCGGTGCCTTCGTGTAGTTCCACTAGCTTGGTCCATAAGTCCTTTGCACTAATGAAGGGGCCGACGCGGTTGAGCTCTTCCTTGACAACCCACATTGCAAGATTTGAGTTGCCTTGGCATCGACTTCTACTTGTTTTCATGGAATTTGACCATTGATCGTAACCCAAAGATTCACCATCTTCATTAATAGGAAGTGTGAAACCGGTTTGGATTACGATCCACATCTCGATTTGGGTTTTAAGAAAGCATTCCATCCGACCCTTCCAATAACGAAAGTCATTACGCTTGTAAAGCGGGTCGAGTGTGCTAAACCCTTCGAGATGGGCCATTTAAAAACAAGAAGAAGAACGATTTAAAAGAATCTTGCAAAACACACCGGAAAGAATATTCCAAGACTTTTCTTGGATTAGTAGATCTTGAGAAGTAAAAAGATATATAAAATGTAACTTGCAAAAGAAATAAACAATCAAATGCGAATGTCGCTTGAAGTTCCGGAGGACAACCTTACTCGGGATCTAACCCGAAGGACAACCTTATCCGGATCCTAAAGCCTCTAATGCAATTCTATATGTAGGAGAAGATAAGCAAGTGAAATAATTATACGAAAACAGAAATAAATAAATAAAAAATCTGTAAAAAAAGAAAAACAAAGCTAGATCGTGGTTTCACCAATCTTAGCGCCTTACTGATACCAATTGTTGGATCGAAAGTGTCGCCAGAGGGGGTGAATAGCGATACGATGTCGTTAAAAACTTTGCAATAAGTAAAAGCAAGTAGAGAGTGCACATGAAATATAAAGTAGACAAGATATTTTTACGTGGTTCACAATCTTCGATTGTTAATCCACGGCCCTAGTGATCCTTGATCACGCACGAGGGCAATTCACTAAAACCACCTCCTCGCTGGAGGTAGGAGCAACGACATAAAGAAATCAAGGCAAAGGGACACTCTTCCTTGTTACGATTAAAGCACAAAGACAATTTAAAGAAGTAGAACTTAAATAAATATACCGACAACTCTTATAAGTAAGATGTAGCTTTGTCGGCGACTTCGTCAGAGCAAATGTGAGTAGTAGTAGCAGCTACGACGGCGTGTTGAGAGCTCTTGAATTCTTGTAATTTGCTTGGCTTGAACATGTCTATTTATGGATATTGATCTATGAATTTAGACATAGGTAGTGTCCAAGGTGAGGTTCTTATCCCCCAAGACTTGTTCATCCACATCCTTTGCGCCAACTCAAGGATGAGGTGTTTCATCCAACCACCTTGTGCCACCTCCAACCTTCTTGTGCGCCAACTCAAGGATGAGGTGTTTCATCCAACCACCTTGTGCCACCTCCAACCTCCTTGGGCGCCAACTCAAGGATGAGGTGTTTCATCCAACCACCTTGTGCCACCTCCAACCTCCTTGGGCGCCAACTTGAGGATGAGGTGTTTCATCCAACCACCTTGTGCCACCTCCAACCTCCTTGGGCGCCAACTTGTTGGAGCCATTCAACTTGTGCCACATCATGGGAGCCAACCATCTAGTGCCAACTCACCTTATTTTGGGCGTCCACCACAAGGAAGCTTGGTGATGGTTTGGATGTCCACCTTGATGCCACATCACCCTTTGTACCAAAACACGAGTCAAGTCCAAATTCACCCCCTTGAAATTCGAGCCTTCTTCTCGAGGTCGAACTTGACTAGCAGCTGACTGTAGTCAAAGGGTTTTGGACCCAGCACAAGTTAGCTTAAAATATAAAGTACGATGGTTCTAACCATCCGATCTCGACCTAGACCTTCCATTGGAGGTATTGGGCCTGATCTACGCTTAACGACCTTGCTTCGCTTTCACACGAGCTTACCTTTGTAGCCTCGCTCGCCTTCACCCGAGTACTGCTTCCTCCAAGTCCTCTCAAGGCCGTTCGACCACCCTTGCCCCACCGGTGTCGCAGACCTTCCGCTCAACTTTAGCATTTCTGCACACTTAATTGAGCTCGTAAGATAACAAATATACCCTTAACTATTGAGCCTTTTGCCATAATCAAAATACCGGTTCGACTTTGGTGCCCACTGCACCAACACATTCATGCATGTTGAATTAATCTTATTAATTCAATTAAGCTTATGTTATCATGTTGAATTAATCTTATTAATTCAATCATATTGAATTAATCTTATTAATTCAATTAAGCTTATGTTATCATATTGAATTAATCTTATTAAATCAATAAGGTAACATATTGAATTAATCTCATTAAATCAATTAGCTAAAATTCTCATTAAGCTTAAAGTCCAAAAACCATTTTCAGACTTGCTTATTCCCAAATTATTCTAGTCAAACTAGAATACTCTAATTCTCTAATTATCATGCTCTTGTGTGACTATAGGCTCTCATAACGCTGGCAAAGGGATCCTAAACTCTTTAGATACACAAGCAATGAGCGATCTAGCAATACATCATTGCTACCTAAGTTACGAGATAAGTCAAGATCCGACTAACCTTCCGTGACTACTATAATATATGACCGTGTCCTTCTATCCTTGATATCGACGATCAATGAGGCATAGATCGGTCATCCTCGATCAATCTATGTGTTTCTTGATCCCCGAGTAAACTAACTCAAACAAATGAGCTCAATATCTCATATTGACTCATTCGAGCATGGCCATGCTTTAGTAGTTCTACTCAATCAAGGGGCCCACCGATATCACTCGGCTATATGAGAGGGATAGATCCCATCTACATCACTCACATCCTCCGCATAATTTGTTATATACCCAAGAATCGCTTTATGGTCCACCTCATGTGACGCTCGACGATACCAAAGTACATAACTCCTATGTAGGGAACCGAGTGACTTCGTGTCCGAGGACTATTCATACCAATAGTCACATGAGAAAGTTTATGACACTCATATACGATCCATGAAACTTTCTCATGGTGGGTCACTCAAGATATATTCTCTAATATATACCCATGTGTCAACTTGATATCATATATCCATGACTTGTGAGATCAAGTCATCAATCGACCTACATGTTAGTCTTTATGTATTAATATTGCCCTTGCATATTAATACTTGACTAGAACATTTAGAAAGTGTTCTCATACCTCTCATAATCAATTCGCCAATCGATGTCAGAGATAAGAACCTACTTTTCTAGGGCATTACTATATATTTAATTTAGGCACAAGCAAGACTTAAATATAATAATCAACTTTGCCTTTATAGAATATGATACAAAATGTTCCCTATTCAACCATCACATGATTGGTTCTAGGGCTATAACTAACAATCTCCCACTAGCACTAGTACCAATCACTATGATATCTAATACCTAGTGACCTAGTGTGACCATCATGCTTCCTCGTACAAAGCCTTGGTCAATGGATCTGCGATGTTAGCTTCGCTTGATGCATATCCTCACATCTCCTCTATCGATGATCTCTCGAATGAGATGGAAGCGCCAAAGTATGTGTTTGGTCCCCGATGTGATCGAGGTTCCTTAGCTCGCGTAATAGCCCCATTGTTGTCACAATAGAGGTCTATTGATCCGCAATGCTAGGAACTACCCCAAGTTCATCGATGAACTTACGAGCCAAACACCTCCTTCACGCATCGATGCAAAGAATATACTCCTTCGTAGAATCAAGAATCGTGGTCCTCGCTTTGAACTCTTCCAAACTCACGGCTCCACCATTCGTGCAAAACACGACTCGATCGATCTATAATCATCCTTGTCTGCTTGGAAGCTTGCATCATCAGTAACCCTTTACATTAGCTTCTCATTGCCTCCAAATATCGTGAAATATTCTTTCGCTCTTCGTAAGTATTTAAGAATATTTTCGATCGCCATCTAGTGACTTTCACCGATCCGATCGGTATCTACTCATGCTCAAAGCATACGAGACGCCGTGACGAGAGTACAAAGCATGGCGTATATGATAGACCCTATGGCGCGATAAGGGATCTTATCCATGCGATCTCTTTCCTCCTTAGAAGAGGGACATTGAGTCTTCGAAAGACTCACACCATGTGATAAAGGCAGAAATCCTTTCTTGGAATTTTGCATAGCAAAACGATCTAGCACTTTATCAATGTATGTACTCTGACTTAGGCCAAGTAATCTTTAGATCTATCTCTATAGATCTTGATGCCTAGAATATAGGCAAACTTCACCTAAGTCTTTCATCGAGAAACAATTCCTAACCACATCTTCACAGATCGGAGTGAGGGAATATCATTTCGATGAGAAGTATATCATCTACATACAAGATAAGAAATACAACTGTGCTCCCACTATTTCTCTTGTAGACACAAGGTTCATCTTCATTCTTGATGAAACCAAACTCTTTGATTGCATCATCGAATCGAAGATTCCAGCTTCGAGAGGCTTGCTTTAGTCCATAAATGGACCTTTGCGCTTGCATACCTTTCAGATGCTTTGGATCTTCAAAACCCTCGTGTGTCATGTACACATCCTCGAGTAGCTTTCCATTCGTAAAAGCGGTTTGACATCCATCCGCCAGATCTCATAATCGTGGTAGGTCATAATAGCAAGTATGATCCGAATGGATTTAAGCATCGCAATCGGGTGAAAAGGTTTCATCATAGTCAATACCATGAATTTGTTTGAACTCCTTTAGCCACCAATCTACCTTTATAGGTATGCTTATTACCATCCATGTCGCTTTACTTTAAAGACCCACTTACACCCAATGAGTTTTACCCTTCGTGGATCAACCAAGGTCCATACTTGGTTAGTGTACATGGATTCCATTTCGATCTCATGGCCTCTAGCCATTTCTAACTGGGCTCATCATAGCTTCTTGATAGGATGTAGGCTCGCCAAGATCGACAAGCAATACATCACCATTGTCACTACCAAGAGAAAAGAATATCTCTCGGGTTGACGACGGATCTGATCTCACGAAGAGGTTGGTCTACTTGAACAGTGTTTGTTCCACAACTCTTTGGGCAACAATTTCTCATCCACAACACTTTGTGGTTCCTGCTCATTTTCCATCGAAGCCTTAGTGTTATCGTCATCTTGAACTTCTTCAAGATGAATTTTACTCCCACTAGTTTTTCTAGAAATAAATTCTCTTTCTAGAAAGACAAAGATTTCGCAACAAACACCTTGCCAAGTGTGGGATTGTAAAAGTAATATCCCTTAGTTTCCTTGGGATATCCTACAAAATAACACTTATCCGATTTGGGTCCTAGTTTATCCGAGACTTGACGCCTTACATAAGCTTCACAACCCCAAATCTTTATAAAAGACATTTTGGGACTCTTCCCACCCATATCGATATGGTGTCTTTTCTACGGCTTTTGATGGGACGCGATTAATGTGAAAGCGATCGTCTAGAGCTAGTCCCCAAAAGGAAGTAGGTAGATCACCTGCTCATCATTGATCGTACCATATCTAATAGAGTACGATTTCTCCTCGGATACACCATTCTATTGTGGTGTTCCAGGAGTGAGTTGGGATATTATCCCACACTCACCAGTGATCACGAAACTCGACTAAGGTATTCACCACCTCGATCTGATCGAAGTAGCTTAATACGCTTACCAAGTTGGTTTTGTACTTCATTTTTGAATGCTTTGAACTTTTCAAAGGATTCTGACTTATGTCTCATCAAATATAAGTAGCCAAATCTACTCATATCATCAGTGAAAGTAATAAAGTACTTATAGCCTCCTCGCTTCCGATTGAAAGGCCCACATACATCAGTATGTATGAGTCCTAACAAGTCTGTCGCTCTCTCTCCATGTCCACTAAATGGAGTTTTAGTCATCTTTCCTAAAAGACAAGATTCGCATACCTCATATGATTCAAAATCAAATGAGTCCAATAATTCATCTTTATGGAGTTGGGATATGGGTTTTTCATTTATGTGACCTACAAGCGTGATGGAGATATGTTTGGTTCGAATCATTCGATTTGAACCGCTTGGTATTTACGTTATAAATTGGGTTTTCTAAATCTAGAACATAGAGACCATTCATAAGTGGTGCATTACAATAGAACATTTCATTCAAATAAATGGAACAACATTTGTCCTTTATTATAAAAGAAAAGTTTTTCTTGTCTAAACAAGATACAGAAATTATGTTCTTTGTCAATGCAGGTACATATAAGCACTCCTCTAGTTCTAAGATAAGCCCAGTGGGCAAAGACAAAGAATATGTTCCTACAACTACATCAGCAACTTTTGCGCCATTGCCTACTCGTAGGTCTACTTCACCTTTTGCCATTTGTCTACTATTTCTCAGTCCCTGCACATTATTACAAATGTGAGATGCACATCCGGTATCTAATACCCATGTAGAAGAAATAGATAGATTAACGGTGCTTCCATCGGCTATGTCATGCTAACGGTGTCTACACCGCTAAGGCACATTGGACTTACGCCGCCAAGACTCCGCTTGGACTTTACGCCGCCAACCATTGGACTTATGCTGCCAAGACTCCCGCTTGGACTTTACGCAGCCAATATCAAACCCCTTGGACTTCTCATGCCAAGACTCAAGCTTGGACTTTCCCTTGCCAACCCATGTTGGACTTCTCAAATGCCAAGACCATGCTTGGACTTTCCCTTGCCAACCAATGTTGGACTTTTACATTGCCAAGACCCATGCTTGGACTTTTCATGTGCCAAGTGTCCCACTTGGACTTTCCATGCCAAGTACTCAAGACTTGGACTTTACCAAATGCCAAGTGTCCCACTTGGACTTTCCATGCCAAGTATCCAAGACTTGGACTTTCCCATAACAATTACATTGTCATATGTTTTTGTCGAACATCAAAATATCACTCGAGTCAAACTCGAGTCCTGGTCAATCGTGACCTGGGCCGATTGCACCAACAATCTCCCCCTTTTTGATGTTTGACAAAAACCAAACAAATCATTGAGTTAGAACACTAACTCAAATCCCTTACCAATTATCCCAAATTGGTAATCTTAAACATTCTCCAAATGTTCTCCCCCAAACATTCTCCCCCTTTTTGACTAACATCAAAAAGGTCTTCTCTCCAAGGAGGTCAATGTCTCATGTTCCAATGAGATCTTACAATCTCCCCCTTGGTCTAAAAATATCTAGGATGTCTACCATCTTCCAAGTGATAAGTCCCATATCACTCAAGAGAGGCAATCCTATTCACTCTGCCAATTTCCAAATTGGGTATCAAGAGCCCATCAATTTTCCCAATTGATGATACTTTCCCAATAACCTCTCCTCTTCAAGGAGAAAAACACATCCATCATCCCAAGATGGATACCTCCCCCTAAAGGCTTGCTCCCCCTTGACCATTGCACCAACAATGTCCTTGGGAAGTCCCTAAGCCAGTAGGAACTTAAGCCATCAAAATGAAGGTTAGAAATTCAACATTGAACTTCCCAACACCTTAAAATTGATACAAACCCTAAACACCTCTCCTAATCCATATCCAATGGATTTTCACCCTTCATCATGCTTCCCAAAGCATATCCTAGGGTTAGGAGTGGTTAGAGACCTTAATCGCAGCTGAAATCGGGTTAAACAACCTTGGTTACCCCGAAATTAGGCTATTAGTCGAATGATTTAGAAATCAATGATCGACACCTGTAAGCCGATCGACATCAAAATCTCAATTTTCGCCATTTAAATCGAAATGAGTTTTGGAAAATCATAACTAATTATACGTATATCGAAAAATCACAAAATTTGATACGTATAATACTTGTGACCAATACAATGGGTGAAAAATATTTTACCCATAAAATAGCGAAATTGATACAAAATTCAAAAGTGACTAAAAACTTTAAAGTTTAAGCTCACTTTGTATCAATCTCATCAATGGTGATTGCTATCAAGAGATAGACTTCACCAAGATTTTTCAAAATGATTTTAAAATATTTTCAAAACCTTATTTTGGATCATATTCCTTGGGCTCTATGCACATGACTTATACACAAGCTTTCCCAATGATCCATATGTTGAGTTAAAATGAGTTTGGGTTCAACTAGATGCAAAAACTATGCACCTTGAACTTAACTCATATCCTAGCATCTCACATGTATCTAGGGTGTAAATACACATACATGTCAATTGGATGTGAGATGTGGATTTTGGTTCATTTAATCTAGGGTTTCATGCATTTCCTAAGCAACCCTACTTGATTCCCTTATAAATGGGACTTCAAGTCATGTCATAGTCCTTATATCAATTTTAATCAATTAAATGCATGAAATGATCATGACATAATAATAGCAATAATTAAGCATGACCAATGATCATGATGTCATGGTATAATATGAAATCTAAAAACACATGACATTTATCCTTAATCCCTAAGCATACTCATGACATATAAATGATAGAACATAAACATGATGTCATGTCATGACATATGGCAAACAAATCATGGCAAGTAAAAAGTATAGGTATAAGTATACCTAAATTTTAATATTAATTGTCATTTGATATAATTAATTATATTTTGCCATATTATCACTAATCTTCCTAATGTGCCAAAAACCCAAAATAGCAAACTAATCTCTAAAACTAAATTGTGCCAATTTAATCATTTTATCAAACTTCTCAAATAATATTGGCACATCCTAAAATCTTTTGGGATTAAAGCTCAAATGTATTTTCAAGGTAACCATAATCTTGAAAATATCCTAAAGTGCCACCTTTACCATGGTTGAGTTAACTACTCATCCAATCAAGGTTGACACACCCTAAACCCACCTAGCGTAAATCAATCACGCTCTTAGGAACCCAAAATCGATTTGAGCTCCTAGGGTTAATTAGGTATTCCTTAGGGATAACCTCCCTAGATACCTTCCTAATGACCCTCCTAGGCTTGTTAGCCTTGGTCATTTGGGTCTTACCTAAGTTGACTCTAGGGGTAACTCCTCTTGCAACCTTCTTAGTGGCCACCCTAGAGGCACAACCTTTGGTCAACCTTAGGGATGACTTCCCTATTGACCTTGGTCTTCCTAGACCTAGTTTGTGTTCCATAGTCAAATGGAACACTATGATAAGCCACCTTGATTGCCCTTGGTTGACTTTTGATTCTTAGGTCCTAAGTGTTGACTTTGAGATTTGGACCTAGACTTTTGATCATTTGACCCTTTAAATTGGTTTTGTATATTCCTAAGGGTCTTTTCTAGTTTTTCAAGTCTTGACCTCAAGACTTGATTTTCCTTTTCTAATTGCCCAATTTTTGAGTTTTGATTTAAACCATGAGCATTGTCCTTTCTAGGCATATGCCTAGTCCATTTAGGGTTAAAACCTAAGTGTTCTTGTATTTTCCTAATAGATTCCTTAGGTAAGGTTTTTCTAGGGACATTAGTCCCAAATTTTTCCTTATTTCTTACATGGGCTCTCTTAGCTCCTAAACAAAATTCCTTACTTCTATCATGCTCTTTATGATAAATAGCAAGACTATTGAAATTATTCCTAGCATGCTTTTGACTATAAGAATTAGAAAGAGTATTACTAAAATATACCTTAGGGTTAGCCTTAGCTCCCCCTACATGTGATGCTCCTTCTTACCTCTTCTTCTTCCCCCTAGGGCATTGACTCCGATAATGCCCCTTTGAGTTGCACTTGAAGTATATGATATGCTCCTTACTCTTGATATTTGGGGAACCGACATCCTTGATCTTTGGCGCCAGTGGAGATTTTCTTACTCTCTTTGGACATTTGCTCTTGTAATGCCCACTTTCCCTACACTCAAAGCAAATTATATGATTTTTATTTAAACTTAAATTGCTTGAGTCACCTAGTTCGGTGGAAGGTGCCGGAGTTGTATTTTGAGCTTCTTCATCTTGATCGGATGTTGAAGCTTCTTCTTGTTGCTCCGGTATGGAAGTTCTCTCCTCCCCCTCAATCCTTGAGGTGGAGGTGTCTTCCACTTCTTCTTCCACCGATCCGGATGTTGATTCCTTACTTTCTTGTGAGGATGATGAAGCTTCCTCTTCGGTCTCCTCCTCTTCCAAGTCTTCTTGGACCGATTCGGGATTGTCGTAGAACTTGACCAACTTGTTCCACAACTCCTTGGCATCCTTATAGCTTTCTAATCTAGACAAAATGTTGTTAGGTATCAAATTAATCAACATTTTTGTTACCTTAATGGTTGTCTTGAATTTTTGGCGTTGCTCCTCGGTCCATCGCTTCATTTTGAGGATTTCGCCGTTCTCTCCTCTCGGAGCATCAAAACCTATAATCACGGCAAACCAATTTTCTATATTCGTCATTAGAAAATATTCCATTCTACCTTTCCAATACGCGAAATGTTCGCGGTCGAAGGAAGGCGGAACGTTGATGTCGTCACCCAATCTATCCTTGAATTCCATCTTGTTCCTCTAGCATCTTGACTCCGGGTTGTTAATCCGTAGAAGAGCCCCGGGCTCTGATACCACTTGTTAGGATCTTTCTAATGGCTAGAGGGGGGGGGGTGAATAGCGCGTGTTCGTTTGTTGATGGAATTCGATCGTGATCGTCTCTACAATTTCGTTAGTACGCAGCGGAAAAAAAAAATACAATAACAAAATAAACAATCACACATGAACACAATTGTTTAATGTGGTTCGGAATCGCACGGTTCCTACTCCACGGATCGGGTTCGTACGAACCCTAGCGATGCCAATCACATACCACTATAAAACACTCCTTCTCGACACAAGTCGGAGGCGGAGAAACCCCTTACAAACTACTCTTACAACAATAAGAGATGAATACAAGCAATATACAATAATACAATGCAAAACTAGTAAAGAAAACAACTTTACAAATGCCTTTGATTGCTTGATCTTTGATTGCCTTGAACTAGCTTTGAAGGACTGGAAAGCACCAACTTCCCCCTTCAATTTCGCCCAAGAAAATCGCTGCCAAATTCCTCCATCACGAGCTCCTTATAAAGCTTCAACCTGTGCTGGAAAAAGTCGATCAGTCGACTGCTCGGGACCATCAGTTGACTGATGTCACTGTTGTCGTGAGATAATGGCTAGATCCATGCTGGATAAGTCCAACGGATCTACCATCAGTCGACTGATCAAACCCATCAGTCGACTGATGGTGTCCTCACTCGACTGCTGGTCCCAGCGATCGAGTGAGACTACACTCTGTGGCCGAATTCGAGCACCGCCAATCGATATGCAATCGATCGCCGAGCCATCGATCGACTACCATCCTCGGCGGTTGGCTGCTAGGCTACTTCCCGCAATCAAATCTAGTTGACTCAAATCGTTGATCGCCACATGACACCGGGCCGATCGACACACCTCAAACATGAGGTTTTATCCCAAGTATGGTGCCCCCATACTTGCTAGACCACCCTCAGCCTAGACCTAAGCCTTCTAGCCACCTCCATCAGCCTCACGCCTCTCGGATCCCTCCAAGTCATCCATGACTTGTTCATCCATCGCATTAGCCTTCGGGTGCTTCCATCGGCTATGTCATGCTAACGGTGTCTACACCGCTAAGGCACATTGGACTTATGCCGCTAAGACTCCGCTTGGACTTTATGCCGCCAACCATTGGACTTATGTTGCCAAGACTCCCGCTTGGACTTTACGCAGCCAATATTAAACCCATTGGACTTCTCATGCCAAGACTCAAGCTTGGACTTTCCCTTGCCAACCCATGTTGGACTTCTCAAATGCCAAGACCATGCTTGGACTTTCCCTTGCCAACCAATGTTGGACTTTTACATTGCCAAGACCCATGCTTGGACTTTTCATGTGCCAAGTGTCCCACTTGGACTTTCCATGCCAAGTACTCAAGACTTGGACTTTACCAAATGCCAAGTGTCCCACTTGGACTTTCCATGCCAAGTACCCAAGACTTGGACTTTCCCATAACAATTACATTGTCATATGTTTTTGTCGAACATCAAAACATCACTCGAGTCAAACTCGAGTCCTGGTCAATCGTGACCTGGGCCGATTGCACCAACAGGAAATTGGAGCATCCTCAACTCCGGAGCAACAAGAAGAAGTTTCGACATCCGGTCAAGATGAAGAAGCTCTAATTCCGGCACCTACCACCGCCATAGGTAACTCAAACACCGTAATTCAAAATAAAAATAATATTATGTGTTTTGAGTGTAGGGAATTTGGGCACTATAAGAGCAAGTGCCCAAAGAAGGTAAAGAAAGTTCCTCCGACACCAAAAGTCAAGGATGTCGGTTCCCCAACCATCAAAAGCAAAGAACACATTATTTGCTTCAAATGCCGACTATCGGGACACTACCGGAGTCAATGCTCTATGGGGAAGAAGAAGGGGCAAGAAGGAGCTACACAAGTAGAAGGAGCTTCCAAAGCTAACTCTAAGATATTTTAAAATAAAGTTCCTTATTCAAATAATGTCAAAAAGCATGCTAGGAATTTTAATTCTCTTGCAATTTATGAAAAGCATGCTAATAGGAACAAGTTTTTTTATTTAGGAGCTAAGAATTTTCATTTTGAAAATAAGGAGAAATTTGGGACTAATGTCTCTAAAAATAATTTATCTAAGAACAAACATAGATCAAACAACTCTAGACCAATTATACCTAGGGAATCTATCAAGAAAATAGGAGAACACCTAAGTCTCAACCCTAAATGGACTAGGTATATGCCTAGGAAGTGCCATGCCCAAAAATCTAATCAAGAATCAATTGGGCAATTAGAGTTTGAAAATTAAGCTTTGAGGTCAAGGCTTGAAAAATTGGAAAAGACCCTAAATAAGATACAAAATCAATTTCAAGGGTTTAATGGTCAAAGTCAAGGGTCTAGGACTCAAAGTCAACACCTAGGACCTAAAGGACAAAAGTCAACCAAAGGCAAGCAAGGTTTGAGTCATAAATCTAAGCCTAAGGTGGCTTATCATAGTGTTCCATTTGATTATGGAACACAATCTAGGTCTAGGAAGACCAAGGTCAATAGGGAAGTCATCCCTAGTGTTGACCAATGTTTGTGCCTAGTGGCTAGAGTTTCTAGGAAATCTAGGGTGGCCACTAAGAAGGTTGCAAGGGGAGTTACCCCTAGAGTCAACCTAGGTAAGACCCAAATGACCAAGGCTACCAAGCCTAGGAGGGTTATTAGGAAGGTATCTAGGGAGGTTATCCCTCAGGAATACCTAGTCAACCCTAGGAGCTCAAATAGGTTTTGGGTTCCTAAGAGCGTGATAGATTCACGCTAAATGGGTTAGGGTGTGCCAACTTTAAATGGAAGGGTAGTTAACCTAACCATGGTAAAGGTGACACTTTAGGCCATTTTCAAGGTTATGGTTACCTTGGGAATGTGGTTTAATTTGAATCCTAAAGGTTTTTAGGATGTGCCAATATTAATTATGAAGTTTGATGAAATGATCAAATTGGCACATTTTAGGTTTAGAGGTCATAGTGTGTCATTTTGGGTTTTTGGCACACTAGGGAGAAAAGTGAAAATATGGCAAAATATATTTAATTATATCAACTGACAATTAATATTAAAATTTAGGTATTATATGCCTTTATATCTTACTTGCCATGCCTTGATTTGCCATATGTCATGAGATGACATCATGTTTATTTTCATCATTTGTATGTCATGATCATGTTTAGGATTTAGGATAAATGTCATATTTTTAGATTATATCTTATCCTATGACATCATGATTATGAGCATGTGTTTATTTATATCATCTCTAATGCCATAATCACTCATGCATTTAAGATAATTTGATTAAAATTGAGTTAAGGACAATTGGCATGACTTAGAGTCCCATTTATAAGGGAATCAAGTAGAGTTGCCTTAGAATAGACCTGGCCACGGTCCGGGTCCAGTCCGGGTCCGGGTCGAAACCGTCGGGTTCGGGTTGACAAAATACCGACCCTTAACCGGCCCGCTCGTGGCCGGTTACGGTCCGGGTTGTGGAACCGCAGGTTCTGGTCCGAGTCCGGGTCCGGGTTCGGGTCCGATCCGGTTAATCGCCGTCTTAGTTAAATAAATAAAAAATTAAAGAATGATGTAAATAATTAAAATAAAAAAAATTGCACAATTAAACTTATAAAAACTCTATCAAATATTTCATTATCTCAATAAAAAGTATATTACATCTTGGACTTAAATAAAAAAATCAAATACATTTCAATTTTCATTATATTCAATCAATTTCAGTCGTATTCGGTATTTTCTCCCGTCGTCGTAGTTCCGGATGTTCCTTCTGTTTCGTCTTGGTCTTCTTCGTCACTTTTAATATGTTGGGTTCGACTTGCAGCTTTTGACCAATCATTGAGTAAACATTGCGCTTCCAAATTTTTCGGCCTTAAGCTAGAACGTCTCTCGTCCAATGTATTTCCTCCGATACTAAAAGCTTGTTCCACTGCAACCGTTGAAACTGGACAAACTAGAATTTCTTTTGCCATTATAGATAAGATTGGAAATATTTGAGTTCTTTGCGACCACCATTTTAGAATGTCGAAGCTTTCTTCATCTGCATCACTAAAATCAAAAGAAGTGGTAAAATAATTCTCAAGTTCCTGACTGGAACTTGAGGATCCTCGTGGACGTTTAGTCCGTTGCCTTAATAATAATTGTGCTTTAGTGAGTTTAGAAGTAATAATACTAGTTGTAGTGGATTGATATATTTCATGTTCAATAGTTTGTTCACCATATTTAATGTTATATTCATTATAAATATCATGTAAATGAGTTTTAATATTAAACAAAATCAAAGAAATATTAGGAGCAGTTTCGGTAATAGGGCTTAAAGATTCATAATATAATGCTAACATATCTTGCAAACCATCTAATTTAAGTCTAGGATCTAAAACAAAAGCACATAAAAATATTTCAGGAATGTTTAAGAAATATTTTTTCTATTTTTCTTTCATTACATAAATACATTGAGATAAATAAGTATCATTTGATTGAATATGTTCATTAAAAATACATGCAATATTACAACAGTGTGTTAAAACTAAATGTGAAGTTGGATAATAAACACCTGATAATTGGTCACTAGCATCACTAAATATTTTTAAAATTTCACAAATACTAGTGCATATATTCCATTGATTTGAAAACAAATAAATATCACGTGATTGAACATGTTGATGAAAAAATATACATAATAAATCTTTATATTCAAAAGTAGATAACAACAATTTATAAGTAGAATTCCAACGAGTTGGAACGTCATGTGCAAACCGTTTAGGCTTCATACCATTTATTTTACAAAATTTTCTCCATTCTTTCATAACTTGAGGATGTGTCCATAAATAATGAATTGCACTCCTAATTGGTTGAATATGTGATCCTAAATTTTTAAGTCCATCTTGAACACACAAATTTAAAATGTGACATGTACACCTAATATGAAAAAATCTTCCACCTATTGATGGTTTACATATATCAATAAGTTCACTAATACTAGAGGTATTTGCACTAGCATTATCAAAAGAAATTGAAAAAACTTTAGAAGTTAGACCATATTATTCTAAAATAGCAAAAATAAGTTGTGAAATATTTTGTGTCGTGTGTGTTTCGTTAAAACATCTATATGCTAGCAATTTTTTTTGAATGTCCCAATTATTATCAATCCAATGATAAGTAATACCCATATATGAACAACTTTGCCAATGATCACTCCAAATATCGGAACACAAAGAAACTTTACTGTTTAAACAATAAAATTCTTTAATCAATTCTTTTTTTTGTTCTAAGACTAATTTTAAAAGTGTGCGTTTTAGAGTATTTCTTGGGATACGTTTAATAGAAGGATTTGCACTTATAGAAAGCCAATTTTCAAAAGATAATTTATCACTAAAACTAAAAGAAAGTTGTTCCATCGCACAAAATTTAGCAGTTTCTTCTATAAATCTAGTTTCGTCAAATTTAAAAAGTTTAGATTTGTTACCCCAACCCGATTGAGAAGAGAATGTCAGAATTTGAGTTTGAGAACAATCGATACCAATTTCCACCAGATGATTTCTCTCCACATGTCGAGTAAGGGTTTCGTAACCTCCTCCTTGTTAAAATTTGTAACATTTCGAACAATATTTACATTTTGCATGCATATCACCAGAAGGGAGCGTTACTTTTTCGAAATGTTTGGTGAAGATATCTCGGATCGCGAGTTGGTTTTGTAGTCGTAGAACCCGCCATCGTACTGGATGTATTGCTCCTACTTTCTTGACTTTAATGATGATGACGTATTTGATATTCATCACCGGAAATATCAAGATCATAGTCGCTGATATTGAATTGAGGTGAATCGCCGCCTTGCTCGAACTCGAACTCGAACTCGGGCGGTAGTGACATTATGCTCTTTCCCTTTCTGGCACCGACTGCACCCTTACGACTTGATTCGGCTCTAGACATTTGTAAAAATATGACTTGAGACTTGAAAGCAAACGAGGGAATGAGAATCAGAGAAGAGAAGTTGTGATTTGTGAAAAAATGAAAGGGAGTGGAGGAGTATTTATAGGAAAAAAAACATAAAAAAAAAAAAATCCAACGGCCGACCCGCCGGGTCCGGGCCGGGCCGACCCGGCGGGTCGACCGTTGCACAACAACCATAAAATCGTGGTCATTGATAATCAACGACCACGAAATCGTGCCCGTCAATTTTTTTTTTAAATAATAAAACAGTCAACCCGCTGGGTTCGGTTCGACGACCGGCCGGTCGCCTTGATACACCACAACACGCGAAATCGTGGTCGTTGATGATCAAGCAACGCGAAATCGTGGTAGTTAAATTTTTAAACCGCGGTTGGTTTTTGGCGGTTTGGTTTTTAAAAATACGGACCGCCTAATAGGCGGTCGGTCACGTAGTCCGAAGTCAAACCCGTTGGCCGGTTAATCGGACCGATTGACCACGGTCGGTTGTCGAGTCAGTCGGCCGGACCTTGGCCGGGTCTACCTTAAAAAAATGTATGAAACCCTAGATTAGGGAGAACAAAACCCACATCTCACATCACATTGATATGTATGTGTATTTATACACCCTAGATACATGTGAGATGCTAGGATATGAGTTAAGTTCAAGGTGCATAGTTTTTGTATCTAGATGAACTCAAACTCATCTTATATGAGTGGTGGATCATTGGGAAAGCTTGTGTACAAGTCATGTACATTAAGTCCAAGGAATATGATCCAAAATAAGGTTTTGAAAACATTTTAAAATCTTTTTGAAAAACCTTGGTGAAGTCTATCTTTTGATAGCAATCACCATTGATGAGATTGATACAAAGTGAGCTAAAACTTAGAAGTTTTATTCACTTTTGAATTTTGTATCAATTTCGATATTTTATGGGTAAAAAATAATTTTCTATTATTTTTCACCCATTGTATTGGCTATAAGTAATATACGTATCAAATTTCATGATTTTTCGATATACGTAGAATTACTTATGATTTTTTGAAATTCGACTCGATAATCAAATCCGAAATTTGATTATCGATCAGATACTGAGTGGCTGATCGATGTGAGTCGGTCGATCGTAGTATTGTGAGTCGACTGCCAATGCTGATTTCGGGAAAACAAAGTTTGTTTAACCCGTGTTCAGCTGCGGTTAAGATTCCTAACCACTTCTAACCCTAGGATATGCTTTGGGAAGCATTATAAAGGGTGAAAATCCATTGGATATGGATTAGGAGAGGTGTTAGGGTAATGTATCAAATTTAAGGCGGGGAGAGTTCATGTTTGAACTTTGAACTTTAATTTTGATGGTTTAGAGTTCCTATTAGCTTAGGGACTTCCCAAGGACATTGTTGGTGCAATGGTCAAGGGGAAGCAAACCTTTAGGGGGAGGTATCCATCTTGGGATGATGGATGTATTTTTCTTTTTGAAGGGGAGAAGTTATGGGAAGAATGTTATCAATTGGGAAAATTGATGGGATTTTGAGAGACCTAATTTGGAAATTAGGAGAGTGTATAGGATTGCCTTTCTTGAGTGATATTAGACTTATCACTAGGAAGATGGTAGACATCCTAGGCATTTTTGGACTAAGGGAGAGATTGTAAGATCTCATTGGGATATGAGACATTGACCTCCTTGGAGGGAAAACCTTTTTGATGTATGTCAAAAAGGGGGAGAACTTAAGATTACCAATTTGGGAAATTGGTAAGGGAATTTGAGTTAGGGGACTAACTCAAGGTTTGTTTTGTCAAACATCAAAAAGGGGGAGATTGTTGGTGCAATCGGCCAGATCACGATTGACCAGATTTGAGTTTGACTCGAGTGATGTTTTGATGTTTGACATTGATGTCGGTTAATATTTTAGGAAGATTGTTTATACAATCGACCAAGGTTATAATTGATCGGACTCGAGTTTGACTCGAGGGAGACTTTGATGGTTGACTAGGGTTGACCATGTGATTATGGGAAAGTCCAAGCATGGGTCTTGGCAAGGTAAAGTCCAAGTGGGACACTTGGCATTTGGGAAAGTCCAAGTCTTGAGTACTTGACACAAGGAAAGTCCAAGCATGAGTCATGGCATGGAAAGTCCAACATGGGTTGGCAAGGGAAAGCCCAAGCTTGAGTCTTGGCATTTGAGAAGTCCAAGTGGTTTGATATTGGCGACGTAAAGTCCAAGGGTGGAGTCTTGGCAGCATAAGTCCAATGGTTGGCGGCGTAAAGTCCAAGCGGAGTCTTGGCAGCGTAAGTTCAATGTGCCTTGACGGTGTAGACACCGTTAGCGTAACATAGCCGATGGAAACACCCGAAGGCTAGCGCGATAGATGAACAAGTCATGGATGACTTGGAGGGATCCGAGAGGCGTGAGGCTGATGGAGGTGGCTAGAAGGTTTAGATCTAGGCTAAGGGTGGTCTAGCAAGTATGGGGGAACCATACTTGGGCTAAAACCTCATGTTTGAGGTGTGCCAGTCGACTGGTGCCATGTGGCAGTCGACTGGACTGAGTCAACTAGGGTTTGACTGTGGGAATTACCCTAGCAGTCGACTGCCATAGGTGGGCAGTCGACTGATTGGTCGAGTAGTCGACTGGTGCTCGAGAAATCGAGCATAGAATAGTCTCACTCGACCGCTGTGGTTAGCAATCGAGTGATGGCTTGATCAATCGACTGATGGTCATAATCAGTCAACTGATGATGGATCCATTGGACTTATCCAGCGTGGATCTAGCCGTTGTCTCACGACAACAGTGACATCAGTCGACTTATGGTCCCGACCAGTCGACTGATCGACTTTTTCCAGCATAGGTTGAAGCTATAAAAGGAGCTCGTGATGGAGGAAAAAGGTATGGTTTCTTGAGAGCATTTGGGGCAATTTGCTGCTGCAAATCAGGGTCTCTAAGTTGATATCAAGCCACCAAGCGATCAAGCATTCAAATAACAATTGTAAAGTAGTTTTCTTTACTTGCATTGTATTTCATTATTGTAATTGCTTGTATCCATTTAGATTATTGTTGTAATCTTTTGTACGAGGTTTCTCCGCCTTCGACTTGTGTCGAGAAGGAGTATTTGTGATTAGTGATTGCATTGGCGTCGCTAGAGCTCTTTAGAGTTAGATTCGTGGAGTAGGAACCGTTTGGTTCCGAACCACGTTAAACATCTTGTGTTTGTGATTGTGTTTCGTGTTATTGCTTTTATTATTATTATTCCGCTGTGCTAACATGATTTGTAGACAAGAACGCGATCGAATTCCATCATCGGTACTAGCACGCTCTATTCACCCCCCTCTAGCGTCCAATCGATCCCCTACAGGTGTGTGTTCGAACATGTTTCGCAAACATGCACACAATGGAAGCAAAAAGAATCAATAAACTAATTTTATTACAACACACACACCACACGCATGGAGGATACAACAAGTGTAGAAATAATCCCTATTTTAAATTTTGCAATAAAAGGAAATTTATTCTAGTTATACCTGACGTATCACGTGTAGCGGGAATGACATCAACCATTGCGACCCTCGCTAGAATCGCCTCTATCCGTATCCACGCCGAGTATCTTCGGGATAGCTTCATAAAGCCACGAGCCTCGTCTTCGCAAGAGTTACTAGTCTCGTGTCGAAGAAGTTGTGATCCAAGTGACGATCACAATTTGAATCAAAATTCGGATCTAAAAATGAGTTCCACGAACTCACTTCTCGGAAGCGGTTTTCATCAACCAATTGATGAAACCTTGGTCCTCCACCTATGAGTATTGCCGGAGATCCAATCCCTGGCAAGTAGGTCATTGTCGAAGCGCAAAACGCCGACTGAATGACCTCTCTATGAAGAGAGAAACAAGCTATCCAAAACTGGACAGCTTGTGTTGGTGGAGAAGATGGTCGGCCAATCAATGGCCGGTTGCTCCTTGGTCACCGGCGCCCAAGGGAGGATGGCCGGAGGAGTCGTTGACGACTGGTGGATGGTCGGCGGCAAGGAGGAGGAGGAGGAGCAACTCCAATGGGCGGCGGCACAAGGTGCTTTGGTAGCCAATGAAGTGGGCGACAACCCTAGAGGAGGAAGAGGAGAGGAGGCTAGGGTTTCCAAAACCCTTGAACCAATTAATTCTCCACGAAAAACCCTTAAGCCGTGTTTTTATAGAGAACACATTCTCCTAACGGTTATTGGTTCATAACCAAAACCCGTTAACTCACTCTAATAACTTAAGTTAAAATAAACCAAATTGCGTTGGTCTATTTTAAGTTAAAACGAACCGAACCAACTTTGCTTCATTCGTTTAAAACAAACTAAACCACTTTGGTTTATTTTCCACCATTGGATTAGAACCAAACTGCTTTGGTTCATCCATCATGTCTTCATAAGACTCGACTCATCCATGCTTCCGATGCGACTGAAACAATTTCATACTTGCTCTTTGTTTGGTCCAACCAAACCAAGTCTCTCTCGATCTGAGAATCCTATTCTTAAACTTGTTTTAAATCCTTCGAATTATGCTCGTTGTGCGTGTGACCTAATAGGTTTCCGGTTTATGTTGACCATCTATAATTAACCATTAATTATAGAATGATCACGAGTGGTACCTAGTAGTACATCATGATCCCCAATTAATCGAAAAATCAACGGTTGATCCTAGAAACTTTTCTGAAACCCTTCAACAGCTATAATGAATCGTGTTCCATTTCCTTCACTCATCTTATACCTACTTGGTTCAGGACATGGTCTATTGTGTCAGTCCCCACTAGGCTGACTACGTCACACCTAGCCCAAGTATTACTTCCTCGTCCTCCGGATTCTAGTTACTGCACATGTATCCAAGAGTACCATACTCTAAACATATAATGCTTTGGCCAAAGACTTTAGTAACAATCCGACGAGATGCCATAGGGTATACATCTCCTCGCAAGGAGCGGTGAATCCTCTATAGGTTATTCAAACACCTTCGACCACTTCGACTTATACCCAATCATCCCGGGTCCTCATCTCCTCAGAGATGCTTGCTTAAGATGTCAAAGCATAAGTCTTCATGACCAAGATGACTTGAATATTGCAAATCAAAGGAATATCGCACTTAAGCTGTTGTAAGAACTGTTAGGACCTCGGTGGCCGCTAGAGGGGGGGTGAGTAACGTCGTCACTTGTCGATGGATTACGATCGCGTTCATCTATACAACACTTGTTAATGCAGCGGGATATATTATAACAAAAGTAAATACAACACAAGGACAAGAGACAACACGATATAACATGGTTCGGAACCAAATGGTTCATACTCCACGGATTGGGCTCGAACGAGCCCTAGCGATGTCAATCACACACCACTACTCAATAACTCCTTCTCGGAACAATCCGGAGGTGGAGAAACCTCATACAAGTAATTACAACAGTAATAAAATGAAATACAAGCAAAATACAACTGAAATGTAAAGAGAACTTTACAAACTAGGTTTAGAGTGCTTTGTTTGTTGGTTGCTTGGATGAGGTTGAAGAGTCCTGAAATGCACCTGCACTTCACCTTCAAATTGCCTCAACAAAGCTCCCAAAGAACCATTAGCCGAATCTCCCATGAACAACTCCTTTTAACCTGCATCGGGCTGTATTTTTGCTTGACAATCGACTGCCATGAGGCCCCAGTCGACTGCCAACACTGTTGTTGTGAGACAATGACTCGATCCATACTGGAAAAGTTCCAACGGGACTCTCATCAGGCGACTGCCAACATTGGCAGTCGACTGCTAGCGCCCGTAGCTGATTGTCTAGTCGGCTACGGAGAGTTCTGTGCTTGCGGTTGAATCATCAGTCAACTATCGTCCATGGCAATCGACTGATTAGCCCATCAGTCGATTGCCATGACACGACAATTGACTGCTGAGTGTCGACTCGGCTGCCAAGTGTCAAAACACTTGACCAGTCGACTGGTCCATAACCCCAGTTGACTGACAAACCTCAACCATGAGATTTAACACCAAGTATGGTGCCCCCATACACCAAGTATTCCCAAACCTCAACCATGAGTTTTGTTGGGAAAACTCTGGATCTGATGTTCACAACATCGCGGGCGAATACTTTGCACAACCGCAGCGGAAATAATAATTATACCAGATCCCACCAGAGATCCATGCAAAACTATATAAATTGTTTTCTATATTATAATCTAGATCTTATCTAGAGAAGGAATATACCTTCGGTGCGTGCCCTTCGCAATCTCGCTTTTCCAAACACTATCGGATCTCAATACGGTAAGGGTAACCGTATATCTATGGTATCCACACTAACACCCACACTAGCTTTGGAGTCACGTTGTACTAGCAACCCCTAGTAAAACGCCAAGAACTCTTTTGGAAGAAGAAGGAGAGGGAGGAGGAGAGATGAGAGAAATCTTTCTCTTGGCCCTTTTAGCTTGCATGCCCAAAAACAAAAGCCACCCAATTATTCTCCACGTGAAACACCAAAAGGCCCTTTTAAACCATTAGCCATCAATGCCATTATATCCCCATTAAGAACTCTCTTAATACCACGACCCTTGATATTCCTTCTTTAGTTCTCATCATGAATACCAAGCCCTTTGGTATTCCTATGCATGATTAATCAAATTAATCATGCATTATGATGAATCATCTTCCATGGTTCAACTTGAGTCTAACTCAAATTTAACCAGTTTGAGTTTAACTCAAATCTTGGCCATATGCTCAATTGTCCTTTTAGTTCAACTAAAAGAAACCATCTCCAAAACAGAATGACATCTGTGTGTGACCCTATAGGCTCTTGTAAAGTTGACAATGTATCTAAAACCCCTTTTAGATACATAAGCAATGAACGACATCTAGTAATACATCATTGCTACCCAAGTTACAAGATCGTCGAGATCCGACAACCTATCCATGACTATTATCATGTATGACGATGTCCTTCTATCTCTGATATCTTAGATCGATCAATGATGCATAGACCGTGTCATCCCCTTATCGATCTTTATGTTTCTTGATCTCCAAGTAGACTCACTCAAACAAATGAGCTCAATATCTCATATTGACTCATTTGAGCATGACCATGCTTTTTGTGGTCCTACTCTATCAAGAGGCCAAAGATATCACTCCTGTCATATAGGAGGGATAGATCCCATCTACATCACTCACATCCCTCTGTATAATTCATTACATACCCAGTGATCGCCGTTATAGTCACCCTGTTACGATGTGACGTTAGATGATACCAAAGTACATAACTCCTTATGTAGGGAACCGTAGTGACTTTGGGTCTAAGGACTATTCATACCAATAGTCACATGAGAAAGTATATGACACTCATATAACAATCCATGATACTTTCTCATGGAGGATCAATTCAGTATATATACCCTCGTGTGTCAATGTGATATCACATATCCATGACTTGTGAGATCAAGTCATCTATTGACCTACATGCTAGTCTTAATGTATTAATATTGCCCTTGTATATTAATACTTGATTAGGAATATTAAGAATAGTGTTCTCTACAACTTCTCATAATCAATTCTACCAATTGATAAACTATAGATTAGAACCTACTATTCAAGGGCATTATTATGTTTATTTTAGCTGTCACATGTATACAGTAAATATAATAAACAATCATTGCCTTTTATTAATGAAATATGATACACATGATCTTTAATCAATCATCTCATGATTGACACTACATCTCATGATTGACACTAAGGGTTGACACTAATAGTATGGTGCCCCCATACTTGCCAGACCACCCTTAGCCTAGACCTAAGTCTTCTAGCCACCTTCGTCAACCTCGCGCCTATCGGATCCCTCTAAGTCATCCATGACTTGTTCATTCATACGCTAGCCTTTAGGTGCTTCCATCAGCTATTGTCATTCAAATATGGTCTACACCGCCAAGGCACATTGGGCTTACGTTGCCAAGACTCCGCTTGGACTTTACGCCGCCAACCATTGGACTTATGCTGCCAAGACTCCACCCTTGGACTTTACGCCGCCAATATTCCCCTTAGACTTCTCAATTGCCAAGACTCAAGCTTGGACTTTCCCTTGCCAACCCATGTTGGACTTTCCATGCGAAGACCCATGCTTGGACTTTCCTTGCCAACCCATGTTGGACTTTCCATGCAAAGACTCAAGCTTAGACTTTTCATGTAAAGTACACAGACTTGGACTTCTCCCATGACAATGGTCAAACCATAGTCAAACATCAAGTATGACCTGGGTCGATTGTATTAACAATCTCCCTAACACTTGTCAGACATCAATGCCAAACATCAATGTCAAACATCAAAATACTACTCGAGTCAAACTCGAGTCTGGTCAATTGTGACTTGGGCCGATTGCACTAACAATCTCCTCCTTTTTGATGTTTGAAAAAAACACCCTTGAGTTAGGCTCCTAACTCAAATTCCCTTACCAATTTTCCCAAATTGGTAATTTCACTTTCTCTCCCTTTTTGACATACATAAAAAAGATTCTCCCCAAGGAGGTCAATGTCTCATATCCCAATGAGATCTTACAATCTCCCCTTTGGTCCAAAAACACCTAGGATGCCTACAATCTTCCTAGTGATAAGTCTCATATCACTTAAGAGAGACACTCCTATGAACTCTCCCAATTTCCTAATTGGGTATCTCAAATTCTCATTTCTCCCCCTCATGAGGAAAAATAACATCCATCATCCCATGATGGATACCTCCCCCTTGACCATTACACCAACAATGTCCTTGGGAAGTCCCTAAGCCTATAGGAATTCTAAACCATCAAAATTAAGGTCCAAAGTTCAACATTGAACTTTCCCACAACTTAAAATTGATACATCACCCTAACAACTCTCCTAATCCATATCCAATGGATTTTCACCCTTTCTAATGTTTTCCAAGGCATATCCTAGGGTTAAGAGTGGTTAGGGAACCTTACCATAGCTGAAATTGGGCTAAACAAACCTTGTTTACCCAAAATCAGCCTGGTAGTCGACTTTATCAGGCAACAGTCGACTGATAACTGAAATTCCGAATTTCAGTTATCAGAATTGAATTTTTAAAATGCTTAAGTAATTATACGTAACTTGAAAAATCATGAAACTTCATACGTATAATACTTATTACCAATACAATGGGTGAAAAATATTTAAAAAATAATTTACTAATAAAATAGTGAAATTGACACAAAGTTCAAAAGTAAAGAAAAACTTTAATGTTTTAGCTCACTTTGTATCAACATCATCAATGGTGATTGCTATAAAAAGATAAACTTCACCAAGATTCTTCAAAATGATTTTAAAATATTTTTAAAACCTTATTGATACTGCTGCTACCTTTTCCTGCAATTGAAACGAAGGAATCCATGTGGAAGACATTGCCTGAATCGGTTCGGCGAAATAGGTTTGGGAGAACCGGTTCAGTGAAGTAGGTCTGGGAGAAATGGCTCGGCAAAATAGGTCTAGGAGAACCGGTTCGGGGAAGTAGGTCTGGGAGAATCGGTCTGGCGGAATGGGTCTGAAGATTGGCTTTGTACAGGGAGTATAGGAGTTGGCTCGGGCTATTATAGGAAGTTTGAGGTAGGGAGTCTAAGAGCTATACTAAGCCTAGGTGGTAGGTGTAGGCTAGCTTCACGAAGGGCAAGAGGGTGAAAAGGAAAGGTTAGAATCTTTCCTGAAATGCTTATGAGAGTATGTTACATAACGGATTAGGAGCCCACATAATATTCGGAGGAGTCTCCACTCCCCATTTCTGTAACAGAATGATTCTCCAGGTAAGCAAGGTGGCCACGTGTACGGTGATGGAAGATATTTGTTACGTGACAGTTGTCTAGGAAAGAGGAGGATAAAAGGCAGAGGAGGGGCGAGAATAAGGGGATCCACAACTTCCAAAAGCAAGAGACGAAGGCACATTTGAAGGGGAGAGCAATCACATCGCCGGAGACGGGGAAGGAGAAGACAGGAAGAAGGAGACGGGGAGAGTAGGGAACCCCATTCTTTCGACATTTGTATATTGAGCTAATTGCAAGAGGTTTTTTCCCTCCACCTCTGAAAGCTTTTTCCACGAAGGAGGGAGTTCATAGTGAAAGTGCTTTGACACTCTAGCTCGTGGGAGAGCTCACCCCCATGGAGTAGGAATCCTCATCCCGAACCACGTAAAACTTTGTGTCTCTACTCTCTGTTTTGGTTGTTCACATTTTTCGTTCATATTTTATTACTGTTGTGGCCAGGAGAGACCCCCAAGCTTCCAGTACACACCTCGACGTTGAAAGGAGGCTAGAAAAATCCATCTATGACCGCATCAGTTAGCGTCGGTTGTGGAAAATTACTGAGCAAGATGTTGAGATATAGTCAGAGGAGATACACTATCCAGCAGTCTCCTCTGCGGAGGAGAACCCCATTACATTACTACCATCGCAGCTGAGGGCCATGGTAGACACAGCCGTGGCTGAAGCCCTAGCCAAAGATAGGAGAAGGACTGGATACCTCCATCCTCATTCTGATGAACCTTCTCCTCGAGGACAACAATAGGAGATGCCGCCTCCACTTCGTACAACTACAAACGTCAAGGTGTTGCTCAGGGATGGGCTAGGGGGGAGAATGCATCAGACTACTATACCAGTGACACAGATCCGGTGAGAAGAACAGGGCGAGAGCCAGTCAACCAAGGCTCGGAGACTTATGAGCCCAGTCCTTTCACCATTGACATTCTTTCTGAACTGCCACCTTCATATTTCAGAAATTCCCAGGTGGGTAAATATGATGGCAGGACCGATCCTGAAGAACATTTGTTGCAATTTGCAGGAGCTGCCTCACTTCACTGCTATTTTGACGCTCTTAAATGTCGGGTCTTCCGTACCACCTTAACCGGCTCGGTGCAAAAATGATTTAACACCCTTCCCCTAGGGTCTATTACTTGTTTCACCGATTTTCAAGGGGTGTTCTACCAGGAGTTTGCCAGTTGCAAGACGTACAAGCATGACGCTTCAATCCTGCTACACATTAGGCAAGAGCCCTCAGAATCATTTAGAGGGTATCTTCATCGATTCACTTCTACTGCCAGGAATATTCCTTCGGCAAAGTCAGACGCGCTGAGGGTGATCATCCCACATGGGCTAAGAGAGGGGCCTTTTCTTAGCTCCCTATTGAGGAAACCGACTACTAGCTATGAGGAATTGCTAAGCCACACAGAGAAATACATTAATGAGGAAGAAGGACTAAAGGTCCGATGGGTTGAACAGACATCTGCAATGGCCTCCGCGGAAAGAAGTCACCCTACAACTCCCCGAGCTCCTCCTCAAAGAGAATACGTGCGAACTTTTATACCAGAAGCTCATAGGCCCCGATTATTGATGCAGGGAGCTCGCCCCACCCCTCCTTTGCAGATCATGGCTGCCGACGCAGTCCCTCCCCCAAGAACCTAGAAAGAGCGAGAGATGGAGTTTTATGATCAACAAGGTCTTCTGCAATGACTGATGGGATATAGGGGAGTGCCTCGTAACCCTCCAACTCCTTTCTTCTATCAATACCACATGGAATATGGCCATGCCAGTGGTCGATGTTTCAAGATGCAAGAAGAGCTGGAGTGCATCCGAGTCGCCTACCCACATCTGCAGCCTCAGATGGGGCCGACAAGGCGAGGTCAGGTTACCTTCCCTCAGACCAACAAATTCCTGACCAGGAGGGTATTTCACAAGGAGGGCCATCAAGTGAAGGCCCATTATCTGATTTGAATGATGTCCCCACACAAGGAGTTATTCACATTATTGTAGGAGGACCTATTGATGGGGACTCCAATAGGGCTCGAAAGTCCTATGCCCGCCTCATGGAGAGCTTATCTATTGTAATAGAGCAGGCTATCCAGACTGCGCCACCAATTTCTTTCGGGCTAGAAGATCTTCGAGGCATTCTACTACCTCATACGGATGCTCTAGTAATCCATATTTCTCTTGCTAACTATGAGGTAGCCCGGGTCCTGATTGACTCGGGAAGCTCTGTTAACATCCTCTTTCAAGAGGCCTTTGGACAGATGTAGTTGGAGAATGCACAGTTAGAGGACGTGGCTATCCCTCTATTCGAATTTGCAGGACATATAGTGCATCCCGTAGGGCAGATCTCATTGCCCCTCACCCTGGGCACAAAGCCCAACCAAAAAACCAATATTGTTCCTTTTCTTATAGTGGATGCTCCGTCCACTTATAATGAAATTTTGGGTCATCCTTTCTTATCTATTTTCCAGGCGGTGGCTTCTCCCTATCAGCAGAAGGTGAAGTTTCTGGTCAGGCAGCTGATCAGGGAAGCCAGAGGTGAACAAAAGGATGCTCGAAGTTGCTATGTACAGATGGTCTGAGATGACCAGAAGAAAGCCAGAGCAGACGACCCCAAGGGAAAATTCGTTATGATCTCTGACGTATACGTGCTTGAGGAGTCTCCTCCCAAAGCGGGAAAAATAGAAGAGGGGGAATATGTAGAGATAGCTCCTGGGAAAGTCACTCGAGTAGCTCAACAACTCGAGATTAAGGAGGAGCTGGTGGCCTGCTTAAAAAAGAACGAAGATATCTTTGCTAAGGATGTGCACGACCTGACGGGAATAGATCCTCTCATTGTCGAAAATCATCTCAACATCACCAGAGGAGCCTGACCTGTTCAGCAGAAGCGGCGACACTTTGGGCCTGAGAAAGATAAAGTTATAGTTGAAGAAGTAGATAAGTTGTTGCAAGCGGGTCGTGTTAAAGAAATTCAATTCCCCGAGTGGGTGTCAATGTAGTTATGGTCCCTAAGCCTTCTGGGCAGTGGAGGATGTGTATTGACTTTCATGATTTAAATAAAGCATGCCCTAAAAACTACTACCCCTTACCTTGCATTGATCAGTTGGTAGATTCTACTGTGGGATATGAAGTAGTATCCCTTATGGATGCCTACCAAGGATATCATCAAATACCGTTAGCGAAAGAGGATCAGAAATGTGTCAGTTTTGTGACGGCAGGAGGATTGTATGTCTACGTGGTGATGCCCTTCATCTTAAAAAACGCTGGGGCCACTTATCAGCGACTCATGGACAAAATCTTTGCGGAGCAAAAGGGAAAGAATGTGGAGGTTTACGTCGACAACATCCTTGTTAAGTCAAAAACCACTCGAGATCTAGTTACAGATCTGGACGAGACTTTTGCCACTTTGAGGTGGTACAACATGAAGTTAAAACCTAAAAAGTGTCTGTTCGGCGCAAAGAGTGGGAAGTTTCTGGGGTACGTTGTAATTGAGAAAGGACTACAAGCTAATCCAGAGAATGTGCAAGCCTTGTGCAACATGAAGTCACCTACTAATCTGTGAGAGACTCAAAGGCTGGTAGGAAGGATAGTTTCCTTGTCTCGATTTATAGCCAGATCCGCAGACAAGGGATTACCTTTCTTTCGGATTCTATGCAAAGTCGATAAGTTTCAGTGGGATGACCAGTGTGAGCAGGCCTTCCAAGTGTTAGGTTTCTGGCACCGCGACGAGTGTGTGTTCGAACATGTTTCGTAAACATGTGCGCAATGGAATAAATAAAAAGCAATAAATCTAATTATTACATCACACACACCACACGCATGTATAGCACAACATGTGAAGATATAACCGTAGTTTCTAATTTTGCAATAAAAGGAAAGTATTCTATGTATACCTGACGTATCACGTGTAGCGGGAAAAGCATCAACCGGAGCGACTCTCGCTAGAATCGCCTCTATCCGTTTCCACGGCGAGTATCGTCGGGATGACTTCACAAAGCCACGAACCTCATCTTCGTAAGAGTCACTAGCCTCGTGTCGAAGACGATGTGATTGAGAGAAGATCACAATCCGAATCAAAATTCGGATTCAAAACCAAGTCCCCAAAACTCGCTTCTCCGGAGAGGTATTCGTCAACCGTTTGACGAATCCTTCATCCTCCACCTATGAGGATTATCGAAGATCGAATCCCCGGCAAGGTAGCCACTATCGGAGCTCCAAACATTGTCCAAACGATGCTCCGACAAGAAGGAAACAAGCTGTCCAGAAAACTGGACAGCTTTGGTGGAGAACTTGCGCCGGACAAATAAGGAAAGCTAGATGCTCACCTTGTCGCTGGAGCCAAGGAAGATCACTGGAGCTCCTCCGGAAGCAGCTAGACATCGGCAAGTGGGGAGGACGACAGCTGCTGGACGTCGGCAGGAGAGGCTTGGGCGGTGGTGGGTGGCGGCAAGGGGTTGGGCGCCGGCTAGACAAGGAGAAGAGAGAGAGGGGGCGGCAAGATTAGGGTTGGGCTTTCACAAAACCCTTAAGCCCTATTTTATAGAGAACAAATTCTCCTAATGGTTATTGGTTCATAACCAAAAACCCGTTAACTCGCTCCATTAATTTAAGTTAAAATAAACCAAATCGATTTGGTCTATTTTAAGTTAAAATGAACCGAACCAACTTTGGTTCATTCGTTTAAAACAAACCAAACCCCTTTGGTTTATTCTTCACCATTGGATTAGAACCAAACCAATTTGATTCATCCATCATGTCTTCGTAAGACACAGCACAACCACGCTTCCATTGCGACTGAAACGATTTCATGCTCACTCCTTGTTTGGTCCAACCAAACCTAGTTTCTCTCGGTTTGAGAATCTCATTCTCAAGCATGTTTTAAATCCTTCAGATTACGCTCGTTGTGCGTGTGACCAAATAGGTTCTCGATTTATGTTGACCATCTATAATTAACCATTAATTATAGAACGATCATGAGTGGCACCTAGTAGTATATCATGATCCCCAATTAACCGAAAAGATCAACGGTTGATTCAGAACTATTTCTGAAACTATTCAGTAGCTATAATGATTCATGCCCCATTCCCTTCACTCATCTTATACCCACTTGGTTCAGGACATGGTCTATAGTGTCAGCTCCCACTTGGTTGACTATGTCACACCTAGCCCAAGTATCATTTCCTCATCCTACAGATTCTAGTTACTGCACATGTATCCAAGAGTACCTTACTCTAAACATATAATGCTTTGGCCAAAGACTTTAGTAACAATCCGACGAGAGGCTATGGGTATACATCTCCTCGCAAGGAGTGGTGAATCTTTTATAGGCTATTCAAACACCTTCAATCACTTTGACTTATACCGAATCATCCCGGGTCCACATCTCCTCAGAGATGCTTTCTTAAGATGTCAAAGCATAAGTCTTCATGACCAAGATGACTTGAATATTGTAAGTGAAAGGAACATTGCACTTAGGCTGCAGTAAGAACTTCATTGACATATCCATATATGCAGAGAACTATATGAAGTTTTACAACTGGTCACTCCAATAAACTAGTTACCATAACTAGCATCTACGATTAACTCTCGACATTACAATGTCTCAAGCCAGTGAGAATCAGCTGCATGGATACACCAAGGAGTATACCTCGTGTTAGTCTCGACAGAATTGATGGTGTCCAAATCCATCAATTCATCGACTAGGGATAATTTCGATACATCATAATTATACATGTAGAGATTCTCACTAGTTGTGATCCAATCACAAATTCTCTCATGCTGTGAATTGTATCATGAACATTCAGTAAATGAGTTTAAGATCTAATCAAATACATAAAAACATGTATACTCAAATAGTGAATCTTCATTTATCATATAAATGATTCAAACATAAGGCGATTGCCTTAAGATATCTCTCATATATTACTAACAAACTCCCACTTGTCCTAATCAATCGCTACGGTATCCAATACCATAAGCCTTAGTTAAAGGATCCGCTAAGTTCTTTTCAGTGGAAATCTTCTCGATTTATATTTCCTTCCTACTAATGATCTCTCTGATCAAATGATAGCGGCGAAGCACATGTTTGGATCATTGATGAGACCTTGGCTCTTTCGCCTGTGCAATTGCTCCATTGTTGTCGCAGTAGACCGGTATTGCTTCAACAATGGCTAGAACCACACCAAGTTCATAAATGAACTTCTTGATCTAAATCGCTTGCTTTGCTGCTTCCGAAGCTGCAATGTATTCTGCCTCAGTGGTAGAATTTGCTACAGTGTCTTGTTTGGAACTTTTCCAACTCACTGCGCCCCCATTCAAGGTGAACACGTACCCAGACTGAGACCTGGAATCATCCTTGTCTGTCTGGAAGTTGGTATCCGTATACCCGCGTATCACCATGTCCCCTTCTCCATATATTAGGAACACATCCTTAGTTCTTCTTAAGTACTTAAGAATCGTCTTAACAGCCACCCAATGATCCATTCCTAGATCAGACTGGTATCTACTCGTGACACTCAGAGCATACGATACATCGGGCCTCGTACATAACATAGCATACACGATAGATCCTATTGCGGATGCATAGGGAATCTTACTCATGCAAATTCTCTCGTCTTCTGTGCGTGGACACATAGACTTCGAAAGGTGTATCCCATGCCAGATGGGTAGGAAACTTTTCTTGGATTTCGACATGCTAAACCTCTTTAGCACTCGGTCTATATATGTAGATTGCGAAAGACCAAGCAACCATTTTGATCTATCTCTATAGATCTTAATCCCGAGGATTTAGGTTGCTTCTCCCAGGTCTTTCATGGAGAATGTCTTGGACAACGAAATTTTAACCGACTATAAGACAGAAACATCGTTTCCTATAAGTAATATGTCATCGACATATAATACTAGGAACACGACTGCACTCCCACTAACCTTCTTGTAAACACAAGGTTCGTCCGGATTTTGTGAGAAATCAAATTTTTTGATTGTCTCATCAAAATAGATATTCCAGCTCCTAGATGCTTGCTTCAGTCCATATATGGACTGTTGTAATTTGCATACCTTGGTTTTATCAACCGATGTGAAACCCTCAGGCTGTATCATATACACATCCTCGAGTAGGTTTCCATTAAGGAAAGTTATTTTCACATCCATCTGCCATATCTCATAATCATAATGAGCTGCTATGGCCAGAAGCATCCGAATGGATTTAAGCAGAGCTTCAGGCGAATAGGTTTCGTCATAATCAACACCTTTCTTTTGACGATATCCTTTCGCCACCAATCTAGCCTTATAGGTAATCACATTACCATCCATGTCAATTTTCTTCTTGAAAACCCACTTTCACCCTATAAGTTTTATGCCTTCAGGTGGGTCAACCAAGTTCCAAACTTGGTTTTCATACATGGAATCCATTTCCGACTTCATGGCTTCAAGCCACTTATCCCTTTCTGAGCTTGTCAAAACTTCTTCATAACTGGTAGGCTCCTCATCATCAATGAGTAACACGTCGTTCGATTCACTTACGAGAAATCCATATCTCTTAGGAATATTGCGTGTTCTACATGATCTACGAAGATGTGGTGTCTCAATAGGTCCAGCCGATGGCTCATCACTATGAGTTATTGGCTGTGGTGCTTCACCAGGTATCTCATCAATGTCTATTTGAGTCTCTTGAGCCTCCTCAAGCTCAACGACACTCACACTATTTTCTTGCAAGAGAAACTCTTTCTCTAGAAACACAACATGCCTTGAAACAAATACCTTTTGTTCCATAGGATAATAGAATTGGTAAACCCTTATTTCATTAGGGTATCTAATAAATAGACATTTATCAGACTTAGCATCCAATTTGTATGATACAATCTGCTTCACATAAGTAGGACAACCCCATATCTTCAAGTAAGATACATGAGGTTTTTTACTATTCCATATCTCATATGGAGTAGTAGAGACTACCTTGGTTGACATTCTGTTTAACAAGTAAATAGCTGTCTGAAGTGCATAGCCCCAAAAGGACTTGGGAAGATTCACATGATTCATCATTGACCTGACCATGTCCAACAAGGTCCGGTTACGCCTCTCAGATACACCATTATGCTGCAGTATATATGGCGGAGTCCATTGAGACAATATACCATTGTCTCTTAGATAATCTAGAAACTCTTGACTTAAGTATTCACCACCTCGATCCGATCGAAGTATTTTAATACTCTTGTCATGTTGTTTCTCTACTTCATTTCTGAATTCTTTGAACCTTTCAAAGGATTCAGACTTATGTTTCATCAAGAACACATACCCAAACCGTGAGTGATCATCGGTGAAGGTAATGAAGTAGCTATAGCCTCCTAAAGCTTGAGTTGACATAGGTCCACATACATTAGTATGTATTAGACCTAGCAACTCTCCCACCCGTTCACCTTTTCCTGTAAAAGGTAACTTAGCCATCTTGCCTTTTAAGCATGATTCACATGTATCGTATGAATCCAATTCAAACGATTCCAGAATTCCACATCGGTGTAATTCGGACATGCGTTTCTTGTTTGCATGGCCAAGACGACAATGCCACATATAGGAGTCTAATTGATTATCCTTTCGAGCATGCTTGTTTCTCGCTTCGATATTGAAAATGTCACTGGATACATCCAACGTATAAATACCATTGCTCAAAGTTCCAGTCCCATAAAGTACACCATTCAAAGTTATATAACAACAATTGTTACTAAACGTCAAATGGTAACCATTTCTATTTAAGCAGGAAATAAAAATAATGTTCTTTATTAGAGAAGAAACATAATAGCAATTGTCCAGTTCTAAGACTAGTCCACTAGGGAGCTTCAGCAAATAAGTTCCGATGGCGACCGTAGCAACCTTTGCTCCATTGCCAACTCGCAAATTTGACTCCCCTCTGACGAGTCTTCTTCTATTCCTTAGCCCATGTATATCATTACATATATGTGAGCCACACCCAGTATTCAATACCCAAGTGTCTAAGGAAATAGAATGACAATCAAAAACAAAGATATCTGAAGAGGATGGGGCATCGGATGCCTTCTTCTTCACAGACTCGAGATAAATCTTGCAGTTTCTTCGCCACTGACCTTCCTTGCCACAATGATGGCAAGTGCCCTTTTGTGCTGGTTCTGCCTTCTTAGCCTTCTTATTCTTCCCTTTCTTCTATTCCTTTACCTTCCTCTTAGAACCTTTCTTCGAGGAATCAACTAACAGAACCGCCTTCTCCTTATGCTTCACAAAAGGCTCCACAGTCTTCAGCATATTGAGGAGCTCAGGAATAGTGGATTCTAATTTGTTCATCCAATAGTTCATCACAAATTGTGAGAAACTCTTCGGCAAATAATGCAGAATTAAGTCAATACTTAATTCATGATCCATCACAAACCCAAGGGTGGCCAGCCGCTTGATGTACCCATTCATCTTTAGCACAAACTGTATTACAGACGAACATTCTTGCATCTTAGAGGTGAAGAGGAGCCTGGAGACTTCGAACCTTTCATATCTCGCTTGCTCATCAAACAACTCATGAAGATGGAAGACTATGGTATTAGCATCCATATGCTCATGCTGCTTTTGCAGCTTGGGTACCATCGCAGCTAGCATGATGTAACTCGCCAGTTCAGAATCTGCCACATGTTTCTGATAGGCCAACAATTGGTCTGGAGTTGCATCGTCCTTAGGACGGTTGGGAAGAGGCTCTTCAAGGACATACGCGAGCTTTTCTGCCTTGAGAACAATTCTCAAGTTTCTAAGCCAATCCAAGAAGTTAGGCTCAGTTAATTTGTTTGAATCCAAAATAGTGCACAAATTCAAAGACATCATGATCAATCGATTAACTTAGAAATACAAAATGAGCATATATGAGAAAGATGATTTAAAATGCATCAATATACATTCATAAATCCCATTCATTTTTTGAATTTCAAAAACCTCAAAATCACTTCGGGAGATCGTAGGTCCATCTTCGAATGGGCTGATATCCAACATAGATATGAACAACCTTGGAGAGAGTCTAACAAGCCATTCATAGCTACGATGGTAGGTATCAAATATACCGATTGCATATCACATATATGCAACTATCACAATGTGCTATCAACTAATTGAATGTTCACACATACATCGGGTTGTTAACTCATTAACAAGTATGCATCATATGCATAACACCCAACTTCACCTCCCTTCACATCGACCTTGGAGAGAGTCCAACAAGCCGATGCTCCAGGTTAAAGCCAACCCATTAATCGAGAAATAATTTTAATATGGTTAGAGCACATTCAACCAATTAGCCCGACTTGGAGAGAGTCCAACAACCAAAGCTAATGATTGACCTCTGACTCTTACCATATTAGTATTAAACTATTTCATGGTTTGAACATGTTCAGGTTCGAGCCGAGCTTGGAGAGAGTCCAACAACCCAAACAAGAAATAGAACTCTGGTTCTAACCATATTAATGGAAGGTGTAGGCTTTAATATTGTGTTAGGGTTTTTATGTCTCATCCTCTTTGCATGCAAATAACTATTATCTACATGACATGACATACATCTACATGTCACGACACGCATAACATAATGATATGCATCTAATGCAATTACATGACATATAATTATGGCATGTACAAAATTTTCTTATATGACATAACTATTTATGGAAATAAAATATGTTTAAGATTTGATTCTAAAAATCAAATCATGATTAAATTAGGAAACAAATTTCCAAATCTAATCACATATTTTATTTATGGAAGGTCTCAATTAAGGAAAGTCAATTTTTAATTTAGGAAACAAATTTCCTAAATTGTCAAAACTATTTATGGAAATAAAATATATTTTAGATTTGATTTCCCAAATCAAATCATGATTAAATTAGGAAATAAATTTTCAAATCTAATCAAATATTTTATTTATGGAAAATGTTAATTTCCATAAATACTTTTAACTTTCCAAAAGTAGAAGATTTCCATAAATACTTCTAGACTTTCCAAAATTAAAAATTTCCATAAATACTTCTAACTTTTCAAAAGTAGAAAATTCCATAAATACAATTACGACTATCGCAAAACAATTTTACAATTATGTCGAAACACAACCTGGCTATGATACCACTGTTGGATTTTCGGCACCGCGGCGAGTGTGTGTTCGAACATGTTTCGTAAACATGTGCGCAGCGGAATAAATAAAAAGAAATAAATCTAATTATTACATCACACACACCACACGCATGCATAGGAAAATATGTGTAGACATAACCGTAGTTTTAAATTTTGCAATAAAAGGAAATTATTCTACGTATACCTGATGTATCACGTGTAGTGGAAAAGGCATCAACCGGAGCGACTCTCGTTAGAATCACCTCTATCCATATCCACATCGAGTATCGTCGGGATGAATTCACAAAGTCACGAGCCTCATCTTCGTACGAGTCACTAGCCTCGTTTAGAAGACGATGTGATCGAGAGAAGATCACAATCCGAATCAAAATTTGGATTCAAAACCAAGTCCCCAAAACTCGCTTCTCCGAAGAGGTATTCGTCAACCGTTTGACGAATCCTTCGTTCTCCACCTATGAGGATTACCAGAGATCAAATCCTCGGCAAGGTAGCCGCTGTCGGAGCTCCAAACGTCGTCCAAATGACGCTCTGACAAGAAGGAAACAAGATGTCCAAAAAACTGGAATGCTTTGGTGGAGAACTTACGCCAGCCAAATAAGGAAAGCTAGATGCTCACCTTGTCATCGGAGCCAAGGAAGATCACTGGAGCTCCTCCGGCAGTAGCTAGACGACGGAAAGTGGGGAGGACGACATCTGTTGGATGCTGGCATGAGAGGCTTGGGTGGTGGTGGGCAGCGGCAAGGGGTTGGGCGCCGGCTAGACAAGGAGAAGAGAGAGAGGGGGCGGCAAGATTAGGGTTAGGCTTTCACAAAACCCTTAAGCCCTATTTTATAGAGAACAAATTCTCCTAATGGTTATTGGTTCATAACCAAAAACCCATTAACCCACTCCATTAATTTAAGTTAAAATAAACAAAACCGATTTGGTCTATTTTATGTTAAAACGAACCGAACCAACTTTGGTTCATTCATTTAAAACAAACTAAACCCCTTTGATTTATTCTTCACCATTGGATTAGAACCAAACCAATTTGATTCATCCATCATATCTTCGTAAGACATGACCCATCCACACTTCCATTGCGATTGAAACGATTTCATGCTCGCTCCTTGTTTGGTCCAACCAAACCTAGTTTCTCTCGGTATGAGAATCTCATTCTCAAGCTCATTTTAAATCCTTCGGATTATGATCGTTGTGCGTGTGACCAAATAGGTTCTCGGTTTATGTTGGCCGTCTATAATTAACCATTAATTATAGAACGATCATGAGTGGCACCTAGTAGTACATCATGATCCGCAATTAATCGAAAAGATCAACAGTTGATCCAGAACTATTTCTGAAACCCTTCAGCAGCTATAATGATTCGTGCCCCATTCCCTTCACTCATCTTATACCCACTTGGTTCAAGACATGGTCTATAGTGTCATCCCCACTAGGTTGACTACATCTCACCTAGCCCGAGTATCATTTCCTTGTCCTACGGATTCTAGTTACTGCACAAGTATCCAAGAGTGCCTTACTCTAAACATGTAATGTTTTGGCCAAAGACTTTAGTAACAATCCGACGAGAGACTATGAGTATACATCTCCATGCAAGGAGTGGTGAATCCTTTATAGGCTATTTAAACACCTTCGATCACTTCGACTTATACCCAATCATCCCGGGTCCACATCTCCTCAGAGATGCTTGCTTAAGATGTCAAAGCATAAGTCTTCATGACCAAGATGACTTGAATACCACAAGTTAAAGGAACATCGCACTTAAGCTACAGTAAGAACTTCATTGACATATCCATATATGTAGAGAACCATATGAAGTTTTACAGCTGGTCACTCCAATGAACTAGTTACCATAACTAGCATCCACGATTAACTCTGGACATCACAATGTCTCCAGCTAATGAGAATCAGCTGCTTGGATACACCAAGGAGTATACCTCGTGCTAGTCTCGACAGAATTGATGGTGTCCAAATCTATCAATTCATCGACTAGGGATAATTCTGATACATCACAATTATACATGTAGAGATAATTACTAGTTGTGATCAAATCACAAATTCTCTCATACTATGAATCGTATCATGGACATTCAGTAAATGAGTTTAAGATCTAATCAAATACATAAAAATATGTATACTCAAATAGTGAATCTTCATTTATCATATAAATGGTTCAAACATAAGGCGATTGCCTTAGGACATCTCTAATATATTACTAACACCAAGAGCTAAAGAAGTATTTAGCTGAACTACCTCTGCTAGCCAAACTAGTCATAGGAGAGCCCTTGTGAATGTATTTAGCTATTTCAGAAGGAGCCATCAGTTCGGTATTGTTGAAGCAAGAAGGTTCCCAGCAACAACCCATTTACTACACTGGTCATATCTTGAAAGGAGATGAATCTCGATACACCGAGCTGGAGAAGTTGGCATATATTCTAGTTCTGATAGCCCACAAGTTGAGACCATATTTTCTGGCCCACCCAATTAATGTTTTGACTCATAGTGAGCTAGGTAAGGTGGTGACTAAGCCTAATTCCTCAGGTTGGCTCGCTAAATGGGCTATGGAGCTAAGCGAGTATGACATTCATTATCATTCTCGAACCGTCATCAAGGCTCAGGCTCTAGCTGATTTCCTGGCAGAGGTACCTGTTGATTCAGAGAATAGATCGATTGAGAAAGAAGAAGGGTTGGAGGTATGGAATGTCTTTGTGGATGAATCTTCTGGATCTACGGGTAGTGGAGTAGGGGTACTGTTAGTATCCTCTAAAAAAGAAGAAACTCGCATAGCCGTGCACTTGGGATATCGAGCATCCAACAATGAAGCAAAATATGAAGCCATCCTAGATGAGTTACAAGTTGCCAGAGCCGAGGGAGCAACTCCTGTCATGATCCATTCAGATTCCCAGTTAGCGGTGTCATAACTCCAGGGTGCCTTTATGGTTCGGGAAGAAAGATTACAGAAATATTTGATGGCCTTTGAAAAAGAAAAGACTCATTTTTAGCAAGTCCTTCTACAGTATATTCCAAGAGAAAATAATCATAGGGTGGATGAATTGGCTCGGATAGCTAGTGCCATGGAAGGGGTAAAACAACCTGATCACGATGCATAAAAGTCGATTCCTTGGTAGTATATAGCGTGGAGAAACCCTACGAGTGGATCGAGTCCAATGGAAGGCGACATCATGGCATATTCTGTGAGGAAGGTTTGAAGCAAAAGGAGTATCATCATTACGATGACGAGGCGGCGTTCACAATCATGGATGGCATTCTATATAAGACGTCTTTTGGGTGTCCCCTGTTGAAATTCTTGGGAAAGGAAGATGCTGAATGGGTACTCCGGGAAATACATGAGGGTTGTTGCAATAACCATTTAGGAGGAAGAGCTTTGGCGAGGAAAGTGTTGTTAGCTAGGTACTTTTGGCCTACTCTCCAGCAAGATGTAGCTCATATAGTGCAGCTTTGTTCAGCCTATCAAAAGCACGACAACTGGTCCGAACGACCGATCAAGCTGATGAGAGATATTGTGGCCTCCTGTCCCTTTGATTAGTGGGGAATGGATATAGTGAGTCTCATGCCTATGACACCTTTACAGAAGAAATTTTTATTAGTGGAAGTGGATTATTTCTCCAAGTGGGTGGAAGAAGAACCCCTTGTAAAAATCACCAAAAATGCAGTAATCCAGTTTCTATGGAGGAACATCATCTGCCGGTATGAAGTCCCAAGAAAATTGGTCAGTGATAATGGGCGGCAATTTCAGGGAAAGAAAATCAGGGAATGGTGTCAAAGTCTCAATATTCAGTAGGCTTTCACTTCTGTAGCCCACCCTCAGGCCAATGGGTAGACCGAAGTGACTAATAGAATCCTCATTCAGGGGTTAAAGACTAAATTAGGTGCTCAGAGGGGAAACTGGGTGGATGAATTGCTGGGGATCCTGTGGGCCTACCGAACTACTCCTAAAACTGCGACAGGAGAAACTCCCTTCAGCTTGGTATACGGGATGGAGGCTGTTATTCCAGTAGAGGCGCTTTTGAGTAGTGCCTGTGTGAAAGCTTATGAGTCAGAATAGAACCAAATCATCTGAGGAACTGAGCTGGATTTGATAGAAGAGAAACGAGAACAAGCGCGAAGGCGAGCAGAGTTTTACAAGAGAAGGGTACAACAAACCTTTAATAAAAGGGTAGTACCTCGAAGATTTCGAGAAGGGGATTTAGTTCTGCACAAAGTCAACCCTGCGGGAGACCCGGAGAAGTTGACCCCAAATTGGGAAGGACCCTATGTGGTCACGCGTCGTGTGGTGGGATCGACTTATTATTTAAAAGAGGATCAGGGCAGGGAACTCCCTCAACCTTGGAATGCTGTACATTTGAAGTACTTTCATACCGTGTAAGAAGAAATGGTCAAAGGAAAGAGTTTGGTAGGTTTCTCATGGAGTATGCATGGTGTGCAACATGTTATTTAACATATGACAAACACAAACACAAGTGGCGAATCATTTGCATAAAAAATAATTCCCCTCTTACAGAATAGAGAAAATTAAAAATGAGGAAGGAATTACATGTAACGACCGACATCCCTTAATAATAGCCATCCCAGAGTAATGCCATAAATTACAATTTGAAATGGTTCGGAGGATAATGCCTGAAGCTGACATCCCAATGCAGAAAGAGCATGGGCTGGCTAGCTGGAGGCAACCCTTGATCAGCGTATTGCCGAACTGTTTCATTAAATCCGTCCTGGAAAGTGACCCGTATCAGAGCTATCAGATGCTCTCGTTGTCTTGGGTCATCGGAGTGACGATCCTGATGGGACCTGCGACAGTTTTCTTGATGTTCTCTAAGGGATTGATGCATTTTGCAGTAGCGGTGAGATATCTAAATAATGGCATCAGCCAAAATGGATATGTCGTTGGCCCGGGAAGTTTGATCCTGCTGCAGGACCCTCATCATCTCTATCATGTCTTAGCACATGGAGGTGGAGATCCCTTCAACGGTTTCCGTATGAGATCTGGTGTGGATAATTTCATTGCCTAGTTGCTGGAGGGAGGCTTCCTGCCTGCGTATTCAGGCATGAGCGTGCACCCTAGAAGTTATTAAAGAGGAGTTTTCTTGTACCTCCTTACATAAGCACGTGCGGAGGTCAGTTATTTTATTCTCAGCTCTCTGGTGTTGGGCTCGAAGGCTTGCTATGATTTCAGCATCCTTCTGCCTTTCGCGGAGGATTTCAGCTAGCTGCTCCTGATAATCATCCAATTCTTGGGACACGGGAGCTGCTCTATTAGCATCTTCCTACTGGGCACTTTGCAGAGCAGATAAGAGTTTCGTCTGTGTTTGCTGTTGTGCTTGTAATGCCGCAATGGTCTCAGCATCCTCCTGCTGTTGGTGATGGGTCTAAGCTAATTGGTTCTGGCAGCGCGTCAGTTCTTGCAATAGAAGGTGCTCCTGACTCTTGGCAGCGGTTTGATCCTCCAACCGTTGTTGAGCCTATTGTAGAAACTGAGCTCAGTATTGTGTGAAACAATGTTCTAGCTCTTGGTAATTCACTAACGCCTGCAGGTCATCAGTAAAGAGGAAACCATTATAGTGAAGAAAATAGTAAAGTCAGTTTAGGGAGTTTACCAATTCCAAAGTATGTCGCATACTTTCCATCCTTGGAATTAGCTCTTCCAAGTTCAGGATTTGAGTAGCACGGTTAGAGGAAGAAGAGGGAATAGAGGACACTAAGGGAGAAGGTTCACTCATGATGGTGTTAGTAATATATGAGAGATGTCCTAAGGCAATCGCCTTATGTATGAACCATTTATATGATAAATGAAGATTCACTATTTGAGTATACATGTTTTATGTATTTGATTGGATCTTAAACTCATTTACTGAATATCCTCGATACGATTCACAGCATGAGAGAATTTGTGATTGGATCACAACTAGTGAGTATCTCTACATGTATAATTGTGATGTATTGGAATTATCCCTAGTCGATGAATTGATGGATTTGGACACCATCAATTCTGTCGAGACTAGCACGAGGTATACTCCTTGGTGTATCCAAGCAGCTGATTCTCACTGGCTGGAGACATTGTGATGTCCGGAGTTGATCGTGGATGCTAGTTATGGTAACTAGTTCATTGGAGTGACAAGCCGTAAGACTTCATATGGTTCTCTGCATATATAGATATGTCAATGAAGTTCTTACTGTAGCTTAAGTGCGATGTTCCTTTGACTTGCGGTATTCAAGTCATCTTGATCATAGAGACTTATGCTTTGACATCTTAAGCAAGCATCTCTAAGGAGATGTGGACCCGGGATGATTGGGTATAAGTCGAAGTGATCGAAGGTGTTTGAATAGCCTATAAAGGATTCACCACTCTTTGCGAGGAGATGTATACCCATGGCCTCTCGTCGGATTGTTACTAAAGTCTTTGGCCAAAGCATTACATGTTTAGAGTAAGGTACTCTTCGATACATGTGCGATCTAGAATCCGTAGGACGAGGAAATGATACTTGGGCTAGGTGTGACGTAGTCAGCCTAGTGGGGACTGACACTATAGACCATGTCCTGAACCAAGTGGGTATAAGATGAGTGAAGGGAATGGGGCACGAATCATTCGAGCTGCTGAAGGGTTTCAGAAATAGTTCTGGATCAACCGTTGATCTTTTCGGTTAATTGGGGATCATGATGTACTACTAGGTGCCACTCATGATCGTTCTATAATTAATGGTTAATTATAGACGGCCAACATAAACCGAGAACCTATTTGGTCACACGCACAACGAGCGTAATCCGAAGGATTTAAAACGAGCTTGAGAATGGGATTCTCAGACCGAGAGAAACTAGGTTTGGTTGGACCAAATAAGAAGCGAGCATGAAATCGTTTCAGTCGCAATGGAAGTGTGGATGGACCGTGTCTTATGAAGACATAATGGATGAACCAAAATGGTTTGGTTCTAATCCAATGGAGGAGAATAAACCAAAGGGTTTGGTTTATTTTAAACGAATGAACTAAAAGTTGGTTCGGTTCGTTTTAACTTAAAATAAACCATCATGGTTTGGTTTATTTTAACTTATATTAATGGAGCGGGTTAACGGGCCTAATGGTTATGATCCAATAACCATTAAGAGAATTAGTTCTCTATAAAAGAGGGCTTAAGGGATTGTTAAGCCCTAATCCAAAAGCCCTAAACCTAGTTGCCGCCCACCTCCTCTCCTTGGAGAATTCGGCGCCAACTTCATTGCCACCGCCCATCTCCTCCAACCGGCGTCCAGAAGGAGCCTTCCTTCCCCCTCGCCGGCGTCGAGCTGCTGCCGGTTGGTGCTCCGGTGATCTCCCTTGGGTGTGGCGATAAGGTGAGCACTTGGCTTCCCTTGGTTGGCCGACGCCTACTCCTCCACCAAAGCAGTCCAGTTTTTTAGACAGCTTGTTTTCCTCTCGTCAGAGCGTCGTTTGGACAACGGTTAGAGCTCCGACAGTGCCTAACTTACCTGGGATTTGATCTCCGGTAATCCTCTGAGGTGAAGGACGAAGGATTCGTCAAACGGTTGACGAATACCTCTCTGGAGAAGCGAGTTTTGAGGACTCGTCTTTGGGTCCGAATTTGGATTCGGATCGTGATCATCTCTCGATCACGTCGTCTTCAACACGAGGCTAGTAACCCGTACGAAGACGAAGCTCGTGGCTTAGCGAAGTCATCCTAAGGATACTCGGCGTGGATACGGATAGAGACGATTCTAGCGAGGATCATTCCGGTTGATGCCGTTCCCGCTACACGTGATACGAAAGGTACACGTAGTTAAATTTCCTTTATTGCAAAATTTAAATTTATGGTTATGTCTACACATATTGTACTATGCATGCGTATGTTGTGTGTGTTGTAATAAATGTAGATTTATTAATTTTTCCTTCCGCTGTGCACATGTTTACGAAACATGTACGAACACACACTCGTCGCGGTGCCGAAAATCCAACAGTGGTATCAGAGCCCAGGTTGTGTTTCGACATAATCGTAAAATGGTTTTGCGATAGTCATAATGTTATTTCTGGAAATTTTATAATTTTGGAAATTTAGAAGTATTTATGGAAATTTTTCAATTTTGGAAAGTCTAGAAGTATTTATGGAAATCTTCCACTTTTGGAAAGTTGGAAGTATTTATGGAAATTGATATTTTCCATAAATAAAATATTTGATTAGATTCTAGAAATTTGTTTCCTAATTTAATCATGATTTGATTTGGGAAATCAAATCTTAAAATATTTTATTTCCATAAGTAGTTTTGATGATTTAGGAAATTGGTTTCCTAAATTGATTTTCCTCAATCAACTAATTCCATAAATAAAATATGTGATTAGATTTGGAAATTTGTTTCCTAATTTAATTATGATTTGATTTGGAAAATCAAATCTTAAACATATTTTATTTCCATAAATAGTTATGACAAATAAGGAAATTATGTACATGACATAATTGTATGCCATGTAATTGCATTAGATGCATATCATTATGCCATGCATGTCGTGACATGTAGATGTATGCCATGTATGCCATGCCATGTAGATAATAGTTATTTGCATGCAAAGAGGATGAGACATAAAAACCCTTACTCAATATTAAAGCATACACCTTCCATTAATATGGTTAGAACCAGAGTTCCGTTTCTTGTTTGGGTTGTTGGACTCTCTCCAAGCCCGGCTCGAACCCGAACATGTTCAAACCATGGAATAGTTTAATACTAATATGGTAAGAGTCAGAGGTCAATCGTTAGCTTTGGTTGTTGGACTCTCTCCAAGCTGGGCTAATTGGTTGAATGCGCTCTAACCATATTAAAACTATTTCTCGATTAATGGGTTGGCTTTAACCTGGAGCATCGGCTTGTTGGACTCTCTCCAAGGTCGATGTAAAGGGAGGTGAAGTTGGGTGCTATGCATATGATGCATACTTGTTAATGTGTTAACAACCCGATGTATGTGTGAACATTCAATTAGTTGATAGCACATTGTGATAGTTGCATATACGTGATATGCAATCGGTATAGTTGATACCTACCGTCATAGTTATGAATGACTTGTTGGACTCTCTCCAAGGTTGTTCATATCTATGATGGATATCAGCCCATTCGGAGATGGACCTATGATCTCCCGAAGTGATTTTGGGGTTTTTGAAATTTGAAAAATGAATGAGATTTATAAATGTATATTGATGCATTTTAAAATCATCTTTCTCAAATATGCTCATTTTGTATTTCTAAGAATGATCATGATGTCTTTAAATTTGCGTTCCATTTTGGATTCGAATAAATTGACTGGGCTGAACTTCTTGGACTGGCTTAGAAACTTGAAAATTGTTCTCAATGTGGAAAAACTTGCGTATGTCCTCGAAGCGCCTCTTCCCGCCCGTCCTAGTGACAATGCAACTCTGGACCAATTGTTCGCCTATTAGAAACATGTGAATGATTCTTAAATGGTGAGTTGCATCATGCTAGCCACGATGGTACATGAGCTGCGAAAGCAGCATGAGCATATGGATGCTCATACCATAGTCTTTCATCTTTATGAGTTGGTTGATGAGCAAGTGAGATTCGAAAGGTTCGAAGTCTCCAAGCTCTTCTTCACCTCTGAGATGCAAGAAGGTTCATCGGTGGTACTGCTCAACATGCTGAAGACTGTGGAGCCTTCTGAGAAGCATGAGCAGGGGACGGTGCTGTTAGTTGATTCCTCGAAGAAAGGTTCTAAGAGGGAGTCAAAGGAATAGCAGAAGGGGAAGAAGAGAAAGGCTAAAAAGGCAGAACCAGCTCAAAAGGGCACTTGCCATCATTATGGCAAGGAGGGTCATTGGCGAAGAAATTGCCAGATTTATCTTGAGTCCGTGAAGAAGAATAAGGCATTGGATGCCCCCTCTTCTACAGATATCTTCGTTATTAATTGTCATTCTATTTCCTCGGACACTTGGGTATTGGATACTGGGTGTGGCTCACATATATGTAATGACATATATGGGCTAAGAAATAGAAGAAGACTCGTCAAGGGAGAGTCAAATTTACGTGTTGGGAATGGAGCAAAGGTTGATGCACTCGCTATCGGAACGTATTTGTTGAGACTCCCTACAGGACTTGTCTTAGAACTGGACAATTGCTTTTATGTTCCTTCGTTGATAAAGAACATCATTTCTATTTCTTGTTTAAATAGAAATGGGTACCATTTGACTTTTAGTAACAATTATTGTTACATAACTTTGAATGAAGTTTTTTATGGGACTGAAATTTTAAGCAATAACATTTATACGTTGGACGTATCCAGTGACATTTTCAATATCGAAGCGAGCAACAAGCGTGCTCGAAAGGATAATCAATTAGACTCTTACATGTGGCATTGTCGTCTTGGCCATGTAAGCAAGAAACGCATGTCCGAATTACACCGATGTGGAATTCTGGAATCGTTTGAATTGGATTCATACGATACATGCGAATCATGCTTAAAAGGCAAGATGACTAAGTTACCTTTTACTGGAAAAGGTGAATGAGTGGGAGAGTTACTAGGTCTAATACATACTGATGTATGTGTACCTATGTCAACTCAAGCTTTAGGAGGCTATAGCAACTTCATTACCTTCACCGATGATCACTCACGGTTTGGGTATGTGTTCTTGATGAAACACAAGTCTGAAGCCTTTGAAAGGTTCAAAGAATTCAGAAATGAAGTAGAGAAACAACATGACAAGAGTATTAAAATACTTCGATCGGATCGAGGTGGTGAATACTTAAGTCAAGAGTTTCTTGATTATCTAAGAGACAATGGCATATTGTCTCAATGGACTCCGCCATATACACCACAGCATAATGGTGTATCTGAGAGGCATAACCGGACCTTGTTGGACATGGTCAAGTCAATGATGAATCATGCGAATCTTCCCAAGTCCTTTTGGGGCTATGCACTTCAGACAGCTGTTTACTTGTTAAACAGAATGCCTACCAAGGTAGTCTCTACTACTCCATATGAGATATGGAATAGTAAGAAACCTCATGTATCTTACTTGAAGATATGGGGTTGTCCTGCTTATGTGAAGCGGACTGTATTAGACAAATTGGATGTTAAGTCTGATAAATGTCTATTTATTGGATACCCTAAGGAAACAAGGGGTTACCAATTCTATCATCCTGTGGAACAAAAGGTGTTTGTTTCAAGGCATGATGTGTTTCTAGAGAAAGAGTTTCTCTTGCAAGAAAACAGTGGGAGTGTCGTCGAGCTTGAGGAGGCTCGAGAGACTCAAATAGACATTGATGAGATACCTGGTGAAGCACAACAACCGACAACTCATAGTGATGAGCAATCGGCTGGACCTATTGTAACACCACATCTTCGTAGATCTAGTAGAACATGCAACATTCCTGAGAGATATGGATTTCTCATAAGTGAATTGAACGACGTGTTACTCATTGATGATGAGAAGCCTACCAGTTATGAAGAAGTGCTGACAAGTTCAGAAAGGGATAAGTGGCTTGATGCCATGAAGTCGGAAATGGATTCCATGTATGAAAACCAAGTTTGGAACTTGGTTAACCCACCTGAAGGCATTAAGCCTATAGGGTGCAAGTGGGTTTTCAAGAAGAAAACCGACATGGATGGTAATGTGATTACCTATAAGGCTAGATTGGTGGCGAAAGGATATCGTCAAAAGCAAGGTGTTGATTATGACGAAACCTATTCTCCTGTAGCTATGCTTAAATCCATTTGGATGCTCCTGGCCATAGCGGCTCATTATGATTATGAGATATGGCAGATGGATGTGAAAACAACTTTCCTTAATGGAAACCTGCTCGAGGACGTGTATATGATACAGCCTGAGGGTTTCACATCGGTTGATAAAACCAAGGTATGCAAACTGCGACGGTCCATTTATGGATTGAAGCAAGCATCCAGGAGCTGGAATATCCGTTTTGATGAGACAATCAAAAGGTTTGATTTCTCACAAAATCCAGACGAACCTTGTGTGTACAAGAAGGTTAGTGGGAGTGCAGTCGTGTTCCTAGTATTGTATGTCAATGACATATTACTTATAGGAAACGATGTGTCAATCTTACAGTCAGTTAAGGTTTGGTTATCCAAGACATTCTCCATGAAAAACCTGGGAGAAGCAACCTACATCCTCGGGATTAAGATCTATAGAGATAGATCGAAACGGTTGCTTGATCTTTCGCAGTCTACATATATAGACCGAGTGCTAAAGAGGTTTAGCATGTCGGAATCCAAGAAAGGTTTCCTACCCATCAGGCATGGGGTACACCTTTCGAAGTCTATGTGTCCGCACACAGAAGACGAGAGGATTTGCATGAGTAAGATTCCCTATGCATCTGCAATAGGATCTATCATGTATGCTATGTTATGTACGAGGCCCAATGTATCGTATGCTCTGAGTGTCACGAGCAGATACCAGTCCGATCCAGAAATGGATCATTGGGTGACTGTTAAGACGATCCTTAAGTACTTAAGAAGAACTAAGGATGTGTTCCTAATATATGGAGAAGGGTACATGGTGATACGTGGGTATACGGATGCCAGCTCTAGACAGACAAGGATAATTTCATGTCTCAGTCTGGGTATGTATTCACCTAGAATGGAAGCGCAATAAGTTGGAAAGGTTCCAAGCTTGACACTATAGCGAATTCTACCACTAAGGTAGAATAGATTGCAGCTTTGGAAGCAGCAAAGGAAACAGTTTGGATCGAGAAGTTCATCTCTAAACTTGATGTGGTCTCATCAATGATCCAAACATGTGTTTCTCCGCTATCATCTTATCAGAGAGATCATCAGTAGGAACGAAATACAAATCGAGAAAATTCCCACTGAAAGGAACTTAGCAGATCCTTTGACTAAAGCATTACCTCAAAGTAAGTTTGAGGGTCATGTTAGAGCTTATAGTATTGGATACCGTAACGATTGACATTAGGCCAAGTGGGAGTCTGTTAGTAATATATGAGAGATGTCCTAAGGCAATCGCCTTATGTATGAACCATTTATATGATAAATGAAGATTCACTATTTGAGTATACATGTTTTATGTATTTGATTGGATCTTAAACACATTTACTGAATGTCCTCGATACGATTCATAGCATGAGAGAATTTGTGATTGGATCACAACTAGTGAGTATCTCTACATGTGTAATTGTGATGTATCGGAATTATCCCTAGTCGATGAATTGATGGATTTGGACACCATCAATTCTGTCGAGACTAGCACGAGGTATACTCCTTGGTGTATCCAAGCAGCTGATTCTCACTGGCTGGAGACATAGTAATATGGTAACTAGTTCATTGGAGTGACCAGCCATAAGACTTCATATGGTTCTCTGCATATATAGATATGTCAATGAAGTTCTTACTGTAGCTTAAGTGCGATGTTCCTTTGACTTGCGGTATTCAAGTCATCTTGATCATAGAGACTTATGCTTTGACATCTTAAGCAAACATCTCTAAGGAGATGTGGACCCGGGATGATTGGGTATAAGTCGAAGTGATCTGCGTTTGCTCAATAGCCTATAAAGGATTCACCACTCCTCATGAGGAGATGTATACCCATGGCCTCTCGCCGATTGTTACTAAAGTCTTTGGCCAAAGCATTACATGTTTAGAGTAAGGTACTCTTCGATACATGTGCAAGAATCTAGAATCCATAGACGAGGAAATGATACTTGGGCTTAGGTGTGACGTGAGTCACTTAGTGTGGGACTGACACTATAGATCATGTCCTCAACCAAGTGGGTATAAGATGAGTGAAGGGAATGGGGCACTAATAATCATTCGAAGGCCAAGGGTTTCAGAAATAGTTCTGGATCAACCGTTGATCTTTTCGATTAATTGGGGATCATGATGTACTACTAGGTGCCACTCATGATCGTTCTATAATTAATGGTTAATTATAGACGGCCAACATAAACTGAGAACCTATTTGGTCACACGCATAACGAGCGTAATCCGAAGGATTTAAAACGAGCTTGAGAATGGGATTCTCAGACCGAGAGAAACTAGATTTGATTGGACCAAATAAGAAGCGAGCATGAAATCGTTTCAGTCGCAATGGAAGCGTGGATGGGCCGTGTCTTATGAAGACATAATGGATGAACCAAAATGGTTTGGTTCTAATCCAATGGAGGAGAATAAACCAAAGGGTTTGGTTTATTTTAAACGAATGAACCAAAAGTTGGTTCGGTTCGTTTTAACTTAAAATAAACCATCATGGTTTGGTTTATTTTAACTTATATTAATGGAGCGGGTTAACGGGCCTAATGGTTATGATCCAATAACCATTAAGAGAATTAGTTCTCTATAAAAGAGGGCTTAAGGGATTGTTAAGCACTAATCCAAAATCCCTAAACCTAGTTGCCGCCCAGCTCCTCTCCTTGGAGAATTCGGCGCCAACTTCATTACCACCGCCCATCTCCTCCAACCGGCGTCCAGAAGGAGCCTTCCTTCCTCCTCACCGGCGTCGAGCTGCTGCCGGTTGGTGCTCCGGTGATCTCCCTTGGGTGTGGCGATAAGGTGAGCACTTGGCTTCCCTTGGTTGGCCGGCGCCTACTCCTCCACCAAAGCTGTCCAGTTTTCTGGACAGCTTGTTTTCCTCTCGTCGGAGCATCGTTTGGATGACGGTTAGAGCTCCGACAGCGCCTAACTTACCGGGGATTCGATCTCCGGTAATCCTCTGAGGTGGAGGACGAAGGATTCGTCAAACGGTTGACGAATACCTCTCCGGAGAAGCGAGTTTTGAGGACTCGTCTATGGGTCCGAATTTGGATTCGGATCGTGATCATCTCTCGATCACGTCGTCTTCAACACGAGGCTAGTAACCCATATGAAGACGAAGCTCGTGGCTTAGCGAAGTCATCCTAAGGATACTCGGCATGGATACGGATATAGACGATTCTAGCGAGGATCGTTCCGGTTGATGCCGCTCCCGCTACACGTGATACGAAAGGTATACGTAGTTAAATTTCCTTTATTGCAAAATTTAAATTTACGGTTATGTCTACACATGTTGTACTATGCATGCGTGTGTTGTGTGTGTTGTAATAAATGTAGATTTATTAATTTTTCCTTCCGCTGTGCACATGTTTACGAAACATGTACGAACACACACTCGCCGCGGTGCCGGAAACCCAACAGATGGGTTGGAAAAAGGTTGGGGCGATAGATTGTACCACTAGTCTGAGAAGAGGAAGGGTGATGTTCAAAGGAATGGAAGGGGGTATGGAGACAGCAGGATGTGTTGAGGGGGCTACGAATAGAGCTCTTGCCTACAGACTCGAGGAAGCTGGAAGAGAAAGGGGGAAACGGACTTTGGTTGCAAAATGTCAGAAGTCGCCTACCACCTGGCAGGGGAAGAAGAATCTGCAGGGGATACCTGGCCCGGTGAGGTGGCTGGTAATGGAAGGGTAGAGAGAGGTGATGAAAGGGGTGGAAAGTCGGTGGCCAAGGGGAGTATGGGGATGAAAGGTTCTCCGCTAGTAGGAAGAAGAATACCAGAATTATGGTTTGTACTCAGTTGAAGGGCAATGCTTCCTGAACTTTGGATAGAAGGAGAAGGTAACGGGGAGGTGAGCAAAGGGTGTAGAGGCGAAGATGAAGGAATTGCAATTGAAGTAGGTTCTAATTGTTGGTGCAACAATGCCCCAAACATTTATATGTTTTAATGTTTGGATAATCATCTAAGTTAGGCAATATTTTGTGATCTAATTGTAAACATGTTTAAGTGACAGGAAAAATCCAAGTATGAAGACTTGGTAAAGGAAAAGTCCAAGTGTGATCTTGGCAAAAGAAGTCCAAGGAAAGGGCTTGGCGGCGTAAGACCAAGCATGTAGTCTTGGCAGCGTAAAGTTCAAGCGGACCTTGGCAAAGGAAGTCCAAAGGCAAGTCTTGACAGTGTAAGTCCAATCATGTAGTCTTTGCAGCGTAAAGTCCAAGCGTACTTTGGCGAAGAGAAACCCAAGACATGACGAAACCGAAGTAAGCTCTTGGAAGCAAGCGCAAAGAATGAACAAGTCACAGACTCGGAGAGATCCTGGAGGCGCAAGGCTAAAGGAAGAGCTAAAAGGTTAAGAAGTCAACATCGGGCATAGAATGGAGTCTCACTCGACTCCTCGCGGGGATCACTCGACTTATCACTTCATCAACATTGGATCAGCTACCATTGAAATTCGTATCTCAAGTGATTCACTTCGAAATGTCACTGGATGTAATCAAGTCGCTGATCACACATCACCGATCGATCATGGCCCAATGGGAAAAACAACCCTCTATCTATAAAAAGAGGGCTTGGGGTGCTTGAGAAGGCTAGTGCTTATCTTCTAACCATATTCTCAAGCTCCCCATGAATTTTCAAAGGCTTTCTTTGTGTTAATTCCTCCTCTTCTCCTAAATCTCATTTTCATCATTGTAAGAAGAGGAGAGTGTCTTGTAAAGGAAAGCTTCTTAGTGTAATCGCTTGGGTTGATCCACCTTAAGGATCGCCATGGAGTAGGAGCGTTATCTCCGAACCACGTAAAAGGCTTCGTGTTCGTGTTTGTGTTTAGCTTCTTGTTTTTGTTTAGTATTTGCTTCCGCTAATATTTCTTGTAGATTTTGAAAAGAGGCTATTCATCCCCCTCTAGCCTTCCAAGGATCCCTAACAAGTGGTATCAGAGCCCGGATCGCGTCGGAAGATTTAACCATCAACCGGAGCATAATGGAATTTCAAGAGGGGTATAGCACGGCGAGGCCTCCTTTATTCAATGGCAACGACTTCGACTACTGGAAAGGTAGGATGGAATACTATTTTATGAACGATATTGAAAATTGGTTTAGTGTTGTAAATGGATTCGAGAAGCCGATCGATGAACACGGAGCACCTATACCAACCAAGGATTGGACGAGCCAAAGTAACAACCACACTTCAATGTGGTTTGTCAAAAGAGCAACTAAGCAAAGTGGGGCCTTTCGAATTGGCAAAGGAGCTTTGGGAGAAGCTAATTGAGCTCAACGAGGGATCGAAGGAAACAAGAAGAGCCAAGAGAGATCTCTTGATAGGCCAACTCCAAAGCTTTGTCATGAAGACCAACGAGACCGTAAGCCAAATGCACGGTCGCTTCAAGGAGGTAGTCAACGGACTACATGTGATAGGTGAAAAGGTCGACAACTGAGACCTTGTGAGGTATATTCTTCAAGCCTTCCCTAGAACAACCTTATGGGCATCAATGGTAGATTCTTATAAGGTGTCTAGGGATCTTTCTTTGGTTAAACTAGATGAACTTTTTTGTGAATTTGAGTTGCACGAGCAAGCTAACACTTCGTCCAAGGAGAAAGGTGTAGCTCTTTTTGTAGGAAAGAAGGACAAGAAGAAGAAAGAAAAGAAAGAAGTCTCTTCTTCATCCGAATCTGAGGAGTCATCTAGTAGTGATGAAGAGCTATCGGTGAGTGAGGTGACTCACTATGTAAAGAAATTTAGTGGGAGGTCAAGAAAACTCACCAAGAAGGATGTGAGGAGGATGTTCCAATCCTCCAAAGGTAAAACCTCCACTAGTTCAATTTCTACATCTAAACATTACTTGCTATGGTTGCAACAAAAGGGCCATATCAAACCAAATTGTCCGGAACTAAAGAAAAAGGAGGAAAAAGAAAAGAAGAAGAAGGACAAGAAGGAGAAGAAGAAGAAGGAGGCCATGATAGCCCAAAATTGGGATACACAAAGCATAGAAGATTCCTCCGATGATGAAGAAATTTGTCATGTCACAAGAAACATGACACTCATGGCTTTGGAGGATAGCTCAAGTGAAGAGTCATCCTCCTCCTCCTTAAGTGACGAATCATCATCTAGTGACGATGAGGTAAAGGACTCCCTTAGAATAGACTTACTATATAAAACTATTGCATGCCTTCAAAATGCACTAAATAGATCAAAGTCTAGGATTAAGGATTTAAAAGTAGAAATTAGATCCATTAAGAATGTAGAAATTTCTTGTGATGATACATGTTCATTAAGGAATGAGAATGATGAACTTAGAAAAGAAATAGGTAACCTAAGAGCATGCTTAGAGAAATTTATGAATGGGTCCAAATATCTTGATATAATTCTTAGGGACCAAAGGGTCATTTAGAACAAGGCCGACATAGGATATAGGACTAAGGAGAAGGAGGTAGCCTTTACTGTAACGGCCGTAAAATTTCTAGCAATTTTACAAGAATTTTTGGCATGATTATAATGGGCTTTATGTGGGTTCTTTCAAAAATAAAAGAAAAGGAGCCAAAAAAGATGCAAGGCCTAGGAATTGAACCCCAAACCTCTAGAGATAGCTAAGCCCTAAAGATGCATCCAATAACCAGAAGCCCAACAGGGTTGTACTATTAGAAGAATATGGGAAATTATAGTTAGGGGTAAGGGAGACTAAGGGACTCTTCAAGTGAATAAATAGGGGGAATGAGGAGACATAAGTAACCAAATTGCTTTTCTCTTCTTCTCATCTTCTTCCTCACCGAAATCCATTCCTCTCCCTTCCATCCTTCCAACCAAAAAGAAAAGCGAAGGATGTAAGTATCCCCCTCACCTGCATACAAGTAGTTTTCATTTGATGTGTTTGTGTTAATCCTCTTGAAACCATTCGACCAAGACCTTGTTTGAGTTTTTCCATGAAGATCCATTCCATATCTTGTATGAACATGATGAAGATAGGATGCTAGATGGATTAGGTTAAGTGTTTTACCTTAAAAACCCAAGGGACCATTCAGCCAAGACCTTGTTTGAGTTTTTCCATGAAGATCCATGCCATATCTTGTGTGAACACGATGAAGATAGGATGCTAGATGAATTAGGTTAAGTGGTTGAACTTTTATGACCTTTAAAACCATTCGGCCAAGCCCTTTAGACCCCTATGTGTTCTCTTTATAGATAAGTTCATGCTATGTTTGATGGTAAAAGAAGATAACATGATGTTTGGTTAAACTAGATATTAAGTGGATGAACTTCCAGGCCTTGGACCATTCGGTCAAGCCACTTTAGACCCTTATATGTTTTTTTTATGCCATGCTATAGCCAAGTTCATGCTATGTTTTGATAGTAAAAGAAGATAACATGATGTTTGGTTAACCTAGATTTAAGTGGATGAACCCTAAGCCTTGGACCATTCGGCCAAGCCACTTTAGACCCCTATGTGTTCTTTTTTTATGCCATGTTTAGATGAGCTTAGGCTAAGTTTTGATGCTAGATGAAGATAACATGTTCTATGCTAGGTTTTAAAGGAGTTCATGCCATGTTGATGTTAGAAGAAGGTAACATGTTCTATGCTATGTTAGAGATAGGTTCATGCTATGTTTTGATGGTAAATGAAGATAACATGTTGTTTGTTTTAACCTAGATTTAAGTGGATGAACCTTTAGGCCCCTTGAACCATTCGGCCAAGTCCATCTAGACCCCTAAGGTGTCCTTCTATGCTATGTTTTGGATGAGTTCATAATGACTTTTTGTGTTAGATGAAGATAACATGCTCTATGCTAGGTTTTAAATGAGTTTATGCCATGTTTGATGTTAAAAGAAGATAACATGTTCTATGCCATGCTATAGATAAGTTCATGCTATGTTTTGATGGTAAATGAAGATAACATGTTGTTTGGTTAACCTAGAGTTAAGGGGTTGAGCCTCATGTCCTCTAAACCCATTCGGCCAAGGTTTAATTAAAACCCTAAGTGCCCTCCCATGCCATGCTTTATGTGTTAAAGAACTAACATGTGGTTAGTTAGACCATATATAAGTGGTTTGGTGTTTAAAACTTTGATAGAACTCCATGAAGTTTAGGTCATTCTATGTATACTTGTTCCTGATGTTTATACCTTATGCCATGCTTATATGTGTGTGATGTGGTGATCATGTTATGCTTATTACCTCGTAATTGTATGAATGTATGATGTTTTATAAAGAAGGAACATGATATGCATGAAAAGAATATGATATGTTATGAAGAAGAAATATGTTATGGTGAATGATATGTTATGAAGAAGAAATATGTTATGAAAGCCATATGATATGTTATGAAGAAGAAGTGTGTTATGATATGAAGAAGAAAAACATGATATGCCATGATAAGGAATATGATATGTTTATGAAATGAAATATGATATGTTATGATAAGAAGCATGTATGTATTTTACTTTCTGCATGGCTTGTACCAGGACCCTAACAAGGTCCAAAGGGATGGGCTCCTAAGTTGCCCTAGGCCGACGGACTTAGATCGGACCTAGGATAGGCTTCTATGTTATGATTGCCCCTAGGTCGACGGTCATAGTACGGGATGGGCTCCCAGATGCCCTAGGCCGACGGACTAAGATCGGGCCTAGGATGGGCTTCTATGTTATGACGATGGCCCCTAGGTCGACGGACTAAGATCGGGCCTAGTAACCTAGTAGGTTCGAGATTAGCTGCCTCGGGTCTATTTAGGGATGCGCGCTATGATGATGATGATGTGGTACAATGCCGGGCCCAATATGTTGAGAGTTATGTTCAAATACCTATGATATATGTTTTCAAAGAGCATCCTGCACATATGTTTACATGCTATGTTTGTTATGTTATATATGTTTACATGCTATGTTTGTTATGTTATATATGTTTACATGTTATGATGGTTATGTTATATATGTTTACATGCTATGTTTGTTATGTTATATATGTTTACATGTTATGATGGTTATGTTATATATGTTTACATGCTATGTTTGTTATGTTATATATGTTTACATGTTATGATGGTTATGTTATATATGTTTACATGCTATGTTTGTTATGTTATATATGTTTACATGCTATGTTTGTTATGTTATATATGTTTACATGTTATGATGGTTATGTTATATATGTTTACATGCTATGTTTGTTATGTTATATATGTTTACATGTTATGATGGTTATGTTATATATGTTTACATGCTATGTTTGTTATGTTATATATGTTTACATGCTATGTTTGTTATGTTATATATGTTTACATGTTATGATGGTTATGTTATATATGTTTACATGCTATGTTTGTTATGTTATATATGTTTACATGCTATGTTTGTTATGTTATATATGTTTACATATTACGATCGTTATGTTATATATGTTTACATGTTATGATTGCTATGTTATATATGTGTTTACATGTTATATGCCTGCTTACGATGTTGTATGTCTACATGTTATTGCCTGCTTATGTCTATGCTGATATATTTATGTTATGTCTGCTTATGTTATGATGTTATGTCATGTTATTCTTACGTAAGGTTTTTTGAGTAGGACAGGATCTTACTAACCCTATGTGCTTATAGTTTATATTCCCTTGTACTGCAGATAAGGGTAAAGGGTGGATAAACTAAAGGGAGCAGCAGGAGGGGCAAAGTGTGTGTGGTAGTGGCATGGTGGAGGAGATCTGTTATGTTCTTTATGCATGTTTTCCCTAAGATGATTTAGCTTATGAATTTGAACTAAGTACTTATGAACTGATGATGCATGCCCTATGTTAAGAAGAAGTATCTATGAAATGACGATGCATGTTTATGTTTAAAAGAAAAAACAAATGTCTAAAGTCTTCCGCTGTAAGAAGTACGATATGTGTAGTCTTCCGCTGTAATGTAATGTATGTATGTAGGATCGCGTCACGCGCCGCCCCTCCGGACCCTTGGAAAAAGGGCGGGCGTGACATTTACATCCCTTGTGAGTAGAAAATCAACCGTTAGGAGCAAGGTTAAAAAGGCTTGGGTCCCTAAGAAATTTTTAATTGATGCTATCGGACCTAAAATTTGGGTGTCTAAGACTTACATTTTTCATGTTGTATAGGTAGAAGGACCAAGCTTATGGATTATTGATAGTGGTTGCTCAAAACACATGACCGGTGATGAGAGCAAATTCTCAACAATCAACCACATTAGCAAAGGGAAGGTGTCTTTTGGAAATAGTGGTAAACTTAAGATCCTAGGAAAAGTGACAATTGAGGTATCTCCAAACCTTGTAATTCACAAAGTATTATTAGTCAAAAATGAAATTTAATTTGCTTAGTGTAAGTCAATTATGTGATGCCAATTTTGATGTTCAATTTGATTCTTCTAAATACTTCATAAGACACAAAAATCAAAATGATTGCATGTTAGTAGGTTTTAGGAAATCAAATATATACTAGGTTGATTTATCCTATGCTTCTAACGCTTCAACTAAGTGTCTTATTGCAAAAGAAGAAGAGAGTTGGCTATGGCATAGGAGGCTAGGGCACATCAACATGAAAAACATTGCCAAAATAGCCAAGAAGAAGCTAGTCAAGGGGTTGCCAAAAGTCAAGTATCTTAAGGATAAAATGTGTGATGCATGCCAAGAAAAAAAGCAATCAAGATCATCACACAAAGGTAAAACTTTACTTAGTACCGCTTTACCTCTAGAACTCTTGCATATTGATTTATTTGATTGTCATAGTACTCCCTCCATGATTGGTAGTAAATATTATCTAATAATAGTAGATGATTTTTCTAGATTTACTTGGGTATTCTTCATGAAACATAAGGATGAAATCCTAGGAATAATCATAGGCTTTAGCAAAAGAGTAGAGAATGAAAGGAATCTCAAAATCAACCAGATCCGTATTGATCATGGTGGAGAATTTGAGAATTCTAACTTCTCAAAATTTTGCCTAGAACAAGGGTACAAGTACGAATTTTCATATCCTAGAACACCCCAACAAAATGAGGTGGTGGAAAGAAAAAATCGTGCCCAACAAGAAGCGGCTAGGACTATGCTTAATGCATATTCTCTACCTAGCTAATTGTGGGCGGAAGTGGTCAATACCGCTTGCTATATCCAAAATAGGATTTTAATTCATATGTTTTTAGGAAAAACTCCATTTGAATTATGGAATGGTACAATTCCAACAATTTGTTATTTCAAAGTCTTTCGATGCAAAGTTTACATTTTAAACACCAAAGACAACCTCGGTAAATTTGAATCCAAAGCAGATGAAGGAATCCTAGTTGGATACTCATCCACTAGTGTATGATATAGAGTTTATAATAAGAGAACTCAAAAGATTGAGGAATCCTTAAATGTGCAATTTGATGAAACCTCTAATACTTATCCTAGGAAATCCCCCATTGATAGTGATATCAATGACAAAAATCAAGAAATTATCCAAAAATTTCAAGATTTAACTTTAGGGGCAATGATCAAGGGGGAGAGTTAAATCAAGGGGGAGTAAGAGGTGATTCCGATGATGAAAGAAGGGTTGAGGATAATCATGATCAAAATCAATTTAATACACCTCCTAGAATAATAAGAGTTCATCAAAATCACCCTCTAGATCAAGTTGTAGGTGAATTATCTCAAGGTGTTAGGACTAGGTCATTTCATAGAGCTCCCTCTAGTCCTCATCTCCCAAATTGAGCCCAAAACAATCAATGATGCATTACTTGATCCGGATTGGATCTTAGCAATGCAAGATGAATTGACTCAATTTGAAAGGAATCAAGTATGGGAGTTAGTTCCTAGACCTAATAATAATACCATCATTACTATAAGATGAGTTTTTAGGAACAAACTAGATGATCAAGGCAATATAACTAGGAATAAGGCAAGGTTAGTTGCAAGGGGCTTCAATCAAGTTGAAGGACTTGATTATGATGAAACATATGCCCCGGTTGCTAGGTTAGAGTCCATTAGAATCCTACTAGGATATGCCTCTTATATGGGCTTTAAACATCATCAAATGGATGTAAAGTCGGCATTTCTAAATGGGTTCATTAAGGAGGAAGTATATGTAGAACAACCTCCCGGGTTTGAAAACATAGACTATCCAAACCATGTATTCAAGATTAAAAAGGCTTTATACGGTTTAAAAAAAGCTCCCCGGGCTTGGTACGAAAGATTGTCATCTTTCTTGGTCTCTAAGGGGTTTAGAAGGGGTCAAGTAGACCAAACTCTCTTTATTAAATCAAAGTCTAACGACATCTTTGTAGCCCAAGTATATGTAGATGACATTATCTTTGGGTCAACAAATGATGAGCTCCTTCAAGGCTTCATCAAAAATATGGAGAATGAGTTTGAGATGAGTCTAGTTGGGGAACTAAATTTCTTCCTAGGTCTACAAGTCAAACAAACAAATGAAGGAGTTTATGTATACCAAACCAAATATGCTAAGGAAATGATTAAGAAATTTGGTTTGGAAAATGCTAAAGTAGTTTCAACCCCAATGGAAACTAATACAAAAATAGATAATGATCTTGAAGGAAAACAAATTGACCTCAAACTCTATAGGAGTATGATTGATAGTCTTTTGTACCTAACCGCTAGTAGACCCGATATATTATTTGCGGTAGGTATGTGTGCAAGGTACCAATCATGTGCCAAAGAGTCCCATTTAGTGGCCGTTAAGAGAATCTTAAGGTATATCAAGGGCACATTAAACGTAGGACTTTGGTACCCTAGGACAAAATCTTTTGATTTAATTGGGTACATCGATTCCGACTATGCGGGTTGCAAGTTGGATCAGAAGAGTACTAGTGGTGGATGCCAATTTCTTGGATCCTCCCTAGTAAGTTGGAGTAGTAGAAAGCAACCTTGTGTTGCTTTGTCAACCACCAAGGCCGAATATGTGACTATGGTGTTGGTGCAGTGGGCACCTAAGTCGAACCGAGGCCAACAACTTCTGAAGAGACCGAGAGGAACACCAAAATGAGTCTTTATTAAAATGGAGGGAAGTAAGGAGATCGGAATCGCCGTCTGCCTTGCAACCTATTACAAGGGGACTTAAATAGTGAAGGAAAAGGTTAATCATCATATGCCGGGTGCTCATTAGGCCCCATCGTCACATGAGGAGATTCTTTTTTTCTCCACTAAGTCAAGACAAGTGGCGGGACAGCGCCACTGATGACTCGTAAACCATGAGCTCAAAACCATGAGCGCTCGCGATTTTCACAAAACCAGGAATCCAAGTGGACCCCGTTGAACAGTATGACACATGGGCGGGCACCTTTGGGTGCTTATCAGGCACACTGTTCGACACGACAAAAGAAAAGACACTCGTGGCTGACTCAGCCATGTTACAGACTAGGCCAACAGAGGCCGACACTGCCAACACAAGGATGCACTGGGAAACCTGGTCCTCCACGCTCCATTATTGACTTTGATAATGTACAACCTTCGGACAGCTGGCTGTACGGAGCCATCGCTGGTTCTTGCCTGACGGACCAACAACTCCATCACCAATCTTCATGACATTCATTGCGGTCGCTTTCTGTTTCCTCTACTGCACGGAATACCAACGGAAGCACTGTCTACTCAGCCCCCTCTTTCTTTGGGTCGGGCTTGGGCTTTCTTTCTGAGCCACGATTGGATTTGCAGGTGCCGAGATGGATTTTGGAACAGTACAAGGCCCACAAGCCTGCTTCAGCTCGGTCACCTTTCCTTTCTCTGGGCGTTGTCCTATGCCGGAGCTGTTCATCTTCTCCGAGCGCCTATGGTATGGACAAAAAATCCGTTTTTGCGGTGGCACTCTTGGAAGACGCAAGGAAGACGAAAGTGGCACTAGGCTACCACTCTCCCCACCACCTTCCGAAAAAGGATGGGACATTCTTTTAATCATCGACGGACAGTGGGAATTTTTCGGTGGTTCATCGTCCCATCTAGGTTGATCTTCCTCTTTAGCCAATCGACAACGTAGGCATGCTGCCAAGGCTACTTCACAGGAGCAGGTCGTGGTTGTTTCCCATGAAGAGTCTGACTCTTCGGTAGTTGCAGTCTCCCATTCGGATGCAGATGTCTCAGGGGAAATCCTACAAGAGCCAGAGCAGTCAGTGGAGCCAGAGAAAAGTTTACCTGATGCATCGCTGACCATTGAGCTATCACCGTCGTCCGTTTCCCAGTCGGACGAGGTGCGACTGTCATCAGATTCAGAGCATCGGGAACCGTCGCCTGATCTGGATGCTGAAGCGTGCTGGCATGGACAATAGGGCTGTGATTGTCCATCGTCAGATGAATAAGATGCTTCGCGGGCACAACAACCCCAGACTGGTTGTTGTGGAGACAAGCAATTGTAAGGATAGTCGCTGTAATCCTCACTTCTTCCCTCATCATAATCTGGGTCGCTCCAGACCTCGATGTTTGTTTGGTCCTCATAGAAGTCTCCTGTGCATTCATCGAAAACATGTTGTTCGCCATCCGAGTAGTAGGTGTTAATGCAATCAAGCCCATCGAATGTTTCAATGTTTAACAATATGGTTTAAGTCAAGGAAATTGAAATCTAGGTTGAGCTAGAGTGTAGTCAAGACATTACCTCAACTGATTCAAACCTAAGGTCACTAAGTTAGATGTTTAGAGTGACATTAGACCCATGGATGAGAAATCCAAGGGTAGGTCTTGGCATGGGAAGTCCAAGCTTAGGTCTTGGCATGGGAAGTCCAACATGGGTTGGCAAGGGAAAGTCCAAGCTTGAGTCTTGGCAATTGAGAAATCCAAGGGGGAACCTTGGTAAAGGAAGAGTACAAGCTGGCCGGAGGCCCGAAAGCTTGGTGATGGAGAGGGCATAGTAACGTGCTCGTTCTCCATTGAAGTTAGAGAGGGCACAAGGGAGTGCTCAGTCTCTAGCTAGTATACTCGTTAGTAAGAGAGGACACAGTAACATGCTTGGTCTCTTACTAGGGTACATGGGCCCAATACTCGTTAGGCAAGGAGGGTGTAGTAACGTGCTCGTTCTTTGTCTAGGGTATATGGAGTACTCGTTAGGCAAGGAGGGTGTAGTAACGCGCTCGTTCTTTGCGTAGGGTACTTAGAGCATTCTTTAGTTGGAGAAGGCACCGTAACATGCTTGGTCTCTTATTAGGGTGCTTGAAATGGCAGCTTACTAGGAAAGATACTCATGTGTTTCAAATATTTCCAATGTCAGTCGAGCCACCATGGGGTCAGCTCGACCGGAACTCTTGCACAAAGGCACAAAATTGAGCTGGCTCGACTACCAACTCGACTGTTCACTACGTGGAACAGTATAGAACCGAGCCCATCTCAACTGTGGGCTCGACTGCTCCAGGGCACTTTATCGCCAGGGCAGATTGTCGCCAGGGCACTTCCACCAAAGAAGTTTTCAATCGAGTCGATTTGGTAGCAGCTCGACTGGTAGCTATGGATTCAGTCATAGAACCGAGCCCAGCTTGGTTGCGGGCTCGACTGACAGGTATTTTTCGAGCACAGACGCAAGTCAGACTCGACTGGGGGCTCGACTGATGGAGGCCACAATGGGATGCTTCTGTTTCGAGTAAAGATTCAAATGCGCCGACTTTCGGTTGGAGGAGTAGGCTCCGTTCTTGGCAAACCACCAGAAGTTGGAGGCAATTATGGGGACAAGCTCAGGCGGGCGTGGTCTCTAAGGCTCCAACGGTGTAAGATAGAAAGCTTGCTGGAAGAAACGACTATATAAAGAAGAAGAAAAAACAGAGGTAAAGGACTTGTTCAAAAACGCAAAAGCTCTAGTTTTCATCTAGAGAAAAACAAGCTCTCTATGATTTATACTAAAGGAGAAGAAGAAGAAACCACGCTCTCATCTTGCCTTCTCTCCAACAAGTGCACTGTCGATCATCTTCTTGCAAGTGCCACAACTTCATCTTCAAAGCAAGAAGCTGAACAGCAATCTGTAACTGGTTTTTAATACTTAGCTTACTATTCTTAAAGTATATTCATTGTATTGTAAGCTTGTAAGAGGTGAAGTTTTCACCTCCGGAACCATTCCGATCATACATAGTAGACATTCCTTTTGAGCTACCCGTGGAGTAGGAACTGTTGAGTTCCGAACCACGTAAATACCTATGTTTGGTTGTGTTTGTTCTTTGTGTTCTTGTTTTTCTATTTTCGCTGTGTAATCCTCTGTTTTGTAGTCAAAAGTGAGTTAGAATTTTTTAACTCGCTATTCACCCCCCCTCTAGCGAGCCTTGATCCCAACAAGTGGTATCAGAGCAAGGGCTCTGCACTGGATTCACCTCCACCAGAGCATCAAGGAATGGAAACACAAGAGAGATTCAGCACAACTCGATCCCCGTATTTTGACAGCCAAAACTTCCAGTATTGGAAGAGCCGGATGGAATACTACTTGATGATGAACATGGATATGTGGTTCTTAGTCTCAGAGGGATTCACACCACCAATTGACGACGAAGGAAGGGTTTTGGTGTCTTCTCTGTGGTCGCCAGAACAAAGGAGAAGAGCCCAGGCCAATGCCAAAGCAACCGTAACTCTGTAGTGCGGTGTAGCCAAGGACCAACTAGTAGTGCTCAGGAACTTTGGAGGAAGTTGATGGAGCTACATGAAGGAACCAGAGATTCAAGGACAGCGAAGAGGGATCTCTACTTGAACCAACTTCAGAATTTCATCATGAAGGAGATTGAAACTGTAAGTGAACTGCATGATAGGTTTAAAGAAATACTCAATGGCCTCCATTCTGTTGGAGAGGCTGTTGAGAATAGGGACTTAGCCAGGTATGCACTCAAATCTTTCCCTAGGAATACTTTGTGGTCATCTATGGTGGATGCCTACAAAGTATCAAGGGATCTTTCAACAATTAAAATTGATGAATTGTTTTCTGAATTGGAATTGCATGAACAAGCTAATCGAAGCCTAAAGGAGAAGGGTCTAGCTTTTATTGCAGGAGATCGCAGCAAGGAGAGAAAGAAGAAGAAGGAGAAGAAGGAAGCTTCTTCCTCCTCTTCATCATCAGATTCGGATGGAGATGATGAGTCATCCTCTAGCGAGATGGCTAACTTTGTGAGGAGATTGATGAGAAGAAGCCAAAAATACAACAAGAAGGATGTGAAGAAATACTTCACCAAGAAAGGTAAAATTTCAGAAATTAATCAGGATAAATCTAACGTAGAGTGCTTTCATTGTCATAGGAAAGGTCACTTCAAAAGTGAATGCCCTAAGTACAAAAAGGAGGAAGAAAAGGCCAAGAGGAAGAAAGCATTGAAGGCTACTTGGGATGATACTTCATCCTCATCCTCCTCATTGGAAGAAGAAAGTGAGGAGAAGGGATCAAAGCAAAAGGCTCTAATGGCATTGGAGAATTCTAAAAATTCTGAGTTGGATGGAGAACTGGAGCATTCTGATGGGGAGCAACCAAATTCGGACTCTTCATCATCATCTTCTAATGATGATCAGGTAAACTCTCCCCATCTAGATAAATTATATGAAACTATTGCTTGTTTGACAAATGCTCTGAAAAAAATCCAAAACTAAGGTTAAGTTACTGAAAACTGAATTAGAATTAGTTAAGAATTCTAATACACTGTCTGATGACAGTGGTGCAGGAAATCCTCATTTGGAGGAGATCAAGGATGAGAATACATCCTTGAAGGTTCAGGTGGAAGATCTCAAGTGCATACTTGAGAAATTCACCAATGGATCAAAGACATTAAACATGATACTAGGAGCCCAACATGCAGTCTATAACAAGGTTGGACTAGGGTTCAATACACAACAAAAGGAACTTAGTTATATGTCCTTAGTGTCTAGGAAACCTGCATCTAAATCTAGAGTTTCTTTTGGTGGAATTAATGGATCTAAAACTGCGAAAGGAAAATCTGTTAATGCAAGAACTGCTAGGTCTAAATTTGATAATGGTAGAACTATCACTGCTGGTTTTGTTTCTACTAGATCACCTTTTATTAGAACTTATAAGGCTTGGATTCCTAGGAAATTTGTAGTAGATGCTAAGGGACCCAACTTGTGAGTTCCAAAAGACCAAATTTTCCGTGTTTAGTAGGGACCCATCAAGGGGGAGTGTCCAACTACATGGTTTATGGACAACGGATGCTCCAAACATATGTCAGGAAACTCCTCTTTGTTTTCCTCAATTCATTCCAAAGACCGAGGTACAGTTTCTTTCGGTAATAGTGGTAAATTGAAGGTTGTAGGAGTAGGTAACATTAGCATTTCTAAAAAATTTGTAATTAGAAATGTGTTGTTAGTTAAAGGAATGACATTTAACTTGTTAAGTGTAAGTCAATTGTGTGATGCAGGGTATAGGGTTGAGTTTCACTCAACTCAATGCCTTGTGATCCATAGTGACACCAATGAAACCATGCTAATAGGATCTAGGAAGGAAAACATTTATCAAGTTAGATTTAGTAGTGCTAGTAACATGTCTTTTAAGTATTTCATATCCAAGGAAGAAGAGTCTTGGTTATGGCACAGGAGATTGGCCCATGTCAACATGAAGAACATCAAGAATCTGGCCAAGAAGGAACCTGTAAGAGGACTGCCCTCAATCACCTATGAGAAGGATAGGGTTTGTGGGGCGTGCCAAAAAGGAAAGCAAGTAAGATCTTCCCACAAAGGGAAGAATTCTGTAAGTTCTTTACAAGCATTAGATTTACTACACATGGATTTGTTTGATACTAACACTATTAGATCTATTAATGGTAGTAGATATTGCTTGGTTATTGTGGAAGATTACACTAGATATACTTGAACTTTTTTCTTAAACATAAGGACCAAACAGTAGAAAACTTCATTTTCTTTTCTAGAAGAGTTGAGAATGAGAAAAACTCAACAATTAAAATCATTAGAAGTGATCATAGAGGAGAGTTTGAAAATGCTAAACTTAAGGACTTTTGTTTAGAGAAAGGATACAAACATGAATTCTTGACACCAAGAACACCACAGCAAAATGGTGTTGTAGAAAGGAGAAATAGAGTCTTGCAAGAGGCAGCTAGGAGTATACTAAACGAATACCAATTACCAAACTACTTATGGGTTGAAGCAGTTAGCACTGCGTGCTATGTTCAAAATCGAGTTTTGATACATAGATTCTTAAGAAAAATACCACATGAACTTTGGTTTGGAAAACCACCAACAATCAAGCACCTTAGGATATTTGGTTGTACGATGTATATCCTAAATACGAAGGATCATTTAGGAAAATTTTCTACAAAAGCTGATGAGGGTATCCTTGTTGGTTATTCCCTCACTAGCAAAGCTTATAGAGTCTACAACCATAGGAATAAGCTCATAGAAGAGTCAACTAATATTGTGTTTGAAGAAAAAGGAATGAATATTGATTCAAACAGAAAATTGGTTGAGTTTGAGCTGGAATTGAGGAAGCTGGAATTGGGAAATAGCAACCCTATAAGGGAAGCAAGAGTGGATTCTGATGAAGAGAGAGTGAGAGCTAAAGGGTCATCACTTGAGGTTGGAGAACCTGAACAAATTTCAGTAGTACCCGAACCATCTCAAGTAACAAGATCCACTAGGAATGATTCTAGCTATCCCCAAAACCAGATTATTGGAGGCATCCAACATGGGGTTAGGACTAGATCATTTTTCAGAAATGAAGGAAATGAAGTTGCCTTGATTTCTGAGATTGAGCCCAAGTTAGTGGATGAAGCTCTGCTTGATCCAGAATGGATCATTGCAATGCAAGATGAGTTAGGCCAGTTTGTGAGAAATCAAGTTTGGGATTTAATCCCTAGACCTGGTCAAACCTCCATTATTGGGACTAAATGGGTGTTTAAAAATAAGAGAAATCATAGAGGAGAAATAGTTAGAAATAAGGCAAGGTTAGTAGCCAAAGGCTACAACCAAATTGAGGGGTTAGACTATGATGAGACTTGTGCCCCTGTAGCAAGGTTAGAATCCATAAGACTAATGATTGCTTATGCAGCATACAAAGGCTTCAAACTATATCAAATGGATGTGAAGTTAGCCTTCTTGAATGGAGTCATCAAGGAGGAAGTCTATGTTGAACAACCCCCGGGGTTTGAGAATGCACAATTCCCAGACCACGTGTACAAACTAAAAAAGGCTCTTTATGGGCTTAAACAAGCACCTCGTGCTTGGTATGAGCGGTTGTCAACTTTTCTAATTGAGAAAGGTTTTAGGAGAGACAGATAGATCCCACACTATTCTTAAAAAGGGATGGTGAATACATATTTGTAGCCCAGGTTTATGTTGATGACATTATCTGTGGCTTAATAAAGAGGGATTATCTCAATGAGTTTATTGGTCACATGGAAAGTGAATTTGAGATGAGTCTAGTAGGAGAATTGACCTTCTTTCTAGGACTCGAGATAAAGCAAAACAAGGAAGGAATTTTTATACATCAATCTAAGTACGCATTAGAGTTACTGAAAAGGTTTCATATGGAGGAAGCTAAGGAAGTAAGCACACCTATTGCTGTCAATACTCATCTAGATAGTGATGAGAAAGGGAAGGCAGTGGATTTGAAAAATTATAGGAGTATAATAGGTAGTTTATTGTACTTAACAGCGAGTCAACCTGATATTTTATTCGCTATTGGTATGTGTGCTAGGTTTCAAGCTTGTGCTAAGGAGTCTCACATGATTGCTGTAAAAAGAATCATGAGATACTTAAAAGGCACTATCAATGTAGGATTGTGGTACCCCCAGACTGAATCTTTTGATTTAGTTGGCTATACCGATTCCGACTATGCCGGATGCAAGTTGGATAGGAAAAGCACTAGTGGGGGCTATCATTTCTTAGGTTCGGCCTTGGTTAGTTAGTCAAGCCGTAAACAACATTGTGTAGCACTTTCCATAATCGAAGCTGAATATGTAGCTATGGGAGAATGTGTATCACAATTGCTATGGCTAACACACACCTTAGAAGATTATGGACTGATCTATAGGAATGTACAAGTGTTATGTGATAACATTAGCACTATACATCTCACCAAAAATCCGGTTCATCACTCAAGGACCAAGCTGTTAGTAATATATGAGAGATGTCCTAAGGCAATCGCCTTATGTATGAACCATTTATATGATAAATGAAGATTCACTATTTGAGTATACATGTTTTATGTATTTGATTGGATCTTAAACTCATTTACTGAATGTCCACGATACGATTCACGGCATGAGAGAGAATTTGTGATTGGATCACAACTAGTGAGTATCTCTACATGTGTAATTGTGATGTATCGGAATTATCCCTAGTCGATGAATTGATGGATTTGGACACCATCAATTCTGTCGAGACTAGCACGAGGTATACTCCTTGGTGTATCCAAGCAGCTGATTCTCACTGGCTGGAGACATAGTGATGTCCGGAGTTAATCGTGGATGCTAGTTATGGTAACTAGTTCATTGGAGTGACCAGCCGTAAGACTTTATATGGTTCTCTGCATATATAGATATGTCAATGAAGTTCTTACTGTGGCTTAAGTGCGATGTTCCTTTGACTTGCGGTATTCAAGTCATCTTGATCATGGAGACTTATGGTTTGACATCTTAAGCAAAGATCTCTAAGGAGATGTGGACCCGGGATGATTGGGTATAAGTCGAAGTGATCGAAGGTGTTTGAATAGCCTATAAAGGATTCACCACTCCTTGCGAGGAGATGTATACCCATGGCCTCTCGTCGGATTGTTACTAAAGTCTTTGGCCAAAGCATTACATGTTGAGAGTAAGGTACTCTTCTATACATGTGGAGTAACTAGAATCCGTAGGACGAGGAAATGATACTTGGGCTAGGTGTGACGTAGTCAGCCTAGTGGGGACTGACACAATAGACCATGTCCTGAACCAAGTGGGTATAAGATGAGTGAAGGGAATGGGGCACGAATCATTCGAGCTGCTGAAGGGTTTCAGAAATAGTTCTGGATCAACCGTTGATCTTTTCGGTTAATTGGGGATCATGACGTACTACTAGGTGCCACTCATGATCGTTCTATAATTAATGGTTAATTATAGACGACCAACATAAACCGAGAACCTATTTGGTCACATTCACAACGAGCGTAATCCAAAGGATTTAAAATGAGCTTGAGAATGGGATTCTCAGACCGAGAGAAACTAGGTTTCGTTGGACCAAACATAAAGCGAGCATGAAATCGTTTCAGTCGCAATGGAAGCGTGGATGGGCCGTGTCTTATGAAGACATAATGGATGAACCAAAATGGTTTGGTTCTAATCCAATGGAGGAGAATAAACCAAAGGGTTTGGTTTATTTTAAACGAATGAACCAAAAGTTGGTTCGGTTCGTTTTAACTTAAAATAAGCCATCATGGTTTGGTTTATTTTAACTTATCTTAATGGAGCGGGTTAACGGGCCTAATGGTTATGATCCAATAACCATTAAGAGAATTAGTTCTCTATAAAAGAGGGCTTAATGGATAATTAAGCCCTAATTGGAAGAGCCCTAAACCTAGTTGCCGCCCAACCCCATTGAAGGAGTTGCCGCCCAAGCTCCTTGGCCGCCCAGCCCCTTGTGCCGGCGTCCAGCTCCTTGCCGGCGACCAAGCTTCAGCCGGTGATCCTCCGGCGACCCTCCGGTGATCTTCCTAGGCCTCGGTGAAAAGGTGAGCACTTGGCTTCCTTGTTTTGGCCGGCGCCTACTCCTCCACCAAGCTGTCCAGTTTTCTGGACAGCTTCTTCTCCTCTCGTCGGAGCATCGTTTGGACGACGGTTAGAGCTCCGACAGTGGCTAACTTACCGGGGATTCGATCTCCGGTAATCCTCTGAGGTGGAGGACGAAGGATTCGTCAATCGGTTGACGAATACCTCTCCGGAGAAGCGAGTTTTGAGAACTCATATTAGGATCCGAATTTGGATTCGGATCGTGATCATCTCTCGATCACGTCGTCTTCAACACGAGGCTAGTAACCCGTACGAAGACGAAGCTCGTGGCTTAGCGAAGTCATCCCGAGGAACTCGGCGTGGATACGGATAGAGACGATTCTAGCGAGGATCGTTCCGGTTGATGTCGTTCCCGCTACACGTCATACGAAAGGTATAACGTAGATAAATTTTCTTTTATTGCAAATTTAAATTTACGGTTATGTCTACACTTGTTGTAATATGCATGCGTGTGTTGTGTGTGTTGTAATAAATAGGAGTATTTATTATTTTTATTGCTTCCGCTGTGTTCATGTTTATTTAAACATGATCGAACACACACGCCGCCAGCGTGCGGAAACTCAACAAAGGGTATCGAGCTCAAAGTTGTGTTTTGACATAATCGTAAAATGGTTTTGCGATAGTCATAATGTATTTCTGGAAATTTTCTAATTTTGGAAATTTAGAAGTATTTATGGAAATCTTCCACTTTTGGAAAGTTGGAAGTATTTATGGAAATTGATATTTTCCATAAATAAAATATTTGATTAGATTCTGGAAATTTGTTTCCTAATTTAATCATGATTTGATTTGGAAAATAAAATCTTAAAATATTTTATTTCCATAAGTAGTTTTAATGATTTAGGAAATTGGTTTCCTAAATAGATTTTCCTTAATCAAATAATTCCATGAATAAAATATGTGATTAGATTTGGAAATTTGTTTCCTAATTTAATTATGATTTGATTTGGAGAATCAAATCTTAAACATATTTTATTTTCATAAATAGTTATGACATATAAGGAAATATATACATGACATAATTGTATGCCATGTAATTGCATTAGATGCATAACATTATGCCATGCGTGTCGTGACATGTAGATGTATGCCATGTATGTCATGCCATGTAGATAATAGTTATTTGCATGCAAAGAGGATGAGACATAAAAACCCTTAAACAATATTAAAGCCTACACCTTCCATTAATATGGTTAGAACCAGAGTTCCGTTTCTTGTTTGGGTTGTTGGACTCTCTCCAAGCCCGGCTCGAACCCTAACATGTTCAAACCATGGAATAGTTTAATACTAATATGGTAAGAGTCAGAGGTCAATCGTTAGCTTTGGTTGTTGGACTCTCTCCAAGCTAGGCTAATTGGTTGAATGCGCTCTAACCATATTAAAACTATGTCCCGATTAATGGGTTGGCTTTAACCTGGAGCATCGGCTTGTTGGACTCTCTCCAAGGTCGATGTAAAGGGAGGTGAAGTTGGGTGCTATGCATATGATGCATACTTGTTAATGTGTTAACAACCCGATGTATGTGTGAACATTCAATTAGTTGATAGCACATTGTGATAGTTGCATATACGTGATATGCAATCGGTATAGTTGATACCTACCGTCGTAGTTATGAATGGCTTGTTGGACTCTCTCCAAGGTTGTTCATAACTATGATGGATATCAGCCCATTCGGAGATGGACCTATGATCTCCCGAAGTGATTTTGGAGTTTTTGAAATTCAAAAAATGAATGGGATTTATAAATGTATATTGATGCATTTTAAAATCATTTTCTCATATATGCTCATTTTGTATTTCTAGGTCAATAAATTGATCATGACGTCTTTGAATTTGCGCACTATTTTGGATTCGAACAAACTGACTGGGCCTAACTTCCTGGACTAGCTTAGAAACCTGAGAATTGTTCTCAAGGCGGAAAAGCTTGCATATGTCCTTGAAGAGCCTCTTCCTGACCGTCCTAAGGACGATGCAACTCCAGACCAAATGTTGGTCTATCAGAAGCATGTGGCAGATTCTGAGCTGGCGAGTTGCATCATGCTAGCGGCGATGGTACCTGAGCTGCAAAAGCAGCATGAGCATATGGATGATAATACTATGGTCTTCCATCTTCATGAGTTGTTCGATGAGCAAGCGAGATCCGAAAGGTTCGAGGCCTCTAGGCTCCTCTTCACCACGAAGATGCAAGAAGGTTCATCTGTAGTGCAGTTTGTTCTAAAGATGAACGGGTACATCGAGCGGCTAGCTACCCTCTGTTTTGTGATGGATCATGAGTTAAGTATTGACTTAATTCTGCATTGTTTGCCCAAGAGTTTCTCGCAATTTGTGATGAACTATCGGATGAACAAATTGGAATCCACCATTCCCGAGCTCCTCAATATGCTGAAGACTGTGGAGCCTTTTGTGAAGCATGAGGAGAAGGTGGTTCTGTTAGTTGATTCCTCAAAGAAGGGTTCTAAGAGGAAGGCAAAAGAACAGAAGAAAGGAAAGAACAAAAAGGCAAAGAAGGCGGAACCTGCGCAAAAGGGCACTTGCCATCACTATGGCAAGGAAGGCCACTGGCGAAGAAACTGCAAGATTTATCTTTAGTCCATGAAGAAGAAGAAGGCATCCGATGCCCCATCCTCTTCAGGTATCTTCGTTATTGATTGTCATTCTATTTCCTTGGACACTTGGGTATTGGATACTGGGTGTAGCTCACATATATGTAATGACATACAGGGGCTAAGGAATAGAAGAAGACTTGTCAGAGGGTAGTCAAATTTGCGAGTTGGCAATGGAGCAAATGTTGCTGCGGTCGCCATCGGAACTTATTTGCTGAAGCTCCCTAGTGGACTAGTCTTAGAACTGGACAATTACTATTATGTTCCTTCTCTAATAAAGAACATTGTTTCTATTTCCTGTTTAAATAGAAATGGTTTCCATTTGACGTTTAGTAACAATTGTTGTTATATAACTTTAAATGGCGTACTTTATGGAACTGGAACCTTGAGTAATGGCATTTATACGTTGGACGTATCCAGTGACATTTTCAATATCGAAGCGAGCAACACGCGTGCTCGAAAGGATAATCAAATATACTCCTATATGTGGCATTGTCGTCTTGGCCATATAAGCAAGAAACGCATGTCCGAATTACACCGATGTGGAATTCTGGAATCGTTTGAATTGGATTCATACGATACATGCGAATCATGCTTAAAAGGCAAAATGACTAAGTTACCTTTTACTGGAAAAGGTGAACGAGTGGGAGAGTTACTAGGTCTAATACATACTGATGTATGTGGACCTATGTCAACTCAAGCATTAGGAGGCTATAGCTACTTCATTACCTTCACCGATGATCACTCACGGTTTGGGTATGTGTTCTTGATGAAACACAAGTCTAAAACCTTTGAAAGGTTCAAAGAATTCAGAAATGAAGTAGAGAAACAACATGACAAGAGTATTAAAATACTTTGATCGGATCGAGGTGGTGAATACTTAAGTCAAGAGTTTCTTGATTATCTAAGAGACAATGACATATTGTCTCAATGGACTCCGCCCTATACACCACAGCATAATGGTGTATCTGAGAGGCGTAACCGGACCTTGTTGGACATGGTCAGGTCAATGATGAATCATGCAACTCTTCCCAAGTCCTTTTGGGGCTATGCACTTGCATACAAAATTGCATTTGTTAAACAGAATGCCTACCAAGGTAGTCTCAACTACTCCATATGAGATATGGAATAGTAAGAAATCTCATGTATCTTACTTGAAGATATGGGGTTGTCCTGCTTATGTGAAGCGGACTGTATCAGACAAATTGGATGCTAAGTCTGATAAATGTCTATTTATTGGATACCCTAAGGAAACTAGGGGTTACCAATTCTATCATCCTGTGGAACAAAAGGTGTTTGTTTCAAGGCATGCTGTGTTTCTAGAGAAAGAGTTTCTCTTGCAAGAAAACAGTGGGAGTGTCATCAAACTTGAGGAGGCTCGAGAGACTCAAATAGACATTGATGAGATACCTGGTGAAGCACAACAGCCGAAAACTCACAGTGATGAGCAATCGACTGGACCTATTGTAACACCACATCTTCATAGATCCGGTAGAACACGCAATATTCCTGAGAGATATGGATTTCTCGTAAGTGAATCGAACGACGTGTTACTCATTGATGATGAGGAGCCTACCAGTTATGAAGAAGTGCTGACAAGTTCAGAAAGGGATAAGTGGCTTGGTGCCATGAAGTCAGAAATGGATTCCATGTATGAAAACCAAGTTTGGAACTTGGTTGACCCACCTGAAGGGATAAAGCCTATAGGGTGCAAGTGGGTTTTCAAGAAGAAAACCAACATGGATGGTAATGTGATTACCTATAAGGCTAGATTGGTGGCGAAAGGATATCGTCAAAAATAAGGTGTTGATTATGACGAAACCTATTCGCCTGTAGCTATGCTTAAATCCATTCGGATGCTCCTGGCCATAGCGGCTCATTAGGATTATGAGATATGGCAGATGGATGTGAAAACAACTTTCCTTAATGGAAATCTACTCGAGGACGTGTATATGATACAGCCTGAGGGTTTCACATCGATTGATAAAACCAAGGTATGCAAATTGCGACGGTCCATTTATGGATTGAAGCAAGCATCCAAGAGCTGGAATATCCGTTTTGATGAGACAATCAAAAAGTTTGATTTCTCACAAAATCCAGACGAACCTTGTGTGTACAAGAAGGTTAGTGGGAGTGCAGTCGTATTCCTAGTATTGTATGTCGATGACATACTACTTATAGGAAACGATGTTTCAGTCTTACAGTCAGTTAAGGTTTGGTTATCCAAGACATTCTTCATGAAAGACCTGGGAGAAGCAACCTACATCCTCGGGATTAAGATCTATAGAGATAGATCGAAATGGTTGCTTGGTCTTTCGCAGTCTACATATATAGACCAAGTGCTAAAGAGGTTTAGCATGTCGGAATCCAAGAAAGGTTTCCTACCCATCAGGCATGGGATACACCTTTCGAAGTCTATGTGTCCGCGCACAGAAGACGAGAGGATTTGCATGAGTAAGATTCCCTATGCATCCGCAATAGGATCTATCATGTATGCTATGTTATGTACGAGGCCCGATGTATCGTATGCTCTGAGTGTCACGAGCAGATACCAGTCTGATCCAGGAATGGATTATTGGGTGGCTGTTAAGACGATCCTTAAGTACTTGAAAAGAACTAAGGATGTGTTCCTAATATATGGAGAAGGGTACATGGTGATACGTGGGTATACGGATGCCATCTCCAGACAGACAAGGATGATTCCATGTCTCAGTCTGGGTATGTATTCACCTAGAATGGAGGTACAATAAGTTGGAAAGGTTCCAAGCTTGACGCTATAGCGGATTCTGCCACTAAGGCAGAATACATTACAGCTTTGGAAGCAGCAAAGGAAGCGGTTTGGATCAAGAAGTTCGTCTCTGAACTTGATGTGGTCTTATCAATGATCCAAACATGTGCTTCGCCGCTATCATCTTATCAGAGAGATCATCAGTAGGAACGAAATACAAATCGAGAAAATTCCCACTGAAAGGAACTTAGCGGATCCTTTGACTAAGGCATTACCTCAAAGTAAGTTTGAGGGTCATGTTCGAGCTTATGGTATTGGATACCGTAGCGATTGGCATTAGGCCAAGTGGGAGTCTGTTAGTAATATATGAGAGATGTCCTAAGGCAATCGCCTTATGTATGAACCATTTATATGATAAATGAAGATTCACTATTTGAGTATACATGTTTAATGTATTTGATTGGATCTTAAACTCATTTACTGAATGTCCACGATACGATTCACAACATGAGAGAATTTGTGATTGGATCACAACTAGTGAGTATCTCTACATGTGTAATTGTGATGTATCGGAATTATCCCTAGTCGATGAATTGATGGATTTGGACACCATCAATTCCGTCGAGACTAGCACGAGGTATACTCCTTGGTGTATCCAAGCAGCTGATTCTCACTGGCTGGAGACATAGTGATGTCCGGAGTTAATCGTGGATGCTAGTTATGGTAACTAGTTCATTGGAGTGACCAGCCGTAAGACTTCATATGGTTCTCTGCATATATAGATATGTCAATGAAGTTCTTACTGTGGCTTAAGTGCGATGTTCCTTTGACTTGCGGTATTCAAGTCATCTTGATCATGGAGACTTATGCTTTGACATCTTAAGCAAAGATCTCTAAGGAGATGTGGACCCGGGATGATTGGGTATAAGTCAAAGTGATCGAAGGTGTTTGAATAGCCTATAAAGGATTCACCACTCCTTGCGAGGAGATGTATACCCATGACCTCTCGTCGGATTGTTACTAAAGTCTTTGGCCAAAGCATTATATGTTTAGAGTAAGATACTCTTCGATACATGTGGAGTAACTAGAATCCGTAGGACGAGGAAATGATACTTGGGCTAGGTGTGACGTAGTCAGCCTAGTGGGGACTGACACAATAGACCATGTCCTGAACCAAGTGGGTATAAGATGAGTGAAGGGAATGGGGCACGAATCATTCGAAATTTGAAGGGTTTGTAAATAGTTCTGGATCAACCGTTGATCTTTTCGGTTAATTGGGGATCATGATGTACTACTAGGTGCCACTCATGATCGTTCTATAATTAATGGTTAATTATAGACAGCCAACATAAACCGAGAACCTATTTGGTCACACGCACAACGAGCGTAATCCAAAGGATTTAAAACGAGCTTGAGAATGGGATTCTCAGACCGAGAGAAACTAGGTTTGGTTGGACCAAACATAAAGCGAGCATGAAATCGTTTCAGTCGCAATGGAAGCGTGGATGGGCCGTGTCTTATGAAGACATAATGGATGAACCAAAATGGTTTGGTTCTAATCCAATGGAGGAGAATAAACCAAAGGGTTTGGTTTATTTTAAAAGAATGAACCAAAAGTTGGTTCGGTTCGTTTTAACTTAAAATAAACCATCATGGTTTGGTTTATTTTAACTTATCTTAATGGAGCGGGTTAACGGGCCTAATGGTTATGATCCAATAACCATTTAGAGAATTAGTTCTCTATAAAAGAGGGCTTAATGGATAATTAAGCCCTAATTGGAAGAGCCCTAAACCTAGTTGCCGCCCAACCCCATTGAAGGAGTTGCCGCCCAAGCTCCTTGGCCGCCCAGCCCCTTGTGCCGGCGTCCAGCTCCTGCGCGGCCGACAAGCTTCAGCCGGTGATCCTCCGGCGACCCTCCGGTGATCTTCCTAGGCCTCGGTGAAAAGGTGAGCACTTGGCTTCCTTGTTTTGGCCGGCGCCTACTCCTCCACCAAGCTGTCCGGTTTTCTGGACAGCTTCTTCTCCTCTCGTCGGAGCGTCGTTTGGACGACGGTTAGAGCTCCGACAGCGGCTAACTTACCGGGGATTCGATCTCCGGTAATCCTTTGAGGTGGAGGACGAAGGATTCGTCAATCGGTTGACGAATACCTCTCCGGAGAAGCGAGTTTTGAGAACTCGTATTGGGATCCGAATTTGGATTCGTATCGTGATCATCTCTCGATCACGTCGTCTTCAACACGAGGCTAGTAACCCGTACGAAGACGAAGCTCGTGGCTTAGCGAAGTCATCCCGAGGAACTCGGCGTGGATACGGATAGAGACGATTCTAGCGAGGATCGTTCTGGTTGATGCCGTTCCCGCTACACGTCATACGAAAGGTATAACGTAGATAAATTTCCTTTTATTGCAAATTTAAATTTACGGTTATGTCTACACTTGTTGTAATATGCATGCGTGTGTTGTGTGTGTTGTAATAAATAGGAGTATTTATTATTTTTATTGCTTCCGCTGTGTTCATGTTTACGAAACATGATCGAACACACACACGCTGCGGTGCCGGAAACCCAACACAAGCACATTGAAGTGAAGCATTACTTCATTAGAGATCATGTAGCTAGGGGAGACATTGAACTCAGCCATGTTGAGTCCAAGTCTAACCTAGCCGACATATTCACAAAACCTCTTCCCGAAAATGAGTTTAGCTATTTGAGAAGAGAGTTGGGCATGTGTGCTACAAAATGAAGGAGGATCCCTCCATGATCTTAGGTAAAAAAAAAAATCCATTTAACAAGAGAAATGGGAATTTAAAATGGGAAGACTTGGGAACACCTCACAAAAACAATAAGGATCACAAAACTGTTTTTGTATTGCTAGAAATGGGGTGAGATGATAGAATCAACCACTCTATTTCAAATGCTCATTGCATCCCTGAGATAGAGAGATTGACGAGATAAAAATCACTAATGTGACTAGTTATGGGGAAGACCATTACACATTCTTGTGTTTGTGGTTCCAAGATCATAACTAGATATTCCAACCAAGTAAAATTGGTTGGATCCTTTTTGAGACCAAGAACATAGATACCAACTATTTAAAACAATCAAAAGGGTGTTTAGGTTATCATATCAAGTGTATTTAACACTTACCTAAGTCTTAGAAATTACACAAAACTCAGTTGGAATATTCATATATTGAAACCTAGTTATTTAAGCCTATCAACCGAGACAGACTCGACCAGTGCCCCGACTGGCATGAGTTTTTAACACTTAAAATCGAGTGTGCTTCGACTGGTGCCTCGATTGGCCAATTCCGATCACACTCAGAATCGAGTACGCTTCGACTGGCCAATTCCGATCACACTTAGAATCGAGTGTGCTTTGACTGGCGCCTCAACAGGCCAATTCCGATCATGCTCAGAATCGAGTGCGCTTCGACCGTCGCCTCGACTGGTGTTACTAGTCGAGTCGACCCACTCATCGCCTCGACTGATGTCTCATGAATTTAAACCCTAAACCCTTTCATTCCGCGATTTCTTCTTCCCAATAATCGTGCTCTCCCGACTGCGACAAGCGCCAGTTGAGCTCTTCATCTCCATCCAAGCTTTACAACCTCAAGACAAGCCTTCTCTAGACTAGGGTAAGGATCTTCTTCCTTCTCCTTGCCATTTTCTCCTAACCCTAACCCTAATCTCTGACCACTCGACCACAACTAGGGTTCTAGCAGGAAAAATTCGTCTGCTGTAGTAAGCACTTGTTCTTCGTTCTATGGCACCGAAGTAAGACTTCTTCCTTACTCTCCTTATGATTTTAGAGGATTTATAAGCAACTAATCACTTTCCCCACTTGACATGCATCATTTCATTTCTTGCATTCATTCATGGGTCAATCTTGTGCGCATGACATATTTGACACATGCCATTCTAGACTAAAAAGAAAGGAACCTGAGTCCTCCACCTCTAGGCCCTCACGAGAGAGGCCTTGCTCGGACCATCGTTTCCCCACGGAATATCATTTGCACACCTTTAGGACCCAAGAGTTTGAACTCCTAAGCATCCGGTCCATAGATGGACATTTCTTCTCCAATAATGCACCATATATTAGCGAGATGGTTGAACACTATAGACTCGGTAAGTTAGTCTACTGCGATCACGATATCAATGAAGACTTACTTATCGAATTCTATAACAACCTACAACCCACTAAATATAGGCTTATCTATAAGTCTAGGGTAACCAAAACTGATGTCACTCTTACTCCAGCCATCTAGAAATCATTTCTAGGATGTAGAGAGTCCTCCTCTAACCTAGAATGCTATCCAACTCTTCCTGAAAATTTGGAAGGCTTTGACCTCAATTCCATCCACGAATCTTTATTTAGATGTCCTAGAGATGAAGGAGTAAATTTGGTGTCAGCCCTGGCACTAACGACTCCTGACAACATCTTATACAAAGTCATTGTCGGATGCATTTTATCCATAGCCACCAAAGGGCAAGCCAAAGTTAGGCCACATCATTTATTGGCTCTCCACCTTCTCAAAAACCACCTTGATTTTAACATAGCTTTGAACATGTTTTTGTGTATTATCCATTTCTCCATTCCAGTCAAGAAAAAGGTTTATATGCCTTTTGGTCACATCCTCACATTCTGGTTAGAGTCCCTAGGCATAAACACATCCAGGGGAAAAGTAAGGCAGGTAAAAAGGCTGGACTATATCCATTGGAGGAATTTATCTTTAGCTGGCATGATTCGCACGTGTATAAGAGAAATTCAATGGAAGGATGGTCATCAAGGTGAGGAGCATAGGGATCTTGAGGAAGAACCTGATCTTCCTGCTGAAGAACCACACCATTCGGCTCCTAACCAAGCTGATCAATTGACCACTATCACGGAGCAGTTATCACAACTCCGTGAAGCACATGAGATGTTTGTGAACACAATCACAACGACGATATCAGATTTCCATCTACAAACCAACCTACGATTGACTCAAATCCAAGACACCCAAGATAAAATCATTCAAGAGTAGAAGGAAATCAAAGAGATCATGATCAGTTGGGGAAGTAGCTCGGAGGAACCTTCTACATCAGCCCCCAACAAATAGAATCACGTTAATGATCTCAAATTGTGTCAATTCACCTAGGATGGTTGTACTATGGATATTTGATTGTGTGTTCAAACTTCTAACTATGATTGTTCCTGTGAAACAGTTTTTGTGAAACAGTTTTTTGGAACATCAACTTTTTGTTCATTTGTTATTGATTATATGTGGTTGAGTCGGTTAGTGTCTATCAAACTTCTTGTTGTATGTGCAATTCTTATTAGCGCCACCCGAACAACTCAAACCTTGACTCCATCCCACAATTGTTAGTGCAATCATTATGTGTGCACCTAATCAACCCTAAAAGAATGTTTGATTGAGGGGGAGCTACGATTTGGGAAATCCACAGTATTAGTGGGAGCTTTCCGTATATTTTATACCCCAAGCCTAACAATACCCTAAGATACCCTAATATCTGAGTGTCACCATGTTAGAATAACATTTTAAAACCATTTTAGAAAGCCTTGGTGAAGACTATCTTTTGATAGCAATCACTATTGAGAGAGTTGATACAAAATAGGACCAAAATATTGAAATTTTCAATAGTTTTGAGTTTTGTATCAAACTCACTATTTTATGGGAAAATTAATTTTCAATCATTTTTCCCCATTGTATATGTGATAAGTAATGTACGTATAAAATTTCATGATTTTTCAACTTACGTACATTTACTTATGCTTTTTCGAAGTTCGGTTTACAGCCAAATTCAAAAAATTCGATTATCGATCAGTCTTGGCACTCGATCGATGGGTGGAAATTGCCTGGCGATAGATTGCCAGGCGTAAACCGCCTGGCGATGCCTGGCTCGGTAGATCGCCTGAGGTGGAAATCGCTCGAGGCAGATCGCTCGTGGCGCCTGTATGGCGAAACTACCCTAGAGGCAGACTACCCTGGCGCCAGGCAAAATCACCCTAGCAGCAAACCACCATGGCACAAAACTTCCCTAGCAAACCACACCAGAGAACTACCCTGATGAAGAACTACCCTGGCAGAAAACTGCCCTGAAACTTGGAGTTTCAGTCGACTGATGCTTAGTATCAGTCGACTGATGTGTGTGTGGTAGTCAAATGATTACTGTCATTGGTTATAGATTAGGAGGGTTGTCAGAATGATGTATCAAACTCAAGGTGAGGGAAAATTCAATGTTGAACCTTTAACCTTAACCTTGATGGTTTAAAGCTCCTATAGGCTTAGGGACTTCCCACGGACATTGTTGATGCAATGGTCAAGGGGGAGCAAGCCTTTAGGAGGAACTATCCATCATGGGATGATGGAAGTGGTTCTTCCTTATAAGAGGGAGAAATTGAAAAACTTGGAATACCCAATTTGGATATGAGACATTGACCTCCTTAGGGAAATTTTTTGATGTGTGACAAAGGGGGAGAGTATGGGTTTAAAGTTATTAGTGATATTAGTGATATTATTCAAATTGATGTTGCCTTTGTTTTTTTTTTATGTGTAACAAACATGTAAAATTTCTGTACTCCAAGTTATATCATCCCTATTACATGAATGATAAATTTCTGATATGAAATATTTCTGCACCTCATGATAAATTACTGATATGAAATATTTCTGCACTTCATTACTGCACCTCATGATAAATTACTGATATGAAATATTTCTGCACCTCATTACTGATATGAAATATTTCTGCACCTCATGCTAAATTTTTGATATGAACTATATATGCACTTCATGTTATATTTCAGAATTTGAGACGAACTGAATTTATATCACCTAAACTTAAACCATGTTTTCAAACATCAAAAAGGGGGAGATTGTTAGTGCAATCAAGCCCATCGAATGTTTCAATGTTTAACAACAAGGTTTAAGTCAAGGAAATTGAAATCTAGGTTGAGCTAGAGTGTAGTCAAGACATTACCTCAACTGATTCAAACCTAAGGTCACTAAGTTAGATGTTTAGAGTGACATTAGACCCATGGATGAGAAATCCAAGGGTAGGTCTTGGCATGGGAAGTCCAACCTGGAGTTGTCATGGGAAGTCCAAGCTTAGGTCTTGGCATGGGAAGTCCAAGCATGAGTCTTGGCATGAGAAGTCCAACATGGGTTAGCAAGGGAAAGTCCAAGCTTGAGTCTTGGCAATTGGGAAATCCAAGGGGGAACCTTGGTAAAGGAAGAATACAAGCTGGCTGGAGGCCCAGAAGCTTGGTGATGGAGAGGTCATAGTAATGTGCTCGTTCTCCATTGAAGTTAGAGAGGGCACAAGGGAGTGCTCGGTCTCTAGCTAGTGTGCTCATTAGTAAGAGAGGGCACAGTAACGTGCTCGATCTCTTACTAGGGTACATGGACCCAATACTCGTTAGGCAAGGAGGGCATAGTAACGTGCTCGTTCTTTGTCTAGAGTACTGGAAGTACTCGTTAGGCAAGGAGGGCGTAGTAACATGCTCGTTCTTTGTCTAGGGTACATGGAGTACTCGTTAGGCAAGGAGGGCATAGTAACACACTCGTTCTTTGCCTAGGGTACTTAGAGCATTCGTTAGTTGGAGAAGGCACCGTAACATGCTTGGTCTCTTACTAGGGTGCTTGAAATGACAGCTTACTAGGAAAGATACTCATGTGCTTCAAATATTTCCAGTGTCGGTCAAGCCACCATGGGGTCAGCTCGACTGGCACTCTTGCATAAAGGCACAGAATCGAGTTGGGTCAACTACCATCTCGACTGCTCACTATGTGGAACAGTACAGAACCGAGCCCATCTCAACTGCGGGCTCGACTGCTCCAGGGTACTTTATCGCCAGGGCAGATTGTCGCCAGGGCACTTTCACCAGAGTAGTTTTCAGTCGAGTCGATTTGGTAGTGGCTCGACTGGTAGCTATGGATTCAGTCACATAACCGAACCCAGCTTAGTTTTGTGATCGATTGACAGGTATTTTTCGAGCACAGACGCGAGTCAGACTCGATTGGGGGCTCGACTGATGGAGGTGGCAATGGGATGCTTCCGTTTCGAGTGAAGATTCAAATGTGTCGACTTTCGATTGGAGGAGCAGGCTCCGTTCTTGGCAAACCACCAGAAGTTGGAGGCAGTTATGGGGACAAGCTCAGGTGACCAGAGCTTGGTTGGGCGTGGTCTCTAGGGCTCCAACGGTGGAAGACAGAAAGCTTGCTGGAAGAAACGACTATATAAAGAAGAAGAAAAAACAGAGGTAAAGGACTTGTTTAAAAATGCAAAGCTCCAGTTTTCATCTAGAGAAAAACAAGCTCTCTGTGATTCATACTAAAGGAGAAGAAGAAGAAACCACGCTCTCATCTGGCCTTCTCTCCAACAAGTGCACTGTCGATCATCTTCTTACAAGTGCCACAACTTCATCTTCAAAGCAAGAAGCTGAACAACAATCTGTAATTGGTTTTTAATACTTAGCTTATTGTTCATAAAGTATATTCATTGTATTGTAAGCTTGTAAGAGGTGAAGTTTTCACCTCCGGAACCATTCCGATCATACATAGTAGACTTTCCTTTTGAGCTGCCCATGGAGTAGGAACTGCTGAGTTTCGAACAATGTAAATATCTGCGTTTGGTTGTGTTTGTGCTTTGTATTCTTGTTTTTCTATTTCCTCTGCGTAATCCTCTGTTTTGTAGTCAAAAGTGAGTTAGAATTTTTTAACTCGCTATTCACCCCCCCTCTAGCGAGCCTCGATCCCAACAGCAGGATCCTTCCATCCTTGCTTTTTGATGGTCTTGAACAAAGACTAAACTGAATGGGATTGTGCTTGTTGCGGCTGCTGACGTCGAAGGCGGTGGCTACTTCCTGTCACCATAACCTCAGGGACTCAACTTATCCCACAACTGCGCCTCTTGCGTCTTACGGAGGTTACGTCTTTTGTCTCCTAGATTCGATCGGCAGACAATAGACTTCGCACACAGACACCTTCTTCGAGGGTAGAGTACAACTAACACAATGCCTTGCACAGCTCGAGACTCCTTTCAACCTTTGATACTAGAAGGATTAGGATCGACTTCTCAATTCGAGGCTGCAGGATAGAGCTGATACCTCGGGCCAAGAACAACGAGAGAAGATGCACGGAGAGACTGAGAGGAACACCAAAATGAGTCTCTATTAAAACAGAGGGAAGTAAGGAGATCGGGATCGCCGTCTGCCTTGCAACCCATTACAAGGGGACTTAAATAGAGAAGGAAAAGGTTAATCATCATATGTCGGGTGCTCATTGGGCCCCATCGTCACATGCGAAGATTTTTTTCTTCTCCACTAAGTCAAGATGAGTGGCGGGATAGCGCCACTGATGACTCGCAAACCACGAGCTCAAAACCATGAGCGCTTATGATTTTCACAAAACCAGGAATCCAAGTGGACCCCGTTGAACAGTATGACACATGGGCAACCACCTTTGGGTGCTTATCAGGCACACTGTTCGACACGACAAAAGAAAAGACACTCGTGACTGACTCAACCATGTTACAGACTGGCCCAACAGAGGCTGACACTGCCGACACAAGGATGCACTAGGAAACCGGGTCCTCCACGCTCCATTATTGACTCTGAAAATGTACAACCTTCGGACAGCTGGCTGTACGGAGTCATCGTTGGTTCTTATCTGACGGACCAGTAACTCCATCACCAATCTTCACGGCGTTCATTGCGATCGCTTTCCGTTTCCTCTCATGCACGGAATACCAATGGAAGCATCGTCTACTCAACCCCCTCTTTCTTTGGGTCGAGCTTGGGCTTTCTTTCTGGGCCGCGATTGGATTTGCAGGTGCCGAGATGGCTTTTGGAACAGTACAAGGCCCACGGGCCTGCTTCAGCTCGGTCACCTTTCCTTTCTCTGGGCATCACCCTACACTGGAGTTGTTCAACTTCTCCGGGCGCCTATGGTATGGACGAAAAATTCATTTTAGCGGTGGCGCTCTTAGAAGACACAAGGAAGGTGGAAGTGGCACTAGGCTACCACTCTCTGTTGGTGCAATCGGCCCAGGTCACGATTGACCAGGACTCGAGTTTGACTCGAGTGATGTTTTGATGTTTCGACAAAAATATATGACAATGTAATTGTCATTTGGTAAAGTCCAAGTCTTGAGTACTTGGCATGGAAAGTCCAAGTGGGACACTTGGCACATGAAAAGTCCAAGCATGGGTCTTGGCATGAAAAGTCCAACATGGGTTGGCAAGGGAAAGTCCAAGCTTGAGTCTTGGCATTTGAGAAGTCCAAGGGTTTGATATTGGCGGCGTAAAGTCCAAGCGGGAGTCTTGGCAGCATAAGTCCAACGGTTGGCGGCGTAAAGTCCAAGCGGAGTCTTGGCGGCGTAAGTCCAAAAGTGCCTTGGCGGTGTAGACACCGTTAGCATGACATAGCCGATGGAAGCACCTGAAGGCTAGCGCGATGGATGAACAAGTCATAGATGACTTGGAGGGATCCGAGAGGCGTGAGGCTGATGGAGATGGCTAGAAGGATTAGGTCTAGGCTAAGGGTGGTCTAGCAAGTATGGGGGAACCATACTTGGGTTAAAACCTCATGTGTGAGGTGTGCCAGTCGACTGGTGCCATGTGGCAGTCGACTGGACTGAGTCAACTAGGGTTTGATCATGCGGAAGTAGCCTAGCGATGATCGCTAGGGCGATCGATCATGTGATCGATCGGTGATGCTTGGATTTTCGGCCACAGAATGGAGTCTCACTCGACTGCTGAGACAAACAGTCGAGTGATGGCTCATCAGTCGATTGATGGTCATGATCAGTCGACTGATGTCCTAGCCGTTGGATTTTATCCAGCGTGGATTACACCATTGTCTCACGGAATGTGATCGATCGGATTGATGGTCCGTCGGTCAATCGATCGACCTTCCGACAGGTTAAAGCTATATAAGGAGCTCGTGATGAAGGAAAAGATAGCGATTTTCTCGAGCGAAATTGAAGGGGGAAGTTGGTGCTTTCCAGTCCTTCAAAGCTAGTTCAAGGCAATCAAAGATCAAGCATTCAAGAGCATTTGTAAAGTGTTTTCTTTACTAGTTTTGCTTTGTATTTCATTGTATTTGCTTGTAGCTATTTGTTTATTGTTGTAAACAATTGTAAGAGGTTTCTCCGCCTCCAACTCGTGTCGAGAAGGAGTTATTTCATAGTGGTGTTGTTGGGAGTATGAGGAATACAATCAAAGTCCCACATTGGTAAGACATGGAAAAGATCATGTGCTTATAAGAAAAAAGATATCTCCATTGGTATGAGGCCTTTTGGGTAAAGCCCAAAAATAAAACCATGAGGGCTTAGACCCAAAGTGGACAATATCATACCATTGTGGAGATATGTGGATCTTATATGCACTAACAATTGGTATCAGAGCCATGGTCCATGTCAAGCCATGAACCTCGAACGAAGGAAGTTGAGCTCCCACGTCCGGATCAAGAGAACCAGACATCAGGAAGGAAGTCTAGTTGGGTCGGGGGGACCGATCAACTGGCAGGAAGTTCTGGTGGGTTGAAGATCGGACATCAAGCAGAGAAAATCCTTCGAGGAGGGATAGGCTTGAGGGGGGGCCCAATGTGGTTCTTCGTTTGAGGGGGGGATTGTTGGGAGTATGAGGAATACAATCAAAGTCCCACATTGGTAAGACATGGAAAAGATCATGTGCTTATAAGAAAAAAGATATCTCCATTGGTATGAGGCCTTTTGGGTAAAGCCCAAAAATAAAACCATGAGGGCTTAGACCCAAAGTGGACAATATCATGCCATTGTGGAGATATGTGGAGCTTATAAGCACTAACAGGTGTGTGATTGGCATCGCTAGGGTTTGTACGAACCTGATCCGTGGAGTAGGAACCGTGCGGTTCTGAACCACGTTAAATCTTCGTGTCTTTGTGTGTGCTTGTCCATTTCGTTATTGTATTATATCTATATTCCGCTACGCTAACGAAATTGTAGACACGAACGCGAAAGAATTCCATTGACGCTATTCACCCCCCTCTAGCGTTCCAAACGATCCATAACAAGTGGTATTAGAGCCTGGGGCTCTTCTACGGACTAACCGCCGGGAGTTAAGACAAAAGGCTAGAGGGTGAAGATGGAATTCCAAGACAAGCTTGGATGGAATATCAACACTCCACCTCCATATGATCCAGAAGATTTTCCGGCGTGGAGAGCAAGAATGGAAACATTCTTAATGATGAACATAGAGGATTGGTTCATCCTCGTTGAAGGCCTTGAACCCCCTAGGGATAAGAAGGGGAATGTCCTAAAATTGAAAAAGTGGACCCAAGAGCAACGCCAAAAGCTCAAGACTGAAGTTAAGGTAACGAAACTTTTAGAAGATTTAATCCCTAATGATGTTTTGTGCAAGCTAGGGGATTACATGTATGCCAAGGAGCTATGGAGAAAATTGGCAAGATTCCATGAGGAGAGTTCATCCTCAAGTGAAAGTGAGGAATCGGAAGTTGAGATGGAGTCAACTTCCGGATCGGAGAAAGAAGAAGTAGAAGAGGTGGAAGAAGCATCTACTTCTAGGATTGAGGAGGAGAGACCATCCTCTACACCGGAGCAACCTCAAGAAGAGCCTTCAACATCCGATCAAGATGAGGAAGCTCAAAATTCAACTCCGGCACCTACCACCACCCTAGGTAACTCAAATACTTTATTTTCAAATAAAAATCATATAATGTGCTTTGAGTGTAGGGAGTATGGGCATTACAAGAGCAAATGCTCAAAGAAGCCTAAGAAAGCTCCTCCGGTGCCTAAGAGTCAACAAAAGTCAACGGACGCCGGTTCCCAAAATATCAAGAGCAAGGAGCACATCATATGCTTCAAATGCAATGCAAAAGGACATTATAGGATTCAATGTCCTAGGGGAAGCAAAAAGACCAAAGAAGGAGCATCACAAGTAGGGGGAGCCACTAAGGCAAACCCTAAGGTACATTTAAATAATGCTCCGTCTAATTTAAACGTTAAAAAGCATGCTAGAACTAATTTTAGCAATTTTGCTATGTATCATAAAGAGCATGCTAGAAATAACAAACATATTTGTTTAGAAGCTAAGAATGTTCACCTTAAGAATAAGGAGAAATTTGGGACTAATGTCCCTAGAAAAATCATACCTAGGGAATCTATTAAGAAAATACAAGAACATCTAGGTTTTAACCCTAAATGGACTAGGCATATGCCTAGGAAGTACAATGCCCATGGTTTAAATCAAAATTCTAAAATTGGGCAATTAGAAAAAGAAAATCAAGTCTTGAGGTCAAGGCTTGAAAAACTTGAAAAGACCCTTAACATTATGCAAAATCAATTTAAAGGGCCTAATGGTCAAACTCCTAGGTCAAGAAGTCAAAGTCAACATCTAGGACCTAAGAGTCAAAAGTCAACCAAGGGCAAGAATGGTTTGGGTCACAAACCTAAGTCCAAGGTGACTTATCATAATGTTCCATTTGACTATGGAACATTAACTAGGTCTAGAAAGACCAAGGTCAATGGGGAAGTCATCCCTAGAGTTGACCAAGGTTTGTACCTAGTGGCCAAGGTTTCAAAGAAACCTAGGGTGACCACTAAGAAGGTTGTTAGGAAGGTAATTCCTAAGGTTAACCTAGGCAAGACCAAAATGACCAAGGCTAATAAGCCTAGGAAAGTCATTAGGAAGGTATCTAGGGAGGTTATCCCTAAGGAATACCTAATTAACCCTAGGAGCTCAAATCGGTTTTGGGTTCCTAAGAGCGTGATTGACTCATGCTAGGTGGATTTAGGATGTGCCAATGCTAATTGAGAAGTTTGATAAAATGATCAAAATTGGCACAATCTAGATTTAGAGATCATAGTGTGTAACTTTGATTGTTGGCACACTTCAAGAGTTCGTGTAAAAGTAACATCAAGAGCGATACTCAAGTGTTACACAACTTGATGTCTTGTACTCACCATGCTTCATATGTTTTGCCATATGTTTGCATGGAAGGAATGTTTAGGATGGATTGCATCTCACAAAACAAGTCTTTTACCTTGATTGTGTATTTTAACACTTAGAAAGGGTGAGATGTTAGGATTTGGAAATCATTGAATGTTAATGTTTGCAAAAATGGAATAAAACATTAAAAATACATTAACAAATATATGAATATAAGTATAACATCAATACATTCGATATACAAGATAAACATGATAAAATGGAACCAATTAGATGAAGAAATCGACATTTTCAGAATTTAAATCGAAATCGATATCACGATCGATACAGATCGGTCGATCGATAACATAACTATAACGATACGATACGGTCATCAGTTGAGTGCTAGCTTCATGACTCGACTGATTGAACATCAGTCGACTGATGAGATACATCAGTCGACTGATGGTACTGTTCACCGAGGCCGAGGGTCATCAATCGAGTGCTCGACAAGCAGTCGAGTGATGTGCACATCAGTCGACTGATGCTACTATAGCATGTCCGCGTAAGGTTCGGCGATCGATTGCCGAGGATCGATCACGGCCGATCGCCGGCTGAAACCCGTAATATCCGCGATCGACCGGCCCATCACCGACGCATCGCACTTATCGCAACGCGCAACGGCTAGGTTCGGCTTCAGCGACGATTTTCCTTCCTTCTCCGACGCTTCTTCTCCGACTAAGTCTTCCTACAAGCAACCACCCAAAGTGTTAGGTTTGATAGATAACCCTCTCCTCTTCCATTTTTTTTCACTTGTTTCAAGCCCTAGTTCACATGTTTTAGGGTGTATTTTTTCTTTGTTCCGATTAGGGTTCCGATGTCTGAGTTCTCCGGCGAGTTTTTCGACCCCCAAAGAACATCCGAGTTTTCTCCTACCACACCTTCAAATGGTGCCTAAGTAACAATTTTTTTTACCCAAGCCCTAATTTTCATTTCCGTTACAATTTAGGTTTATCTAATCATGTATTATTGCCCTTGCATGTCATATCATACATTGCATTCATAATAGGAGAGCCCGTAGGAATGATCCACCTGAGGGTGAATCTCGATTGTACCAACCAATGTTGGTTAGGTACATCGACAGGGATTTTTTCAACCGTCATTGTAGTGATATCATGGAGTTAATTTCATACTATAGTCTCATGAAAGTCGTCCTATGCACCCATCCTATTAACGACGACCTTCTTAAGGAATTTTATCAAAACCTAAAGAAAGTGGATGACGGACCTACTTACCCTACTCGCAGTGCAAACCGTGAGTTAGAGTTCACTCCTGCGAGACTGCAGGAGTTTCTCGAGTGTAAGCCCTCGATGACACTTTTATCCGCTACCCTACCATGGATTTCCCTTTACTGCAGCCCTTGCCCATATCTCTATGGAGTCCATGCATGAGCACATTTTTGGTTATCCTCGCCCACCGCCCAAAACTTATTTCCTATCATCGAAGTCAGACGACAATGTCCTTTACAAGGTCATTGTTGGGTGTTTTCTTCCCATTGTCACTGGGTCCGCCAAGATTTGGCCTCCCCATCTCTTTCTACTATACGCCATGCGTCATAGGTTAGATATTAACTTTGCATTAAACATGTTCCACTGCATTGTGCATTTCATTTCCCCTGTACAAGGGAAAGTGCATATGCCTTTTGGTCATATCATTATCGCATGGTTAGAGTCCGTAGGCGTCAACATCCACAGGGGTTCTCTGAGAGCGCTATCGGAGGTGTACGATTGTATATCAGTTCATAACTTCTCGTTAGCAAAGCTACGGATGGGGCCTGACCAGATGGAGTTGGCACCACGACCACCACCCAGGGCACGTAGAGAGCATCCTCCAGTACCCAGAGATGCAGCAGAGGACTACGAGGATGTAGACGCCACTGATGAGGACGATCAGATGCCTGCAGATGCATCAGCGGTGGGTCCATCAGATGATCGTCGTGGCTAGCTGGAGTCTAGATTTTAGGACTATCAGCAGTCGATTGACTCCAGGCTGTCAGAGATATTGGCAGGCCAGGCATCCCTCGGCGCATGTCTTGATAGGATGGAGGAGCGTCAGCTCGATATGTTAGAGATGATGCATGCCTGGACCCTGAGTCAGTAGCCTCCTCCACCGCCACCTCCTGCAGATGATTAGATATTTAGGATGTTAGATTTTCTTTTGTTGTCAGTTTCTGTAGTGAGATTGAGCATAGACAATCTCGATTTTGAATGTAAAAGACTAAAATTTTTAAATTAAATGAAATTTTTGTTTATGAAAATCTTGTGTGTTTTGATGAGTACTTGTATGATTGTATTGCTTATGAAAGTTGATATATCATGACATGAAATTGCATCCTATCATATACCATGTCATGTTATTGCTTAGGATTATTTTAGATGTCATGTGTTCTTAAATTTCATCTTATGCCATGACATCATGATTATGAGCATATGCTTATTTATATCATTTCTAATGCCATAATCATTCATGCATTTAAGGCAATTGGTTGAAATTGATTTAAGGACTATGGCATGACTTGAAGTCCCATTTATAAGGGAATCAAGTAGGGTTGCCTAGGAAATGCATGAAACCATAGATAAAGTGAACCCAAACCCACATCTCACATCACATTGACATGTATGTGTATTTATACATCCTAGATACATGTGAGATGCTAGGATAATAAGTTAGGTTCAAGGTGCATGGGTAGTGCATCTAGATGAACTCAAACTTATTCTAATTACCACCAAGAATCATAAGGAAAGCTAATATACAAGCTATGTTATTTAGCCAATAAATTATGGTTCAAAATAGGCTTTCAAAAACATTTTAAAATCATTTTGAAAAACCTTGGTGAAGCCTATCTTTTGATAGCAATCACCATTGATAAGAATGATACAAAGTGAACTTAAACTTTAAAGTTTTCAATACCTTTTGGATTTTGTATCAATCTCCTATTTCGATGGTAAAAATATTTTTCCAAAATTTTTCACTGATTGTATGTGTTATAAGTATTATACGTACCAAATTTCGTGATTTTTCGATATACGTATAATTAGTTATGATTTTCTGAAATTCAACTCTGATAACTGAAATTCAGAAATTTTAGTTATCGATCGATCGATATTGGTGGCGATCGATGGAGGTGCCGATCGGTGATTTCTGAATCACTCGACTCGTAGCCTGATTTCGGGGAAAACAAGATTGTTTAACCCGATTTCAGCTACGGTTATGGCCCCTAATCACTCCTAACCCTAGGATATGCTTTGGGTAGCATTATAAAGGGTGAAAATCCATTGGATATGGATTAGGAGAAGTATTTAGGGTTTGTATCAATTTTAAGGTGTTGGAAAGTTCTATATTGAATTTCTAATCTTAATTTTGATGGTTTAGAGTTCCTATTGGCTTAGGGACTGCCCAAGGACATTGTTGGTGCAATGGTCAAGGGGGAGCAAGCCTTTAGGGGGAGGTATCCATCTTGGGATGATGGATGTGTTTTTCTCTTTGAAAAGGAGAAGTTATTGGGAGAATATGACATCAATTAGGAAATTGATGGGACTTTTGAGAGACCCAATTTGGAAATTGGGAGAGTAAATGGGATTGTCTCTCTTGAGTGATATTGGACTTATCACTAGGAAGATGGTAGGCATCCTAAGTATTTTTTGACCAAGGGGGAGATTGTAAGATCTCATTGGGACATGAGACATTGACCCTCTTGGGGAGGAAACCTTTTTGATGTTAGTCAAAAAGGGGGAGAATGTTTGGGGGAGAACATTTGGAGAGTATTTACAAATTTGGGATAATTGGTAAGGGATTTGAGTTAGTGTTCTAACTCAATAATTTATTTGGTTTTTGTCAAACATCAAAAAGGGGGAGATTGTTGGTGCAATCAGCCCAGGTCACGATTGACCAGGACTCGAGTTTGACTCGAGTGATATTTTGATGTTTCGACAAAAACATATGACAATGTAATTATCATTTGGTAAAGTCCAAGTCTTGAGTACTTGGCATGGAAAGTCCAAGTGGGACACTTGGCACATGAAAAGTCCAAGCATGGGTCTTGGCATGAAAAGTCCAACATGGGTTGGCAAGGGAAAGTCCAAGCTTGAGTCTTGGCATTTGAGAAGTCCAAGGGTTATGTAGACACCCTTTAATTCACCCCCTCTAGCGTCTATCTTATCTTTATTTTGGGAATAAGAATCACATGATCATTATTTGCATAAATATTGTCAATACTTATGCATTGTAGATAATATGGTGTGTGGTGTCACCGTGAGACACATGTTATCGACTCGGAAAAGTATAAGCAAAGGCTCACAACCGAGATGACTTGGACAAACCATCCAATGGTTGTAAAGATCGATATTGGTTTGTCTTGACGCATAGAATCACTAGTGCACTTTTGTGTGATCGAGCAGCAAGACTGACTTAGAGGTGATCGATTTATTGCCGATCACTCGATCGAATCGACCGATATTATTTAGTACATGCTCTAATCCCGTATATAATAATGGGTACATATACTTAGTACTCCATCTCTTTTGATTACTAATGGGCCAGATTTCATAGATTAAATCGGATAGCTAGGTGTTGGGAGATGATATTATTTATATGGTTTGCGCGGATTATAGGAGGAAAGTGTCCTATATATTAGGATGATGATGTCCCTCGAGAAGCTCATTAAGGTTGTTCATGGTTATAAACTGCAGCGGACTTGGTCCGCATGATGAAAAGGTTGAGCGGTACTACTCAAGGAGTTAGATGTTGATTAATTAATGGTCAGTAAATTAATTAATCGATGGACATTTCCGAGATCTTAAATATGGTGAAAAATGTACAAATAATATATGGAGCCCATATTATCATATAGGGGTTGGTGAGGTAGATCAATTAAGAACCTTTAGTGGATTGGATCATCATTAGTGATGGGATTTTATGTGCGCTTGATCCAAGCCATGGCCAAGACTAACTCTCCCTCACATTCCCTAATGTAGCCTATTCACCTCATGATGTGTGATTGGATAGAAATAAAACTCTAAGATCCATAGGTAGAGATTAAATCTCTAAGATCTCTGTGCTTTTCAAGGAGATTAAATCTCTAGATCCAATTGCTGAACGATTAAATCCCTAGAACCAATGGAGGAGATTAATTCATGACTATCCCTAACTCTATCGGAGGGCCTCAGCTGGCATGGAGACCACCTTGACAAAGAGAGCTAGGTTTTAGTTAGTGCAAGGCTAAATTAGGTTTGGGCTTAAGGCACCTATTAAGGAAATTTTTCCTGTTGTTCTTCTTCGCCTGACAATGGTGAGTTCCTTCCAGCATGGCTGGCATCCAAAACAAGCTCTTCCTTCTCCTATACCGGTGGAACAAAGGTTTAGGGTCCTCCCTTGAAGCTTTTGGCCGCTGAAGGCCAAACTCCTTCTCCTTTGTTGGGCCGACGCCGAAGGATCTTCTTAGTTCCTTGTTGGTTAGTTTTAGGGGAGAAGAACTTTGTTTCTATTCTTCCTCTTTTCTTTGGAAGATGGAAGAAGATTTTGTCTATGAGCTTCGACTTTGCGCTTCGCACACGACGCTTCAAAGGAGGGGGTCATACATTAAAGATCAAGAGGTATACCTATTCTACTTTCTTCTTTATGAATTTGTTGTTTGTTTTGCTTTCAATTATAGAGCATGTTATAAGATTGTAAGTGGCTAAATAATACGGATCTCAGTATAAACACAAAGTAAGCTAAGTATCCAGGACATCGCCTCATTCGCTTACAGAATAGAGGGGTCTTATTTGAATAGAAGCTTGTTCAAGTGACCTCTTCTAAAATATCCAAAGTATGACTTACATTCGGCAATCCCTTTGTCTAGGATTAATTTTTTTCCGGGACATCTAGGATCGCTTATGGACAAGCCACCGAGGTGAAGTGGGACAACTACATCACTGACCGATAAGCAAAATCCTTCAATTGGTAATGTGAGCCAAGGTATTTTTTGTGTGTTTAGAATTCACTAATTTTTACAGTGACTTTTACATATACTTATACGGGTAATAGTAGGATATGCGTAGTTTAACTCTTTGCTCCATGCGTGCATAGAGATCCTAACTATTATGGCAATATGTGTGTACCTGTGATTGTCACGGTGTAAATATTTATAGTTGAATCCCAAGTGACGAGGCTAGTATTTAGTGGTAAATTAAATACGGCATTGTTTAGCTGACATTTTATTTTTACTTTGTTATCTAGATTTCATGTACTCGCTGGAGTATAGGATCGATGGATGTAAATTAAAAATAGGTTTCTAGTCTCACTCGATGGAAGGCTCGCCAATGCACTGGAGGCACGAGAAGCTACGACTGAGTCATATTGAAGACAAAAGCCATACAGTTGGAAATAAATTATTCTTTTTCATATTTATTGCTTTTGTTTGATATGCATGTCGAGGCTAGGAAAATTCTCATCTTAAATTACTAAGTGGGAGAGGGATATTTTAGAAATTCCGTGGCCCATTTTGACGATGCAAGGATGCAAACAAACCAAGGCCGGGCTTGAGTGCCTTCTCTCCCCAAACCGGATGGGTTTGTTTTGATCACAAGGTCTAAAATATGGTTAGGAAATGCATCAAGGAGCTTGTACTTGCCTACATCAGAAGACACATAACACATCTTAGCAGAAATTAGCCTCTCTAGAATGGGGTAGAAGGCTAGTGCTTATCTTCTAACCTTATTCTCAAGCTTCCTACCTAATTTTCAAAGGCTTTGTATTAAAGCACTCCTCCTAAATCTCATTTTATCATTGTCAAAAAAGAGGACAAGATAGTAAAATTAATGGGTAAGATCTCCTCTTACAAATGTAGAATTTAGTATCGTCATACTATCGTAGGCATGCTATATTTTGTTTTTTGTGTTTGATTTTAATTTTTTATTTCTGACTAATCAATAATTTTTTCATAAATCTAATGTTTTGATTTATGTGATCCCTTAGGTTTCCAAAATGACTCCCTATCAACCACTTGCCGATGGACATCAAAGAGAACAACTTATCGGACCCAACTATGTAGATTGGAAGAGGAATCTAACATTGTCTTGCATAGAGGAATACAACTATGTACTCTCTAAGAGGCCTCGCCCAAGAGAGGTAGGGCTCTGGGAAAAGAGAAGAGAGAAGCTATAGGGAAAAGTGGATCAAGATGAGATGGCATGTTACCTTTGGCATCTATGTAACTTCATGTAACATCAAAGATCAAGCCATGTCCAGCAGCTTATGATAGAGGAATGCTCAATCTCAAGGAGTTTCACAAAATTGCCTCCTGGTCATGAGAAGAGCCAAGAAAGAAACTTGATTTACAACCACGAATGATGAGGAACAGGATGAAGGGATCATGTTATAAGATGATGGATCTATTGAATGATGGAGGTCGGAGCTTGAGATCGATGGGAAACCTTTGATATCATATTGTACTTATGAAGTGGGAAGCAAAGTTTCCTCATGACTGGACAAGAACAAAAGCATCTATCTTGAGCAGATCTTGGCCCTCGATGGAAATGTTTTTAATGAAGGACTTAGCAAGCAAAACATTTTTAGCATTAAGATCTATAGAGATAGAGCAAAGATATTCTTCGTGAGTGCATACAGAGGCAAAGCAAACATTTTGAGTCATGATTGTTAAGAAGGGTTGTCAAACTCATGGTGCAGCCTTTCGAAAGCTCAATGCCCTCTTCTAAGGAAGAAAGGGAATGCATGAAGACAGATCCCTTATGGATGCTATCACGGTCTATTATATGTATGTCATGCTACCCTAGTCGCATTTCTCGATACTTTTTTGGACGGTAGGTACCAAATGATCCAGTGATAGTTATAGATCAAGAATATTCTTAAGTAACGTGAAGAACTAAAGAATATTTTCCCGATATTGGAATGAGGAGCTTGTTGTATCGTTATAGCGATCTAGTGTTGGGTTTCTCGTGCCAAGCCGCTCGAGTGTGGGTGAACACTTTGAAGAACATACCGGAAGCAATAGAAGCAATAAAAAATTCTATTACAAATACACATCACACTAGCAGGATCACATGTGTTACATAATCACTATTTAAAATTTGGTGTGAAAACTTATACTTTTATGATGTGATTTGGAATGTCAGTTTTAGATACACATAACCAAATCTATCAAGTCATCAAGAATGTAATGAAGACTGTGAACCACTCTAGCAAGAATACTGAAAGGACCACATACATGCACTATGTATAAGTCCTAACAATTCTGTATTTCGCTATGTCCACTAAAGGTCTTGGTCATCTTGCCTAAAAGAAGACTAGCATGTCTCATGATTCAAAATCTGAATAGTCAGCAGGCATCGCTATAGAGATACATTATGACCTACATTTATTTTATCCAGCCAATGGTGTATCGAAAGAGTTGAGTTTTACCTCAGCTATATACATTATTTTTATCCTCGTGCGGTGGTGGATTGGAAGAGCTGAGTTTTACTTCAGCTATATACATTATTTTATCCCCGTGTGGTGGTGGATCGGAAGAGCTGAGTTTTACCTCAGCTATATATATTATTTTATTCCTGTGTGGTGGTGGATCGGAAGAGCTGAGTTCTACCTCAGCTATATACATTATTTTTTATCCCCGTGAGGTGGTAGATCGGAAGAGCTGAGTTTTACCTCAGCTATATACGTTATTTTATCCCTGTGTGGTGGTGATCGGAAGAGCTGAGTTTTACCTCAGCTATCTATATTATTTTGTCCCCATGTGGTGGTGGATAGGAAGAGCTGAGTTCAACCTTAGCTATATATATTATTTTTTATCCCCGTGCGGTGGTGGATCGGAAGAGCCGAGTTTTACCTCATCTATACATATTATTTTATCTTAATGCAGTGGTGGATCGAAAGAGCTGAGTTTTACCTCAGCTATATACATTATTTTATCCCCGTACAGTAGGGGATCAGAAGAAATGATTTTTACCTCGGCTATGCATATTATTTTTGTCCCCGCATGAGGGTGGGGCAGGAGAGATGAGTCCTCACCCAGTTATATATATATATATATATATATATATATATATATATATATATATATATATTGTCTCTATGTAATGAGGAATTAGAAGAGTTGTATTTCTACTTGATGCTTGTGCAGTAACAGGGAGTTGAGGCCTCACGCGGAAAGGAAGAAGGCTAGAAGGATGGATGGGTTGTAAAGAATACTAGCGGAAACTCAGTAAGTTCCCTTGGCTGGTAAAGTTGTCACATTTTAACTTGTTATTCCTATAATGTGCATGTGGCAAGAAAGGGCACAAACAACTTGTAGCAGTGAAAGGTTCATTGATAAAGAAGGGTTACATAACACAGTTTTCCTAAAAAAGAAAATAACAGATGATGCCCCTGTTCAAGGGGGACTGAGGCTCTCCCTGAGGAGGTACTGAAGGAGCTTCTTTGTATGGCTGGGGTCAGTGTTGCAGTTGCCGAAGGTAGGACTATTGTAGGAATATGTGCTTGGACAGATTTCTCTGGGATACCGCCAGTTCCTGATGCAGAGAGTAATTGCGAGTAGAAGTCACCTGCAAGCGTTGCCTTAGGTCTTGAATTTTTTCTTCCAATTCTTTAATACGGCGTTGCTCTCTAGTTCGTCCCTCCAAAGGAGGAGAGCTGCTATCTTTCTCAGATAAGTGTTCCATGGTGCAAAGGGGAGGAAGGAGAAATGGGCATACAAGATGGCGATTGGGGTTTTTATAGATAAGGAGGAAGGATATTAATTGGCCTTCCTGGGAAGTAGAGGCAATAAATGCAAATAAAGGAGGGGAGGTGTAAGGGAAGTAGTTGGAGTTGTTGAATGCAGTAATTCTAGAAAGACTGTTCAAATTTCACGAAAGCGGTGAAAGTGAAGATTGCTCAGATAAGGTTGCTGCCGTTGAAGGTTTTTTAATTAAAATAGCTTGGAGTCTGCAACAAAGTGACAAAAACAAGTACAAGTATTAATTCCTTTTTACTAGTATGCCCAACGGCAGTTACAATAATTAAACTATGGATCATACAGGCTTCTTATTGTTATTATTACTAGGGGAGCTGACGGAGGACTCCTTTGAAGGGAGAGGTTCCAGAACGACCCTGTAGAGGTCGCCTTGAGCCAGAGGTGCAGTGGGTAGGGCTCCAGTGAGGGGGAGCAGAGGAATCTCAGCCGGAGGGACTGGAACGAATGCCAGGGTCGGAGGAAGAGGAGGAAGTTCAACGGAGGCTCGAGGATCCCCCATTGTATATTTCCAGGTCATGGGGGGGGGAGTTCCAAACCCGGTTGCGGAAAGAAGGGAAGGGGGCTCAAAAGGACCTCCCCACATTGGGGGTCAAGGCGTCGGCTGGCGCAGGAGGAGGAAGAGGCTGATATGCTTAGGTCATAGTAGATTGTGTGGCAGATTCCTCGGCGGGTCTTGCATCAAGATCGTATAGCTCAAAGGAGTCAGAATCCGAAGATATGCTAATAGGGTGTTCAGAGGAAGCCATGGAGGTGGGATGGGAGATTCGCATTCGCAGTGACAATTTATAATCGAAAGAGAGAGATTCGCATGCGTCCTTGGGAAGGGAGAGAAGATGAAAGGGCGAGGGAAGTGATGGCATCAGCATGGGAAATAATCGAGATATCAGTACCGAAGCAGGAAATTACCTTTTTTTTTGAGAAGGCGAAGTGGCGGGACTATTTAATTTTTACAGAGCGAAAATCGATTCTGGTAAGAAGAGGGTAAAGCCCAGGATAGCTCGAACGGATTCCCGAGCGGAAGATCTTGGCAGTCGACTGACACTTTGAAGAACGAAGAATCTGCAATAACCAATAAAGGAACATCCCAGAAATGTCCTTAAAAAATTCCTGAGCAACAATAACTCATAAGTATAAGGCAACACAAGGCATTACAATTTTCAAAAATTCTTTATTAATGAGAAGTTGATCAATACTATGAGGAAGACACGACAATTACAATTCAAAGAGCTTAGGAAGACATTTGGCTAGAGCTACTTCAGGGTCCAGATAGCTTGTGTCCACACCTAGTGGAGGGTAGCCCTCGGCAGTGTTCAAAGAGGAAGATCCTTCGAAGCCTAGCATGAACAACTGCACTCCCTTATAAGCATATCTCATTTTTAGGTCCGCCTCCTACTCTTTCAGCTGGGACTAGCACTCAGCTAACTGGATGGCTAGGGCATCTCTGTCTTTCGTGGCCGTCATAGCCTGTTTGCCCAGTGAAACCAGAGCCTCAGTATGCTCCTTCTGAAGTTCTTATTGCTGAGTGGTTATTGAAGATAGAAACCCCGGAAGCACGGACACCTTCAAAGATAGGTCTTCTTGGTGGTGTCGGCACGACTCCAAAGTGGCCTTCCAAGTTTGACATGTTGGACTTTCCGAGCTACAAAAACCGCTTTTTGCGTTGCGAAAACACCGGAAGTCCGGCCACGGATCCGTGCGAAGATATATTAAAATAAAAACATGTATGTGCTAAGTAAACCTAGATCTACCTTAGATCTAGAAGTTGAGAGTGTTACCCTCGATGTGATGCCCTTCGCAAATCCCGCTCGTCCAAACGCTTCGTCGGAACTCAAGAGTGTCAAGTGAACACTCCTCTATTGGTATCCACACGGACAAATGGTGGAGAAACTCAACCTAGAGTGTCCTAGCACTCATGAAAATTTCGGCCAAGAAGGATTGGGAGAGCAAGAGAGGAAGAACCAAGGAAGAAGATGAAGTTACACAACTTAACTTCACACTTTCATAACCCACTATAAGGGGGTTACATGCATGCATGTAACTCCAAGAACCAATGGCTCTTGGTCTCCCTCATGAGGTGGCACCCCATGATGTGTCCATGATGATGTGGAGCATCATCATTGGCCGGCCATGCCAAGTCATCATCATGACATGGCATTTGGTCAAGTCAAACTTGACCTTTCATCTTTCCTCTCAAGTCAAGTCAAACTTGACCTCTTATCTCCCATGGTTGATCAAATCCAACCACTTGATTCAAGTCAATTTGATTTAATGAATCTCTATTCATTAATTTAAATTGACTAAATGAATCAAATCAAAATTAGACTCATTCAACACTTGAATCAACTTGAGTCTAACTCAATTAGTCTAATTTGGATTACTCTTAATCCAATTTGGTTCATCACATGAACCTAATCCTCATGGTTCATCATATGAACCTAATCTCCATCTAATTGCCCTTTGTGTGCGACCCTATAGGTTCTTGTAACGTTGACAATGTCCCTAAACCGATTTAGGAACATAAGCAATGAGCGGTATCTAGCAACACATCATTGCTACCCAAGTTACAAGAATGTTGAGCTCCAACATCACCTTTGTGACTACTAATTGTGACTCTCATAATATGTGACAATGTCCCCCTATCCTTGACATCTAGATTGACCAATTGAGGCATAGACCATGTCATCCTCGGTACAATCTATATCTTGAACTCCAAGTAGACTCACTCTAATCAAATGAGCTCAATATCTCATATTGACTCATTTGGGCATGACCATGCACTTCGTGGTCTCGCTCTATCAAGAATAACGATGTCTCTCCTGTCATATAGGAGGGATAGATCCCATCTATATCACTCACATCCCTCCGTATAATTTGTCATATACCCAGTAATCGCCTTTATAGTCCACCCATTTACGGGTGACGTTTGACGAAGCCAAAGTATGCAACTCCTTATGTAGGGAACCATGGTGACTTCAGGTCTAAGGACAAATAGTCATACTAATAGACACATGAGAAAGTATATGACACTCATATAACTATCCATGATACTTTCTCATGGCGGGTCATTCAGTATACATTCTCCAATGCATACCCATGTGTCAACTTGATATCTCATATCCATGACTTGTGAGATCAAGCCATCGTGTTGACCTACATGCTAGTCTCTATGTATTAACATTGTCCATGAATGTTAATACTTGACTAGGAATGATTAAGAGTAGTGTTCTCTATATCATCTCATTTATTGGTTCAACCAATCGATTGATATAGATAAGAACCTACTACTCAAGGACGTTATTATACTTAGTTATTTGGCACCAATACAAGTTAATATAATAACCATGCCTTTATAAATAGGAATACGATACAACAAAGTCCATACAACAATCATCACATGATTGGCTCTAGGGCTTTCACTAACAATCTCCCACTAGCACTAGTGCCAATCACCATAGTATCTAATACCCAATGACCTAGTGTGACCATCATGTTTTTTCTGTGCCAAAGCATTGGTCAAGGGATCTGCGATGTTAGCCTATATGGGTACTCATAGCGCTACCATTCAAGCAAAATACGAACCCTGATTGCGATATATAATCATCCTGGTCTGTTCGGAAGCTGGCATCGCTGTAACCCTTTACAACTAACTCCTCATCGCCTCCAAATATCAAGAAATATTCTTTAGTCCTTCTCAAGTACTTAAGAATATTCTTGACTGCTATCCAGTGATGCTCACCTGGATCTGACTGGTATCTACTCGTCATGCTCAAAGCATATAAGACATCAGGACGAGTACACAACATGGCGTACATGATAGATCCTATAGCAGATGCGTAAGGGATCTTATCCATGTGGTCTCTCTCCTCTCTAGAAGAGGGACTTTGAGTCTTCGAAAGACTCACACCATGTGACATCGGCAGAAGTCCCTTCTTGGAATTCTGCATGGCAAGCCGTAGTAATACCGTGTCAATGTATGTACTCTGACTTAGGCCAAGCAATCTCTTAGATCTATCTCTATAGATCTTGATGCCTAGAATACAGGCTGCTTCACCTAAGTCCTTCATTGAGAAGCACGTCCCCAGCCAAGTCTTCACAGACTATAGCGAAGGGATGTCATTCCCAATGAGTAATATGTCATCCACATACAATACAAGGAAGACAACTGTGTTCCCATTAACCCTCTTGTAGACATAGGGTTCATCTTCATTCTTGATGAAACCAAACTGTTTGATCGCATCATCAAATCGAAGATTCCAGCTCTGAGAAGCTTGATTTAGCCCATAAATGGACCTTTACAGCTTGCATACTTTCCCAGTATGCTGTGGATCTTCAAAACCCTCAGGTTGTGTCATGTACACATCCTCGAGTAAGTTTCCATTCAAAAATATGGTTTTGACATCCATCTGCTAGATCTCATAATCGTGGTATACTGCAATAGCAAGCAAGATCCGAATAGACTTAAACATCGTCACTGGAGAAAAGGTTTCATCATAGTCAATACCATGAATTTGTTTGAAACCTTTAGCCATCAATCAACCCTTATAGGTATGCGTAAGTCCATCCATGTCAGTCTTTCAACTAAAGACCCACTTACACCCAATGGGTTTGACCCCTTCAGGTGGATCAACCAAAGTCCATACTTGGTTGGTGTACATGGATTCCATCTCATATCTCATGGCCTCTAGCCATTTCTCAGAATCTGGGCTCATCACAGCTTCATGATAGGAGGTAGGCTCATTCTCAATGAGCATAACGTCATCATGGTCAGACAAGAGAAATGAATATCTCTCAGGCTGACGACGTACCCTATCAGACCTGCGAAGAGGTAGGTCTACATGAACAGGTGGTTGTTCCACAACTCTTTGTGCAACAATCTCATCAGCCACAACACTTTGTGGTTCCTATTCAACCTCCATCAAGGCCTCAGTGCTATGGTCCTTATCTTAAATTTCTTCAAGATCGAACGTACTCCCACTAGTTTTTTTAGAAACAAAATCCCTTTCTAGAAAAACCCCAGTCTTTGGTACAAACACTTTGTGCTGATTGGGAATGTAGAAGTAATATCCCTTTGTATCCTTGGGATATCCAACAAAATAGCACCTATCGGATTTGGGTCCCAGTTTGTCTGAGACTTGATGTCGAACGTAAGCCTCACAGCCCTAAATCCTCATGAAAGATATCTTGGGATTTCTCCCTGTCCATATCGTATATGGTGTCTTTATCACAGCCTTGGATGGTACACGGTTAACGGTAAAGGCTGCTGTGTCTAGAGCATATCCCCAAAAGGATATAGGAAGATTTGTGTGACTCATCATAGATCGTACCATATCTAATAGGGTACGATTCCTCCTTTCGGATACACCATTCCACTGTGGTGTTACAGGAGGAGTGAGTTGGGATAGAATCCCACACTCAGCTAGATAGTCACGAAACTTATGGCTAAGGTATTCACCACCTCGATCTGATCAAAGTATCTTAATACTCTTGCCATGCTGGTTTTGTACTTCATTCTTGAATTCTTTAAACTTTTCAAAAAATTCTGATTTATGTGTCATGAGATACACATAGCCATATCTACTGAAGTCATCAGTAAATGTAATGAAGTACCTATAACCACTTTTAGCAGTAACATTGAAAGGGCCATATACATCACTATGTATAAGTCCTAACAAGTCCGTTGCTCTTTCGCTGTGTCCACTAAAGGGAGTCTTGGTCATCTTTCCTAAAAGGCAAGACTCGCATGTCTCATATGATTCAAAATCAAATGAGTCCAACAACCCATCCTTATGGAGCTGGGATAAGCGACTCTCATTTATGTGACCTAAGCGACAATGCCAGAGATAGGTTTGGTTCAACTCATTTGACTTGAACCTTTTGATACTTATGTTATAGATAGGGCTCTCTAAGTCGAGAAAGTAGAGTCCGTTCATTAGAGGTGCACTACAATAGAACATATCATTTAAATAAACTGAACAACATTTGTTCTTTATTATAAATGTAAATCCTTTCTTGTCCAAACAAGAAACCGAAATTATGTTCTTAGTTAAAGCAGGCACATAACAACATTCATCTAATTCTAGTAGAAGCCCAGAGGGCAGAGATAGATCATAAGTTCCTACAGCAATAGCAGTAACCCTTGCTCCATTGCCTACTCGTAGGTCCACCTCGCCCTTTGTCAATGCCCTGCTATTTCTCAGCGCCTGCACATTGGTATAAATGTGAGATGCACATCCGGTATCTAATACCCATGATGAAGAAATAGATAGATTGACTTCTATAATATTTATACCTGAAGTACAAGTCTCACTTCTCTTCTTCTTAAGATCTTCTAGGTATGCCTTGCAGTTACGCTTTCAGTGTCCAGCTTCCTTGCAGTGGAAGCAAGCCCCTTCCTTGGCCACCCCTCCTTTGGGTTTCATTTCCTTGCCTTTGCCCTTGGCTTGGGACTTTCCCTTACCTTTAGGCTTGCCCTTGCCTTTCTTCTTTTGCACTATCAAAATGGTGTCAGATTTTCCCTTCTTAAGGTTGAGCTCAGCAGTTCTCAACATGCTGAGCATCTCAGGCAGTGGCTTGTCAATTTCATTCATGTTGTAATTCATGACAAATTGATTGTAGCTTTGCGGCAAAGACTGCAAGATCAAGTCTATGGCCAACTCTTGGCCAAGGGGGAATCTCAATCTTTGTAGGTTTTCTACGTACCCAATCATCTTGAGTACATATGGACCTACGGGAGTCCCATCTTGCATTTTGGAACCAAATAATGCCTTAGAGACTTCATATCTCTCGTGCCTTGCTTGTCCTTGATATAGTTGACGAAGATGTTCAACCATATCATAAGCATTCATGAACTCGTGTTGCTTCTGAAGCTCAGAGTTCATGGTCATGAGCATTAGACATGACACATCTAATGCATCATCTTGATGCTTCTTGTAAGCATCTTTGTCAGCTCGCGAGGCAGTGGCAGAAGGTGCCTCCGGAATGGGATGCTCCAGGACGTACAGTTTCCTTTCTTGGGTGAGAACAATTCTCAGGTTCCTGTACTAGTCCAGGAAATTTGCTCCATTGAGCTTGTCGTTCTCAAGGACAGAACGCAGAGAGAGAGTGTTCGTGTTTGTCGACATAGTAATCTACAACATACAATGCAGAGAATTAATATCATATTCCTTTTATCATTTAATTAGCCTTTAATCAAATGATGCTCCCACTGAATTATAGGAATTTTGTAGAATCGAGTTATGGATGTGGTCAAACCACATTACTAGATTCATACAAACTAGCTATAATTCCTGTGGGACAAGATCTACATCATACTAAGCCTTGAGTTAGCTTTGGCTAAATCGCCCAAGACTTAGTACGATTGGTGGGTAACACATTACCGATTACATTCTATGCAACTCTTGTTTATAAGATCAAGACCCATATTTACAAAAGACCTTGAGTTAGCTTTGGCTAAATCACCCAGTATTTAGTGTAAATGCGATCTTATCATATCTTTCCAACGGTTGGAATATGCCTATAGTTCTACTCGATCCAATTGAGTTAACTAGTTTTACTCAATCTAATTGAGATTACTCTAACCCAAGCCGTGATAGGCGGGACCAAGATTGTCCCTCCGCACCCTACCAAGATAATATGCGTTGCTCTGCTTTGGCAGATTCAACAACTACAAATGATCGAGGTAGTGATGGGTATCAAGGACTTGGTAGGCATTTACGAGTTGATTCGATTAAGATCTAATCTAATAGTAATGTGTATCATATACGCATTGAGGCCTTTATTATCCTACACAAGCATGCATCACATACATACATGTTTGGTTTCCGGCACCACGACGAGTGTGTGTTCGAACATGTTTCGTAAACATGTGCACAACGGAAGAAATAAAAATAATAAATCTATATTTATTACAACACACACATCACACGCATGCATAGTACAACATGTGTAGACATAAACGTAAATTTAAATTTTGCAATAAAAGGAAATTTAACTACGTATACCTTACGTATCACGTGTAGCGGGAAAGGCATCAACCGGAACGATCCTCACTAGAATCGTCTCTATCCGTATCCACGCCGAGTATCTTCGGGATGACTTCACCAAGTCACGAGCCTCGTCTTCGTATGGGTTACTAGACTCGTGTTGAAGACGATGTGATCAAGAGAAGATCACGATACGAATCCAAATTCGGATCCAAAACCGAGTACTCAAAACTCGCTTCTCCGGAGAGGTATTCGTCAACCGTTTGACGAATCCTTCGTCCTCCACCTATGAGGATTACCGGAGATCGAATCCCCGGCAAGGCTACCGCTGTCGGAGCTCCAAACGCCGCCCAAACGACGCCCGAGAGGGAAACAAGCTGTCCGTAAAACTGGACAGCTTTGGTGGAGGAGTAGGCCGCCAAAAGGAAAGGTGGAAGCTAGATCACGACACGCAAGTGGAGAAGACGGCAGCAGCTGGTCACCGGTTGGAGGAGGTGGGCGGCGGCAATAGGGTTGGCGCCGACTTCTTCAAAGGGGAGGAGGTGGGCGGCAACTCTAGGTTAAGGGAATTGGATTAGGGCTTAACAAACCCTTAAGCTGTCTTTTATAGAGAACTAATTCTCTTAATGGTTATTGAATCATAACCATAAGGCCTGTTAACCCGCTCTATTAATTTAAGTTAAAATAAACCAAACCATGATGGTTTATTTTAAGTTAAAACGAACCGAACCAACTTTGGTTCATTCGTTTAAAATAAACCAAACCCTTTGGTTTATTCTCCTCCATTGGATTAGAACCAAACCATTTTGGTTCATCCATTATATCTTCATAAGACATGGCCCATCCACGCTTCCATTGCGACTGAAACGATTTCATCCTCGCTCCATGTTTGGTCCAACCAAATCCAGTTTCTCTCGGTCTGAGAATCTCATTCTCAAGCTCGTTTTAAATCCTTCGGATTATGCTCGTTGTGCGTATGACCAAATAGGTTCTCGGTTTATGTTGGCCGTCTATAATTAACCATTAATTATAGAACGGCCATGAGTGGCACCTAGTAGTACATCATGATCCCCAATTAACCGAAAAGATCAACGGTTGATCTAGAACTATTTCTGAAACCTTTCAGCAGTTCGAATGAATCGTGCCCCATTCCCTTCACTCATCTTATACCCACTTGGTTTAGGATATGGTCTATAGTGTCAGTCCCCACTAGGCTGACTACGTCACACCTAGCCCAAGCATCATTTCCTCGTCCTACGAATTCTAGTTACTGCACATGTATCGAAGAGTACCTTACTCTAAACATGTAATGCTTTGGCCAAAGACTTTAGTAACAATCCGACGAGAGGCCATGGGTATACATCTTCTCGCAAGGAGTGGTGAATCCTTTATAGGCTATTCAAACACCTTCGATCACTTCAACTTATACTCAATCATCTCGGGTCCACATCTCCTCAGAGATGCTTGCTTAAGATGTCAAAGCATAAGTCTTTATGATCAAGATGACTTGAATACCACAAGTCAATGGAACATCGCACTTAAGTTGCAGTAAGAACTTCATTGACATATCTATATATGCAGAGAACCATATGAAGTCTTACGGCTGATCACTCCAATGAACTACTTACCATAACTAGCATCCACGATTAACTCCGGACATCACAATGTCTCCAGCCAGTGAGAATCAGCTGCTTGGATACACCAAGGAGTATACCTCGTGCTAGTCTTGACAGAATCAATGGTGTCCAAATCCATCAATTCATCGACTAGGGATAATTTCGATACATCACAATTACACATGTAGAGATACTCACTAGTTGTGATCCAATCACAAATTCTCTCATGCTGTGATTCGTATCGTGGACATTCAGTAAATGAGTTTAAGATCCAATCAAATACATGAAACCATGTATACTCAAATAGTGAATCTTCATTTATCATATAAATGGTTCATACATAAGGCGATTGCCTTAGGACATCTCTCATATATTACTAACAGACTCCCACTTGGCCTAATGCCAATCGCTACGGTATCCAATATCATAAGCTCTAACATGACTCTCAAACTTACTTTGAGGTAATGCCTTAGTCAAAGGATCCGGTAAGTTCCTTTCAGTGGGGATTTTCTCGATTTGTATTTCTTTCCTACTGATGATCTCTCTGATAAGATGATAGAGGCGAAGCACATGTTTGGATCGTTGATGAGACCTTGGCTCTTTCGCCTGTGCAATTGCTCCATTGTTGTCGCAGTAGACCGGTATTGCTTCAACAATGGCTGGAATCACACCAAGTTCATAAATGAACTTCTTGATCCAAACCGCTTCCTTTGCCGCCCGGCTGCAATGTATTCTCGCCTCAAGGTGGTAGAATTTATGATGTCTTGTTTGGAACTTTTCCAACTCATCGCGCCCCATTCAAGGTGAACACATATCCGCATCGAGACCTAGAATCATCCTTGTCCGTCCTAGAAGCCGCATCCGTATACCCGCGTATCACCATGTCCCCTTCTCCATATATTAGGAACACATCCTTAGTTCTTCTTAAGTACTTAAGGATCGCCTTAACACCACCCAATGATCCATTCCTCGATCGACTAGTATCCGCCATGACACTCGTGAGCATACGATACATCGGGCCTCATACATAACATAACATACATGATAGATCCTATTGCGGATGCATAGAGAATCTTACTCATGCAAATCCTCTCGTCTTCTGTGCGCGGACACATAGACTTCGAAAGGTGTACCCCATGCCTGATGGGTAGGAAACCTTTCTTGGATTCCGACATGCTAAACCTCTTTAGCACTCGGTCTATATATGTAGATCGCGAAAGACCAAGCAACTGCTTCGATCTATCTCTATAGATCTTAATCCCGAGGATGTAGGTTGCTTCTCCTGTGTCTTTCATGGAGAATGTCTTGGATAACCAAACCTTAATCGATCAGAAGATTGAAACATCGTTTCCTATAAGTAATATGTCATCGACATACAATACTAGGAACACGACTGCACTCCCACTAACCTTCTTGTACACACAAGGTTCGTCTGGATTTTGTGAGAAATTAAACTTTTTGATTGTCTCATCAAAACGGATATTCCAGCTCCTGGATGCTTGCTTCAATCCATATATGGACCGTCGCAATTTGCATACCTTGGTTTTATCAACCGATGTGAAACCCTCAGGCTGTATCATATACACATCCTCGAGCAGGTTTCCATTAAGGAAAGTTGTTTTCACATCCATATGCCATATCTCATAATCATAATGAGTCGCTATGGTCAGGAGCATCCGAATGGATTTAAGCATAGCTACAGGCGAATATGTTTCGTCATAATCAACACCTTATTTTTGATGATATCCTTTCGCCACTAATCTAGCTTTATAGGTAATCACATTACCATCCATGCGATTTTCTTCTTGAAAACCCACTTGCACCCTATAGGCTTGATGCCTTCAGGTGGGTCAACCAAGTTCCAAACTTGGTTTTCATACATGGAATCCATTTCCGACTTCATGGCATCAAGCCATTTATCCCTTTCTGAATTTGTCAGCACTTCTTCATAACTGGTAGGCTCCTCATCATCAATGAGTATCACGTCGTTCGTTCACTTACGAGAAATCCATATCTCTCAGGAATGTTGCGTGTTCTACCAGATCTACGAAGATGTGATGTTACAATAGGTCCAACCGATTGCTCAACACTATGAGTTGTCGGCTGTTGTGCTTCACCAGGTATCTCATCAATGTCTATTTGAGTCTCTCGAGCCTCCTCAAGCTCGATGACACTCCCACTGTTTTCTTGCAAGAGAAACTCTTTCTCTAGAAACACAACATGCCTTGAAACAAACACCTTTTGTTCCACAGGATGATAGAACTGGTATCCCCTTGTTTCCTTAGGGTATCCAATAAATAGACATTCATTAGACTTAGCATCCAATTTGTCTGATACAGTCCGCTTCACATAAGCAGGACAACCCCATATCTTCAAGTAAGATACATGAGGTTTCTTACCATTCCATATCTCATATGGAGTAGTAGAGACTACCTTGGTTGACATTCTGTTTAACAAGTAAACAGCTGTCTGAAGTGAATAGCCCCAAAAGGACTTGGGAAGATTCGCATGATTCATCATTGATCTGATCATGTCCAACAAGGTCCGGTTACGCCTCTCAGATACACCATTATGCTGTGGTGTATATGGCGGAGTCCATTGAGACAATATGCCATTGTCTCTTAGATAATCAAGAAACTCTTGACTTAAGTATTCACCACCTCGATCCAATCGAAGTATTTTAATACTCTTGTTATGTTGTTTCTCTACTTCATTTCTGAATTCTTTGAACCTTTCAAAGGCTTCAGACTTGTGTTTCATCAAGAACACATACCCAAACCGTGAGTGATCATCGGTGAAGGTAATGAAGTAGCTATAGCCTCCTAAAGCTTGAGTTGACATAGGTCCACATACATCAATATGTATTAGACCTAGTAACTCTCCCACTCGTTCACCTTTTCCAGTAAAAGGTAACTTAGTCATCTTGCCTTTTAAGCATGATTCGCATGTATCGTATGAATCCAATTCAAAAGATTTCAGAATTCCACATCGGTGTAATTCGGACATGCGTTTCTTGCTTAAATGGCCAAGACGACAATGCCACATGTAGGAGTCTAATTGATCATCCTTTCGAGCACGCTTGTTGCTCGCTTCGATATTGAAAATGTCACTGGATACGTCCAACGTATAAATGCCATTGCTCAAAGTTCCAGTTCCATAAAGTACGCCATTCAAAGTTATATAACAACAATTGTTACTAAACATTAAATGGAAACCATTTATATTTAAGCAGGAAATAGAAACAATGTTCTTTATTAGAGAAGGAACACAATAGTAATTGTCCAGTTCCAAGACTAGTCCACTAGGGAGCTTCAGCAAATAAGTTCCGATGGCGACCGCAGCAACCTTTGCTCCATTGCCAACTCGCAAATTTGACTCCCCTCTGACGAGTCTTCTTCTATTCCTTAGCCCCTGTATGTCATTACATATATGTGAGCCACACCCAGTATCCAATACCCAAGTGTCTAAGGAAATAGAATGATAATCAATAACGAAGATACCTGAAGAGGATGGGGCATCGGATGCCTTCTTCTTCTTCATGGACTCAAGATAAATCTTGCAGTTTCTTCGCCAGTGGTCTTCCTTGCCACAATGATGGCAAGTGCCCTTTTGTGCTGGTTCTGCCTTCTTTGCCTTCTTGTTCTTCCCTTTCTTCTGTTCCTTTGCCTTCCTCTTAGAACCTTTCTTTGAGAAATCAACTAATAGAACTGCCTTCTCCTCATGCTTCACAGAAGGCTCCACAGTCTTCAGCATATTGAGGAGCTCAGGAATAGTGGATTCTAATTTGTTCATCCGATAGTTCATCACAAATTGTGAGAAATTCTTGGGAAAACAATGCAGAATTAAGTCGATACTTAATTCATGATCAATCACAAACCCGAGGGTGGCTAGCCGCTCGATGTACCCATTCATCTTTAGCACAAACTGCACTACAGATGAACCTTCTTGCATCTTCGTGGTGAAGAGGAGCCTGGAGACTTCGAACCTTTCGGATCTCGCTTGCTCATCAAACAACTCATGAAGATGGAAGACCATAGTATTAGCATCCATATGCTCATGCTGCTTTTACAGCTCAGGTACCATCGCCGCTAGCATGATGCAACTCGCCAGCTCAGAATCTGCCACATGCTTCTGATAGACCAACATTTGGTCTAGAGTTGCATCGTCCTTATGACGGTTGGGAAGAGGCTCTTCAAGGACATATGCTAGCTTTTCCGCCTTGAGAACTTCTCAGGTTTCTAAGCCAGTCCAGGAAGTTAGGCCCAGTCAGTTTGTTTGAATCCAAAATAGTGCGCAAATTCAAAGACGTCATGATCAATCGATTGACCTAGAAATACAAAACGAGCATATATGAGAAAATGATTTTAAAATGCATCAATATACATTTATAAATCCCATTCATTTTTCGAATTTCAAAAACCCCAAAATCACTTCGGGAGATCGTAGGTCCATCTCTGAATGGGTTGATATCGATCATAGATATGAACAACCTTGGAGAGAGTCCAACAAGCCATTCATAATTACGATGGTAGATATCAACTATACCGATTGCATATCACGTATATGCAACTATCATAATGTGTTATCAACTAATTGAATGTTCACACATACATCGGGTTGTTAACACATTAACAAGTATGCATCATATGCATAACACCCAACTTCACCTCCCTTAACATCGACCTTGGAGAGAGTCCAACAAGCCGATGCTCCAGGTTAAAGCCAACCCATTAATCGAGAAATAGTTTTAATATGGTTAGAGCGCATTCAACCAATTAGCCCGGCTTGGAGAGAGTCCAACAACCAAAGCTAACGATTGACCTCTGACTCTTACCATATTAGTATTAAACAATTCCATGGTTTGAACATGTTCGGGTTCGAGCCGGGCTTGGAGAGAGTCCAACAACCTGAACAAGAAACGGAACTCTGGTTCTAACCATATTAATGGAAGGTGTAGGCTTTAATATTGAGTTAGGGTTTTTATGTCTCATCCTCTTTGCATGAAAATAACTATTATCTACATGACATGGCATACATCTACATGTCACGACACGCATGACATAATGATATGCATCTAATGCAATTACATGACATACAATTATGTCATGTACAATATTTCCTTATATGTCATAACTATTTATGGAAATAAAATATGTTTATGATTTGATTCTCCAAATCAAATCATGATTAAATTAGGAAACAAATTTCCAAATCTAATCACATATTTTATTTGTGGAAATAGTTGATTAAGGAAAGTCAATTTAGGAAACCAATTTCCTAAATCATCAAAACTACTTATGAAAATAAAATATTTTAAGATTTGATTTCCCAAATCAAATCATGATTAAATTAGGAAACAAATTTCCAAAATCTAATCAAATATTTTATTAATGGAAAATATCAATTTCCATAAATACTTCCAACTTTCCAAAAGTGGAAGATTTCCATAAATACTTCTAGACTTTCCAAAATTGAAAAATTTCCATAAATACTTCTAACTTTCCAAAAGTAGAAAATTTCCAAAAATATCATTATGACTATCGCAAAACTATTTTACGATTATGTCGAAACACAACCTGGGCTCTGATACCGCTATTTGGTTTCCGACACCGCGACGAGTGTGTGTTCGAACATGTTTCGTAAACATGTGCACAGCGGAAGAAATAAAAATAATAAATCTACATTTATTACAACACACACATCATACGCATGCATAGTACAACATGTGTATACATAACCGTAAATTTAAATTTTGCAATAAAAGGAAATTTAACTACGTATACCTTACGGATCACGGGGAAAGGAATCAACCAGAATGATCCTCACTAAAATCATCTCTATCCGTATCCACGCCGAGTATCTTCGGGATGACTTCACCAAGTCACGAGCCTCGTCTTTGTATGGGTTACTAGCCTCGTGTTGAAGACGATGTGATCGAGAGAAGATCACGATCCGAATCCAAATTCGGATCCAAAACCGAGTCCTCAAAACTCGCTTCTCCGGAGAGGTATTCGTCAACCGTTTGATGAATCCTTCATCCTCCACCTATGAGGATTACCGGAGATCGAATCCCCGGCAAGGCTACAGCTGTCGGAGCTCCAAACGTTGTCCAAACGATACTCCAACGAGAGGGAAACAAGCTGTCCAGAAAACTGGACAGCTTTGGTGGAGGAGTAGGGGCCGGCCAAAAAGGAAAGGTGGAAGCTCACCTTATTACCGAACCCAAGGGAGATCACCGGAGCTCCTCTGGCAGCAGCTCAACACCGGCAAGTGGAGAAGACGGCAGCAGCTGATCACCGGTTGGAGAAGGTGGGCGGCGGCACTAGGGTTGGCGCCAACTTCTTCAAAGGGGAGGAGGTGGGCGGCAACTCTAGGTTAAGGGAATTGGATTAGGGCTTAACAAACCCTTAAGCCCTCTTTTATAGAGAACTAATTCTCTTAATGGTTTTTGAATCATAACCATAAGGCCCGTTAACCCGCTCCATTAATTTAAGTTAAAATAAACCAAACCATGATGGTTTATTTTAAGTTAAAACGAACCGAACCAACTTTGGTTCATTCGTTTAAAATAAACCAAACCCTTTAGTTTATTCTCCTCCATTGGATTAGAACCAAACCATTTTGGTTCATCCATTATGTCTTCATAAGACACAACCCATCCACTCTTCCATTGCGACTGAAACGATTTCATGCTCGCTCCATGTTTGGTCAAACCAAACTCAGTTTCTCTCGGTCTGAGAATCTCATTCTCAAGCTCGTTTTAAATCCTTCGGATTATGCTCGTTTTGCATGTGACCAAATAGGTTCTCGGTTTATGTTGGCCGTCTATAATTAACCATTAATTATAGAACGATCATGAGTGGCACCTAGTAGTACATCATGATCCCCAATTAACCGAAAAGATCAACGGTTGATCCAGAACTATTTCTGAAACCCTTCAGCAGCTCGAATGAATCATGCCCCATTCCCTTCACTCATCTTATACCCACTTGGTTTAGGACATGGTCTATAGTGTCAGTCCCCACTAGGCTGACTACGTCACACCTAGCCCAAGCATCATTTCCTCCTCCTACGGATTCTAGTTACTGCACATGTATCGAAGAGTACCTTACTCTAAACATGTAATGCTTTGGCCAAAGACTTTAGTAACAATACGACGAGAGGCCATGGGTATACATCTCCTCGCAAGGAGTGGTGAATCCTTTATAGGCTATTCAAACACCTTCGATCACTTCGACTTATACCCAATCATCCTGGGTCCACATCTCCTCAGAGATGCTTGCTTAAGATGTCAAAGCATATGTCTTTATGATCAAGATGACTTGAATACCGCAAGTCAAAGGAACATCGCACTTAAGCTGCAGTAAGAACTTCATTGACATATCTATATATGCAGAGAACCATATGAAGTCTTACGGCTGGTCACTCCAATGAACTAGTTACCATAATTAGCATCCACGATTAACTCCGGACATCACAATGTCTCCAGCCAGTGAGAATCAGCTGCTTGGATACACCAAAGAGTATACCTCGTGCTAGTCTCGACAGAATCAATGGTGTCCAAATCCATCAATTCATCGACTAGGGATAATTTCGATACATCACAATTACACATGTAAAGATACTCACTAGTTGTGATCCAATCACAAATTCTCTCATGCTGTGATTCGTATCGCGGACATTCAGTAAATGAGTTTAAGATCCAATCAAATACATGAAACCATGTATACTCAAATAGTGAATCTTCATTTATCATATAAATGGTTCATACATAAGGCGATTGCCTTAGGACATCTCTCATATATTACTAACAATACAAGCATTATTCTAGCATGTATCACATACATACAAGAAAAATATCCTAGCACGCATCATATACATACAAGCATTATTCTACTAGCATGCATCACATACATACATGGTTTCAAGCCAATGAGAAGATCGGATGGTCAACCTAGGGCTAGCGGCTTCTCCAAGCGCTTCCTTTGACCGCCATGTGTCGTCGGCACCCTTCTCATAACTTCATCTACAAGTGGACTTTCCACCGCTCCGTTTTGTACATTACAAATATGAAACTCCAGTTACATTCAAGTCTAAAAGTATTTACAACTAGAATTTCAAAAGAAGAGGCACGACGCACAGGTCGCATACACTATACAACACGCACAACCACAAAAATGCACGCATACCGTATTATGAATTATAACACATCATCATCCAATCATATTGGGGTTCTTGGGCCATGACAATCACAGAATTATACATAATTATAAATTATGTATTTTTACAGAAAATTTCTATAATTTTTTCTATTTTTTTTCAATTTTATGAGTCACCTCTCCGTAACGGTCTCGCTAAGCGGTTTTCGGGCGCGATCGCGGGACAAGGCCCCTTTCAGAAATAGGGGCAGCGCCCCTACTCGCAAAATAAACTTTGCAAGTGCCCCTACTATGATCTTACAGTGACTTAAGTCACTGTCCCAAAAATCTAAAGCGAGAACTCATCGTTCCGGAGAGTTTTTCTCGATGGTTGAAGCCTACAAGTGTCCCAACACTCATTGCTTCGACTCTTCGAGAAAAATACTCAAATATTCGATAAAAATAGGAAATTTACAGAAACTTAAAATTATGTAATTTTTATATCTAATACAAAAACTACAAATATGAAACACATACATGCTTCGCACGTGGCTCTGATACCACTGTTAAACTTTTCGAGCCGCAAAAACCGCTTTTTGTGTTGCGGAAACCCCGGAAGTCCGACCACGGATCCGTGCGAAGATATATTAAAATAAAAACATGTATGTGCTAAGTAAACCTAGATCTACCTTAGATCTAGAAGTTGAGAGTGTTACCCTCGATGTGATGCCCTTCGCAAATCCCGCTCGTCCAAACGCTTCGTCGGAACTCAAGAGTGTCAAGTGAACACTCCTCTATTGGTATCCACATGGACAAATGGTTGAGAAACTCAACCTAGAGTGTCCTAGCACTCATGAAAATTTTGGCCAAGAAGGATTGGGAGAGCAAGAGAGGAAGAACCAAGGAAGAAGATGAAGTTACACAACTTAACTTCACACTTTCATAACCCACTATAAGGGGGTTACATGCATGCATGTAACTCCAAGAACCAATGGCTCTTGGTCTCCCTCATGAGGTGGCACCCCATGATGTGTCCATGATGATGTGGAGCATCATCATTGGCCGGCCATGCCAAGTCATCATCATGACATGGCATTTGGTCAAGTCAAACTTGACCTTTCATCTTTCCTCTCAAGTCAAGTCAAACTTGACCTCTTATCTCCCATGGTTGATCAAATCCAACCACTTGATTCAAGTCAATTTGATTTAATGAATCTCTATTCATTAATTTAAATTGACTAAATGAATCAAATCAAAATTAGACTCATTCAACACTTGAATCAACTTGAGTCTAACTCAATTAGTCTAATTTGGATTACTCTTAATCCAATTTGGTTCATCACATAAACCTAATCCTCATGGTTCATCATATGAACCTAATCTCCATCTAATTGTCCTTTGTGTGCGACCCTATAGGTTCTTGTAACGTTGGCAATGTCCCTAAACCGATTTAGGAACATAAGCAATGAGCGGTATCTAGCAACACATCATTGCTACCCAAGTTACAAGAATGTTGAGCTCCAACATCACCTTTGTGACTACTAATTGTGACTCTCATAATATGTGACAATGTCCCCCTATCCTTGACATCTAGATTGACCAATTGAGGCATAGACCGTGTCATCCTCGGTACAATCTATATCTTGAACTCCAAGTAGACTCACTCTAATCAAATGAGCTCAATATCTCATATTGACTCATTTGGGCATGGTCATGCACTTCGTGGTCTCGCTCTATCAAGAATAACGATGTCTCTCCTGTCATATAGGAGGGATAGATCCCATCTACATCACTCACATCCCTCAGTATAATTTTTCATATACCCAGTAATCGCCTTTATAGTCCACCCATTTACGGGTGACGTTTGACGAAGCCAAAGTATGCAACTCCTTATGTAGGGAACCATGGTGACTTTAGGTCTAAGGACAAATAGTTATACTAATAGCCACATGAGAAAGTATATGACACTCATATAACGATCCATGATACTTTCTCATGACGGGTCATTCAGTATATATTCTCCAATGCATACCCATGTGTCAACTTGATATCTCATATCCATGACTTGTGAGATCATGCCATCGTGTTGACCTACATGCTAGTCTCTATGTATTAACATTGTCCATGAATGTTAATACTTGACTAGGAATGATTAAGAGTAGTGTTCTCTATATCATCTCATTTATCGATTCAACCAATCGTTTGATATAGATAAGAACCTACTACTCAAGGACGTTATTATACTTAGTTATTTGGCACAAATACAAGTAAATATAATAACCATGCCTTTATAAATAGGAATATGATACAACAAAGTCCATACAACAATCATCACATGATTGACTCTAGGGCTTTCACAAACATGGCATTCCTGTCGAAGTTGGAGTATAGTTGTAGAAGACTTAGAAGCTCGAAGCTCGACCTCTGCAAGTTGCACCTTCTGTTCTTCTAGTTCTTGCTTGAGGAGGGGGATTTGCTGAAGCTGGCTAGATTATAAGAATAGCTGCTGCTGAAGGTCCTCGATCTTTTTCTAGAGTTCCTCTTGCTCACTCTAGGACACTGCTAGTTGGCTCATTAAATCATCGCATTGGGCAACCAAGGTAGACTCTTTTTGCTTGCCCTCTTTTAATTTTTGAGCTAGTTTCTTCTGATGAGTAAGGGAGGCAGTATGATGAGCTGACATGGTGGATTGATAATTCACTATGCCTAGCGTTGTTTCATTGCAAGCTTTAACTGTCTGGAACCGAAAATAGGGCATTAGGAGAATACATGCTAGTCTATACGCCCAAAGAGTGAAATAGGGGAGAGCTTACTTCTGCTAGCGATCTGCACAAGCGTTCGTAGGGGCTATGCATTTGTGATTGATTGAAGAGCCGCACTTCCTCGGCATTGCGAATTCTGAGGGAGGATCCTAAAGAAGTAGAGGGGGGGGGGGTCTAGGGGGGAGATCCCCTCCTACCAAAAAAGGCTCCGTTGCGGACATGGAAGGTATGAAGGGTCTATGGCCTGAATCGGAGCGGAAGAAGAAGGTATGTCCGTAGGGGTATCTATAGGGAAAGAACTAACCAGAGAATCAATCTTTGGGTCAGGTTGAAAGGGGGATGAAACAACGGAAGTAGAAGGGGAAAGTTTTTCTTATGGGGAAGAAATATGGGCGACTAATGCGGTTTCTTCCTCGCAGTGTTAGTGGATGATTAGGCTCCAGTGCCTATTTAATTGTAAGGGAGAAGGGGGAGGAGAAGAATGCGAAGAAGAGAATACAGGAATAGAAGAGGAACTGGTAATGCCCCCTTTTCGGGGGCGAGATTTCTTGTGAGGAGAAGAAGGAATAGTTGGGGATTTGCCCTTGCTGCGTTTCTTGGAAGGTTTCTTCTTCTTGGTCGTTGCAATTTCCTCCCCTTTGATGACGACGTCCTACATTAGGTTGTCTGCAAAATCAATAGTTAGAAAGTATGCTGACCATAAAGGTCATTTTGTATTAGAGTATGAACAACATCCTACCTATGGCGTCCGGGTCGATCAGTGGAAAAGGGGACAGCTTGTGGCGACTGAAGAGGGGAGGTTTCATCAGATGGTCCGAGCTATAGTGGTACTCTTTTAACACTTGGTAGACCTCTGGAAAGGGGCATTGAGTCCTAACCTTATGAAAGGAGGGTAGCTCAGGGAGATCTAATTTTCAGGAATCAGAATGGGGAAGGGGTGTCGAAAGTTGAGCAAAGAAGTAGAGAGCTTCCCATCCCTTATGGGAAGAGGGTATGTTTACCAAAAATTGACAATCTGGATGACTAGATAGATAGAAAAGGCCCTCCTTGGAAGATTTTAGCTGGAAGAAGCAATGGAATAGCTGCGGGGACAAAGGGAGACCTAAATGTCGGAACACTATGATTGCCCCTGATAATATGCGAAAGGAATTAGGAGTAAATTGGTTGACGGGCAACTTGTAAAAGTCCAAAATTTCTAGGTAAGCAAGGGCATAGGAAAACATAAGCCATTCAGTAGTTGTTCGGAGAAGAAGCAATGTAAGCCTGGCATAGGAAGGTGGGGTCGATAAGAAGTGGTGTTGAAACGATAAAATACAGAAGGGTCTATGTGTTGGTGCCTAAGGTTGAAGAAATAATGATGGCTATTTAGCTGAGTGACAGTATGTTCATACCAAGGGCATGAGGTTGGGTCCTTCAGGGCCATAGGTGCAGAAGAAGGAGAAGCACTTACTTGAGGGCTGAAGATGGAACGCTTGCGAAAGAGGAAGCTAGGGCACTTGGCCACCGTCGAAGAAAATTATCGGGAGAGGGAGAGGAAAAGGCTAAATTGCTAAGAGCACTAAGTTGCTCGTAAAGAGGGGAAGAGAGGAATTTTTATAGGGTTTTGTGACTTTTCAACTACCTGATAGAAAAAGAAAAGCGGGGCCCATGGGCCCAATAAGCCGTTCCAAGCATATGAAGAAAGGTAATGGGAAAAGGTAAATTCGAATTGATAAGGGAAGGATAGATGAGAGACGTTATACTTAGAAAGTCAAACTCAGTGCTTCGTTTAACTATTTTTAAGGGGCGGCTAATGATACTGTTGCTACCTTTTCCTGCAATTGAAACGAAGGAATCCATGTGGAAGACATTGCCTGAACTGGTTTGGCAAAACAGATCTGGGAGAACCGGTTCAGCGAAGTAGGTATGGGAGAAATGGCTCAGCAAAATAGGTCTGGGAGAACCAGTTCGATGAAGTAGGTCTGGGAGAACCGGTCTGGCGGAATGGGTCCGAAGATTGGCTCTGTACAGGGAGTATAGGAGTTGGCTCGGACTATTATAGGAAGTCTGAGGTAGGGAGTCTAAGAGTTATACTAAGCCTAGGCAGAAGGTGTAGGCTACCTTCACGAAGGGCAAGAGGGTGAAAAGGAAAGGTTAGAATCTTTCCCAAAATGCTTATGAAAGTTTGTTACATAATGGATTAGGACCCCACATAATATTCAGAGGAGTCTCCACTCTCCATTTCTGTAACAAAATGATTCTCCAGGTAAGCAAGGTGGCTACGTGTACAGTGATGGAAGATATTTGTTACGTGACAGCTGCCCAGGAAAGAGGAGGAAGATAAAAGGCAGAGGAGGGGCGAGAAGAAGGGGATCCACAACTTCCAAAAGCAACAGAAGAAGGCACATTTGAAGGGGAGAGCAACCACATCGCCGGAGAAGGGGAAGGAGAAGACAGGAAGAAGGAGACGGGGAGAGTAGGGAACCCCATTCTTTTGACATTTGTATATTGAGCTAATTGTAAGAGGTTTTTTCCCTCCACCTCTGGAAGCTTTTTCCACGAAGGAGGGAGTTCATAGTGAAAGTGCTTTGACACTGTAGCTCGTAGGAGAGCTCACCCTCATGGAGTAGGAATCCTCATCCTGAACCACGTAAAACTCTGTGTCTCTGCTCTCTGCTTTGGTTGTTCACGTTTTTTGTTCGTATTTTATTACTGTTGCGGTCGGGAGAGAACCCCAAGCTTCCAGCATGCACCCCGGCGTTGAAAGGAGGCTAGAAAATCCATCTACGACCACATTACTTATATTGAATCATATTCTTTGGGCTTAATGTACATGACTTGAACATAAACTTTCCCAATGATCCATCACTAATATAAGATGAGTTTGAGTTCATCTAGATGCAAAAACTATACACCTTGAACTTAACTTATTTCCTAATATCTCACATGTATCTAGGGTGTATCAATACACATACATGTCAATGTAATGTGAGATGTGGGTTTTGTTCATCCTAATCTAAGGTTTCATGCATTTTTCTAAGGCAACACTACTTGATTCCCTTATACATGGGACTTCAAGTCATGCCAATTGTCCTTAAATCAATTTTCATAAATGCATGAATGATTATGGCATTAATGATGATATAAATAAATATTTGCTCATAATCATGATGTCATGACATAAAATGGAATCTAAGTATACATGACATTTAACCTTAATCCTAAGCATTATCATGACAAATTATATAATTAAAAGTAGATATAATATCATGACATGTTATATGACAAATCAAGCAGGGCAAGTAAAATGTAAAGGTATATAATACCTAAATTTTAATATTTGTTGCCATTTGTTAGAATTAAACCCATTTTGCCATACTACTATTAATTCTCCAAGTGTGCCAAAAAACCCAAAATGACACACTATGACTTTAAGACTTAAATTGTGTCAATTTGATCAATTTATCAAACTTCTTAAATAATATTAGCACATCCTAACATTTTTTAGGATTATAATTCAAATCACATTTCCAAGGTACCCATAACCTTGAAAATGACCTAAAGTGCCACCTTTACTATGGTTAGGTTAACTACCCATCCATTCAAGGTTGGCACACTAAACCCATCTAGCATGAATCGATCACGCTCCTAGGAATCCAATACCTATTAGAGCTCCTTGGGTTAATGATAGACGGTGATTATGTCATGGTACCGTTACAAATTATTTACCGAACCCCCTAACTACACTAATGCAATATAGGACTGGCCCGGATCGTCTCCCAACGAGCCTAATGGCTGGACGTTTGTTTTTAAATAGAAGTAAACACTGGGGTTTTTTACAATTTATCAAAACAATTATTTGAAAGCTATCCTAATGCAAGAATGATTCAACTCTGCACCGCACTGTCACTATACGATACAATGGTCAAACAATTCTGGTTAACAAACATGAAAATTAAACATGCAAAAAGTAAACCTAACTACCAATTATTAATTCCCGGGAAGCTAACCTAATGTGCAAAAGTAAGTAATCACGCACCACACTGTCACTATACGGTACAATGATCAAGAAACAAATGTGAACAATTCAACCAAGCATCGCACTGTCACTATACGACACAGTGATCAAACAGTCACTAAAAAACTAAACTAACAGACATAAAATAATTCAACCAAGCACCGCAATGTCACTATATGGCACCGTGGTCAAAGAACAAAAGTGAACAATTCAACCAAGCACCACACTGTCACTATACGGTACAATGATCAAACAATCACTGAAAAACTAAACTAACAAACAAAAAATAATTCAACCAAGCACCGCACTGTCACTATACGGTACACTGGCTGAAGATTAACTAAAAACTGGGAAGAACAATTACACTATAGGAAATAAATCTAACCACTAGGTAAACACTGTAAATGACTAACAAGACTCACTAAACTATCAAACTAATTACCACGTGCATGATTTACCACACAAACAAAATATGACTGAAACATCCTTGAAACATAATTGAACACTATGAAATCAATACTGATAAAATATAGTGCAGAGTAATGAGCCAACAATGTAAAAATACTGAAATACCCAAAGTGAACAATGCAATAAACAATAAGAAACACAATAGTAAATCAACAATTAAACACAGTCATCCACAAACACCGGAAAGGTACCACCCTCTCCGGTGACCTACGACGATACCGAATAGCTCCTACTGCCTCAGGGTATGGATCTCTCGTTAGAACCCGACTAGAGGTGGATCAATGCGGTAGTTCACAACTCTGATGATGGATGCGGTACTGCCGCTACCACGACAGACAAGAGATGGTTCTGTGGAGATGGAACACCGAGAATCACGACCGCTACTGTGGATGAGATCGGATCTGGGAACAAAGGATGCTCATCACCACCGGCTGGAATTGAAGAACGCCATTGAATCGGAAGAATTTCTGTCGCCGGAGATGGAAATCGATGCTGCTGCTACCACGGCAGTAGCAAGTCACCCCCAACCTTTTGCGACCACGTCCAGCTGGGGTAGCTCAGCTCTGGTTGTGATGGATCTGAAGATCACCGGTGAAGATGGACGAACTCCACTGCTCTGTCAACGGACTACCGCCGCCCAACTGCAGCTGCGAGCTCTGCCGGACGAAAGGGAGAAGAGTACGCCGGGTGGAATGGAATTGGGGAGGACCTAGGATCGCCAGAATCGTCGCCAGAGTGATGGAGTGGATCTGTCGCCACGCTCGCGAGGAAGAAGAACGCCGTGTTCATTTCTGTGTCGCTCCTCTGTCTCGCGCGATGGGAAGAAGTTGGCTTTTAAGCGCGATTTTCCTCAGCCGCTTGATCATGCCGGTTCAGATCTCAGCCACCCAATTATATCTAGGGTTAAATAACTTCAATTAATATCCCTAAGTGGCTGATCAATCAATCCAACGGCTGCAATCGATTTGATCCGGATCGACGGTTGTGATTGCTTCGATTAGTCTCTTTTCATGTTCCCTATAAAATCACATTCAACCCGTGAAAAATAATACTGAAATTATAGAGATTAAGCAATTAATTACAAATAGATCCAATATGTAAAAACTTCCTGAATAACCATAATTACCCCATCAAAGAGCCTAAAATATCCAAATGTAAATAAAAATAACACGATAAAAATGCGACTATCAAATTCCCCCACACTTATTTTTGTGCGTCCCGAGCAATACTAAAAACACAGAAATACTGACTCCCTAACTAGTTCCTCAAACAATACCTAGATCAATAATTCAGAGACAGAAAAAATAAGTTACTTAGGATCACAAATTTAATCCAGATATAGGGTATTCAAAAGATTCGACTCCTACAACAGTCAACATGTATGATGATTTACAGTCAAATCAAATAAACCAAGCCTGATACAAAACCTCCCAAATTTGATAATTGCACTAATGCTCACGTGATGATCGTAGGAGTGGGATACCCTCAAAACACTATGTAATCTTGTCCTACCATATGCTTGCTTATCGTCTACTTCTCTACTGCTATCAATACATTCCATACATGAATCAAAAGGATTTATCGGAAATCAAACAAGATTAGGAATGGACTATAATAGAACACACAAAGAAGATCAAAATGAAATGAACAAGCAACAATGAAAGAAATGGAAGAATAAACCTGATTAGTTGCAATTAGAAGTGGTGTGTGGAGGAAGATATTCTAATACGATCCAAGAAATTAACACTCAACCATATCCAAAAGAAAACATTCAGAAGAGGGAACTTTTCAGAAAACTTGGCACGAAGTTGGGATTCAACTCTTTTTCCCCCTAGCTGTTGGTGATAATATAGGTAGTTCAAGCGGCTAGGAAATTACTCCACACATGATGATAGAAATGTCTTCCCAAATTAAATCAATAGCTATCAAGGCAAATGGCTAAACAATCTCTACTATATAGAAAATTTCTACAACAAGCTTCTATGCTACAAATACATTCTTGTCCAAACTGTATCTAGCTAGCTTGCAATTTCAGCGTATCAAAGCAGGTAAACAAGAACCTTGAAATTCTATTTTCAATTTATATCTCAGGTATTTTCAATTTTTGCAAATCTGAACATTGCAGAATTGTTCAGATTTGCGGTTCCTTTGAATTTGCAGCTTCTGGGAAAAGCTTTGACTAGAAAACCTCTCAAAAAGGTTATAAAAACACCATCACAGCTTTTGATAATTCTGTGGTAACACACATCAAGATGCAACAACCAATTTCCAACCGAATACTCCACACCCAGAATTACATGCTTAGTGTGAACTTTGCTCTAAACATATGTTCTAACATCCTCATACTTATACCCATGAAACTCTCCAACCAATCTCTGAAATGCAACAGATTTTATCTCTGAATTTGGATTTCCCTTTTGATTTCCTGCATTTAACCTTGATACTTTCATCAGATTTTAGTTGACTGCTGATACTCTGTCGAGCAGCTGTGGAAATTTAGCAACTTCAAACAATCCAGCACAACTGTAATTCCACCAACAGGAGTTGTGAGTTACCCAAATTCCTTGTTTGTTGATGCCGTCGACTGCATCAATGACAAAATAAACTGCTGTATCAGATAAAATTTCAGAAGCATCCCTTAATCTAGCCTTGATATGAACCAGTTTGATGGTCTCGTCATAAGTTATAGGCCATTAGATTGAAGTGGTTGTCACATTGGAACTGACAATAGCTGCTTAGATTTAAGTAGTCATCTCAACTATTCTTGAATTTTGAAAATCTGATACAACTTCTAATAGATTTTCCTTGAATCCATGTGTAAGCACAACCTTTTAGAGCTTGGTGATTCATGCATTTCTCCAAAAAAATTTCAGACTGTAACTGTAGGGGATCGATTGGAAGATAGAGGAGGGGGGTGGGGTGAATAGCGCGTGCTAGTACCGATGATGGAATTCGATCGTCATCGTGTCTACAAATCATGTTAGCGCAGTGGAATAATAATAATAAAAGCAATAACACAAAACATAATCACAAACACAAGATGTTTAACGTGGTTCGGAACCGAATGATTCCTACTCCACGGATCGAGCTCTAAAGAGCTCTAGTGATGCACACGCACTCACCAATCACAAATAACTCCTTCTCAACAAAAGTCGGAGGTGGAGAAACCTCGTACAATAGATTACAACAATAATCTAAATGGATACAAGCAATTACAATAATGAAATACAACAAGAGAAGTAAAGAACACTTTACAAAAACTCTTTGGAAGCTTGCTTGTTGATTGCCTTGGACTGGCACAAGAAAGCCCTGATTTGTAGGAGCAAATCGCTTCAAAATGTCCAAGAAAACTGATGCCTTTTTCCTCCCCCACGAGTTACATATAAAGCTTCAACCTGTGCTAGAAAAAGTTGATCAGTCGACTGGTCGGGACCATCAGTCGACTGATGCCACTGTTGTCGTGAGACAACGGCTAGATCCATGCTGAAAAAGTCCAACAGATCCATCATTAGTCGACTGATAATGACCATCAGTCGACTGGTCAAGCCTCCACTCGACTGCTGGTCGCAGCAGTCGAGTGAGACCCCATTCTATGGCCAAAACACCGAGAATCAGCCGATTGATTACATGATTAGTCGACTGCTCTCCATCAATCGACTGCTAGGCCACTTCCCGCAGTCAAACCCTAGTTGACTCTTTCCAGTCGACTGCCACATGACACCAGTCAACTGGCACACCTCAAACATGAGGTTTTAGGCCAAGTATGGTTCCCCCATACTTGCTAGATCACCCTTACCCTAGACCTAAGCCTTCTAGCCACCTCCATCAGTCTCACACCTCTCGGATCCCTCCAAGTCATCCATGACTTGTTCATCCATCGCGCTAGCCTTCAGGTGCTTCCATCGGCTATGTCATGCTAACGGTGTCTACACCGCCAAGGCACATTGGACTTACGCCGCCAAGACTCCGCTTGGACTTTACGCCGCTAACCATTGGACTTTGCTGCCAAGACTTCACCCTTGGACTTTACGCCGCCAATATTTGGACTTTACCCCTTGGACTTTCCAAATGCCAAGACTCAAGCTTGGACTTTCCCTTGCCAACCCATGTTGGACTTTCCATGCCAAGACCCATGCTTGGACTTTTCCTTGCCAAGACCAATGCTTGGACTTTCCATTGCCAAGACCTATGCTTGGACTTTCTCAAATGCATTTCCATTCTAAGTACCCAAGACTTGGACTTTCCCATGACAATTACATTGTCATATGTTTTTGTTGAACATCAAAACATCACTCGAGTCAAACTCGAGTCCTGGTCAATCGTGACTTGGGCCGATTGCACCAATAATCTCCCCCTTTTTGATGTTTGACAAAAACCAAACAAACCATTTGAGTTAGACCATCTAACTCAAAACTCCTTACCAATTATTTCAAATTGGTAATCCCAAACACTCTCCAAACATTCTTCCCCTTTTTGACTAACATCAAAAAGGTTTTCTCTCCAAGGAGGTCAATGTCTCATGTCCCAATGAGATCTTACAATCTCCCCCTTGGTTCAAAAATACCTAGGATGTCTACCATCTTCCTAGTGATAAGTCCCATATCACTCAAGAGGGGCAATCCTATTCACTCTCCCAATTTCCAAATTGGGTCTCTCAAAAACCCATCAAATTTTCCAATTGATGACATTCTCCCCATAACTTCTCCCTTTCAAGAAGAAAATACACTCATCATCCCAAGATGGATACCTCCCCCTGAAGGCTTGCTCCCCCTTGACCATTGCACCAACAATGTCCTTGGGAAGTCCCAAAGCCAATAGGAACTCTAAACCATCAAAAATAAGGTTAAAAGTTCAAACATGATCTCTCCCCACCTTAAATTTGATACATTACCCTAACACCTCTCCTAATCCATATCCAATGGATTTTTACCCTTTATAATGCTTCCCAAAGTATATCCTAGGGTTAGGAGTGGTTAGGGACCTTAACCGTAGCTGAAATCGGGTTAAACATACCTTGTTTTCCCGAAATCAGGCTATCAGTCAGTCGACGAAACGATCGGTGAAGTGCCCATCGATCGGCACCGGCGGATCGGCCCAATCGCACTGAGTAGAGTTTGGCGAGTCGTTGTCGCTAAGCTTCGCTCATCATCATTGCCTGTAGAAAGTAGTGATAATTGAAAAACCCTATTTTTTAATTATCAGACTCCAACTTTGAAAAATCGTAACTAAATATATATAGCTTGAAAAATCATAAAATTTCACATGTATAATACTTATCACATATACAATCGGTGAAAAATCATAGAAAAATATTTTAACCATTAAAATAGGAGATTGGTACAAAGTTCAAAAACTATTAAAACTTTAAAGTTTTTGATCTACTTTGCATCAACTTTTACAATGATGATTTCTATCAAAAGATAGACTTCACCAAGGTTTTCTAAAGTGATTATAAAATGTTTTTGAAAACCTATTTTGAACCATGGACTATTGGCTAGATATACATGACTTGTATATTAGTTTTCCTCATGACTCTTAGTGATGATTGAAATAAGTTTAAGTTCATCTAGATGCACAACCTATGCACCTTGAACCTAACTTATTTTCCTAACATCTCACATGTTATCTAAGGTGTATACACACACATACATGTCAATTTAGATGTGAGATGTGGAGTTAGGATTATTATGGCCTCATACATTTTCTAGGCAACCCTACTTGATTCCCTTATAAATGGGGCTCCAAGTCATGCCATTATCCTTAACTCAATTTTAATCAAGTTAAATGCATGAATGATCATGACATAAATGATAATAATAATAAAGCATGGCAATGATCATGATGTCATGATATATTAATAAGCTTTTAAAAAGTGAACATGACATCTACAAAAGTCCTAATCAACAGCATGACATGTTATATGAGAAGAGGGAATTAGATGCCATGACATAGAAAGCTTACACAAACAAGCACATTTCAACCAAACATACAATCAGACAACAATAATTTTTAGAAACAAAGTATTTCATTAAAAACTTCAAGTTTTTACATCCAAAATGTGAAATGTTCAAACAAAAAGACATCCTATATCGCTAAACATCCTATATCCCTAGTCCTCTGCAGAAGGTGGAGGCGGAGGTGGCTGCTGACTCAAGGTCCAGGCTCGCATCATCTCATACATGTCGAGCTGACGCTGCTCAATCTGGCCCTGCCCCGCCAGAATCTCAGTTAGTCGAGAGTCCACGGTCTACTTGTACTCCTGAAATCTGACCTCTAGGTCTGCAACCCGATCTGAAGGACCTGCTGCTAATGCATCTGCAGGTATCTGATCATCCTTGTCAGCAGCATCAGGGTCCTTATATCATCCTGCATCCTCTCCATGGACTTGAGGTGCCTCTCTACGTGCCCCGGCCTGAGGTCGAGGTATCAACTCCATCCGTCCGTCACCGGTCCGGAGCCCCACCAAGGTGAAGTTACAAATTGATATACAGTTGTAAACTTCAGATAATGCCCGCAGCGAACCCCTGGAAATATTTATGCCTATGGACTCTAGCCATGCAGTAATGATATGTCCAAAAGGCATGTAGATCTTCCCTTGCACAGGGGCTATAAAATGTACAATGCAATGAAACATGTTCAATGCAATGTTTATGTCTAATCTGTGACGAATGACATACATAAGAAAAAGATGGGGAGGCCGAATCTTGGCCTGCCCCCGAGTGACAATAGGTAGAAAACACCCAACAATGACTTTGTAGAGTACATTGTCGGGCGCAGACAGCTCATTGATGGGAAATAGGTTCTGAGCTGGTGGGCGAGGGTGGCGAAAGATATGCTCATGCATGGAGTCCAAGGAGATATGATCAAAAGGCTCAGGCAGAGGAGCATCGAAGGTAGGGTAAAATACAAAAGTGTCATTTGATGGTCGACACCCAAGGAACTCCTGCAAGATTGCAGGAGTGAACTCTAGGTCGCATTTTGTGACCCAAGTAGTGTATATTGGACCATCATCGACTTTCTTTAGGTTTTGATAGAACTCCTTAAGGAGATCATCATTTATGGAATGGTTGCAAAGAGCTACCTTCATAAACTGGTAGTATGATAAGATCTCAATGACATCAGTATAAAAGTTCATAAAGAACTCACCGTCGATGTACCGAACCACCCTGGGTTGGTACAGTCGTGAGGCACCTTCATTGGGGTCATTCCTATGTGGTCGTCTATATGAATGCAATGCAGTGGAATGAAATGCAATGACACAATTATGCGATTAGATCACAAAGAAATATAACGAAAAATTAGGGTTTTAAAAGAGTAAAAAGTTATACTTTGGTGCCATTGAGGATGATGAAGAGAAGGGACTCAGACACTGCTGAAGAGAGCGCAGGAGGGTTCGGCGGAGCAGAGGTTTCACCGGAACCCTAATCGAAAAAAAATCGTCAGAGAGGAACAGATTAGGGCTGTGAGATGCTAAAAATGTGAATGGAGGAGTTGGCTGTCAAACCTAGGGCTTAGGTGGCCGGCGCGGTCGGAAGAACTGGTCGGAGAAAGAGGCGACGATCGGAGAAGAGGAAGAAGACGAGAGAATCGAGCGTGAAGACGCCGAACCCTAGCAGTTCGGCGTTATAAAATCACGATGCCAGTCGACTGATGTGCGACATCAATCGACTAATGGCGGCTTATGAGCGGTTTTACTGAACCGATCGGCTGCGCGCTCGGACTCGATCGGCGAGCATTTTGTATCGAGCTACGATAACATCGCCGATCGCTATTGGTCATCGATCGATGCGATCATCACTCATTCAGAAGCGAGCCACTCGACTGATGATCCTTCTGCCTCGATGAATAGTACCATCAGTCGACTGATGTATATGATCAGTCGACTGATGTATAAATTAGTCGAGTCCTGGAAACAACACTCGACTGCTGGACTCACCGTATCGTGCTATAGTAGTAACAGTCGACTGATATCTGATTTCCAAATCTGAATATTAGAAAATCTCGATTTCTTTATCCAACTTATTTCATTTTCTCATGTTTAATCTTGTATGTCGAATATATTAATGTTATACTTATATTCATGTATTAGTTAATGTATTTTGGTATTTTATTTCATTTTTAGCAAACATTAGCATCCAATGGTTTCAAAATCCTAACTTCTCACCCTTTCTAAGTGTTGAAATACACAATCAAGGTAAAAGACTTGTTTTGTGAGATGCAATCCACCCTAGACATTCCTTCCATGCAAACACATGGTGAAACACATGAAGCATGGTAAGTGCAAGACATCAAGGTGTGTGGCACTTGAGTATCACTCTTGATGTAACTTCTACACCTTAAGACACTTCTCTTGATATATTAATTCCTAAAGTGTGCCAAAAGCTGAAATGACACACTATGACCTCTAAATCTAGATTGTGCCAATTTTATTGATTTTTCATAATTCCAAAAATATATTGGCACATCTTAAAATCTTTTAGGATAGAATATCAAACCTATCTCCAAGGTATCCATAACCTTAAAAATAACCTAAAATGTCAACTTTGCTATGGTTGAGTTAACTACCCATCCAATCAAAGTTGACACATCCTAATCCATTTAGCGTGAGTCAATCACGCTCCTTGGAACCCAAAATCTATTTGAGCTCATTGGATTAATTAGGTATTCCTTAGGGATGACTTCCCTAGATACCTTTCTAATGACCCTTCTAGGCTTGTTAGCCTTGGTCATTATGCTCTTGCCATGGTTAGTCTTAGGGATTGCCTCCCTAGTAACCTTCTTAGTGGCTTCCTTAGGTTTCTTAAAAACCCTAGCCACTAGGCACACATTATGGTTGGCCTTAGGGATAATTTCCCTAGAGACCTTGGTTTTCTTAGATCTAGGTTTAGTTCCATAATCAAATGAAACATTGTGATAAGTAGACATTACTCTCTTAGACATAGGATTGTGACCCAAACCTTGTCTCCTAGATGATTCTTGCCTCTTATACCCTTTTTGTTGACTTCTAGATCCTAGAGTTTGACAATTTGACCCTTTAAATTGAATTTGTATATTTGCAAGGGTCTTTTCCAATTTCTCAAGCCTTGACCTCAAGGCTTGATTTTCTAACTCTAATTGCCCAAATGATTTTTGATTATATTTTTGGGCATTACCATTCTCTTTAGGCATATGTCCACCCTTATTAGGATTGATGCCTAAATGGTTTTCGATTTTCTTAATTGTTTTCTTAGGAAGGACATTTCTAGGGACATTAGTCCCAAATTTCTCCTTCTTTGAAATAGGCCTAGAGTTATCATTTCTAGATTTCTCCTTAGTCCTAAAACCAACATGTTTAGCTTCTAGACAACCATAATTATTATTTATAGCATGCTTTGATTCATGAGTAATAGCAAAATTATTTAAATTAATTCTAGCATGCTTTTGCTTAGAATTTAAAGAATGAGCATTATGAAAATATACCTTAGGGTTAGTCTTAGAGACTCCCCCTACTTGTGAAGCTCCCTCCTTTCTTCTAGGACATTGACTCCTATAGTGTCCCGGTTGTTGGCATTTAAAGCACACCACGTGCTCCTTGCTCTTCTTGGTGGGGACGCCGGCATCCTTGACTTTCTCATTGACTTTTGGTGCCGGAGGAGCTTTCTTAACCCTTTTTGGATACTTACTCTTGTAGTGTCCGGATTCCCTACACTCAAAGCACATTATATGAATTTTGTTATTAATTGACATGCTTGAGTTACCTAGGGTGGTGGTGAGGTTCTCTTGAGCTTGCTCTTCCTCTCTACCGGATGTAGATGATTCTTCTTGAGATTGCTCCGGTGTAGATGCTCTAATCTCCTCCCCCTCAATCCTAGAGGTGGAGGTCTCCTCTTCTTCCACCAATCCGGAAGTTGATTCCTTCTCAACTTCCGAGTTCTCACTTGCTTGTGAAGATGATGATGATTCTTCCTCGACTTCTTCCTCTTCTTGAGTCGATGAAGATTCTTCTTCTTCTACTTGTGCCAAGTTAGGCTTCTCATTGAACTTGGCCAATTTGTCCCATAGCTCCTTGGCATCAAGATATTCACCTAGCCTAGACAAAACATCATTAAGTATCAAATATTCTAAAAGTTTTGTTACCTTGGCTTCGGTTTTGAATTTTTGCCGTTGCTCTTGGGTCCATTTCTTCAACTTGAGGACTTGTCCCATCTTATCCCTAGAAGGTTCAAAGCCTTCTACGAGGATGAACCAATCCTCTATGTCCATCATCAAGAATGTCTCCATTCTTGATCTCCATGTCGAAAAATCTTCTCGATCATATGGTGGTGGAGTGTTGATATCCCATCCAAGCTTGTCTTGGAACTCCATCTTCACCCTCTAGTGTGCTCCCTTAGTTGTTAAACCTTAAAGAGCGGCCTCGCTCTGATACCACTGGTAGGGGATTGATTGGAAGCTAGAGGGGGGGGGGTGAATAGCGCGTGCTAGTACCGATGATGGAATTCGATCGTGATCACGTCTACAAATCATGTTAGCGCAGCGGAATAATAATAATAAAAGCAATAACACGAAACACAATCACAAACACAAGATGTTTAACGTGGTTCGTAACCGAACGGTTCCTACTCCATGGATCGAGCTCTAAAGAGCTCTAGTGATGCACACACACTCACCAATCACAAATAACTCCTTCTCGACACAAGTCGGAGGTGAAGAAACATCGTACAATAGATTACAACAATAATCTAAATGGATACAAGCAATTACAATAATGAAATACAACAAGAGAAGTAAAGAACACTTTATAAAAACTCTTTGGAAGCTTGCTTGTTGATTGCCTTGGACTAGCACTTGAAAGCCCTGATTTAAAGCAGCAAATCGCTTCAAAATGTCCAAGAAAACCGATGCCTTTTTCCTCCTCCACGAGCTCCTTATAAAGCTTCAACTTGTGCTGGAAAAAGTCGATCAGTCGACTGATGCCACTGTTGTAGTGAGACAACGGCTAGATCCACCTTGGAAAAGTCCAACGGATCCATCATCAGTCGACTGATAATGACCATCAGTCGACTGGTCAAGCCTCCACTCGACTGCTGGCCGCAGCAGTCGAGTGAGACCCCATTCTGTGGCCGAAACACCGTGAATCGGATCGATTACATGATCGATCATTGCTCTTCCATCGATCATTGCCCATCTCTCGGCGATCGCTAGGCCACTTCCCGCAGTCAAACCCTAGTTGACTCTTTCCAGTCGACTGCCACATGACACCAGTCGACTGACACACCTCAAATATGAGGTTTTAGCCCAGACCACCCTTGGCCTAGACCTAAGCCTTCTATCCACCTCCATCAGCCTCACGCCTCTCGGATCCCTCCAAGTCATCCATGGCTTGTTCATCCATCGTGCTAGCCTTCAGGTGCTTCCATCGGCTATGTCATGCTAACGATGTCTACACCGCCAAGGCACATTGGACTTACGCCGCCAAGACTCCGCTTGGACTTTACGCCGCCAACCATTGGACTTATGCTGCCAAGACTTCACCCTTGGACTTTACGCTGCCAATATTTGGACTTTACCCCTTGGACTTTCCAAATGCCAAGACTCAAGCTTGGACTTTCCCTTGCCAACCCATGTTGGACTTTCCATGCCAAGACCCATGCTTGGACTTTTCCTTGCCAAGACCCATGCTTGGACTTTCCATTGCCAAGACCCATGCTTGGACTTTCCCAAATGCATTTCCATGCTTAGTACCCAAGACTTGGACTTTCCCATGACAATTACATTGTCATATGTTTTTGTCAAACATCAAAACATCACTCGAGTCAAACTCGAGTCCTGGTCAATCGTGACCTAGGCCGATTACACCAACAGTAACTAACTCATCTACACTTTCACATGCAACTTGTCACGCCCGCCCTTTCCAGGGGTTGGAAGGGCGGCGCGATGCGATCATACATACATGCATTTACAATGGAAGACTATATACTTCTTACAGCGGAAGACTTTAAACTTCTTTTTTTTCTTTCTTTTAAACATACGCATGCATCATCATTTCATAAGTACTTAGTTCAAGTTCATGACATTCAACTTAAAGAAAACATGCATAAGTATGGGAAACATAAATAGATCTCCTCCACCATGCCACTACCACACACACTTTGCCCCTCCTGCTGCTCCCTTTAGTTTAGCCATTCTTTACCCTTATCTGCAGTACAAGGGAACATAAAACTATAAGCACATAGGCTTAGTAAGATCCTTTCCTACTCACAAAAACCATACATCGAGAATTAGACATAGAGTAGTGACATGATCTTTTAAGGACATATGAGCATAGCATGCATATAAACATACAAGAACATAAAAGCATAGCATTCATAGAAACATACAAGAACATATAAGCATAGCATTCATATAAACATACAAGAACATATAAGCATATCATTCATATAAACATACAAGAACATATAAGCATAGCATTCATATAAACATACAAGAACATATAAGCATATCATTCATATAAACATACAAGAACATATAAGCATAACATTCATATAAACATTCAAGAACATATAAGCATAGCATTCATATAAACATTCAAGAACATATAAACATATCATTCATATAAACATACAAGAACATATAAGCATAGCATTCATATAAACATTCAAGAACATATAAGCATAACATTCATATAAACATTCAAGAACATATAAGCATAGCATTCATATAAACATATAAGAACATATAAGCATAGCATTCATATAAACATACAAGAACATATAAGCATAGCATTCATATAAATATCATAATCACATAGACATGAAAAGGGGTATATGCAAGATGCTCTTTGAAAACATATATTTTATAGGCACTTAAACATAATCTCAACATATTGGGCCCGACATTATACCACATTCATCATCATCATTGCGCGCATCCCTAAATAGACCCAAGGTAGCTAATTTCGAACCTACTAGGTTACTAGGCCCGTACTATGTCCGTCGACCTAGGGGCAATCATAACATAGAAGCCCATCCTAGGCCCGTACTTATGACCGTCGGCCTAGGGCAACTTGGAGCCCATCCCGTACTAGGTACGTACTATGTCCGTCGACCTAGGGGCAATCATAACATAGAAGCCCATCCTAGGCCTGTACTATGTCCATCAGCCTAGGGTAACTTAGGAGCCCATCCCTTGGACCTTGTTAGGGTCCGGTACAAGCCATACAAAAAGTAAAATAGCATATCATGTTCTTTATCTATGTTCCTTATCATAGCATATCATGTTCCTTATTTATAACATATCGTATTTCTTTTCATAACATATCATGTTCCTTATCATAACATATCATGTTCCTTCTTCATAACATAAAGAGTGCTCTTAGTCCCCATTCATAGGGAAGCATCTCTTAGGTATTTTCATCATACATACTTGTTCATCATGATGCAATGAGCATAACATAATCATACATTCATACAATTAACATGGTAACGAGCATAACATAATCATACATTCATACAATTAACATGGCAATGAGCATAACATAATCATACATTCATACAATTAACATGGACCTAAGGTAGTGACATAAACCAATCATGCTATCATAAAGTCTAACTAACATCATATTAACATCTAATATACATGTAGCATGGCATGGAGGATTATTAGAGGGCATGAGCATGGGTTGGCCAAAACCCTAAGGGAGGGTTCTTAAGAATTTAAACCCTAAACCACTTGTACAAGATTTAACTAACCACATGTTAACATCCATTACATATAGATCATGGCATGGAAGGCCCTTAGGAGCCTAAGTAGGTCTTGGCCGAGAGCTTCAAGGAACCTTAAGATCAATCACTTAAATCTAGCTCAGGTATCAACATGTTATCTTCATCTACATTCAAAACATAGCATGACTACATATAGATCATAGCATGGAAGACCATTAGGAGCCTAAATGGGTCTTGGCCGAGAGTTTCAAGAGGCTTAAAGATCAACCACTTAAACTAAGCCTATCTAGAAACATATTATCATCATATTCATACAAAACATAGCATGAACATCATGGAATGCATGAAAAAGGTATTGGCCGAGAGTTTCAAGAAGATCTTTGGAATCAAACACTCATTCAAGCCTACCTATTCACATATTATCATCATATTCATTCAAAACATGGCATGGAAAAATCATTGGGAGCATGAAGGAGTCTTGGCCGAGAGTTTCAAAGGAGATCTTTAAGCAACTATCAACCAAAACAACTTGTACTGCAGGTGAGGGGATACTCACCTATAAATCTAAACACACCTATATAATCTGATCAAAACATATTCTTTATCATTTATCAAACATTTAACATGATCATACTCCCAAAACTCATATAGGAAGCCTTTCAAGACATGCAATCATGCTCTTTGTCCCCAAAACTTATAGGGGAAGCATCTTTGCGATCTTATGTCTTGCTTCAACATGAAATATACTTAAAATACCTAAAAATCTAAATAAACATAATCTAGACAGAACATATAAATTCTAATAAAACATGGTGATAGAAGTTAAATGGGCATATCAAAGAGTTACTTATGGTATAGGTGAAAGATAACATCTTTGTGATCTTAGATCTTGATTAAAAAGACATATTCCTTAACTGTAAATCTGATCACACACATACATCATCTGATCCAAACATATAATCTTCAAAACATAGAAAAATAAGCTATATAAAACAATCGAAGCTACTTGTACTGCAGGTGAGAGATACTTACATCCTCTCGCTATCGTACTAGTATACCGCTAGGGTTTTTAGGAGATGAAGACCTCCCCTTGTTCCTTATCCTTAGGAGTGATCCTCTAGCATATACTAAGCTTTTGTATCCCCTTGATGTAACGCCCGTAAAATTCCTAGCAATTTTACAAGAATTTTTGGCTTGATGATCATGGGCTTTATGTGGGTTTTTTTCCAAAAAATAAAAGAAATAAGCCAAAAGGGGGTGCAAGGCCTAGGAATTGAACTCCAAACCTCTAGAGATAGCCAAACCCTATAGATGCACCCACTAACCAAAAGCCCAATAGGACTACATCATTAGATGAAAGGGGGGGATTATAGATAAGGGAGATAAAGGTAAATGAAGAGGCATGGAAGAAGAGAAGAGAAACTTCTCTTCCTCCCTTTATAAAGAAGAGGGAAGGTTCTAATTTGCCACTTCCTCTCTTCTTCTTCTTCTTCTCACCGAAATCAAGCTCCTTCTCCACCCCTTGGCCGAAACTCCTCCAAGCAAGAAGAAAGGGCTAGGTTTTGTGTTAGGTTATCTTCTTCACACTACAAGCAAAGCAAAGGATGTAAGTATCCCTCACCTGCATACGAGTAGCTTCGATTGCTATTTTGTAAAAGAAACCCATATGACATATTCGGCCAAAATGAAGTTTGGGTGTTTGATTGAAAGTCTATATCATGTTTGTAAGAAGAAGATGTTGTTAGTGACTAGATGATGATGTTAGGATGGAAAAAGGGTTTAGGTTAAAGGTTAACCCTAGTAACCACTAAAGCCTATTTGGCCAAGCCATGATTTAGGGTTTCCATGAAGTTATATGCTATGTTTAGTAACTAGATGATGATGTTAGGATGGAAAAAGGGTTTAGGTTAAAGGTTAACCCTAGTAACTACTAAAGCCTATTCGGCCAAGCCATGATTTAGGGTTTCCATGAAGTTATATGCTATGTTTTTTTTGTAACTATATGATGATGTTAAGGTTTAAAATGGATTAGGTCAAAAGTTAAACCCAAAGGCCAACAAGGACCATTCGGCCATCCCTAGATGTTGATGACCCAATGAGGTTTCAATCCATGTTTTTTAGGGTTATGATGTTGCTGTTATGTTTAATGAATTAGGTTAAAGGCTAACCCTAAAAGCCCTACATGGACCATTCGGCCACCATAAACTTTGGGTGATTAGATGAAGTCTAATTCATGTTCTATATGCATATGAAGTTGTTGTTAAGTTAAATGAATCAGGTTAACATGTGTTTTATGTTGGGTGAATTCATGTTGACTTATGATATTAAATGATGCTAAATGAGGATAACATGTTATAGTTTAGCAATTACTTACTTTGATGCCATGCCTTATGCCATGCCTTATGTGTATTGTGATATCTAAGATGTGATATGAAATGAAGTATGCTATGCTATGTTAATGAAATGAAGCATGATGTGTTATGAAATGAAGTATGCTATGCTATGTTAATTAAATGAAGCATGATGTGTTATGAAATGAAGTATGCTATGCTATGTTAATGCAATGAAGCATGTTGTTATGAAATGAAGTATGCTATGCTATGTTAATGAAATGAAGCATGATGTGTTATGAAATGAAGTATGCCATGCTATGTTAATGAAATAAGCTATGTTATACAAATAAGCATATAAGTATTTTACCTTCTGCATGGCTTGTACCAAGACCTTAACAAGGTCCAAGAAGGGATGGGCTCCTAAGATGCCCTAGGTCGATGGAATAAGACTCGGGCCTAGGATGGGCTTCTATGTATGATTGCCCATAGGTCGATGGAATAAGATTCGGGCCTAGTACGGGATGGGCTCAAAGATGCCTTAGGTCGATGGAGTAAGACTGGGCCTAGGATGGGCTTCTACGCTATGACGCCCTAGGTCGATGGAATAAGATCGGGCCTAGAAACCTATTAGGTTCGAGACTTGCTACCTCGGGCCTATTTAGGGATGCGCTATGATAATGAAGAAGTGGTACAATGTCGGGCCCAAATACGTTACATGTTATGTTTGATGATATGATATGATGTTATGTTTACATGTTATACCTGATGATATGATATGATGTTTATGTTTACATGTTCTGCTTGATGATATGATATGATGTTATGTTTACATGTTATGTTTTATGATATTATATGATGTATATGTTTACATGCTTATTTTATATTTGTTTAAATTTTATGTTTGATGATATGTTAGGTATTTTTACATGCTTATGTTATATCGTTACGTATATGTTTGAGGATATGCTATGATGTTTATGTTACTAAGTTACATACGATGCATGTTATGTCGGTTAAGCATATATTCATGTTATGTCGCTAAGTTATGGATGATACATGTTATATTTACTTATGTTACTTATGCTACATGTTAAGTTGATGATGCCATGTATGTTACATATTATATTGCTTATATGTTATGAATGCTACATGCCATGATTAATGTCGATGTATGGTTTTTGTGAGTAGGACAGGATCTTACTAAGCCTATGTGCTTATAGTTTATCTTTCCCTCGTACTGCAGATAAGGGTAAGGGATGGATAAACTAATGGGAGCAGCAGGAGGGGCCAAATGTGTGTGGTAGTGGCATGGTGGAGAAGATCCGTTAGGTCTATATATATATGTGTTTACCTATGATGATGATGTCTATGGATGTCCTTATGTCTGCCATGATGGTGTCGTTAAGAACTTGAACTAAGCACTCAGTATCTATCTATGTTATGATGCATGTTCTATGTTAATAAGAAGAAGTAAAGAAGAAGTAAGAAGAAGTATCTATATATGCTATGATGCATGCTCTATGTGAAGAAGAAGAAGTATATATATATATATATATGTCAATGCATGTTTATGTTTTAAAAAGAAAAAAAAATATCTAAAGTCTTCTGCTGTAAGAATTAAGAAGTATGCATAAAGTCTTCCATTGTATGTAATGTAAGTATGTGCGGTCGCGTCACGCGCCCCTCGACATTCAGTGCGGAAAAGGGCGGGCGTGGTGGTATCAGAGCGGATCTGCCTTTCCACTACACACACATCAAGCTCCAAATCCTGCCGCTCCAAGTAAGAATTCTATGTCTTCTCTAATTTTGTGAAATTGTTTTCCATGTATGATAGGAAATGCTTCTAGCTTAAATATGCATGAATGAGAACATGTTAGCTTGCGAAAACTTATACTAGTTTTAATATATGAAGATAAAGAACAATAGTTGATGAGCTAGCACCCCATGACCTTACACAAACCTAATGTCCGATGGAGATGCGAGTTGAATTCTCAAGCAGTTCATTGGGACAAGGTGACCTCGGAAATAGCTCGAATGTGGGCATTAACAGTCGGAGGAACTAACCCCAGAAGACAATGGGAATCCTAAAGGAGGATCCGTGCTATGCGAAGATACATCTGGAGTATGCTAAAGGCACAAATCGATGTTACAGCCTATGAGACGGGCATAGAATCGTCCTATCCAGTTCAGCACCTCTTAGTATGCCTAGCCGAGTGCTCCTCCGATTACATGGATGCGAGGCCATGTCAAGGAATAGCCACCAAGGGAGACTAGAAGCCCCACCAGCTATGATGCTACTCTCTCACCCAAGAAGATGTGGCAAATGCCTCTATTATCACCTGGTCGGATATTTATTTTACCGACGATGCTGCATTATTTGACAACGGGGAAACACATTCGTTTGTTTCTACGCGCATCGGAAAGATAGACATACCACAAGCTCTAGATCACAAGTTCTTAACCACACTACCTCGGAGGTAATGCCCTCCACTCATATCTTCGTGCCACTCCCATCGAGTGACGTAGAACTCTCGCGATGTGATAGCTTTCGACATCGATTATGACATTATATTGGGCATGGATTTCTTATAGCTCGATTAGCCTCGAGTCAGAAAAGGAAAGTGGTATTCAGTAGAAGTGGAGCCTAGGTTGAATTTATTGGAGAACCAGGAGAAGAGTCAATAAGATTTTATCGGCCCTACATGCACGTAAGATGTTAGGCATGGGTGCCTTTGGGTTTCAGCGCAGTAGTTGATCTGAGTCGAGATGAGGATCGAAGCTAGATAATGTCGAGTTGTATGCAACTGCAGGTATTCGGATGAACTACCGTTAGCCCGGATAGAGTTGGTTGAAGAGATCGGTTGATTCATCTGGTAAAACCGTCTCTAAGAACCTTCAAGTATGGCACCGGTGAATTAAAGGAACTTGGAGACAACTTCATGGAGTTACTCGACAAGGGACTTATTCGCCCAAGTCGCTCTCCATGAGCTCTCTTTTATTAGTGAAGAAGAAAGATGGGTCTATGCGATGTGCATAGACTCCAGCCGAACAATGTCGATCAAGAGTATCCTCTGGCGGATTGATATTTGATTCGACCAACTAAAAGATGCCGTCTTCTCTAAGATTGACGAGTCGGCTATCATCAAGTAAAAGTAAAACCGGATGATATACCAAAGGCGGCCTTGGACGATCAAGGAGCCGACATATACGATGGCGCTTCAGAGGACTCGGGGTGTACTTATGCGAGAATGAAGGTCATTGCCTCGCCTGGCAACTCAAGGAACACGAAGGAATTATCCCACCCACGATTTAGAGCTAGCGGCCGTGGTCTTTGCTCTCAAAACATGGAGGCATTATCTCTATGGAGCTCGGTGTAGGATCTATCGGACCACAGTCCAAATATTTCTTCATGGAAGGACTGAACATGGCACAGAGGATGGCTCGAACTCGTCGAGATTATTGCGAGATTCTTTACCATCCGGGAAAGCTAACAAGGTGGTGATGCACTCAGGAAGTCTGCGCCACCTTGATGTCTCTATGATGTTATCTGACCCTTAGAAAAAGATTATGCGTTATGGGGTTCAGAAATCATCTCGGAAGCTCTCGACCATGCGATAACACGACTGTTCGATGATATCTGGAAAAGCAAGCCCGTGACCCAAGCCTTGAGGATCAAGCAAGAGGTCCTAGAAGGAAAGGACGATGGTTTGGATCTCACGATAGTGAGTACTCTACCTGGATCGCTTGTGTATTCGCGATCGAATCAGTGCGGAAGGAGATATTTGAGGAAGCTCAGAACTCCTTATGCGATGCATCTGGAACCACCAAGATGTACCAAGACCTAAAACGAAAGTTACGGTGGTTGGAATGAAAAGATGTGGCTTGTCGATACTTGCACGACACGAAGGGTTAAAGCGAGGGGAGACACGGAGGAACACTGCTCCAGATCCAGATTCGAATGGAAATGGGAGGATATTTCTATGGATTTCATCTCGGGATTATTAAGGCGACAAGCGGTTATGATGCTATATGGGTAATCAGGAGTTGTGAAAGTCCGCCCATTTCTTAGCAATCAAGATGACCTATTCGAACAGCTCGATTATATGCTAGGGAAATTATCAGACTACATGGAATTCCTAAGACCATCATTTCTGACAGAGATGGTCGCTTTATCTCCCATTTGGGAATGCGTTAAGGCCTTACGAAGCTATTATTGTTCAAGATCGCCTTCCATCCCCGCAGACCAGACGCAAAGAGTAAATCAAATCTTGGAGGATATGTTACGAGCTGCGCCTGGATCTCAAAGGTAGTGTGTCGATACTTATGTTTGGCAGTCGCCTACAATAATAGCTACCAAGCTACTATTGGAGAATGGCACCCTACGAGGCTCTATACGGAGGAAATGTAGATCTCCCATATCTTACGAGGGTGGTGAAAAGAAGAGGATGGGACTCAGCACGGATTTTCATCGACACCACCCAGCTATCTGGAACATCCGGAGAAAGCTGCGGCCGAAAAGAGCTATCACGGATATGCGGCGTAGACCATAGTCAAGTCGGGGACCTAGTATTCTCAAAGTGGCTCCTATGAAAGGAGTGATGAGATTCGGAAGGAAGGGTAAACCGAGTCCACGCTGCGTGGGACCTTATCCGATATTGCGGATTGGCAAGGTAGCTTACAAGCTTAAAGCCTCGAGATGTCAAGAGCCACGGCGTGTTCCATGTCTCTCTGTACTCAAGAAATGCATTTCAAAGCGGACCAAGTGATCGAGCCACAAATAGTACAAGTTCAAGAGGACACGAGTATTGAAAGTCGGCCATCCAAATATTAGACCAGGAGTCAAGAGACTAAGGAACAAAGAGGTGCCCTTAGTAAAGGTCCTAGGCGAATCAGCATCTGAGGAAGCTACCTAGAGCGCGAAGGACATGAAGCGAATACCAGAATTGTTCTAAGTTTTGAGGAATGAAACTTTTAAAAGGTATGAAGGATTATCAGTAAAATTCATAGCAATTTTTCTAGAATTTTTAGCTTTATGATCATGTGCTTTATGTGGGCATTTTCAAAAATAAAAGGTAATAAGCCAAAATGGGGGTGCAAGGCCTAGGATTTGAACCCCAAACCTCTAGAGATAGCCAAACCCTATAGATGCACCCACTAACCAAAGCCCAATAGGACTACATCATTAGATGAAAGGGGATTATAGATAAGGAGATAAAGGTAAATGAAGAGGCATGGAAGAGAAGAGAAACTTCTCTTCCTCCCTTTATAAAGAAGAGGAAGGTTCTAATTTGCCTTCCTCTCTTCTTCTTCTTCTTCTCAGAAATCAAGCTCCTTCTCACACCCTTGGCGAAACTCCTCCAAGCAAGAAGAAAGGGCTAGGTTTTGTGTTAGGTTATCTTCTTCACACTACAAGCAAAGCAAAGGATGTAAGTATCCCTCACTGCATCACGAGTAACCGATTGCTATTTTGTAAAAGAAAAACATATTGCCAAAATGAAGTTTGGGTGTTTGATTGAAAGTCTATATCATGTTTGTAAGAAGAAGATGTTGTTAGTGACTAGATGATGATGTTAGGATGGAAAAAGGGTTTAGGTTAAAGGTTAACCCTAGTAACCACTAAAGCCTATTAATGCCATGATTTAGGTTTCCATGAAGTTATATGCTATGTTTAGTAACTAGATGATGATGTTAGGATGGAAAAGGGAATTAAATAGGTTAAAGGTTAACCCTAGTAACCACTAAAGCCTATTCGGCCAAGCCATGATTTAGGGTTTCCATGAAGTTATATGCTATGTTTTTTTTGTAACTATATGATGATGTTAAGGTTTAAAATGGATTAGGTCAAAAGTTAAACCCAAAGGCCAACAAGGACCATTCGGCTATCCCTAGATGTTGATGACCCAATGAGGTTTCAATCCATGTTTTGTAGGGTTATGATGTTGCTGTTATGTTTAATGAATTAGGTTAAAGGCTAACCCTAAAAGCTTTACATGGACCATTCGGCCACCATAAACTTTGGGTGATTAGATGAAGTCTAATTCATGTTCTATATGCATATGAAGTTGTTGTGATGAATCAGGTTAACATGTGTTTTATGTTGGGTGAATTCATGTTGACTTATGATATTAAATGATGCTAAATGAGGATAACATGTTATAGTTTAGCAATTACTTACTTTGATGCCATGCCTTATGTGTATTGTGATATCTAAGATGTGATATGAAATGAAGTATGCTATGCTATGTTAATGAAATGAAGCATGATGTGTTATGAAATGAAGTATGCTATGCTATGTTAATTAAATGAAGCATGATGTGTTATGAAATGAAGTATGCTATGCTATGTTAATGCAATGAAGCATGATGCGTTATGAAATGAAGTATGCTATGCTATGTTAATGAAATGAAGCATGATGTGTTATGAAATGAAGTATGCCATGCTATGTTAATGAAATAAGCTATGTTGTACAAATAAGCATATAAGTATTTTACATACGCATTTGTACCAAGACCTTAACAAGGTCCAAGAAGGATGGGCTCTAAGATGCCCTTGGTCGATGGAATAAGACTCGGGCCTAGGATGGGCTTCTATGTATGATTGCCCCTAGGTCGATGGAATAAGATTCGGGCCTAGTACGGGATGGGCTCCAAGATGCCTTAGGTCGATGGAGTAAGACTCGGGCCTAGGATGGGCTTCTACGCTATAACGATTGCCCCTAGGTCGATGGAATAAGACTCGGGCCTAGAAACCTATTAGGTTCGAGACTTGCTACCTCGGGCCTATTTAGGGATGCGCGCTATGATAATGAAGAAGTGGTACAATACCGGGCCCAAATATGTTGAGATTTATGTTTACGTACAAAAAATATATGTTTTCAAAGCATCTTGCATATGTTTACTCTTGATTGTTATGTTTACATGCTTATATTATATTACATGTTATATTTGATGATATGATATGATGTTATGTTTACATGTTATACATGATGATATGTTATATGTATTTACCTTGATGATATGATATGATGTTATGTTTACATGTTATGTTTGATGATATGATATATGTCTATGTTTACATGCTTATATTATATATGTTTCCATGTTATGTTTGATGATATGATTAGGAATGTTTACATGCTTATGTTATATCGTTACAGTTATGTTTGAGGATATGCTATGATGTTTATGTTATTAAGTTACACAGGCATGATGCATGTTATGTTGGTTAAGCATATATTCATGTTATGTCGCTAAGTTATGGATGATACATGTTATATTTACTTATGTACTTATGCTACATGTTAAGTTGATGATGCCACGTATGTTACATATTATATTGCTTATATGTCATGAATGCTACATGCCATGATTAATGTCGATGTATGGTTTTTGTGAGTAGGACGGATCTTACTAAGCCTATGTGCTTATAGTTTATCTTTCCTCAGATCGCAGATAAGGGTAAGGTATGGATAAACTAATGGGAGCAGCAGGAGGGGCCAAATGTGTGTGGTAGTGGCATGGTGGAGAAGATCCGTTAGGTCTACATATATATGTGTTTACCTATGATGATGATGTCTATGGATGTCCTTATTATGCCTGCTTATGATGGTGTCGTTAAGAACTTGAACTAAGCACTAAGTACCTATCTATGTTATGATGCATGTTCTATGCCAATAAGAAGAAGTAAAGAAGAAGTAAGAAGAAGTATCTATATATGCTATGATGCATGCTCTATGTGAAGAAGAAGAAGTATATATATATATATATATATGTCAATGCATGTTTATGTTTTAAAAAGAAAAAAAAAATATCTAAAGTCTTCCGCTGTAAGAATTAAGAAGTATGCATAAAGTCTTCCGCTGTATGTAATGTAAGTATGTACGGTCGCATCACGCGCCGCCCCTCCAGACATTCAGGGTCTGGAAAAGGGCGGGCGTTACACTTGAAACCCTCTCAAAAACACCAAACAAGTGCATTAGGGTCTCGGTGAAGGAGGAAGGAGGAGGGAACATTTCGGTGGAGTTGGATCTTCTAGCAATACTAAGACTTGTGGGAACTCCTCTTGGAAAACCCCTCTTGAGAATCCCTACACAAGAAGCCCTAGAGCTTGGGATGAAAAGGGGAGGAAGGAGAATGAGAAATTCGGCCAAGGATGAAGAAGAAGTAGAATGAAGAAGGAAAGTGAGGTTTTTCTTCCTCTCTTGTCTTAATTCTCCTCTTTAATACCTAGGGAATAAACACTCTTCATCCTTTCATGGGGGGATGAACCAACTCCTCATCTTCCCATCTATATTCTTTGTATATTCTTTATATATTTTATCCATGAATCATCCTATGGTCTAGTGGTGTCAAGGTTACCTCCCTATTAGGAGGTTCATGGTTCAAATCCTACCTATACCCATCTTTTATCTTTTATTTTATTTTATTTTAAACCTTTTATGGGCATTAAAACCCATATAACTACTTTGAATGGTTTAGAATTTTACGGGCATTACACAACTTCTCCAAGGTTCCAATTCTTTGACATTCTGCAGGTTTTGATGAAGTGAACATTCAGGTTATCTCTACAATGGCAGGTGCTGCAATTGGAAAAAAGTATCCAATCCACGTGTATGCATAACCTCTTGGATCTTTGGTGACTCATGCATTTTTTCTAGAATTTGACTAGCTCATTAAAACTTGCAATTGCAGCTTCTCAAAGGCAGTAAATAAAAACACTGCCAACTGTACGATGGTTGCCTCAAGAACCCAGAAACAACACTATTAAATATACTCCAATTCATGTAGCACCTAATGTAGCTTCAATAACAATTTAATTCTCAACTCTAAATCAGAACCTTCCATATCACAGATTCCACCATTTTCTGTTTATTCAGCACATGTCACAAATTGGTTACCCAGCAACCAGTTTTTTGAAACTCAACCAATTTTCTGAAAACAATTTTCAGTAGCTTCAACCAGCTATAACATCCACAGAAATAACTTCAGATAACATGCCCGGTATTTTTTTTCTAGCTATTTCCAAGGTCTGATAATGTTGCACCCACTTCAGAAATAAGCTCCAGGTACTTAATAGTTTTGCAATCTGAACAAAAAAAAACTGCTAGTGGAGCTTTCTCTCCCTCATCTGCCCGGTGCTCTTATTGAAATCTAGATGCAGCTATACTTGATCACCCATTTTTTACGTGGTTGACCTCCAATTGCTGTGATTCTGAAAATGAAACAATGACCAATTATAGAAGCAATAATGCACTGCTGGATTTTCTCTACAGAAACTATAATTTGAAACTGCTATCTAAGCTTGAAAGAGTCCAGCTAATGCATTAGGGTTGTTGTCAACAATTGCAAGGCAATACCACTTCCTTCTTCCATTTCTATACCAGGAAAAAATGGAGAGAAAGAGCCACTTGTAGCTCGAGTAAAAACACAATTATCATGAAGGTAGATTCCGCATATAATTTGTTTCCATCATTCCCTGCTCCAACAGAAAGTATTTCTTTGCTAGATCCTGTTTTAGATCCTTGCTCGGAGCTTTGGTAAGATTTTTTCAGAATTTTAATAGCTCTAACAGTGGTATAGACTGACTTCAACATAGCCCTTGTGTCCAAGATTATGTCCAACCGCCACCAGAAACATAACCTATCTGATTCAGCACCTTCCATACTCCAATTTCTCCATTCTGAAGACGTGTTGGTTAGAATGCTTCAAACTTCACTTGCATCCTTACTTTTTTTTTTCTTGATTTAATATCCTCTTTAGCAGAAAACACAACAGCATCAACATTAACTGGTGTGTCTTTCACAATATCAGAAGCAATTCAGGATCAATATCTCCATCACCTTGAGGCTACTCGTTTGAAACCTGTGAAACCTGATATTTCCATGATGGAAGTACTTCAACTCGTAATTACTCAGAAAGATCCTCCAAAAATTAACAAGATCTCGATGAAGTCTTAAAGGTTGTAGGTATTTACCCCAATCAATAGCTCTAGACAAAAAATTTTTGATGAACCGGGCAAAAAATTAATTCCAACATTATCTGAATGAACTGTGGAAGTGTACAAAAAATCAATTCAAGGTTGCAATTTCTTGCCTTCCATGTCAATTTCCAACAAACAATATCTCCTCCCCCACATTTAAAATTTTTGTCCATCTTAGACAATGCAACTTATCAAGTTATTCTTCCAACATGGGAACTGTAGGGAATTCTTGTATGCCAAATGGCATATGCGCAACGGAAAATAGGATCCCTTCCAAGTGATCCATGCGAAAGCAAACTCGTATAAAATAAATTTCTCTAAACCAAACCTATCTTATAGGAGAGGATTACCTTTGTTGCGTGCCCTTGTTAATCCCGCTTTTCCTTTCGGTTTGTTGGATCTTTAGCACGTTCAAGTGTCCGTGCCTCTATACGTATCCACACGAGCAAGCTCTTGTCTCACAAGAGAAACTAGAAGAGCTCTCCTTTACTTCTTGCTAGAGAAGTCCCTAAAGGAGAGGAATCTAGGGAAGAAGAGAAAGGAGGAAGAAGACTACTCTTCTTGCTAGCCTACACTCACAAAGCCACACAACCAAAGCTTCCACCAAGCTTCTCAAGCTCTCTCTCACAACCACACCACAATCACAATCCAAATGATGCTTTGGCTGGCCACTCCATGGGGCCTTTTATAGGGTTGGCAAAACCCTTTCACCTCCTACAATTTAATGCAATCCATTGCATTGAGACCCCTTTTGTTTTGGCCGGCCACTTAAGGAGACAAAACCATTTTGTCCCCTTCCACCTTATCTAGCTTAGGTGGATGCTTAGGTGGCTTGCTTATGTGGCATTCATGCATGTTGAATTAATCTTATTAATTCAATTAAGCTTATGTTATCATATTGAATTAATCTTATTAATTCAATTAAGCTTATGTTATCATATTGAATTAATCTTATTAAATCAATAAGGTAACATATTGAATTAATCTCATTAAATCAATTAGCTAAAATTCTCATTAAGCTTAAAGTCCAAAATCATTTTGTACTTAAGCTTATTCCCAAATTATTCTAGTCAAACTAGAATACTCTAATTCCTCTAATTATCATGCTCTTTGTGTGTGACCCTTTAGGCTCTCATAACGTGGGCAGTGGACCTAAACTCTTTTAGATACACAAGCAATGAGCATCTAGCAATACATCATTGCTACCCAAGTTCTGAGATAAGTCAAGATCCAGGCTAACCTTTGTGACTACTATAATATATGGTGTCCTTCTATCCTTGATATCAGTTGATCAATGAGGCATAGGCGTGTCATCCTCGATCAATCTATGTGTTTCTTGATCCTGAGTAAACTAACTCAAACAAATGAGCTCAATATCTCATATTGACTCATTCGAGCATGGCCATGCGTTTTAGTAGTTCTACTCAATCAAAGGGCCCACGATATCACTCGTCATATGGAAGGATAGATCCCATCTATCACTCACATCCCTCCGCATAATTTGTTACATACCCGATGTCGCCTTTATGGTCCACCCACTGTTACGGGTGGCGTTTGTGATACCAAAGTACATAACTCCTTATGTAGGGAAGTAGTGACTTGAGTCTAAGGACTATTCATACCAATAGTCACATGAGAAAGTTTATGACACTCATATAACGATCCATGAAACTTTCTCATGGCGAATTCGGTTCGATTATATATTCTCCAATATATACCCATGTGTCAACTTGATATCATATATCCATGACTTGTGAGATCAAGTCATCAATTGACCTACATGCTAGTCTTTTTGTATTAATATTGCCCTTGCATATTAATACTTGACTAGGAACATTTAGGAAAGTGTTCTCTACAGCCTCTCATAATCAATTACGCGATTGATGTCTTTGTAGATAAGAACCTACTTTTCTAGGGCATTATTATATTTAAATTAGGTAGCCTGAGCAAGATGTAAATATAATAACCAATCCTTTGCCTTTATAGAATATGATACAAAATGTTCCCTATTCAACCATCACATGATTGGTTCTAGGGCTTTAACTAACAATCTCCCACTAGCACTAGTACCAATCACTATGATATCTAATACCTAGTGACCTAGTGTGACCATCATGCTTCCTCTGTGCCAAAGCCTTGGTCAATGGATCTGCGATGTTAGCTTCTGTCGGTACTCTGCATATCCTAACATCTCCTCTATCGATGATCTCTCGAATGAGATGGAAGCGCCACAGTATGTGTTTGGTCCGCTGGTGTGATCGAGGTTCCTTAGCCTGTGCAATAGCCCCATTGTTGTCACAATAGAGGTCTATTGGATCTGCAATGCTAGGAACTACCCCAAGTTCAGGATGAACTTGCGAGCCAACGACCTCCTTTCTTTGCATCGGATCGCAATATACTCGCCACATTGTAGAATCGCAAGCGTGTCTGCTTTGAACTCTTCGACTCACGGCTCCACCATTCGAGCAAAACACGTACCCGATTGCGATCTATAGTCATCCTTATGCATTTGGAAGCTTGCATCAACGTAACCCTTCTGATTAGCTCCTCATTGCCTCGAATATCGGAAATATTCTTTCGTTCTTCGTAAGTATTTAAGAATATTTTTATTGCTATCCGATGACTTTCACTGGATCATCGTATCTACTCGTCATGCTCAAAGCATACGAGGCGTCGGAGCAGTACAAAGCATGGCGTACATGATAGACCCTATAGCGAGCAGGATCTTATCCATGCGATCTCTCTCCTCCTTAGAAGAGGACATTGAGTCTTGAAAGACTCACACCATGTGATAAAGCGAAACCCTTTCTTAGAATTTTGCATAGCAAAGCGATCTAGCACTTTATCAATGTATGTACTCGACTTAGGCCAAGTAATCTTCTAGATCTATCTCTATAGATCTTGATGCCTAGAATATAGGCGACTTCACCTAAGTCTTTCATCGAGAAACAATTCCTAACCACATCTTCACAGACTGGAGTGAGGGAATATCATTTTCGATGAGAAGTATGTCATCTACATACAAGATAAGAAATACAACTGTGCTCCCACTATTTCTCTTGTAGACACAAGGTTCATCTTCATTCTTGATGAAACCAAACTCCTTGATTGCATCATCGAATCGAAGATTCCGGCTTGAAGGCTTGCTTTAGTCCATAAATGGACCTTTGCGGTTTGCATACCTTTCGGGATGCTTTGGATCTTCAAAACCCTCAGGTTGTGTCATGTACACATCCTCGAGTAGCTTTCCATTGAGCGGTTTTGACATCCATCTGCCAGATCTCATAATCATGGTAGGTCGCAATAGCAAGTATGATCCGAATGGATTTAAGCATCGAATCGTGAAAAGGTTTCTTCATAGTCAATACCATGAATTTGTTTGAATCCTTTAGCCACCAATCTACCTTTATAGGTATGCTTATTACCATCCATGTCAGTCTTTACTTTAAAGACCCACTTACACCCAATGGGTTTTACCTTCAGGTGGATCAACCAAAGTCCATACTTGGTTAGTGTACATGGATTCAATTTCGGATCTCATGGCCTCTAGCCATTTCTCGGAATCTGGGCTCATCATATCTTCTTGATAGGATGTAGGCTCGTCAAGATAGATAAGCAATACCTCAACGTTGTCACTCAAGAGAAAAGAATATCTCTCGGGTTGGCGGCGGATCCTATTAGATCTGAAGAGGTTGGTCTACTTGAGCAGTGTTTGCTCCACAACTCTTTGGGCAACAAATTCCTCATCCACAACACTTTGTGGTGCTGTTCATTTTCCATCGAATCCTTAGTGTTATCATCATCTTGAACTTCTTCAAGATGAATTTTACTCACACTATTATTTCTATAAATAAATTCTCTTTCTAGAAAGATGCATTTCGCAACAAACACCTTGCCAAGTGTGGGATTGTAAAGTAATATCCCTTAGTTTCCTTGGGATATCCTACAAAATAACACTTATCGATTTGGGTCCTAGTTTATCCGAGACTTGGCGTCTAACGTAAGCTTCACAACCCCAAATCTTTATAAAAGACATTTTGGGACTCTTCCTATCCATATCGTATATGGTGTCTTTCTACGGCTTTTGATGGAACGCGATTAAGTGTGAAAGCGGTACATCTCTAGAGCTAAACCCCAAAGGAAGTAGGTAGATCGAGTCGGCTCATCATTGATCGTACCATATCTAATAGAGTACGATTTCTCCTCTCAGATACACCATTCCATTGTGGTGTTCCAGGTGGAGTGAGTTGGGATATTATCCCACACTCAGCCAGGTGATCACGAAACTCTTGACTAAGGTATTCACCACCTCGATCTGATCGAAGTAGCTTAATACGCTTACCAAGTTGGTTTTGTACTTCATTCTTGAATTCTTTGAACTTTTCAAAGGATTCGACTTATGTCTCATCAAATATAAGTAGCCAAATCTACTCATATCATCGGAAAGTAATAAAGTACTTATAGCCTCCTCGGCCGACATTGAAAGGGCCACATACATCAGTATGTATGAGTCCTAACAAATCCGCTCGCTCTCTCGCCATGTCCACTAAATGGAGTTTTAGTCATCTTTCCTAAAGACAAGACTCGCATACCTCATATGATTCAAAATCAAATGAGTCCAATAATCCATCTTTATGGAGTTGGGATATGCGTTTTTCATTTATGTGACCTAGGCGACAGTGCCAGAGATATGTCTAGTTCAAATCATTCGATTTGAACCGTTTGGTATTTACGTTATAAATTGGGTTATCTAAATCTAGAACATAGAGACCATTCATAAGTGGTGCATTACAATAGAACATTTCATTTAAATAAATGGAACAACATTTGTCCTTTATTATAAAAGAAAAGTTTTTCTTGTCTAAACAAGATACAGAAATTATGTTCTTTGTTAATGCGGGTACATAGAAGCACTCCTCTAGTTCTAAGATAAGCCCAGTGGGCAAAGACAAAGAATATGTTCCTACAGCTACAGCAGCAACTTTTGCGCCATTGCCTACTCGTAGGTCCACTTCACCCTTTGCCATTATTCTACTATTTCTCAGTCCCTGCACATTAGTACAAATGTGAGATGCACATCCGGTATCTAATACCCATGTAGAAGAAATAGATAGATTAACTTCTATAACGTGTATACCTGAGGCAGAAGTCCCACTTCTCTTGTTCTTTACTTCCTCAAGGTAGACTTTGCAGTTCCGCTTCCAGTGTCCAGTCTCACCGCAATTGAAGCAGTCCCCTTCCTTAGGTACTTTACCTTTACCCTTTGAAGTGGATGAATTGGCCTTGCCTTTGGCTTGGGTCTTACCCTTGCCTTTGCGCTTACCTTTGTCCTTCTTGACCATTAGTACATTACTAACTTTCTTCTTGAGATTTGGTTCGTGATTCTTAACATCTTTGAGAATCTCGAGCAAAGGTTTATCAATTTCATTCATGTTATAATTCATGACGAATTGATTATATGCTTCCAGCGATTGCGAGGATAACATCGATTGCCAATTCTTGGCTCGATGGAAAACCTAGTCTTTCAAGGTTCTCAGCGTACCCAATCATTTTGAGTCGTGAGTTCCTACAGTGTTCCTTCTTGCATCTTGCATGCAAAAGAGCCTTAGACACTTCAAAACGCTCGTGCCTAGCTTGTCCTTGATATAGTTGTTTCAAATGCTCAACCATATCATAGGCATCCATGTTCTCATGTTGCTTCAAGCTCGAGTTCATGGTGGCAAGCATAAGACATGACACATCCAATCGTCATCTTGATGCTTCTTATAAGCATCCTTTTCAGCAGTGGCGCATGGGCGGAGTGTTTGAGGATTACGCTCTAGGACATACAGTTTGCTCTTGTTTGAGGATAATCCTCAAGTTCCTATACCGATCAAGAAAATTTGCTCCATTGAGCTTGTTCTTCTCAAGGGCAGATCGCAAGTTGAGGTGTGTCGTGTTAGATGACATGGTGATCTACAACATTAAAATGCAAAGTTAAGTATCATACCTAAATCATTTAATTAGGCCTTTAATTAAATGAGGCTCCCACTAAATTCTCATAGCTACTATTTAGCTATAAATTTATATGGGATAAAGATCCACATCATAATTCTTGAGTTAGCTTTGGCTAATCGCCCAAGGCGTAGTATAATTAGGTAGGCAATCTTTTGCCAATTACATCTGATGTAACTCTTTAATAGCTTTGGTTAAGTTTTAGATTAGTTTAGTGTTTATTCCTAAACCGACTTCGGTGTGGCGAGGCACAAGGGCCTTCTTGGATATCGAACATGACCACTTCTAAGACAAAGTGATGTTGAAATCACACAAAACTAATGTTAACACTTATGTTCAAAGCTAATATATGCCTCTACTTTCTTAACCAATTTAAGAAAACTTAATTAAGTCTTAACCAAGTTTGATAGCGGGACATCACGATTGTCCACTCGCACCCCTCCAAGATAAAATGCATTGCTTTGCTTTGGCAAACCCAATAACAAATGATCGAGAAGTAGTGAGTACCAACTTTGGTAGGCATATCAGTTTAGACTTATTAAGAAATAAACATGTATCATATACATATTAGCATACATCACATATAAGCTAAACTAATCATGCATCACATACAAGCTAAACTAACATGCATCACATACATATTAAACTAACGTGTCATGGTTATGGCCCTTATTCTACAATCTTCTCAAGCCAATGAAAAGATTGATTGGTCAACCTAGGGATAGCATCTTCTCCTAAGTGCTTCCTTTTGGTTGTCTTGTGTTGACTTCCTCCTTGTAACCTCATCTTCCAATGGACCCTCCATCCTTGTTTTGTACATTACAAAGGAGAAATACTCGAGTTACATTCGAGTCTAAAACTAATTTTACAACAAGAATATTAGGAGAAAGGCACGACCATGAGGTCGTATTAAAATTACAACACACAATCACAAACTTTTGGGACTAGGCCATAACCATGCACCATGTCATTTTAACTTTTAAAAGACATTGGATATTTTATTATGTTTGAAAATTTGCTAATGCAATTATCAACTCATAATAAAATTTATCCTACTTCTAAATCACATATAAAATAGAGAAAACCTAATTTTATACGATCTTTATAAGTGGCTCTGATACCCTTTGTAGGGAAATTCTTTATGCCAAATGGCATATCTTGTGAAAATAGGATCCTTCCAAGTGATCCATGCGAAAGCAAACTCGTATAAAATAAATTTCTCTAAACCAAACCTATCTTATAGGAGAGGATTACCTTTGTTGCGTGCCCTTGTTAATCCCTTTTCCTTTCGGTTTGTTGGATCTTTAGCACGTTCAAGTGTCGTGCCTCTATCGTATCCACACGAGCAAGCTCTTGTCTCACAAAGAAAACTAGAAGAGCTCTCCTTTACTTCTTGCTAGAGAAGTCCCTAAAGGAGAGGAATCTAGGAAGAAGAGAAAGGAGGAAGACTACTCTTCTTGCTAGCCTACACTCACAAAGCCACACAACCAAAGCTTCCACCAAGCTTCTCAAGCTCTCTCTCACAACCACACCACAATCACAATCCAAATGATGCTTTTGGCCGCCACTCCATGGGGCCTTTATAGGGTTGGCAAAACCCTTTCACCTCCTACAATTTAATGCAATCCATTGCATTGAGACCCCTTTGTTTTGGCGGCCACTTAAGGAGACAAAAACCATTTTGTCCCCTTCCACCTTATCTAGCTTAGGTGGATGCTTAGGTGGCATGCTTATGTGGCATTCATGCATGTTGAATTAATCTTATTAATTCAATTAAGCTTATGTTATCATAGTGAATTAATCTTATTAATTCAATTAAGCTTATGTTATCATATTGAATTAATCTTATTAAATCAATAAGGTAACATATTGAATTAATCTCATTAAATCAATTAGCTAAAATTCTCATTAAGCTTAAAGTCCAAAAACCATTTTGTACTTAAGCTTATTCCCAAATTATTCTAGTCAAACTAGAATACTCTAATTCCTCTAATTATCATGCTCTTTGTGTGTGACTATAGGCTCTCATAACGCGTTGGGTGGACCTAAACTCTTTTAGATACACAAGCAATGAGCGGCATCTAGCAATACATCATTGCTACCCAAGTTCTGAGATAAGTCAAGATCCAACTAACCTTTCCGTGACTACTATAATATATATGACCGTGTCCTACTATCCTTGATATCAGATTGATCAATGAGGCATAGACCGTGTCCTCCTCGATCAATCTATGTGTTTCTTGATCCCTGAGTAAACTAACTCAAACAAATGAGCTCAATATCTCATATTGACTCATTCGAGCATGGCCATGCGTTTTAGTAGTTCTACTCAATCAAGGGGACCGCATATCACTCCGTCATATGGAAGGGACAGATCCCATCTACATCACTCACATCCCTCCGCATAATTTGTTACATACCCAGTAATCGCCTTTATGGTCCACCCTGTTACGGGTGACGTTTGACGATACCAAAGTACATAACTCCTTATGTAGGGAACCGTAGTGACTTCAGGTCTAAGGACTATTCATACCAATTGTCACATGAGAAAGTTTATGACACTCATATAACGATCCATGAAACTTTCTCATGGCGGGTCAGTTCAGTATATATTCTCCAATATATACCCATGTGTCAACTTGATATCATATATCCATGACTTGTGAGATCAAGTCATCAATTGACCTACATGCTAGTCTTTATGTATTAATATTGCCCTTGCATATTAATACTCGACTAGGAACATTTAGGAAAGTGTTCTCTACAGCCTCTCATAATCAATTCTGCCAATTGATGTGCTGTAGATAAGAACCTACTTTTCTAGGGCATTATTATATTTAAATTAGCTGGCACAAGCAAGATGTAAATATAACAACCAATCCTTTGCCTTTATAGAATATGATACAAAATGTTCCCTATTCAACCATCACATGATTGGTTCTAGGGCTTTAACTAACAGGAACAAAAGATATGGGTAGAGGTAATCCACAAGACAATGGGAAATAAATGAAGAGGTATGACAAGTAAGACAACATGTAAGTATCAAGTGGATTAAACAATCAATTCAAGTAAGGAAAAGAATCAAGAGTGAAATCCTTCATCATATTCATGCAAATAAATGTTATTGCAGTTTTGAAAAGACTCAAAGCAAGTTCTAGAGCAACAAGTACCACACGTGTTATCACACCAAAGTGGATAAATGATGAAAATGGCTTTCAACCTCACTAGGTGAATAAAAATCAAGCTTAGTCTATCAATAAAAAGTTCACCATCATAACAAGTGATTGCATGCAAGTGAAGTCTCTTATCATACATAAAAATCCACAATTTGATGATCAAACTTAACTAATTTTTACCACATTTGAAATGATACTAAGGCATGCATAGGGAATATTATTTAACTCAACGATAGACAAACAAACCTAGGTAAACAGGAAAACAAGCAATCAACCCATACAAATTATTCTGAACATGAAAGGACAAAAATAAATGCAGTAAATAAAAGAACACACTCCCCTTTCAAGTCGGAGAAGAAGCATCATCATGTCTGGCCCTACCGTATTCTCCAGTATAGGCTCGATCTCTCTATTTAACATGGCCTGTGTCTATTGACAAAATGAGACCCTTGATCGCTGATGATCGCCCTGGGTACCCCAAATCTACAAAATATGTGAGACCTAACAAAATTTACAACAGCTGGAGAATCATCAGTCTTGGTGGGGATGACCTCCACCCATTTAGAAACATAATTAACTGCCAAAAGAATATAAGAATCCAAAAGATATAGGAAATTGACCCATAAAATCAATACCCCAAACATCGAAAATCTCACAGAATAACAAGGATTGTTGAAGCATTTCATTCATATGTCCTATATTCCTTATTCATTGACATCGCTAACAAGACTTGTAGAATTCAAAGGCATCATGAAATAAGATCGGCCAATACAAACTAGACTATAAAACTTTCCTAGAAGTTCTTTGGGGTCCAAAGTGCCCCCCACAAGCCAGAGAATGACAAAAAAATAAGTAAGTATGGAATGAAACTTATAATTAGGTACACATCATCTAATGATCTGATCACTACAAAATTTCCAAAGGTAAGGATCATCCCATACATAATACTTAGCACCATTTTTCAATTTCTGGACTTGTGCATGAGTAAAATGTGAAGGTATAACACGAGCAACTAAATAATTAACAAGATCTACATACCATGGTGTCTTACCCTACAAGTGAAAAAACTACTCATCTGGAAAAGAATCTGCTATGAGGGTGGACTCGATCTCCATCACAATCCTGGTCAAGCTGAAATACCACCTCCTTCTACAACAAGTTGGTCAAGGGTAGGGGCAATCTTGCTGAAATCTCTGATAAAAAGTCTGTAGAAACCTTCATGACCCAGAAAAGCACGTACTTCCCACACAGAAGCGGGGTAAGATAAAGAAGATATAACATGAATTTTAGCAGGATCTACTTCAATACCATGCACACAGATAATATAACCTAAGACTATCCCATGCCCTACCATGAAATGACATTTCTCACAAACATCTGATGGAAGTGATCCTTGGGGCATCACCTGAAGCGTGCAAGTCCCTACACTTATCCCTGTCTACAATAAAGAGGCCCACATATAGGACCTAATGAAAAATCATCATCAACATCAGAATCATCAGAATAAAAAAAAATCACAACAAAATATAGAAGGTGCAGAGATATCCAAATGAAAAATAGACTAAGAAATAAAGTTCATGCAATCTAGCTCATCAGCTATAACCACGCTAAGAATAGAATGATCCTCCATCGGGTGCCTCATAGCGTTCAAAATACTGAATCGAACCATAGTATCTCCTATCTCCATAGAAAGAGTACAAAAATCTGCAAGAAATTCTTTCAGCTTCTTCTCTTGAATACATAAATCTTTCAGAAACTCGGCATACTTGGGAATCTACTAGCTCCTAGAATTTCCTAGCCTTTTCTTCAACAACCCTCTTCCTAGGCTGGGCCTCTGAGGGAAGAGAAAAACTGCAACATAAAACTCAAGTAGATTATCGCCTGAAGACCTAGTCATCCACACAAACAAATACAATGAGAAACAAATAGAAAAGATAGAAATAATAGGAAAGACACAAATAACAAAACAAAATAAAACAAAACAAACTACTACAGTTTAAAGACAAACGAACGCCATTATAAAAAGGTCCCCGGCAATGGCGCCAAAATTTAATAGACGGTGATTATGCCGTGGTACCATTATAAATTATTTACCGAACCCCCTAACTACACTAATGCAGTATAGGACTGACTCGGATCGTCTCCCAACGAACCTAATGGCTGGATGTTTGTTTTTAAACAGAAGTAAACATTGGGTTTTTTTTACAATTTATCAAAATAATTATTTGAAAGCTATCCTAATGCAAGAACGATTCAACCTTGCACCGCACTGTCACTATACGATACAATGGTCAAACAATTCTGGTTATCAAACATGGAAATTAAACATGCAAAAAGTAAACCTAACTACCAATTATTAATTCCCGGGAAGCTAACCTAATGTGCAAAAGTAAGTAATCATGCACCGCGCTGTTACTATACGGTACAATGATCAAGAAACAAATGTGAACAATTCAACCAAGCACTGCACTGTCACTATACGACACAGTGATCAAAAAGTCACTAAAAAACTAAACTAACAGACATAAAATAATTCAACCAAGCACCGCACTGTCACTATACGACACCGTGGTCAAGAAACAAAAGTGAACAATTCAACCAAGCACCGCACTATCACTATACGATACAATGATCAAACAATCACTGAAAAACTAAACTAATAGACAAAAAATAATTCAACCAAGCAGCGCATTGTCACTATATGGTACACTGGCCGAAGATTAACTAAAAATTGGGAAGAACAATTACACTACAAGAAATAAATCTAACCACTAGGTAAACACTGTAAATGACTAACAAGACTCACTAAACTATCAAACTAATTACCACGTGCACGATTTACCACACAAACAAAATATGACTGAAACATCCTTGAAACATAACTGAACACTATAAAATCAATACTGAAACAATACTGATAAAATATAGTGCACAGTAATGAGCCAACAATGTAAAAATACTGAAATACCCAAAGTGAACAATGCAGTAAAACAATAAGAAATACAATAGTAAATCAATAGTAAATCAACAATTAAACACAGTCATCCACAAACACCGGAAAGGTACCACCCTCTCCGGTGACCTACGATGATACCGAACAGCTCCTACTGCCTCAGGGTACGGATCTCTCGTCAGAACCCGATGAGAGGTGGATCGATGCGGTAGTTCACAGCTCCGATGATGGATGCGGTACTACCGCTACCACGGGAGACAAGAGATGGTTTTGCAGAGATGGAACGACATGAATCATGGCTGCTACTGTGGATGTGATCTGATCTGGGAACAAAGGATGCTCATCACCACCGGCTAGAATTGAAGAACGTCATTGAATCGGAAGAATTTCTGCCGCCAGAGCTGGAAATCGATGTTGCCGCTTCCACGACAGTAGCAAGTCACCCCTATCCTTCTGTGACCACATCCAGCTAGGGTAGCTCAGCTCCGGTGGTGATGGATCTGAAGATCACCGGTGAAGACGGACTAACTCCACTGCTCTGTTAATGGACTGCCGCCGCCCAATTGCAGCTGCGAGCTCCGCCGAACCAAAGGGAGAAGAGTACACTGGGTGGAATGGAATTGGGGAGGACCTAGGATCGCCAGAATCGTCGTCGGAGTGTTGGAGTGGATATGTCTCCGCGCTCGCGAGGAAGAAGAATGCCACGTTCATTTCTGTGTCGCTCCTCTGTCTCGTGCAATGGGAAGAAGTTGGCTTTTAAGCGCGATTTTCCTTAGCCACTTGATCGTGCCGGTTCAGATCTCAGCCACCCAATTAGATCTAGGGTTAAATAACTTCAATTAATATCCCTAAGTGGCTGATCAATCAATCCAACGGTTGTGATCGATTTTATCCAAATCGACGGCTGTGATTGCTCCGATTAGGCTCTTTTCATGTTCCCTATAAAATCACATTCAACCTGTGAAAAATAAAACTGAAATTATAGAGATTAAGCAATTAATTACAAATAGATCCAATATGTAAAAACATCCTGAATAACCATAGTTACGCCATCAAAGAGCCTAAAATATCCAAATGTAAATAAAAATACACGATAAAAATGTGACTATCAGTTAACTAGGTATTCACAAGGGATAACTTCCCTAGATACCCTCCTAATGACCCTCCTAGGTTTTGAAACCTTGGTCATTTGGGTCTTGCCTAGGTTAGCTCTAGGGGTGACTGATAACGGCGAATTTGTCGTGGTACCATTTCAAATTAATTACCGAACCCCCTAACGACACTAATATAGCATATTGAATGACCCGGATCGTTTCCCAACAAGTGTAATAGATAGAATAGTAAACTTAGGATTTCTAATTTTTGCTAATGGGGGTTAGGAATTTACAAGACTAATCCTATTGAATGAAAGACAATGTAGGTAATTAAAGCATTAATCTAACTAACTAAGATGAAAATGAAATTAAAGAAGATCTAAACTAAGCATGTAAAGGAAAGCATTCGAAAACATAAAGACAGTGCAGGAAATTAAACAACAAGTCAAATGCAAACTAACATGTGTGTAAAAGAAAACATGAAATAAATCTAACTTACTATTAAACAAGTCTAACTCATGAAATTAACACTAAAACAGATAAGTAATCAAACTAACAATTAATTAAGCTAAGCATCATAATTAAACTACAACAAAACTACCAAATAAAACTACTAATTGCTCTAAGTCAAACTACGAAATAGCTACAATGAAACTACAAGACAACTACAAACTAACTACAAATTAGACTACAGTTAAACTAGAAACTAACTACAAGTGAACTACAACAACAATTTTGGGGGTTTTTGACAAGTTCAATTCGTGAATCCAAACATAACGTAAAGTAAACAAACAATGCAATAAAACAAGATAAGCATCCAAATCAATGGATCAAAATCCAAATATAACCACCGATCTCCACAATGTGATGACAATCCAATCGAGCTCCTCCAGTGGATGATATGGCTGGATCCTTGCCATAAATCCTCTGACAAGTGCTGAATTGATGGATGAAGTGAGCCCTTTTCTCCGGTGGATGGTGCTGAACTGTCGAAGCCTGGTGTAGTTGCCAGGATCCAAACCCGGGTCTCTCGGTTGTAGCCGAGTATACTCACCACTATACTACAACGACACCAAAACCTGATAGTCTATGGATGATTCTGTGAAGGTGGAGTAGCCCGTAGTTCCACCGCCAGGGACCGAACCCGAGTCTCTCGGTTGTAACCGAGTAAACTCACCACTATACTACAATGGAATTGTCGGCGCTGCGTGGACAGGATAGAACCGGAGTAGAAGCTGAAACTCTTCATTGGCGATGGAATGAAGTGTTGCCGTCGAAAATTGAGAAAACCAAGGGCTGCCAGAACTGGAATAGGTGCTACCGCAACCACGACAGTAGAAGATAACCCAGCATTCTGAAAACACATCCAACTGGGTCCCTCAGCTCCGGTTACCAGGCGCGAAAGGAACACCGGTGAAGATGCCGAACTCCTAGCCGCTCGGTGAAGCTGCTGTCTGCCCAATCTCAGAATTAGCTCCGCCGCTCAGTGAAGCTTCGGATGGGTGGAATGTGGAGGAGACCCGCTCGGTGACTGCCAGAACTATCGTCGAAAACGCTGTGGAGGGAGCTCCATTGCCGCCGCACGTGAAAAGGGCGAAGAAGATGTGCGGTGGCTTTTGTGTGTCGCGATGTTGGAGGAACTTCTTCCTGCGCTCGCCGCCAGCGATTCCTGTGCAATTCCTGCTTCTGTGCAGGGAAGAAGGAAAGGTCGCCGCCGCCGCTCGCAAGGAAGAAGAAGTCCTGCGCGATTTCTCTGCGTCGCGCTTGGTGATCTTCTGTGCGATGTGCGTGGAGAGGATGATTAAATGATTTTTATGTGCCTTCCAATCTGAGCCCCTTTAATCCAAGCCATCCAATTAAGCTAGGGTTTGATGGATCCATTATTTGCTCAATTAAGCTTCTCCATCCAACGGTGGTAATCAATTTAACACTTGGATGGCCGGATCTGATAACTCTGAAAGAAGAATCGAGATCCAACGGTTCGGATGTATGACCAAGACGTGTAGATCATAATGTATGGGCCGGATCTCTCTAGATCCGGATCAATGGCTCAGATCAAGCCAATTGTAGTGGTGAAGGGTTTTGCTTATCGAGTCCGTGAGGGGAAACTTCGCTTCCCACTTCACGTCGGTCGTTTGTTCATGGCAATCCCATCGATGTTCCCGGATTAAAAAAATTTAATCCTAGACACAAGGGATTGCCCAAACACCCAAGTCATCGTCATGCTATTCTTTTAGAGAGGTCACTTGAACAAACTCGTTGTTCAAGCGACCATCCTCTATTCTACGAGTAGCCGCGGAATAGACGATGTACGGATCACTGGTTTTTGTGTTTATGTTCGGGATCCAAGTATTATTTAGCCACAAACAGAATTATATCATGCTCATAATTGAAAAACAAATACAAACATGTAACATATAAAAATTAGAGAATCGATATACCTCTCGATCTTCTAATATATGACCTTCCTCCTTTCGGACGTCGTGTGGGCGACGATCTACCAAAAGTTGAAGCTCCTAGATCGCAAATCTTTCTTCCTTGCTCTACCAAAGCAAGAGGAAGAATAGAAATAAGACTCTTCTCCTTCCTATAGCCAACCAACAAGCAACAAGAAGGATGCTTGCCGCCGGCCAACAAGGAGGAGATTATGGTGGAAACCGGCCAAGACACCAAGGGAAAGCCTTATATCTTGTTTCCACCACCTAAGGAGAAGGAGAAGAGGGTCTTTGGATATCAGCCAAGGGCTGGAAATAAGGTTGTGGGTGCCGTCCACCAAGAGAGAGGAAGAAGAAAGCAAACTACTTCCTTATTTGCTGCCGCCCAAGCCTCCTAAACCCTAAGCTTCCAAAACCTAATCCTAGCTCTCCTAAATGCCGACCATGGAAGAGGGGAAGAAGAATAGGATGAGCACTGGACAAGGTAGAGGGAAGAAGGAAGGAACTGGCCAAACCTTAGGAAGAAGAAGAAAAACCTCCTCCACTTGTGGCCACCCACCCCTAGCTCCCAAACCCTAGCCGCCCAAACCTAATCCTAAACAAACTAGGATTCCTAGCCTCCAAAGGAAGCAAACCCTAATCCCCTTAAGCCATCATATAGTTGCCGCACACTTTTAATCTCTATTTATAGAGTTGGGCTCAAGCCATGATTTAATCTCCTCCATTGGTTCTAGGGATTTAATCTCAACCATCGGATCTAGAGATTTAATCTCAACCGTCGGATCTAGAGATTTAATCTCTACCATTGGATCTAGAGTTTTGTTTCTATCCAATGGATCTAAGCTTCATGAGGTGTAAATAGGCTACATTAGGGACCATGAGGAGGAGTTGGATCTTGGCCACCCATGGATCAAGCCCACATAAAGTCCAATCCATTAATGATAATCCAATCCACTAAAAAATTATCATTGATCTACCTCACCAACTCTCATAAGATAATATGGGCTCCATATATTATTTGTACATTTTCTCCCCGTGTTTAAGATCTCAAATGTCCGTCGATTAATTAATTTACTGACCATTAATTAATTAACATCTAACTACATGAGTAGTACAACTCAACCTTTTCATCATGCCGGACCAAGTCCACCTGCAGGGTTTACATGATGAACCTTATGAGCTCCTCAATGGGGCATCATCATCCTAATATATAAGACATGGTTTCCTCCTATAATCAACGACACACCATATAAATAATATCATCTCCCAACTTACCGAGCTTATTTATTTAATCTATAAATCTCGCCCATTGGTAAATCAAAGAGATGAATACTAAGTATATGTGCCCGTTATTATATCTGGATTAAGAGCATGTACTAAATAATATCTGAGGTCCAATTCGATTATGTAGTCAGCAATAAATCAAATCACCTTTAAGTCGGTCCTGCTCAATACACACAAAGTGCACTAGTGTGATTCTATGGTCAAGACAAACCAATACCAAATCACACTACAACCATTCTGATGGTTTGTCCAAAGCCATCTCGGTTGTGAGCCTTTACTTATACTTTACAAGGAGCCGATAACATGATCTCCCGTGTGACACCACACACCATGTTATCTACAATGTAATGTATTAGACAATATGCATAACCATAAAAATATGCAAACAATGATCATGTGATTCTTATTTCAAAATAAAGATGTTCATACAAAAGGTAGACTTTTTAGTATACATCCCTACAATCTCCCACTTATACAAAAAGACTATATTATCCTCAAACTGCCATACATCTGATCCCCATTCCCTACACATGCCTATCAAAAGCTCTCGCCGGAAGGGCCTTAGTGAAAGGATCTGCCAGGTTATCCTCCGATGCAATCTTGGCCACAACAACTTCTCCTCTCTTTACGATTTCTCGTATCAGGTGGTACTTGCGCTCTATGTGTTTACTAGTCTTATGGGCTCGTGGTTCCTTTGAGTTTGCAACTGCACCACTATTATCACAATAAATTGTGATAGTTCTGGGCAAACCAGGAATCACATCCAAGTCCATCAGGAAGTTCCTGAGCCACACAACTTCTTTGGCCGCCTCAGAGGCTGCCACATACTTAGCTTCCATGGTGGAGTTCGCAATACATTTCTTCTTGACACTCCTCCATACAATGGCTCCACCTCCCAAAGTAAACACAAAACCTGAGGTAGACTTACTGTTATCCCTATCAGATTGGAAGTCGAAATCCGTGTAACCCACAGGGAGTAATTGGTCTGTGCGATAAACCAGCATATAATCCCTAGTCCTTCTCAGGTACTTCAATATATGTTTTACCACAGTCCAATGTCCCTGTCCTGGATTACTCTGATATCTGCTGACCATGCCCACGACAAAGCAGATATCTGGTCTCATACATAGTATCACATACATGAGGCTTCATACTGCCAAAGCATAAGGAACCGCCTTCATCTCCTCTATCTCCTCAGATGATTTAGGACACATCTCCTTAGATAAAGGAACTCCATGCCTGAAAGGTAGAAAACGCTTCTTGGAGTTCTGCATGCTAAAACGATCCATAATCGTGTCTATGTATGAAGCTTGGGATAAGCATAACATCCTTTTCCTGTGATCCCTTATAACCTTGATCCCAAGGATGTGTCTCACCTCTCCCAAGTCCTTCATATCAAACTGTTTGGACAACCATACCCTTACGTCCGATAACACCTTGATATTGTTGCCAATCAACAAAATGTCATCTACGTATAGTAGAAGAAATACCACTACGTTTCCGTCACATCTCTTGTATACACAAGACTCATCCGGACTTTGAATAAATCCATAAGACTGGATTACCTCATCAAAGCGGATGTTCCAAGACCTCGAAGCTTGCTTCAATCCATAAATGGACTGATTAAGCTTACACACAAGATGCTCTTTGCCCTTAGCAATGAATCCCTCTGGTTGCTTCATATAGATGTTTTCCTCAAGACTTCAATTAAGGAAAGCTATCTTGACATCCATCTGCCACACCTCATAATCCATATGAGCTGCTATGCATAAGAGAATCCGGATAGACTTAAGCATGGCTACAGATGAAAAGGTCTCCTCATAATCGATACCCTCTTTCTGAGTATACCCCTTCGCAACAAGCCTGACTTTGATGTGTTAGTAATATATGAGAGATGTCCTAAGGCAATCGCCTTATGTATGAACCATTTATATGATAAATGAAGATTCACTATTTGAGTATACATGTTTTATGTATTTGATTGGATCTTAAACTCATTTACTGAATGTCCACGATACGATTCACAGCATGAGAGAATTTGTGATTGGATCACAACTAGTGAGTATCTCTACATGTGTAATTGTGATGTATCGGAATTATCCCTAGTCGATGAATTGATGGATTTGGACACCATCAATTCTGTCGAGACTAGCACGAGGTATACTCTTTGGTGTATCCAAGCGGTGATTCTCAGCCGAGACATTGTGATGTCCGAGTTAATCGTGGATGCTAGTTATGGTAACTAGTTCATTGGAGTGACCAGCCGTAAGACTTCATATGGTTCTCTGCATATATAGATATGTCAATGAAGTTCTTACTGTGGCTTAAGTGCGATGTTCCTTTGACTTGCGGTATTCAAGTCATCTTGATCATAGAGACTTATGCTTTGACATCTTAAGCAAGCATCTCTAAGGAGATGTGGACCCGGGATGATTGGGTATAAGTCGAAGTGATCGAAGGTGTTTGAATAGCCTATAAAGGATTCACCACTCCTTGCGAGGAGATGTATACCCATGGCCTCTCGTCGGATTGTTACTAAAGTCTTTGGCCAAAGCATTACATGTTTAGAGTAAGGTACTCTTCGATACATGTGGAGTAACTAGAATCCGTAGGACGAGGAAATGATACTTGGGCTAGGTGTGACGTAGTTAGCCTAGTGGGGACTGACACAATAGACCATGTCCTGAACCAAGTGGGTATAAGATGAGTGAAGGGAATGGGGCACGATTCATTCGAGCTACTGAAGGGTTTCAGAAATAGTTCTGGATCAACCGTTGATCTTTTTGGTTAATTGGGGATCATGATGTACTACTAGGTGCCACTCATGATCGTTCTATAATTAATGGTTAATTATAGACGGCCAACATAAATCGAGAACCTATTTGGTCACACGCACAACGAGTGTAATCCAAAGGATTTAAAACGAGCTTGAGAATGGGATTCTCAGACCGAGAGAAACTATGTTTGGTTGGACCAAACATAAAGCGAGCATGAAATTGTTTCAGTCGCAATGGAAGCGTGGATGGGCAGTATCTTATGAAGACATAATGGATGGACCAAAATGGTTTGGTTCTAATCCAATGGATAAGAATAAACCAAAGGGTTTGGTTTATTTTAAACGAATGAACCAAAAGTTGGTTCGGTTCGTTTTAACTTAAAATAAACCATCATGGTTTGGTTTATTTTAACTTATCTTAATGGAGCGGGTTAACGGGCTTTATGGATATGATCCATTAACCATTAAGAGAATTAGTTCTCTATAAAAGTGGGCTTAAGGGATTGTAAAACCCTAACTAATTATCCAAAACCCTAAAGCAAGTTGCCGCCCACCTCCTTGGTGAATTCGGCGCCAACAACCTTGTGCCGCCGCCCAACCATTTGTGCCGCCGTCCAACTTGTTGCCGGCGTCCAAGCTCCAGCCGGTGAACCTCCGGCGACCCTCCGGTGATCCCCTAAAAGGTTCGGCATCAAGGTGAGCTTTTGTCTCCTTGTTTTGGCCGGCGCCTATCTCCTCCACCAAGCTGTCCAGTTTTCTGGACAGCTTCTTCTCCTCTCGTCGGAGCGTCGTTTGGACGACGGTTAGTGCTCCGACAGCGGCTAACTTACCGGGGATTTGATCTCCAGTAATCCTCTGAGGTGGAGGACGAAGGATTCATCAATCGGTTGACGAATACCTCTCCGGAGAAGCAAGTCTTGAGGACTTGTTTTTAGGTCCGAATTTGGATTCGGATCGTGATCATCTCTCGATCACGTCGTCTTCAACACGAGGCTAGTAACCCGTACGAAGACGAAGCTCGTGGCTTGGCGAAGTCATCCCGAGGAGCTCGGCGTGGATACGGATAGAGACGATTCTTACGAGGATCGTTCCGGTTGATGCCGTTCCCGCTACACGTCATACGGAAGGTATAACGTAGTTTAATTTCCTTTTATTGCAATTTTAATTTACGGTTATGTCTACACTTGTTGTAATAGCATGCGTGTGTTGTGTGTGTTGTAATAAATAGGAGTATTTATTATTTTATTGCTTCCGCTGTGCTCATGTTTACGAAACATGATCGAACACACACACGCCGCGGTGCCGGAAACCCAACATGATGGTCTCAACCTTCCCATCTATTCCTCTCTTTCTCTTGTAGATACACTTGCATCCAATGGTTTTTACACCATCGGGTGGTTCTACTAGCTCCCAGACCTGATTTGAATCCATAGATTCAATCTTAGCATTCATTGCACTTTGCCAAGATACTACATCTTTATCTTGGATTACCTCGTCATATGTCCAGGGATCAGGTTCATGTTCACTAGGGACCAAATCAGAAGATTCTCCCAAGAACATGAGTCTATCAGGCTGTCTCACAATCCTCCCACTACGATGAGGTATCACCTGTGTATCCTCTGTGACCCGCGGTGCAGTGATATGTGGTATATCCTCTTGTACCGGTGGTACTAAAGAAGTGACTTCGCCTTTTAATTCCTCTAGAACAATTTTACTCTTAGGCTTGTGGCTCATCATATAGTCTTCCTCTAGAAATCTGGCGTTCGTGCTGACGATCACCCTCTGATCTCTAGGACTATAAAATAAATCACCCTTCATTCCTCTAGGATAGCCAACGAACATGCGTACTTCTGTACGAGGTTCCAACTTACCAGCATCTACCTTCAGCACATGTGCTGGACTCCTCTATATCCGAATATGTCTTAGACTAGGTTTTCGCCCAGTCCACAACTCTGTGGGAGTAGAAGACACTGATTTAGATGGAACCAAGTTCAGAATGTACACCGCCGTATCTAGAGAATATCCCCAGAACGAATCTGGCAACTCAGAATAACTCATCATCGATCTAACCATCTCCATAAGAGTCCTATTCCTTCGCTCTGCTATGCCATTCTACTGGGGTGTGCCAGGTGCAGTCAATTGGGATTGAATCCCAACCTATGATAAGTAGTTCCTAAACTCTCTTAAGAGGTACACACCACCACGATCAGATCGTAGTGTCTTGATACTTTTACCTTGACGTTTCTCCACATCAGCCTTGAATTCTTTGAACTTGTCAAAGCATTCAGACTTGCGGCGCATCAGGTAAATGTATCCATATCTTGAGTAATCGTCTATAAAAGAGACGAAATACTCAAAACCACCTCTAGCCTGGACAGACATAGGACCACACAAAATCAGAATGAACCAATTCTAACACATCTTTGACTCTATACCCCTTGGCCTTAAAAGGCCTCTTGGTCATCTTACCCTTCGCAAGTTGGGAGATTCTCCACCACTAATGAACCCAAAGGTCCATCAGCTATCAACATTTGAATTCTGCTTAGATTAATGTGACCAAGCCTAAGATGCCAAAGATATGTTTGGTTCATCTTCGAAGGTTATTTTCTCTTATTGGAATTAGAAGATGAGTTATAAACTTCAATTTGCATCGTGGGAGGTTTTGGTTCAAGTGTGTACAAATTTCCTATCAATGCACCCGAACAGATAATGTCCCTATTCCTTCTTATAACAACTCTGTCATTAAAAGAAATAGAATATTCATCCATAAACAATTTAGAAACCGAAATTAAATTCTTTCTAAATAAGGGTACATAAAGGCAATTCTTAAGAACCAAAAGTTTATTTTTCTCAAAAGATAAATGAACATCTCCCACTGCAACAGCCGCCACCTTCGTGGTATCGCCCAAGTACACGGTAATCTCCCCCTCAGCCAGTCGTCTGGTTTCCTGGAACCCCTGCAAAGTATTGAAGACATGATCAGTGGCTCCCGTATCTACACACCAGGTGCCGGTAGATAACACCGCTAAACATGTTTCAATGACTAGACCAAAAGATATACCTTTGTTCTTGCGGTTGGGGCAGTCCTTCTTCCAGTGTCCAATCTGCTTACAAGTGAAGCACTTGCCTTTCGGCTTCTTTACTCCTCTCTGAATACCTCCCACCGCCTTCACCCCAGTTTGTTTCTTCTTCTTCTTGACTTTTGGCTTAAAAGTAGAAACCTTTTGGGTCACCATGCGCCCGACGAGCACTCGACGCAAATAGCCCTTCACACTGAGTTCTCGTAAGTTCCGCCAATGAATACAACCTCTTGTTCATGTTGTAGTTCAAAGTAAACCGCCAAAACTCCTAGGTAGAGATCGGAGTATGATATCGACTGGGTTTCTATCGATCTCAAACCAAGGACCTCCAGCTCATTCAAATGAGCCATCATCTTGAGAACATGATCCCTTACGGGTGTTCCCTCGATCATGTTGGTTGTCATCAAGTTTCTCATGGCTTCTTGCCTCGCAGCCCGATTCTGGTGTCCGAAAAGTTCCTTGAGATTGAGCATCATATCATAAGAAGTGAGCATGGCTTGATGCTGATGTTGCAGTACATTTGACATAGATGTCAAAATGTAACACTGCACCATCTCATCGGCCTTGACCCACTTCTTATAGCCCTCTCTCTCCTTTTCCCCAGAATCATCTGCAGGCTTGGGAGGGCACTCTTCGAGGAGTACATATTTGTATTCCTCAGCAGTCAAGACAATGTTTATTTTCCTTTAGTATCATAACAAGTGGACTGAAAGTCATTTTGAAAATCCTAAGAATCACATAGATCATTACTTTAGATTTCAAAAAATTATTGATTCCTCAAACAATAAAATTTTAAAATCAATCAACACCTCAAAACACCGAGAATATCGTATGCCACGATAGTGTGGACGTATACGAATTCTACATTTGTAAGAGGACATTTTACCCATTAATTTTACTATCTTGTCAACCTAACTTTTTGACAAATAAAATTAATAGTTGGTTTCTCTTTGGCCCTATAAATAAAAGCAGTAACTCCGATGGGGAGGATACTTATATTTGTATCTAAGTGTTCATCATTACTCGGTACCAAGGCAATTATCTCGGGTTATGTACCTTCCGATGGGGAAGTGCACACGCTCCTTATTAACTCTTTATAACCATATTTGACCTTGTGATCCACAAACAAACTCATCCGATGGGGAGGAAGGCACTCAGAGCCGACGCGCAAGTTTGTTTGCATCACTTGTCAAATCGTAATAGAGGCCGTGGGAATTTATAAAAATTTCCCTCTCCCACTTAGTAATTTGAAATTGAGGAATTTTCCTAGCCTATGACATGCATATCAAACAAAAAGCAATAAATATGAAAAATAAATTATTTTCCAACTATTATGGCTTTTGTCTTCAATATGTCTCCTGTCGCATCGCCATCTCGTCCGCTCCTCCTACGCCATGTACAAGCCATCAGGAGATTCGAGCCGAGACTAAAACCTATTTTAATTTACATCCATCGATCCTATACTCCACAAGGGAGTGTACATGAAATCTAGATCGAAAGTAAAATAAAATAAAGAGTGGCTAAACGATGTCGTATCTAATTTATAAAAAGTCAAATACTAGCCTCATCAACCCCGAGGATTCAATAAAATATACACATACAATCACATACACACATATGGCCATAATAGTCGGATCTTATGCCTGGAACCAAAGAGTTAAACTACGCATATCCTACTATTATCCGAAACATATAATATATGAAAAGTGCATAAAAATTAACCGAATCCTAAACACACAAAACCAGAAACCTTGGCTCTGATACCAATTGAAGGGTTTTGCTTATCGAGTCCGTGAGGGGAAACTTCGCTTCCCACTTCACCTCAGTCGTTTGTTCATGGCGATCCCATCGATGTCCCCGGATTAAAAAAATTTAATCCTAGACACAAGGGATTGCCCAAACAACCAAGCCATCGTCGTGCTATTCATTTAGAGAGGTCACTTGAACAAACTCGTTGTTCAAGCGACCATCCTCTATTCTACGAGTAGCCGCGGAATAGACGATGTACGGATCGCTAGTTTTTGTGTTTATGTTAGGGATCCAAGTATTATTTAGCCACAAACAGAATTATATCATGCTCATAATTGAGAAACAAATACAAACATGTAACATATAAAAATTAGAAAATCGATATACCTCTCGATCTTCTAATGTATGACCTTCCTCCTTTCGGATGTTGTGTGGGTGACGATCTACCAAAAGTTGAAGCTCCTAGATCGCAAATCTTCCTTCCTTTCTCTACCAAAGCAAGAGGAAGAATAGAAACAAGGCTCTTCTCCTTCCTATAGCCAACCAAAAAGCAACAAGAAGGATGCTTGCCGTCGACCAACAAGGAGAAGGAGATTATGGTGGAAATCGGCCAAGACACCAAGGGAAAGCCCTATATCTTGTTTCCACCACCTAAGGAGAAGAAGAAGAGGGTCTTTGGATGCTGGCCAAGGGCTGGAAAGAAGGTTGTGGGCGCTGGCCACCAAGGGAGAGGAAGAAGAAAGCAAACTACTTTCTTATTTGGTGCCGCCCAAGCCTCCTAAACCCGAAGCTTCCAAACCCTAATCCTTGTTCTCCTAAATGCTGGCCATGGAAGAGGGGAAGAAGAATTGGAGGAGCACTGGCCAAGGTAGAGGGAAGAAGGAAGGAACCAGCCAAACCTTAGGAAGAAGAAGAAAAACCTCCTCCACTTGTGGCCGCCCACCCCTAGCTCCCAAACCCTAGCCGCCCAAACCTAATCCTAAACAAACTAGGATTCTTAGCCTCCAAAGGAAGCAAACCCTAATCCCCTTAAGCCATCATCAAGTTGGCGCCCACATTTAATCTCTATTTATAGAGTTGGGCCCAAGCCATGATTTAATCTCCTTCATTGGTTCTAGAGATTTAATCTCAACCGTCGGATCTCGAGATTTAATCTCAACCGTTGGATCTAGAGATTTAATCTCTACCATTGGATCTAGAGTTTTGTTTCTATCCATTGGATATAAGCTTCATGAGATGTTAATAGGCTACATTAGTGACCATGAGGAGGAGTTTGATCTTGGCCACCCATGGATCAAGCCCACATAAAGTCCGATCCACTAATGATAATCCAATCCACTAAAGGATTATCATTGATCTACCTCACCAACTCCCATAAGATAATATGGGCTCCATATATTATTTGTACATTTTCTCCCCGTGTTTAAGATCTCGAATGTCCATCGATTAATTAATTTACTGACCATTGATTAATCAACATCTAACTCCATGAGTAGTACCACTCAACCTTTTCATAATGCCGGACCAAGTCCACCTGTAGGGTTTACATGATGAACCTTATGAGCTCCTCAAGGGGACATCATCATCCTAATATATAGGACACGGTTTCCTCCTATAATCAACGACACACCATATAAATAATATCATCTCCCAATTTACCGAGCCTATCAATTTAATCTATAAATCTCGCCCATTGGTAAATCAAAGAGATGAATACTAAGTATATGTGCCCGTTATTATATCGGGATTAAGAGCATGTACTAAATAATATATGAGGTCCGATTCGATTATGTAGTCAGCAATAAATCGAATCACCTCTAAGTCGGTCCTGCTCAATACACACAAAGTGCACTAGTGTGATTCTATGGTCAAGACAAACCAATACCAAATCACATTACAACCATTCCGATGGTTTGTCCAAATCCATCTCGGTTGTGAGCCTTTACTTATACTTTACAAGGAGCCGATAACATGATCTCCGGTGTGACACCACACATCATGTTATCTACAATATAATGTATTAGACAATATGCATAACCATAAAAATATGCAAACAATGATCATGTGATTTTTATTTCAAAATAAATATGTTCATACAAAAGGTAGACTTTTCAGTATACATCCCTACAAGTAGATGGTCCAGATTGATCAGATCTAGTCCCTTGATTACATTGTTTCATATCTTGATGAAAGACTCAGATTAAGCCAGTTTGAAATGATCTTTCTCGTCCTAGATGAAGCCATATTTAATCCAACTTGAGTCTAGTCCAGTGGCTCATCTCGATCTCCTACAAATAAGGTATAAAATTTGCATATAAGTCCACAAATTTAGGAGAATTTACAATAAGGTCTAAAATGAATCCAACTTATAAAACATATAAATAATCAACAATTAAACACACGAGAGGATTAAAATGGTGATATTAAGGACCAAAATGATGCAATAAAATGGTAGTGATCAATTCCCCCACACTTATTCTTGCGTGTCCTGGGCAAGCAAAGAAAATTAAAAGTAAACTGAATATATTTCCCTAGCAATACCCAAGCATACATAGAAAATCGTAAAAAAAAATTACCTAGGATTGTCAAATCTCAAAGACTCAAGCAATCATGGACTCAAATCTTACACAGGTTAACAAACATGGTGATTTTAATCCATCCTGAATAAACTAAGAATGATTAAGCCTCACAAGATACGTGGTGGATTCTCTCGCTCTCATAAGCATATAATAGTGGAGTTCATTCAAGCTACTTATGGTTTATGCACTACCATATGCTTGCTTTTCTTCTACCCTCACCACTATATACACATAAGAATGCACAATCACTGAAGGCTTATTAAGAATGCAAGGGAAACATGAATACAAGAAAAATGAAAATATGTGTGAAAAGAAAGAAAGATAAGAAATGAAATAGCTAAAGAAATGTCAGAAGATATGGAAATATTGGAATGCTACATAGATGAGTACAAGAAAGCAATGCCCCAAAAGTTTTCATCCAACCCAATAAACAAGTAAACAACCCTTATAACATTCTTCAATACAAAACTACTCATGATATACAATACATCTCTCAATAGCTACAACAAGGGATGTCATTAACAAAAATACTATCACACATAAATAAAAATGAATGACACCACATGTCAAAATTTTCACAATACTTTTTTTTTCATGGGTACCCAATTTATTTTTGTTTTCAGCTTTTTTTTTCCTTTCAAACTTTTTTTCACTTTTTTTTTCAACATGTAGTGCACTTCCCTATGCTTCAACATCAAGCTCAGCTAAAAATATAAAGAGCATGGCTAGCTCATGGTGATCAAGCACAACTCGCCAATGCTTCCACTAAATTCTCCTGAGCTACTCTCTCACCCACACTTAAACTTTTATCCATCCCGGGCAAAATACTCATCATGTAACATTCAATATTCCAAAAAAAAAAAAATAGAAATGGAAGAGAAATGACATGATGAAAATGTAGAAAAGATAATGGGATAAATAATGAAAATGATATGACGTGTGATAAGAAAATTATTCGAATAGCATGTGACAACAAAAGAAGTAAAGGGAAACAAGTGAGATTGCCTTCATAGTAATCATGCAAACCTATGGTTGTGTGGTCTCGAAAGAATCAAAGCAAGTTCTAGAGTTACAATAACCACAAGTGCACCATACTCAAACAATAAAAACAGGCACAATCCTCACTAGGAATGAAAAAAAATCATCTTAATCTATCAACATTGAATCCATCACCACGGAGTAACCATATGCAATCAAATAATCCATTCATGACAATATATCCCCAAAACTTGACAATCAAATTTAACTAGCTTTTACGACTTCTAAGATGATATAAAGGAATACATAGAAAATTTATTTGAAAGCACCGACAAAACAAAAACTCAACAAACGAAACATAGCAACTAAAACAAAAATGAATAAAGTAAAATGAAGTGAAAGAAGTGTATATACAATGAAAAGAAAAGTAGATGGGATAGAATAAACTCCCCTGAGGTCCTGACAGATGGAGGCGGTTCAGTAAGAAATTCAGGCTGGGAGTGGGATGGATCGGATGGAGGTGAGTGCTCTCTTGATGTGATCAGGGTAGTTCCATGCTGCTCCCTCCGAAATGATCATCGCCTCATCATATGTACTCTCTGGTGGTCAGAGGAATTTCAGCAAAAGTATCCAACCTTGCGGCTGGATTACTGCGTTTGTTGTTAGGTCTTTTATCATCAACTTCTTGGAGACTCTATCTTAGGTGGGAGTGTCCAGTCTGGGGGTGTCCAGCTATCCACCACTCCTATGTCAACATCCTCAACATCTAAAATAACAGCAACTTCATCTATGAAATCACATCCATCAGTGTCCAAAATCACATTACAACACAATGGTTCATAGGAGTCCTGTGTAGTAGTATGCCTATCACCCACTCCACACTCGATCTCCCTAAGTGTGTCGATATCCACAGAAGTGGTCTCTGACGGAGGCTGAATGAACTCTTGTGCTGCATCTGGCTGAAGGATGTTGCAATTTAATCTAGCTATTCGATCAATGATGCTGACTATCACCGTAGTCTCTATACTGCTGATTATAGAGATCCATGTTTCTCAGAAAAGAGAATTCCTGGTCTTTCCTGAAACACCAACAAACAAATCAAAAGGCACAGGAAGTAGACATGACAAAATACATGGATATATAGAAAATGAAAGAATGAAGCCCTAAATATTTTTTTTTGAAAAATGGGAAAATAATCCTAAGTTTACTAAGCATCATTACACTCCCCGACAACGGTGCCAAATTTTGGTAACGGCGAATTTGTCATGGTACCGTTTCAAATTAATTATCGAACCCCCTAACTGTTGGGTTTCCGGCACCGCGGCGTGTGTGTGTTCGATCATGTTTCGTAAACATGAGCACAGCGGAAGCAATTAAAATAATAAATCTATATTTATTACAACACACACAACACACGCATGCTATTACAACAAGTGTAGACATAATCGTAAATTAAAATTTGCAATAAAAGGAAATTAAACTACGTTATACCTTCCGTATGACGTGTAGTGGGAACGGCATCAACCGGAACGATCCTCGTAAGAATCGTCTCTATCCGTATCCACGCCGAGCTCCTCGGGATGACTTCGCTAAGTCACGAGCTTCGTCTTCGTACGGGTTACTAGCCTCGTGTTGAAGACGACGTGATCGAGAGATGATCACGATCCGAATCCCAATTCGGATCCAAAACGAGTTCTCAAAACTCGCTTCTCCGGAGAGGTATTCGTCAACCGTTTGACGAATCCTTCGTCCTCCACCTCAGAGGTTTGTTGGATCGAAAGTGTCGCTAGAGGGGGGGGGGTGAATAGCGATACGATGTCGTTAAAAAACTTTTGCAATAAGTAAAAAGCAAGTAGAGAGTGCACAGCGGAAATATAAAGTAGACAAGATATTTTTACGTGGTTCACAATCTTTCGATTGCTAATCCACGGCCCTAGTGATCCTTGATCACGTACGGAGGGCAATTCACTAAAACCACTCCTCTTCGTTGGAAGTAGGAGCAACGATTACAAAAAGAAATCAAGGCAAAGGGACACTCCCCCTTTCCTTGTTACGATTAAAGCACAAAGACAATTTAAAGAAGTAGAACTTAAATAAATATACCGACAACTCTTATAAGTAGAAGATGTAGCTTTCGTTGTAGACTTCGTCGTAGCAAATGTGAGTAGTAGTAGCGGCGCTACGGTCGTGTTGAGAGCTCTTGAATTCTTGTTATTTGCTTGGCTTGAACATGTCTATTTATGGATATTGATCTATGAATTTAGACATAGGTAGTGTCCAAGAGGTTCTTATCCCCAAGACTTGTTCATCCACATCCTTTGCGCCAACTCAAGGATGAGGTGTTTCATCCAACCACCTTGTGCCACCTCCAACCTCCTTGTGCGCCTAACTCAAGGATGAGGTGTTTCATCCAACCACCTTGTGCCACCTCCAACCTCCTTGGGCGCCAACTTGAGGATGAGGTGTTTCATCCAACCACCTTGTGCCACCTCCAACCTCCTTGGGCGCCAACTTGTTGGAGCCATTCAACTTGTGCCACATCATGGGAGCCAACCATCTTGTGCCAACTCACCTTATCTTGGGCGCCCACCACAAGGAAGCTTGGTGATGGTTTGGATGTCCACCTTGATGCCACATCACCCTTTGTACCAAAAAACACGAGTCAAGTCCAAATTCACCCCTTGAAATTCGAGCTCTTCTCGAGGTCGGAACTTGACTAGCAGCTTGATGTAGTCAAAGGGTTTTGGACCGCAGCATACAAGTTAGCTTAAAATATAAAGTACGCGATGGTCCTAACCATCCGATCTCGACCTAGACCTTCCATTGGAGGTATTGGATCTACGCTAACGACCTTGCTTCGCTTTCACACGAGCTTACCTTGTAGCCTCGCTGCCTTCACCCGAGTACCTGGCTTCCTCAAGTCCTCTGGCGTTGCGACCACCCTCGGTTCCCACCGGGTGTCGCAGACCTTCCGCTCAACTTTAGCATTTCGCACACTTAATCGAGCTCGTAAGATAACAAATATACCCTTAACTATTGAGCCTTTTGCCATAATCAAAATACTGTTCGACTTTGGTGCCCACTGCACCAACAATCTCCCCTTTGATTCATGGCAAACCGACACAAAAGTTAAGGAAAAATTAACATAAGAAGCTAGCATAAAGATTAAATATGAATGAGCTAGCATAAAGATTAAATATGAATGAGCTAGCATAAAGATTAAATATGAATGAGCTAGCATAAAGATTAAATATGAATGAGCTAGCATAATGATTAAATATGAATGAGCTAGCATAATGATTAAGTATGAATGAGCTAGCATAAAGATTAAGCATGAGTGAGAAATATTATAGTTTCAAGTTCTCCCTTTGAGGTAACCTCCCCTTGACCGAAGGTGAGTTCTTGAAAAATAATTTTTACTCCCTTAATAGTTGCTTAAGTAAACGGAATTACTTAATATAAAAGGTAATAATTTTGTTTACTTTCTTCCTTACTTTTGTGACTTTCTCCCCTTTGCCTTAACTCAAAAAGTTTGTAAATATATTTTAGGGTTTGTAAGTCCAAGCAAGTTCCCAATATAAATATATTTTTTTAAAATAATAATAAGCTTGAAAATATGTTCATCTAAAATGTACAACTCGGTTGGACTTGATTGATATAGAATGATCAATAAGTCTTGAAGGAGTTGATTAATTTTAAATAATTATACTCCATGGTTCATGTCGATGCACCAATCTACGTCTGGAACTGTGAGTAAGGTCCTAACATCTCACGCCATCTACGGCTAAGTACACAAACACATTAGTCCTATGTGTTGTGAGATGTGTTGGCTCCTTAAATCTATAGGTATATGATTTCTAAGGTAAGACTTAGGCTAATTTCATAAAAGAAGCAAAAGTAGAGTACATATATAGAAAATTTAAATCCTACTCTATTACGCACATACCTAACTTTCGCCTTAATAAACTAAATTCGCCGGGTAGTGGTTTGGTGAAGATGTCCGCTAGGTTTGATTTGGACTCAACATACTCTAGTTGTATAGTTCCATTAGTTACATGTTCCCTAATGAAGTGGTGTTTAACTTCTATATGTTTTGTCCTAGAATGACCTATTGGATTTTTAGTTAAGTTAATTGAACTAATGTTATCTATGTAGGTTTTAATGTTGTTAAAGATTAAGCTAAAGTCTTGGAGAGTGTGCTTCATCCACGGAGTGAGAGACACACTCACCCATCGCAAGCGTATTCGGCCGGTGGTAGATAAGGCAACGCAAATGCTTCCTCTGCACTAACTTACTAGACTCGAGCCGAGGATTTGACAACAACCACTCGTGCTCTTTCTATCGAGTTTACTACCGGCATAGTCGAGTCGGAGTAGCCGATTAGATTAAACTCGGTAGATCTAGGGTACCAAATACCTACGTTTAGCGTGCCCTTTAGATATCTAAGGATACGCTTGACTAGGGTTAGGTGAGACTCCTTGGCACAGGTTTGTAACCTTGCGCACATACTTACCGCGAATAAAATGTCGGGTCGGCTCGTGGTTAAGTATAGGAGACTTCCTATTGCGCTCCTATAGTATTTTAGGTCAACGGGTTTTCCTTCTACATCTTCGTTTATATTAACATTAGTTGCCATAGGTGTATTGATTATTTTAGCATCTTGCATTCCAAATCGATTTATTAAGTCCTTAGTATATTTTTGTTGATGTAAATATATTCCATCTTTAGTTTGTTTAATTTGTAAACCTAAGAAAAAACTTAACTCTCCCACTAAATTCATTTCAAATTCACTTTCCATAAGTGAGATGAATTCTTTTAGCAGGATCGAGTTGGTAGTTCCAAAAATTATATCATCTACATAGATTTGGGCTATAAAGATTTCTTTTCCTACGGTTTTAACGAATAAGGTTGGGTCGACTAAACCTTGGTTGAATCCTTTGGACTTAAGATAGATCGAAAGCCTTTCGTACCAAGCTCTTGGGGCTTGTTTGAGTCCATATAGGGCTTTCTTAAGTCTAAGGACATGGTCAGGTTTATCTAGATTTTCAATCCGAGGTTGGTTGAGCGTAAACTTCTTCCTTAATGTATCCATTCAAAAATGCTGACTTGACATCCATTTGAAACAATTTAAAACCTCGATGTGCAAAGATATGCTAACAACATTCGGATGGACTCTAGTCCGCTACGGGCGTAGGTCTCATCGTAGAATCTAAACCTTCGACTTGACTAAACCCTTTGCGACTAACCTAGCTTTATTTCTAACTACTTCACCTTTATCATCAAGTTTATTTCAAATACCCACCTTGTTCCAATAATTGATTTTTCTTTAGGTGGTGGTACTAATTCCCGGACTTCATTTCTAGTGAATTGAGCTAGCTCTTCTTGCATAGCAATAATCCAGGTCGGGATCAAGAAGTGCTTGTTCAATAGTTTTGGGTTCGATTTTGGAAATTAACGAGATTTGACTAAGGTTTCGATATGAAGCTCTAGTTCGAACCCTAAATTTGGATCACCTATAACTTGATTGATAGGATGATTTGTTTGAGTCTTAGTGTGACTCGGGTTAGGGTCATCTATCACTTGGTCGATAGGATGACTTGGGTGAGTTCTAGTTTGACTTGGGTTAGAGTCATCTATCACTTGGTCGATAGGATGACTTGGGTTAGGACGAGATTCAAGTTCAAGATCAGAGTCGGGTTCGCTATAAGTTGATTTGCTAGTTGGTTTTGTTAAGGATTGAACGGGTTCGTGTCCTTCGTCGAAAACTATATTAATGGTTTCTTCGACTCTAAGAGTGTCGTGATTGTATACCCTATAAGGTCTAGTGGTGGTTGAGTATCCTGGTACGGTTCCAGTAGCGGTTTTGGATTTGTATTTCCCTAGGTAATCCTTAGTGGGTAAGATATGTTCGTTGCATCCAAATACCCTAAAGTACTTGATGTTCGGTATTTTATCGTGATAAATCTCGCACGCAGGTCTTTTGGTGCCTCTTTACCATAAGGATCCTATTTTGGACATAGCAAGCCGTAACAGCCTCTGCCCAAAATCTATCGGGTAGGTTATACTCGTTTAACATTGTCCTAGCGGCTTCTTGTAGGGTTCTATTTTTCCGTTCGACTAACCCATTTTGTTGTGGGGTTCTAGGACATGAAAACTCATGGTGGTATCCGTTTAGGTTACAGAAATCTGTAAACCTGTGGTTTTCGAATTCACCACCATGATCGCTTCTAAGTCTTTTAATCTTAAGGTTCTTTTGATTTTCGATTAACCTACAAAGATTGATTAGTTGGTCTAGGGTATCATTTTTATGTTTGATAAACCTAACCCAAGTAAATCTAGAATAGTCGTCAATTATGACTAAGCAAAATTGACTACCATTGAGTGACTTAGCTCCATGTGAATCAAATAGATCCATGTGTAGGAGCTCAAGAACACTTTTGGTTCGTTCTTGATTAGTTAATTGATGTTGTGTCCTAGATTGTTTACCTTGTTGACAAGCATTACATATTTTATTATCCAAGTTGTTTAGTTTAGGCAAACCTATAACCAAGCCACTCTGACTCATCTTGTGGACGAGTCTTGGGTGCGAGTGTCCGAGTCTTCGGTGCCATAACCAAGATTCCTCTTGCTGTGTCATAAGACACTTGGTTGAGGAGTTGGGTAAATTTATTGTGTAGATGTTGCTACTCCTAGTTCCTTTAAGTATTATTTTAGATGTTGCATTTATTTTGATTACGCATTCATTTTCTAGAAATATGACCTTATAATTGTTATCACACAATTGGCTTACACTAAGTAAATTATATTGAGAGTTTTCTACTAATAAGACATTTTGAATTGTAAAGTTAGAGTTGAGCTCAATATCACCTGATCCGATGATTTTGAGCTTGCCGTTATTTCCGAAGGCTACCGATCCTTGTCGTTTGAATCGTAACTTCGAAAATTTGAGTTTATCCCCGGTCATGTGTCGGGAGCAACCACTGTCCAACATCCATTGATCCTACACATAAGGTAGTTGGATCGGATATTGGAATTACTAAAGGGTTGTTTGTAAGTTTTTAAACCTAAATCATCTCACCAATATCTACATGATCAAAACATGTTATTCCTATGTGTTATTGTGAGATGACTTTCAATTTACTTGATTAATTTTAATGAATTTAAATTAACCAACATTAGGTTAGATTGGATTTAGTCTAAGCTCATCAAGTAATCTTTTCAAGAGATTAGCTTCAGTCGTGGCGAGGCACGAGGCCTTCTTTGATCGGAACAACGACCACTTCCTTAGACAAAGCTAATTTCAAGAAATTGATAACTCGACTTACTTGAGACTACGTCTTGGTCTAACTAGTTATTTTTGAAAAGAGGCTCCCGAGGCTCAATCTTTTAAAGGATTTTAGTTGGTTTATTTTTGAAAGAGGCTCCCGAGGCTCAATCTTTTATGAGGATTTTAGTTGGTTATGAGTCCTATCTAACCATTCTAAAAATAAAGGAAAAACTAAGCATGCAATTTCTAAGACTTAACAAAAATACATTTTGTATTGGCTCCCCTGGACCATTGAATCAGTGGGTCTATTCACATAGTGAATTTGGTCCTTAGGAACCCAATACATGTTAGATCCTAAAGTTGAAATCAAAGTGGTCTTAGGGACCCATGCTTGGACATTTTCTTATGTTGGTTTACTATAGACATATATGACTTATTGGTTGTATTTGAGTTAAACCCGAGTCCGGCCTTGTTGTACACGGCCCTTTGTGATCAAGTAAGAGGTCAAGTCCCTTGGATCCCAAAGTGAACCTTTCCAACGTGTTCCTAAGGTCTTGACTTGTGTTTTCAAAAGCGAGTTCTCAACTTCAAGCTTTTCAGCAGGTTGAGTCCTCCTCTTGAATACGAGTAGTCGAAGAGGTTAGGAGACCTCATGTTTGAGAAGGTTAACCTCCTCAATTAGGGTCTCGACCTTGGACTCGGACTTAGCTAGTTTCTTATTTAAAAATTTAATTGCACCATACAAAGTATTAAGTAACGACCGACTTACCCTTAATGATTCTTTTGAACCGGATACGGATCCGTGGCTTGTCTTGAATGGAAGCTCATCGCCGGATTCGGACTCGGACTCTTCTTGATTTGAGTCGTGCTCGATCGGCTTGGCCATTAGAGCTTGGATATCGTCTTCTTCCTCGACAACTCCTCCCAAGTAGCGTTTAGCGCTTTCTTGGTCTTTGATGCGTTATTCTTTAGCTTTGGGCACTCGGACTTGATGTGGACCGAACACATTGCACTCATAGCATCTAAAATTAGAAGTATTTGAATTAGGTTTAGGCTTACCTTGAGTTGTTGGTCGTTTCGTCTCTTGATCATCTTCGAACTAGATTGACTAGTTCGGATTCTATTCGAGTCTACTTCCGATTCGGACTAAATCTTCTTCCTTCGGGGTGGCTTGCTTGCGGGCTTCTTCTTCTTGGAACACACGCAACTAACGCAATACTCTTCTCGGCACGACCACGTTAGTTTGCTCATGTAATTCAAGTTCGAAAACAATTCGTCTAACCTAATTTTAGAAAGGTCCTTGGAGACCTTGTAGGCATCGACCATGGATGCCCACAAGGTGGTCCTAGGAAGCGAGTTAAGAGAATACACGATAAGGTCGCGATTCTCGACCTTTTGTCCGATGGCATGGAGTTGGTTGACGATGTCTTGGATACGAGCATGTAGTTGAGTTATGCGGTCTCGTTTTCCTGCATTTTCAAGTTATACAATTTATTTAAAAGTAAATCTCTTTTACATACCTTCGTGTCGTCGGTGCCTTCGTGTAGTTCCACTAGCTTGGTCCATAAGTCCTTTGCACTAATGAAGGGGCGGCGGTTGAGCTCTTCCTTGGACAACCACATTGCAAGATTTGAGTTGCCTTGGCATCGGCTTCTACTTGTTTTTCATGGAATTTGACCATTGATCGTAACCCAAAGATTCACCATCTTCATTAATAGGAAGTGTGAAACCGGTTTGGATTACGATCCACATCTCGATTTGGGTTTTAAGAAAGCATTCCATCCGACCCTTCCAATAACGAAAGTCATTACCGTTGTAAAACGGGGTCGGTGATGCTAAACCCTTGAGATGGGCCATTTAAAAAACAAGAAGAAGAGCACGAAAAGAATCTTGCAAAACACACACGGAAAGAATATTCCAAGACTTTCGTCTTGGATTAGTAAGTCTTGAGAAGTAAAAAGATATATAAAATGTAACTTGCAAAAGAAATAAACAATCAAATGCGAATGTCGTTGAAGTTCCGGAGGACAACCTTACTCGGGATCTAACCCGAAGGACAACCTTATCCGGATCCTAAAGCCTCTAATGCAATTCTATATGTAGGAGAAGATAAGCAAGTGAAATAATTATACGAAAACAGAAATAAATAAATAAAAAATCTGTAAAAAAAAGAAAAACAAAGCTAGATTGGTGGTTTCACCGAATCTTAGCGCCCCCGGCTCTGATACCAATTGTTGGATCGAAAGTGTCGCTAGAGGGGGGGGTGAATAGCGATACGATGTCGTTAAAAAACTTTTGCAATAAGTAAAAAGCTAGTAGAGAGTGCACAGCGGAAATATAAAGTAGACAAGATATTTTTACGTGGTTCACAATCTTTCGATTGCTAATCCACGGCCCTAGTGATCCTTGATCACGTACGGAGGGCAATTAACTAAAACCACTCCTCTTCGTTGGAAGTAGGAGCAACGATTACAAAAAGAAATCAAGGCAAAGGGACACTCCCCCTTTCCTTGTTACGATTAAAGCACAAAGACAATTTAAAGAAGTAGAACTTAAATAAATATACCGACAACTCTTATAAGTAGAAGATGTAGCTTTCTTTGTCGGCGGCACTTCGTCGTAGCAAATGTGAGTAGTAGTAGCGGCGTTACGACGGCGTGTTGAGAGCTCTTGAATTCTTGTTATTTGCTTGGCTTGAACATGTCTATTTATGGATATTGATCTATGAATTTAGACATAGGTAGTGTCCAAGGTGAGGTTCTTATCCCCCAAGACTTGTTCATCCACATCCTTTGCGCCAACTCAAGGATGAGGTGTTTCATCCAACCACCTTGTGCCACCTCCAACCTCCTTGTGCGCCAACTCAAGGATGAGGTGTTTCATCCAACCACCTTGTGCCACCTCCAACCTCCTTGGGCGCCAACTTGAGGATGAGGTGTTTCATCCAACCACCTTGTGCCACCTCCAACCTCCTTGGGCGCCAACTTGTTGGAGCCATTCAACTTGTGCCACATCATGGGAGCCAACCATCTTGTGCCAACTCACCTTATCTTGGGCGTCCACCACAAGGAAGCTTGGTGATGGTTTGGATGTCCACCTTGATGCCACATCACCCTTTGTACCAAAACACGAGTCAAGTCCAAATTCACCCCCTTGAAATTCGAGCTCTTCTCGAGGTCGAACTTGACTAGCGCTTGGACTGTAGTCAAAGGGTTTTGGGCAGATACAAGTTAGCTTAAAATATAAAAATGCGATGGTCCTAACCATCCGATCTCAAACCTAGACCTTCCATTGGAGGTATTGGGCCTGATCTACGCTAACGACCTTGCTTCGCTTTCACACGAGCTTACCTTGTAGCCTCGCTTCCGGTCTTCACCCGAGTACCTCGGCTTCCAAGTCCTCTGGCGTTGCCCGACCACCTCGGTTCCCACCGGGTGTCGCAGACCTTCCGCTCAACTTTAGCATTTCTGCACACTTAATTGAGCTCGTAAGATAACAAATATACCCTTAACTATTGAGCCTTTTGCCATAATCAAAATACCGGTTCGACTTTGGTGCCCACTGCACCAACAAGGTTTACCGGAGATCAAATCCCCGGTAAGTTAGCCGCTGTCGGAGCACTAACCGTCGTCCAAACGACGCTCCGACGAGAGGAGGAGAAGCTGTCCAGAAAACTGGACAGCTTGGTGGAGGAGTAGGCGCCGGCCAAAACAAGGAGAGAAAAAGCTCACCTTGATGCCGAACCTATAGGAGATCACCGGAGGGTCGCCGGAGGTTCACCGGCTGGAGCTTGGACGCCGGCAAGGGTCTTGGAAGGCGGCACAAAGCTGGGCGGCAGCAGCTAGTAGTTGGGCGCCGAAATCACCAAGGAGGTGGGCGGCAACTAGGTTTAGGGTTTTGGATGATTAGGGTTTAACAATCCCTTAAGCCCTCTTTTATAGAGAACTAATTCTCTTAATGGTTAATGGATCATATCCATAAAGCCCGTTAACCCGCTCAATTAGGATAAGTTAAAATAAACCAAACCATGATGGTTTATTTTAAGTTAAAACGAACCGAACCAACCTTTGGTTCATTCGTTTAATATAAACCAAACCCTTTGGTTTATTCTCATCCATTGGATTAGAACCAAACCATTTTGGTCCATCCATTATGTCTTCATAAGACACGGCCCATCCATGCTTCCATTGCGACTGAAACAATTTCATGCTCGCTTTATGTTTGGTCCAACCAAACATAGTTTCTCTCGGTCTGAGAATCTCATTCTCAAGCTCGTTTTAAATCCTTTGGATTACAATCGTTGTGCGTGTGACCAAATAGGTTCTCGGTTTATGTTGGCCGTCTATAATTAACCATTAATTATAGAACGATCATGAGTGGCACCTAGTAGTACATCATGATCCCCAATTAACCGAAAAGATCAACGGTTGATCAGAACTATTTCGAAACTCTTCAGAGCTCGAATGAATCGTGCCCCATTCCCTTCACTCATCTTATACCCACTTGGTTCAGGACATGGTCTATTGTGTCAGTCCCCACTAGGCTGACTACGTCACACCTAGCCCAAGTATCATTTCCTCGTCCTACGGATTCTAGTTACTCCACATGTATCGAAGAGTACTTTACTCTTAACATGTAATGCTTTGGCCAAAGACTTTAGTAACAATCCGACGAGAGGCCATGGGTATACATCTCCTCGCAAGGAGTGGTGAATCCTTTATAGGCTATTCAAACACCTTCGATCACTTCGACTTATACCCAATCATCCGGGTCCACATCTCCTGAGATGTTTGCTTAAGATGTCAAAGCATAAGTCTCCATGATCAAGATGACTTGAATACCGCAAGTCAAAGGAACATCGCACTTAAGCCACAGTAAGAACTTCATTGACATATCTATATATGCAGAGAACCATATGAAGTTTTACGGCTGGTCACTCCAATGAACTAGTTACCATAACTAGCATCCACGATTAACTCTGGACATCACTATGTCTCCAGCCAGTGAGAATCAGCTGCTTGGATACACCAAGGAGTATACCTCGTGCTAGTCTCGACAGAATTGATGGTGTCCAAATCCATCAATTCATCGACTAGGGATAATTCCGATACATCACAATTACACATGTAGAGATACTCACTAGTTGTGATCCAATCACAAATTCTCTCATCAGTGAATCGTGTCGTGACATTCAAGATAAATGAGTTTAAGATCCAATCAAATACATAAAACATGTATACTCAAATAGTGAATCTTCATTTATCATATAAATGGTTCATACATAAGGCGATTGCCTTAGGACATCTCTCATATATTACTAACACTAACAACACTAATATAGCATAGTGAATGTCTCGGATCGTTTCCCAACGAGTGTAATAGATAGAATAGTAAACTTAGGATTTCTAATTATTGCTAATGGGGGTTAGAAATTTACAAGACTAATCCTACTGAATGAAAGACAATGCAGGTAATTAAAGCATTAATCTAACTAACTAAGATGACAATGAAATTAAAGAAGATCTAAACTAAGCATGCAAAGGAAAGCATTCGAAAACATAAAGACAGTGCAAAAAATTAAACAACAAGTCAAATGCAAACTAACATGTGTGTAAAGGAAACTATGAAATAAATCTAACTTACTATTAAACACATCTAACTCATGAAATTAACACTAAAATAGATAAGTAATCAAACTAACAATTAATTAAGCTAAGCATCATAATTAAACTACAACTAAACTACAAAATGAAACTACTAATTGCTCTAAGTCAAACTATGAAATAGCTACAATGTAAACTACAAGACAACTGCAAACTAACTACAAATTAGACAATAGTTAAACTACAAACTAACTACAAGTCAACTACAACAACAATTTTGGGGTTTTTTGATAAGTTCAATTCGTGAATCCAAACATAACGTAAAGTAAACAGACAATGCAATAAAACAAGATAAACATCCAAATCAATGGATCAAAATCCAAATATAACCACCGATCTCCACAACGGTGATGACAATCCAATCGAGCTCCTCCGGTGGATGATATGGTTGGATCCTTGCCGGAAATCCTCCGGTAAGTGCTGGATTGATGGATGAAGTGAGCCCTTTTCTCGGGTGGATTTGTGCGGAACTGTCGAAGCCTTGTGTAGTTGTCGAGATCCGAACCCGGTCTCTGCCAGGCTATATACTCTATACTACTACAACGACAGGAACCTCGATATGGATGATTTTGTGAAGGTGGAGCAGCCCGTAGTTCCGCCGCCAGGGACCGAACTCGAGTCTCTCAGTTGTAACCGAGTATACTCACCACTATACTACAATGGAATTGTCGGCGCTGTGTGGAGAGGATAGAACCGGAGTAGAAGCTGAAACTCTTCACCGACGATGGAATGAAGTGTTGCCGTCGAAAATTGAGAAAATCAAGGGCTGCCGGAACTGGAATAGGTGCTGTCGCGACCACGACAGTAGAAGATAACCCAGCCTTCTGAAATCACATCCAACTGGGTCGCTCAGCTCCGGTTACCAGGTGCGAAAGGAACACCGGTGAAGATCAACTCCCCCGCCGTGAAGCCGGTGCCGCCAATCTCGCACTTACCTCGCCGCGAAGAATGGGTGGAATGTGGAGGAGACTCGCTCGGTGACTGCCAGAACTGTCGTCGGAAATGCTGTGGAGGGAGCACCATCGCCGCCACACGTGAAAAGGGGGAAGAAGATGCGCGGTGGATTCTGTGTGTCACAATGTTGGAAGAACTTCTTCCTGCGCTCGTCGTCGGTGATTCCTGTGCAATTCCTGCTTCTGCGCGTGGAAGAAGAAAAGGTCGCCGCCGCCGCTCGCTAGGAAGAAGAAGTCCTGCGCGATTTCTCTGCGTCGTGCTTGGTGATCTTTTGTGCGATGCACGTGGAGAGGATGATTAAATGATTTTTCTGAGCCATCCGATCTGAGCCCCTTTAATCCAAGCCGTCCAATTAAGCTAGAGTTTGATGGATCCATTATTTGCTTAATTAAGCTGCTCCATCCAACGGTGGTAATCAATTTAACTCTAGATGGCCGGATCTGATAACTCTGAAAGAAGAATCGAGATCCAACAGTCTGGATGTACGACCAAGACGTGTAGATCTTAATGTATGGGCCGGATCACTCTAGATCCGGGTCAATGGCTCAGATCAAGCCAATCATAGTGGACGGTTCAGATTGATCAGATCTAGTCCCTTGATTACATTGCTTCAGATCTTGATGAAAGACTCAGATTAAGCCAGTTTGAAATGATCTTTCTCGTCCTAGATGAAGCCATATTTGATCCAACTTGAGTCTAGTCCAGTGGCTCATCTCGATCTCCTACAAATAAGGCATAAAAATTGCATATAAGTCCACAAATTTAGGAGAATTTACAATATGATCCAAAATGAATCTAACTCATAAAACATACAAATAATCAACAATTAAACACACGAGAGGATTAAAACGGTGATATTAAGGACAAAAATGATGCAATAAAATGGTAGTGATCAATGACTCCCCTTGTAACATTCTTAGTGGTTTCCCTAAGTTTCCTTGAAACCCTAACCACTAGGCATCTACCTTGGTCAACCTTAGGGATGACTTCCCTATTGACCTTAGCTTTCCTAGACCTAGGTTGTGTTCCATAATCGAATGGAACACTATGATAGGTCTCCTTGGGCTTAGGTTTGTGACCCAAACCTTTCTTGCCCTTGGTTGGACCTTGCTTCCTAAAACCTAGGTTTTGACTCATTGACCTAGGATTTTTATCATTTGACCCTTGCATTTAGTTTTGCATAATCCTAAGGGTCTTCTCCATTTTCTCAATCCTTGACCTCAAGGCTTGGTTTACCAACTCTAACTTTCCAATTTTGGTGGGCCCATTATTTCTTTGACTTGATTTGTTCATTCTAGGCATATGTCTAGATTTTTTTGGAGTAAATCCTAGATGATCTTCAATTTTTCTAATACTTGCCTTAGGTAGAATATTTTTAGAGACATTAGTCCCAAATTTCTCTATATTCCTAAGATTGACACTCTTAGCACCTAGACAATAAAACCTATTTCTAGCAAGCTCTTTATGATAAATAGCAAGATTACTCCTAACATGCTTTTACCTATTAATCAAGGAAGGAGCAAATTTAGAAGTTACCTTAGAGTTTGCCTTTGTTGGGTTGATCCATCCGTGAGGGGAAACTTCGCTTCCCACTTCACCTCGGTCGTTTGTTCATGGCGATCCCATTGATGTCCCCGGATTAAAAAAATTTAATCCTAGACAAAAGGGATTGCCCAAACAACCAAGTCATCATCGTGCTATTCGTTTAGAGAGGTCACTTGAACAAACTTGTTGTTCAAGCGACCAACCTCTATTCTACGAGTAGTCGCGGAATAGACGATGTCCGGATCGCCGAATTTTGTATTTATGTTCGGGATCCAAGTATTATTTAGCCACAAACAGAATATATCATGCTCATAATTGAAAAACAAATACAAGTAAGTAACAAAAGAGAATAGAGAATAGATATACCTCTCGATCTTCTAATGTATGACCTTCCTCCTTTCGGACGTCGTGTGGGCGACGATATACCAAAAGTTGAAGCTCCTAGATCACCAATATTTCTTCCTTGCTCGTTTCGAGCAAGAGGAAGAATAGAAACAAAGATCTATTCCTTCTTTCAACCAACCAATAACCTCCAAGGATGGAGCTTAGCCACTGGCCAAGAAGGAAGAAGAGATTAAGGGTTGCCGGCCAAAAGCTTCAAGGGAGGACCCTAAACCTTTGTTCCAATGGCCAAGGAGAAGGAGAAGAGGGAGTTTGGATGCTGGCCAAGGGATGGAAGGAGCTCAAGGGGCGCCGGCAGCTTGAGGAAGAAGAAGAAGGCAAGGAAATCTTTCCTTATTAGGTGCCGCCCAAGCCAAAACCCTACCTCCTATCTCTTGCAGCCAACCTCCAAAACCCTAGCTTCTCTTGATTGATTCTCCACACCAACCCCTCAAACTCCTTTTATAGAGTTAGGGATAAGCCTCCTTTTAATCTCCACCATTGGTTCTAGGGATTTAATCTCAACCGTCGGATATAGAGATTTAATCTCAATCGTCGGATGTTAGAGATTTAATCTCTACCTTTGGATCTAGAGTTTTGTTTCTATCCATTGGATCTAAGATTCATGAGGTGTTAATAGGATATAATAGGGACCGTGAGGAGGAGTTGGATCTTGGCCACCCATGGATCAAGCCCACATAAAGTCCGATCCATTAATGATAATCCAATCCACTAAAGGATTATCATTGATCTACCTCACCAACCCCCATAAGTTAATATGGGCTCCATATATTATTTGTACATTTTCTCCCCGTGTTTAAGATCTCGAATGTCCGTCGATTAATTAATTTACTGACCATTAATTAATCAACATCTAACTCCATGAGTAGTACCACTCAACCTTTTCATCATGCCGGACCAAGTCCACCTGCAGGGTTTATATGATGAACCATATGAGCTCCTCAAGGGGACATCATCATCCTAATATATAGGATACGATTTCCTCCTATAATCAACGACACACCATATAAATAATATCATTTCCCAACTTACCGAGCCTATTGATTTAATCTATAAATCTCGCCCATTGGTAAATCAAAGAGATGAATACTATGAAGGGTTTTGCTTATCGAGTCCATGAGGGGAAACTTCGCTTCCCACTTCACCTCGGTAGCTTGTCCATGGCGATCCCTTCGATGTCCCCGGATTAAAAAAATTTAATCCTAAACAAAAGGGATTGCCCAAGCAACCAAGTCATCATCGTGCTATTCGTTTAGAGAGGTCACTTGAACAAACTAGTTGTTCAAGCGACCATCCTCTATTCTACGAGTAGCCACGGGATAGACGATGTCCGGATCGCCAGTTTTTGTGTTTATGCTCGGGATCCAAGTATTATTTAGCCATTTACAGATTTATAACATGCTTATAATTGAAAAACAAAAACAAGAAACAAACAAAATAAGAAAGTAGAATAGGTATACCTCTCGATCTTCTAATGTATGACCTTCCTCCTTTTGGACGTCGTGTGGGCGACGATCTACCAAAAGTCGAAGCTCCTAGATCGCAAATCTTCCTTCCTTGCTCATCCAAATCAAGAGGAAGAATAGAAACAAGGCTCATCTCCTTCTTATAGCCAACCAACAAGCAACAAAAGAAATGCTTGCCGCGGCCAACAAGAAGGAGATAATGGTTGAAACCAGCCAAGACACCAAGGGAAAGCCCTATATCTTGTTTCCACCACCTAAGGAGAAGGAGAAGGGGTCTTTTGATGCCACCCAAGGGCTGGGATAGGGCTGTGGGTGCCGGCCACCAAGGGATGAAGAAGAAAGAAACCTTCCTTTTTTGGTGCCACCCAAGCCTCCAAACCCTAATCCTAGCTCTCCTTTTGGTCGGCCATGGAAGAGGGGAAGAAGAATAGGATGAGCTCATGTAAAGGTAGAGAGGAGAAGAATAGTGTCCGGCCAACCTTAGGAAGAAGAAGGAAACCCTCTTCCACTTGTGGCCGCCCACCCTTAGCTCCCAAAGCCCTAGCAACCCAAACCTAATCCTAAACCAACTAGGATTCCTAGCCTCCAAAGGAAGCAAACCCTAATCCCCTTATCATTAGTTGCCGTCCAAGCCAATATGCCTTATTTATAGAGTTGGGTTTATGCCTTGGATTAATCTCCACCATTGGTTCTAGGGATTTAATCTCAACCGTCGGATCTAGAGATTTAATCTCAACCGTCGGATCTAGAGATTTAATCTCTACCTATGGATCTAAAGTTTTGTTTCTATCCTTTGGATCTAAGCTTCATGAGGTGTTAATAGGCTACATTAGAGACCATGAGGAAGAGTTGGGTCTTGGCCACCCATGGATCAAGCCCACATAAAGTCCGATCCACTAATGATGATCCAATCCACTAAAGGTTCATCATTGATCTACCTCACCAACCCCCATATGATAATATGGGCTCCATATATTATTTGTACATTTTCTCCCCGTGTTTAAGATCTCGAATGTCTGTCGATTAATTAAGTTACTGACCATTAATTAATCAACATCTAACTCCTTAAGTAGTACTACTCAACCTTTTCATCATGCCGGACCAAGTCCACCTGCAGGGTGTACATGATGAACCTTATGAGCTCCTCAAGGGGACATCATCATCCTAATATATAGGACATAGTTTCCTCCTATAATCAACGACACACCATATAAATAATATCATTTCTCAACTTACCGAGCCTATCGATTTAATCTATAAATCTCGCCCATTGGTAAATCAAAGAGATGAGTACTAAGTATATGTGCCCGTTATTATATCGGGATTAAGAGCATGTACTAAATAATATCTGAGGTCCGATTCGATTATGTAGTCAGCAATAAATCGAATCACCTTTAAGTCGGTCCTGCTCAATACACACAAAGTGCACTATTGTGATTCTATGGTCAAGACAAACCAACACCAAATCACACTACAACCATTCCGATGGTTTGTCCAAAGCCATCTCGATTGTGAGCCTTTACTTATACTTTACAAGGAGTCAATAACATGATCTCCCATGTGACATCACACACCATGTTATCTACAATGTAACGTATTAGACAATATGCATAAAAATATGCAAACAATGATCATGTGATTCTTATTTAAAAAATAAAGATGTTCATAGAAAAGATAGACTTTTCAGTATACATCCCTACAATCTCCAACTTATACTAAAAGACTATGTTGTCCTCATACTGCCATACATCTGATTCCCCTTCCCTCCACATGCCTATCAAAGCTCTCGCTAGAAGGGCCTTAGTGAAAGGGTCTACCAGATCATCCTCTGATGCAATCTAGGCGACAACAACTTCTACCTCCTTTACGATTTCTCGTATCAGGTGGTACTTGCGCTCTATGTGTTTACTAGCCTTATGGGCTCGTGGTTCCTTCGAGTTTGCAACTGCATGGACACAACTTCTTTGGCCTCCTCAGAAGCTGCCACATACTCAACTTCCATGGTAGAGTCCGCCATGCATTTCTGCTTGACACTCCTCCATACAATGGCTCCACCTCCCAAAGTAAACACAAAACTTGAGGTAGACTTACTGTTATCCCTATCTGATTGGAAGTCGGAATCCGTGTAACCCACAGGGAGTAATTGGTCTGCCCGGTAAACTAGCATATAATCCCTAGTCCTTCTCAGGCACTTCAATATATGCTTTACCGCAGTTCAATGTCCCTGTCCTGGATTACTCTGATATCTGCTGACCATGCCGACGGCAAAGCAGATGTCTGATCTCGTACATAACATCGCATACATGAGGCTTCCTACCGCCGAAGCATAAGGAACTGCCTTCATCTCCTCTATCTCCTCAGATGTTCTAGGACACACCTCCTTAGATAAAGGAACTCCATGCCTGAAAGGTACAAAACCTTTCTTGGAGTTTTGCATGCTAAAACGATCCATTATCGTGTCTATGTATGAAGCTTGGGATAAGCACAACATCCTTTTCCTGTGATCCCTTATAACCTTGATCCCAAGCATGTGTCCCACCTCTCCCAAGTCCTTCATATCAAACTGTTTTGACAACCATACCCTTACGCCCGATAACACTTTGATATTGTTGTCAATCACCAAAATGTTATCTACGTATAGTTCAAGAAATACCACTACATTTCCGTCACATCTCTTGTATACACAAGACTCATCCGGACTTTGAATAAATCCAAAAGACTGGATCACCTCATCAAAGCGGATGTTCCAAGACCTCGGAACTTGTTTCAATCCATAAATGGATCGATTAAGCTTACATACTAGATGCTCTTTTCCCTTAGCAATGAATCCCTCTAGTTGCTTCATGTAGATGTTTTCCTCAAGACTTCCATTTAGGAAAGCTGTCTTGACATCCATCTGCCACACCTCATAATCCATATGAGCTGCTATGCATAAGAGAATTCGGATAGACTTAAGCATGGCTAGCGGCGAAAAGGTCTCCTCATAATCGATACCCTCTTTCTGAGTATACCCCTTCGCAACAAGCCTCGCTTTGATGGTCTCAACCTTCCCTTCTATTCCTCTCTTTCTCTTGTAGATCCACTTGCATCCAATGGTTTTTACACCATCGGGTGGTTCTACTAGCTCCCAGACCTAATTTGAATCCATAGATTCAATCTCAGCATTCATTGCACTTTGCCAAGATACTGCATCTTTATCTTGGATTGCCTCGTCATATGTCCAGGGATCCGGTTCATGTTTGCCAGGGACCAAATCAGAAGATTCTCCCAAGAACATGAATCTGTCAGGCTGTCTCATAACCCTCCCACTACGACGAGGTATCACCTTTGTATCCTCTGTGACACGCGGTGCAGTGACATGTGGTATATCCTCTTGTACCGGTGGTACCAAAGAAGTGACTTCCCCTTTTAATTCCTCCAGAACAATTTTACTCTTGGGCTTGTGGCTCATCACATAGTCTTCCTCTAGAAATCTGGCGTTCATGCTAATGATCACCCTCTGATCTCTAGGACTATAAAACAATCCACCCTTTGTTCCTCTGGGATAGCCAACGAACAAGCATACTTCTGTATGAGGTTCCAACTTACCAGCATCTGCCTTCAGCACATGTGCTGGACTCCCCCATATCCGAATATGTCTTAGACTAGGCTTTTGCCTAGTCCACAACTCTGTGGGAGTAGAAGGCACTGATTTAGATGGAACCAAGTTCAGAATGTACACCGCCGTATCTAGAGCATATCCCCAGAACGAATCTGGCAAGTCAGAATAACTCATCATTGATCTAACCATTTCCATAAGAGTCCTATTCCTTCGCTCTGCTACACCATTCTGCTGGGGTGTGCCAGGTGCAGTCAATTGGGATTGAATCCTAGCCTCTGATAGATAATCCCTAAACTCTCCCAAGAGGTACTCGCCACCACGATCAGATTGTAGTGTCTTGATACTTTTACCTTGACGTTTCTCCACATCAGCCTAGAATTCTTTGAACTTGTCAAAGCATTCAGACTTGCAACGCATCAGGTAAATGTATCCATATCTTGAGTAATCGTCTATAAAAGAGACAAAATACTCTAAACCACTTCTAGCCTGGATAGACATAGGACCACACAAATCAGAATGAACCATCTTCAACAAATCTTTGGCTCTATACCCCTTGGCCTTAAAAGGCCTCTTGGTCATCTTACCCTCCAACCAAGATTCACAGGTTGGGAGATCCTCCACCACTAATGGACCCAAAGGTCCATCAGATATCAACCTTTGAATTCTGCTTAGGTTAATGTGACCAAGCCTAAGATGCCAAAGATATGTTTTGTTCATCTTCGAAGGTTTCTTTTCTATTATTGGAATTAGAAGATGAGTTATAAACTTCAAATTGCATCGTGGGAGGTTTTGGTTTAAGTGTATACAAATTTCCTATCAATGAGTTATGAACTTCAATTTGCATCCTGCTTGTGAAGTACTTGCCTTTTGACTTCTTCACTCCTCCCTGAGATCCTCCCACCACCTTTGCTCCACCTTGTTTCTCCTTCTTCTTGCCTTTCGGCTTTGAAGTAGAAACCTTTTTGAGCAACCATGGCTTGAGGACACTCTTCGAAGAGTGCATACTTGTACTCCTTAGCAGATAAGACAATATCTAGATTCTTTTCCAATCAACATTATTTGGGTACAGTAAGTTTATTTCCTTTAGTATCATAGTAAGTGGACTGAAAGTCATTTTTGAAAATCCTAAGAATCACATAGATCATTACTGTAGATTTCAAAAAATTATTGATTCCTCAAATAATAAAATTTTAAAATCAACCAACACCTCTAAACACCGAGAATATCGTATGCCACGATCGTGTGGATGTATACGAATTCTACATTTGTAAGAGGAGGTTTTACCCATTAATTTTACTATCTTGTCAACCTAACTTTTTGACAAGTAAAATTAATAGTTGGTTTCTCTTCGGCCCTACAAATAAAAGCAGTGACTCCGATGGGGAGGATACTTATATTTGTATCTAAGTGTTCACCATTACTTGGTACCAAGGTAATTATCTCGGGTTATGTGTCTTACGATGGGCAAGTACACACGCTCCTTAATAATTTTCTATAACCATATTCAACCTTGTGATCCGCAAACAAACTCATCAGATGGGGAGGAAGGCACTCAGAGCCGACGCGCAAGTTTGCTTGCATCACATGTCAAATCGTAATGGAGGTCGTGGGAATTTATAAAAATATCCCTCTCCCACTTAGTAATTTGAAAATGAGGAATTTTCCTAGCCTACGACATGCATATCAAAGAAAAGCAATAAATATAAAAAATAAATTATTTTCCAACTATTATGGCTTTTGTCTTCAATATGACTCCCGTCGCATCGCCATCTTGTCCACTTCTCCTACGCCATGTACAAGCCATCCGGAGATCCGAGCCGAGACTAAAACCTATTTTAATTTACATCCATCGATCCTATACTCCACGAGGGAGTGTACATGAAATCTAGATCGAAAGTAAACTAAAATAAAGAGTGGCTAAACAATGTCGTATCTAATTTACAAAAATTAAATACTAGCTTCGTCAACCCCGAGGATTCAACAAAATAAATATTTACACACATAAAATCACATACACACATATGGCCATAATAGTCGGATCTTATGCCTACAATCAAAGAGTTAAACTACGCATATCCTACTATTATCCGACACATATAATATATGGAAAAGTGCATAAAAATTAATTGAATCCTAAACACACAAAATTGGAAACCTTGGCTCTGATACCAATTGAAGGGTTTTGCTTATCGAGTCCGTGAGGGGAAACTTCGCTTCCCACTTCACCTCGGTAGCTTGTCCATGGCGATCCCTTCGATGTCCCCGGATTAAAAAAGTTTAATCCTAAACAAAAGGGATTGCCCAAGCAACCAAGTCATCATCGGGCTATTCGTTTAGAGAGGTGACTTGAACAAATAAGTTGTTCAAGCGACCATCCTCTATTCTACGAGTAGCCACGGAATAGACGATGTCTGGATCACCGGTTTTCATGTTTATGCTCGGGATCCAAGTATTATTTAGCCTTTTACAGATTTATAACATGCTTATAATTGAAAAACAAAAACAAGTAACAAACAAAAGAAGAAAGTAGAATAGGTATACCTCTCGATCTTCTAATGTATGACCTTCCTCCTTTTGGACGTCGTGTGGGCGACGATCTACCAAAAGTCGAAGCTCCTAGATCACAAATCTTCCTTCCTTGCTCATCCAAAGAAAGAGGAAGAATATAAACAAGGCTCATCACCTTCCTATAGCCAACCAACAAGCAACAAAAGAAATTCATGCCGCCGGCCAACAAGAAGAAGGAGATAATGGTGGAAACCGGCCAAGACACCAAGAGAAAGCCCTATATCTTGTTTCCACCACCTAAGGAGAAGGAGAAGGGGTCTTTTGATGCCACCCAAGGGCTGGGATAGGGCTGTGGGCGCCGACCACCAAGGGATGAAGAAGAAAGAAACCTTCCTTATTTGGTGCCACCCAAGCCTCCTAAACCCTAAGCCTCCAAACCCTAATCCTAGCTCTCCTTTTGGTCGACCATGGAAGAGGGGAAGAAGAATAGGATGAGCTCATGCCAAGGTAGAGAGGAGAAGTGTAAAATACGGCAAAAAAAAAATTATTATGGATTAACCCCTTTAATTAATTTTGATTTAATTAGTGGGTAATTGGTCTTAATTAGTGATTTATTTAAGGATTAGACTTGGGCTGAGTCTATTGGGCTGAGCCCATTGGGCTGAGTCTATTGGGTTGGCTTTGTTGGGCTGGAAATGGGTTTGGGCCGGTAGGCTTGAGCCGGATTAACCAGTTTTCGAACGGCTTTTAAATCCCGAACCCAAACGATGCATTTACTCAGATTTCTCCGCGAGTTCTTCTCCCCAATTCCGATTTCCTATTTCTCCGGTTCCTCCGATCGTGCGATTTCTTCCTCGTCCCGATCGAAGCTCGTAGTTTTCTTTGATCTCGACGACAACTACTCGACTTCACCGCCGGCTTCTCCTTCCCGCGATCGGCATTCCGTTCCACTCGACGCCACTGATCTCGGTTGGGAGTAAGCAGCACCGGTCGGTCGCCTACCATCATTCGCGCTCTATTTCTTTGACCTCCAGCCATCGTCAGCAGCCATCCAGCTCATCCGGTCGCCCTAATCAGCCTGTACGCAAATCTCACCGTCTCACGAGCTCGGATTACCGCCGCAGCCTTCTCGATCGCACGCGACACCATAGACTTCTTCAGCCATTGCGACCGCCGCGAGCTCAATTTGGGGTCGCTGCCGTCTCTTTCTTTCATCGCCGAGTTGCTCTCTTCGATTTAGTCGCTGCCTCTGCTCAGTTCTCCTTGCCGCGAGAACCAGCTGCCGCCGACTTTTATGAGCTGGATCTCACTCTTTCCGATGATTTGCCACCGCCGACGCTCGAGCTCAGCTCGCACCGTCGCCCCGTCGCAGCCTAGGTCCACCACGAGCTCTATTTTACAGCGATGTGGGTTTTGTGGAGTCGCTCTCCGTCTCTGCCACTACCGTCGTCGAATCTACTTGTGCATGGTGGTTTATTGAGCTTAGGGATTTCGGCTAGAAGCTATGTATGAGATGGGGGAGGAGCTATGGGTGTGAAGGTTCTGATCTGGTATATCAACAAATTGTTGGTTGGGTGAAAGCTAAGGGAAGCAGTAGAATGGGAAGCTGCGAGCCAGTGTCATGGGTTCAGAACTAGGTAAGTTTCGATTTGAATCTATCATGATAGATATACTATGGTTGTAGTTATTTGTCAATGATTTATTGATTACTGTTATTGGAAGAAGTTTATTTGGTAGAGATTCGATTGATGGATTTATGTGGATACTTGATTAGGATAATTGGATCAATCTAGTTGATCGAGATATAAAGTTGATATAGGATTAGGATTGGATCCTAATATTAGAATTGACAGCATGATTGGATCAAATATGTTTTTGTTTGCAGGATGTTGATTTCAGGACTTTGATTAGTGATGATGCTCGTAGTTAGGGATGGCTGATACGAGCTACATAGCAGGTGGGTAATATCTACCTGGTCCGGTAGTTTTGATCAAATTCTAGTGCATGAATTTGGATATATGTTTATACCTGTTTACCTTAAATCCACTCATGTTTAATCATATGCTTGTACTTCCTTTGACCTTTGAGATATATATTCTGTTACTCATTGATTATCTAGCACGGATAGGAACTATAAACCCTATTATGTATTAGTTGATGGATGTTCAGAAAGTACAGGTGGTTAGGGTTATCTTTGTGACCTCAGATTGGGTTACTGTGTTACATCACTAGGGTTAGGTGATGGATTGGATTATGGAGTCAATTGTTATATCATATCCATATTAGTGGTGCATCTATGGTGGATTTAGTTGTTTGTGCATAGATAAGTGTGTGGTTGTCAGTATGTGACCATGGACTAGAGGTCCTAGCGTGATGGTATATCCAATATGGATTGTATGCCTGTGTATGGTTATATGGACGGTCGATAGTATATCGCTACTGACTAGAGGTCTTAGCGTGGTTGGCTGTCAGATGAGTATGACTCTTTGTGCGATAGAGAGATAGTCTTGTGGATTGTAGTCCTTGCATAGTTGACTTTTGGTTGACCAGGACTCCCCGTGGGATAGCAAGTGTTGCGAGGATACTTGTGTGAAGCTATGCATCATTACATTGCATGCATGCTGTTGACTGGGTCTCCCTTGTGGTTGAGACAGGTCGTCAGTCATCCTGCCTCCCCGGCCACTCGGGGTAATGGTAGCAGGGTTGAGTGCAAAGCATTGGATGTGCCGCGCTCGGCCACTATATATATGGTGGTAGCTGGAGATGCGCACCTGGCCACTGAGCAGAGTGGTGTTAGCACTCGCCCACTATAGACGGTGGTTGTGTGACGTGCAGTTGTCCTGTGTGCGGCGCTTGTCTACTCATGGGTAGGGATGGCGTGCCTTGCAGCAGGGACCCCTAGGAGTAGTTATCTCTTTACGCTTATATGCTACTCATTCATACTACCCAACTCGGCCACTCGAGAGTAGTGGTAGCTGGAGTCGGGCTAGATGTCATGTCGTGCCACCCTGGCCACTCTGGGGTCGTGGTTGGACGGGTCCGCAGACAGTGACCATGCATATGCATTGCTGATATATATGTATGCATGTATTTAATATATGTTTTACATATGTCTGTGAGATGCTGCATTTGATTGAGCTATGATTGTTTCATATGGTTGTTCATCATGATACATGCCATCTGCATTTTATATACTGCTATGTGTTGAGCATGATACATGCGTTGATTCAGACTGTTGTATGCATTTGATTAGCATCATGTCATTGTGTGGTACGGACCGGGTTGTTATTACAGGTGATCATATACTGTTCATATGTTGGAGTATTGGTCAGGTATGGGATTGACTTGGTATGTTATATGGGTTATGTTATTGTATATCTGTTCAGGAAGATATAACATATGGTATTGCAGACCATCAGGTACGTTGGTACATTACTTCATGTTCAGTTGATCAGTTTAGTATATACATTGAGTATGACTATACTGTAGTTACTTGTTATCAGATTTGGATAGGACTGTATGTCTATTGGACTTATGTTGTATACTTGTAGATCTTCACATGTATACTTGTAGATTTCTATATCCTTATATGTTGTTCATGCACTTTCTACATATTACCCCTGAGTTTATACTCACCACCCCTGGACCCTGGGTTTCCTGTCGCCCAGATAACAGGTAGAAGATTCCTTGGACGTTCGGAGCTCTACCAGCTGATCCCATCTCACACCGAACAATTGGGGTTTTCCACGTATTTGCTTCCGCTGTTGTTTTGTATTATGACCATGTATAATCAGTGTTGTATTTGGTTGTTGGGTTGTATGTTGTTTTTGTGTAGTATGTTAGAGTCACACTGGTGCGCACGTTTTGTGTTGTTGTGGATGTATTGTTTGGTATTGTCCATACATATGTCATGTTGTTGTGGGCCTATGGGCCTTGTATTAACCCGATATGTTTCCACGTACAGGGTAGATGCCGTACATTTGCTTTTCGGCACGACATACTCTCGGGGCGTGACAATTTTATTGGTATCAGAGCCCTAGGTTGCGAAGTCCACTTTCGGATTTGATTTCGTTCGGACATCGAGTTTTGTTTTACTCGGTTTTGGTTTTGTGAGTTCTGGGATCTGGCTGTTGCGGACATCTCGGAGCTACAAGGTTTAAGGTATGTTAACTGTTATTACATATCCTTCTATTGGCTATGCATTTAGTTGCTTATAACAGGGATGACTTGTAGGGTGTTGGATAGTATTCGTAACCGTGGTTTGAGTTGACCACGGGAACAATATGTTGAGGTTATTAGACATGTACCTGCTATCGAAAAGGTAATTATCTTTGAGAGCCGACTGATACCTAGTCGGAAAGTAGGGGTTAGTAGTCATATTTTTATGTGGAGATCAAGGATTACGGTCCTAAGGATTTTCACTAATTATGTTAGTCAGATCATTACCTATGGGGTAATGGACTAAGTGAGTATACTATTACTGATTCGGATAGTAGAAAGTTAGTATATGATATTCATGGGGATTTTGATCCCCGGACTGGTCGTTCTAGGTTGTATAACATTGGGAGTACTTTTGGAGTACTTGACTCGGGTTATACGTGTTAGTTATAGCCCTAGAACCAATCATGTGATGGTTGAATAGGGAACATTTTGTATCATATTCTATAAAGGCAAAGGATTGGTTATTATATTTACGTCTTGCTTGTGCCAGCTAAATTAAATATAATAATGCCCTAGAAAAGTAGGTTCTTATCTACAACACATCAATTGGCAGAATTGATTATGAGAGGCTATAGAGAACACTTTCCTAAATGTTCCTAGTCAAGTATTAATATGTAAGGGCAATATTAATACATAAAGACTATCATGTAGGTCAATTGATGACTTGATCTCACAAGTCGTGGATATATGATATCAAGTTGACACATGGGTATATATTAGAGAATATATACTGAACTGACCCGCCATGAGAAAGTTTCATGGATCATCATATGAGTGTCATAAACTTTCTCATGTGACTATTGGTATGAATAGTCCTCAAACCTGAAGTCACTACAGTTCCCTACATAAGGAGTTATGTACTTTGGTATCGTCAAACGTCACCCGTAACAGGGTGGACCATAAAGGCGATTACTGGGTATATAACAAATTATGCGGAGGGATGTGAGTGATGTAGATGGGATCTATCCCTCTCATATGACGGGAGTGATATCTCTGGGCCCCTTGATTAAGTAGAACTACTAAAACGCATGGCCAAGCTCGAATGAGTCAATATGAGATATTGAGCTCATTTGTTTGAGTTAGTTTACTCAGGGATCAAGAAACACATAGATTGATCGAGGATGACACGGTCTATGCCTCATTGGTCAATCTGATATCAAGGATAGAAGGACACGGCCATACATTATAGTAGTCACGGAAAGGTTAGTCGGATCTTGACTTATTTCGTAACTTGGGTAGCAATGATGTATTGCTAGATGCCGCTCATTGCTTGTGTATCTAAAAGAGTTTAGATCCACTGCCAACGTTATGAGAGCCTATAGGGTCACACACAAAGAGCATGATGATTAGAAGAATTAGTGCATTCTAGTTTGACTAGAATAATTTGGGAATAAGCTTAAGTACAAAATGGTTTTTGGACTTTAAGCTTAATGATAATTTTAGCTTGTTGATTTAATGAGATTAATTCAATATGCTAAGCTTATTAATTTAATAAGATTAAATAAATATGTTATCATGATAGCCTAAGCTTAATTGATTTAATAAGATTAATTCAATATGTCACCTTATTGATTTAATGAGATTAATTCAATATGATAACATAAGCTTATTGAATTAATAAGATTAATTCAACATGCATGAATGCCACATAAGCATGCCACATAAGCATGCCACCTAAGCATGCCACATAAGCATGCTGCCTAAGCTTGATGAGGTGGAAGGAGACAAAGGGTTTTGACCTTTGGAATTTCTCCACATGTGGCCGGCCATTATTTTTCAATGCAATTGATTGCATTGAATGTGATAGGAGGTGAAAGGTTTTTCAATCCTATAAAACACTCCATGGGGTGGCCGACCAACTTGGTGGAAGCTTGAGGCTTGGAGAGAGCTTGGTGGTGAGAGGCTTTGGTTGTGTGGCTTTTGTGAATGTAGGCTAGCAAGAAGAGTGGTCTTCTTCTTCCTTTCTCTTTTCTCTACCTTCCTCTCCTTTAGGGACTTCTCTAGCAAGAAGTAAAGGAGAGCTCTTCTAGTTTCTTTTGTAAGACAAGAGCTTGCTCGTGTGGATACATATAGAGGCACGGACATTTGAACGTGCTAAAAGATCCAACAAACCCAAGGAGAAGCGGGATTAAAAAGGGCACGCAACAAAGGTAATATTCTCCTATAAGATAGGTTTTTCCTTTTAGAAAAATTTATTTTTGTACGAGGTTTTCTTTCACAAGGATCACTTGGAAGGGATCCTATTTTTTCCGTTGCGCATATGCTATTTTGCATAGAAAATCCCTACAGTGGTATCAGAGCCACTTGCAAAAGATCATATAAAAATAGGTTTTCTCTATTTTATATATGATATAGAAGTAGGATAAATTTTATTATGAGTTGATAATTGCATTAGCAATTTTTCAAACATAATAAAATATCCGATGTCTTTTAAAAGTTAAAATTGACATGGTGCATGGTTATGGCCTAGTCCCAAAAAGTTTGTGAATGTGTGTGTTGTAATTCTTAATACGACTTGCGTGTCGTGCCTTTCTCCTAAAAATCTTGTTGTAAAATTAGTTTTAGACTCGAATGTAACTCGAGTATTTCTCCTTTTGTAATATACAAAATAAAGATGGAGGGTCCATTGGAAGATGACGTTACAAGGAGGAAGTCAACAACACAAGACAACCAAAAGGAAGCACTTGGGAGAAGATGTTATCCCTAGGTTGACCAATCAATCTTTTCATTGGCTTGAGAAGATTGTAGAATAAGGGCCATAACCATGACACGCTTAGTTTAATATGTATGTGATGCATGTTAATTTAGCTTATATGTGATGTATGCTAATATGTATGTGATGCATGTTTAAGTTTATTTCTTAATAAGTCAAAAACGATATGCCTACCAAAGTTTGGTACTCACTACTTCCTCGATCATTTGTTGTTGGGTTTGCCAAAGCAAAGCAATGCATTTTATCTTGGAAGAGTGCGAGTGGACAATCGTGATGTCCCGCTATCAAACTTGGTTAAGACTTAATTAAGTTTTTCTTAATTAATTAAGAAAGTAGAGGCATATATTAGCTTTGAACATAAGTTTTAAAAATTAGTTTTGTGTGATTTCCGAACATCAGCTTTGTCTTAGAAAGTGGTCGTTGCTTCGATATCAGAGAAGGCCTCTGTGCCTCACCACGGCCTGGAAGCTGGTTTAGGAATAAGCACTAAACTAATCTAAAACTTAACCAAAGCTATTAAAGAGTTATATCAAATGTAATTGGCAAAAGATTGCCTACCTAATCATACTACGTCTTGGGCGATTAGCCAAAGCTAACTCAAGACGAAGTATGATGTGGATCTTTATCCCATATAAATTTATAGCTAAATAGAAGCTAATGATGTAAGAAAAATGTGTTTGCCTACATCAATGATTAGCTCATATCAAAGCTATGAGAATTTAGTGGGAACCTCATTTAATTAAAGGCCTAATTAAATGACTTAGGTATGATACTTAATTTTGCATTTTAATGTTGTAGATCACCATGTCATCTAACACGACACACCCCCTCAACTTGCGATCTGTCCTTGAGAAAGACAAGCTCAATGGAGCTAAACTTTCAGGATCGTATAGGAACTTCGAGGATTATCCTCAAGCAAGAACGTAAACTCAGATGTCCTAGAGCAGCCTATCCTCAAACACCCGCCGCGCCACTGTTTAAAAGGATGCTTATAAGAAGCATCAAGATGACGATTAGATGTGTCATGTCTTATGCTTGCCACCATGAACTCGAAGCCTGTAAGCAACACATGAGAACATGGATGCCTATGATATGGTTGAGCATTTGAAACAACTATATCAAGGACAAGCTAGGCACGAGCATTTTGAAGTGTCTAAGGCTCTTTTTGCATGCAAGATGCAAGAAGGAACACCTGTAGGAACTCACGATTAAAATGATAGGGTACGCTGAGAACCTTGAAAGACTAGGTTTTCCATCGAGCCAAGAATTGGCAACCGATGTTATCCTCGCAATCATTGCTAAGCATATAATCAATTCGCCATGAATTATAACATGAATGAAATTGATAAGTTTTGCTCGAGATTCTCAAAGATGTTAAAATCACAACCAATCTCAAGAAGAAACTTAGTAACGTACTAATGGTCAAGAAGGGCAAAGGTAAGAACAAAGGCAAGGGTAAGACCCAAGCCAAAGGCAAGGCCAATTTATCCACTTCAAAGGGTAAAGGTACCTAAGGAAGGGACTGCTTTCCATTGCGGTGAGATCGACATCGGAAGCGGAACTGCAAAGTCTACCTTGAGGAAGTAAAGAAGAAAAGAAGTGGGACTTCTGCCTTAGGTATACACGTTATAGAAGTTAATCTATCTATTTCTTCTACATGGGTATTAGATACCGGATGTGCATCTCACATTTGTACTAATGTGCAGGGACTGAGAAATAGTAGACTAATGGCAAAGGGCGAAGTGGACCTACGAGTAGGCAATGGCGCAAAAGTTGCTGCTGTAGCTGTAGGAACATATTCTTTGTCTTTGCCCACTGGGCTTATCTTAGAACTAGAGGAGTGCTTTTATGTACCTGCATTAACGAAGAACATAATTTCTATATCTTGTTTAGACAAGAAAAACTTTTCTTTTATAATAAAGGACAAATGTTGTTCCATTTATTTGAATGAAATGTTCTATTGTAATGCACCACTTATGAATGGTCTCTATGTTCTAGATTTAGAAAACCCAATTTATAACATAAATACCAAATGGTTCAAATCGAATAATTTGAACCAAACATATCTCTGGCACTGTCGCCTAGGTCACATAAATGAAAAACGCATATCCCAACTCCATAAAGATGGATTATTGGACTCATTTGATTTTGAATCATATGAGGTATGCGAATCTTGTCTTTTAGGAAAGATGACTAAAACTCCATTTAGTAGACATGGCGAGAGAGCGACGGACTTGTTAGGACTCATACATACTGATGTATGTGGCCCTTTCAATGTCGAAGCCAGAGGAGGCTATAAGTACTTTATTACTTTCACTGATGATATGAGTAGATTTGGCTACTTATATTTGATGAGACATAAGTCAGAATCCTTTGAAAAGTTCAAAGAATTCAAGAATGAAGTACAAAACTAACTTGATAAGCGTATTAAGCTACTTCGATGAATACCTTAGTCTAGAGTTTCGTGATCACCTGGCTGAGTGTGGGATAATATCCCAACTCACTCCACCTGGAACACCACAATGGAATGGTGTATCTGAGAGGAGAAATCGTACTCTATTAGATATGGTACGATCAATGATGAGCCAGACTGATCTACCTACTTCCTTTTGGGGTTTAGCTCTAGAGACAACCGCTACACACTTAATCGGCCCCATCAAAAGTCGAGAAAAGACACCATATACGTATAGAATGGGAAGAGTCCCAAAATGTCTTTTATAAAGATTTGGGGTTGTGAAGCTTATGTTAGACGCCAAGTCTCGTATAAACTAGGACCCAAATCAGATAAGTGTTATTTTGTAGGATATCCCAAGGAAACTAAGGGATATTACTTTTACAATCCCACACTTGGCAAGGTGTTTGTTGCCAGAAATACTGTCTTTCTAGAAAGAGAATTTATTTCTAGAAAAACTAGTGGGAGTAAAATTCATCTTGAAGAAATTCAAGATGAAGATAACACTAAGGCTTCGATGGAAAATGAATAGGCACCACAAAGTGTTGTGGATGAGGAAATTGTTGCCCAAAGAGTTGTGGAGCAAACACCTGTTCAAGTAGACCAACCTCTTCGTAGATCTGATAGGATCCGTCGTCAACCTGAGAGATATTCTTTTCTCTTGACTGACAATGGTGATGTATTGCTTGTCGATCTTGACGAGCCTACATCCTATCAAGAAGCTATGATGAGCCCAGATTCTGAGAAATGGCTAGAGGCCATGAGATCCGAAATGGAATCCATGTACACTAACCAAGTATGGACTTTGGTTGATCCACCTGAAGGGGTAAAACCCATTGGGTGTAAGTGGGTCTTTAAAGTAAAGACTGATATGGATGGTAATAAGCATACCTATAAAGGTAGATTGGTGGCTAAAGGATTCAAACAAATTCATGGTATTGACTATGATGAAACCTTTTCACCAGTTGCGATGCTTAAATCCATTCGGATCATACTTGCTATTGCATCCTACCACGATTATGAGATCTGGCAGATGGATGTCAAAACCGCTTTTCTGAATGGAAAGCTACTCGAGGATGTGTACATGACATAGCCTGAGGGTTTTGAAGATCCAAAGCATCCTGGAAAGGTATGCAAACTGCAAAGGTCCATTTATGGACTAAAGCAAGCCTCTCGAAGCTGGAATCTTCGATTCGATGATGCAATCAAGGAGTTTGGTTTCATCAAGAATGAAGATGAACCTTGTGTCTACAAGAGAAATAGTGGGAGCACAGTTGTATTTCTTATCTTGTATGTAGATGACATACTTCTCATCGGAAATGATATTCCCTCACTCCAGTCTGTGAAGATGTGGTTAGGGAATTGTTTCTCGATGAAAGACTTAGGTGAAGCTGCCTATATTCTAGGCATCAAGATCTATAGAGATAGATCTAAAAGATTACTTGGCCTAAGTCAGAGTACATACATTGATAAAGTGCTAGATCGTTTTGCTATGCAAAATTCCAAGAAAGGATTTCGCTTTATCACATGGTGTGAGTCTTTCAAGACTCAATGTCCTCTCTAAGGAGGAGAGAGATCGCATGGATAAGATCCCTTATGCATCCGCTATAGGGTCTATCATGTACGCCATGCTTTGTACTGTTCTCGACGCCTCGTATGCTTTGAGCATGACGAGTAGATACCAGTCGGATCCAGGTGAAAGTCACTGGATAGCAGTCAAAAATATTCTTAAATACTTACGAAGAACAAAAGAATATTTCCTGATATTTGGAGGCAATGAGGAGATAACTGTAAAGGGTTACAGTGATGCAATCTTCCAAACAGACAAGGATGACTATAGATCGTAATCGGGGTACGTGTTTTGCCTGAATGGTGGAGCTGTGAGCTGGAAGAGTTCGAAGCAGGACACAGTTCTACTCTAAGTAAGAGTATATTGTTGCGTCTCGATGCAAAGAAAGGAGGTCGTTTGGCTCCGCAAGTTCATCAGTGAACTTGGGGTAGTTCCTAGCATTGCAGATCCAATAGACCTCTATTGTGACAACAATGAGGCTATTGCACAAGCTAAGGAACCTCGATCACATCAGCGGACCAAACACATACTGCGGCGCTTCCATCTCATTCGAGAGATCATCGATAGAGGAGATGTGAGGATATGCAGAGTACCGACAGAAGCTAACATCGCAGATCCATTGACCGAGGCTTTGGCACAGAGGAAGCATGATGGTCACACTAGGTCACTAGTTATCAGATATTATAGTGATTGGTACTAGTGCTAGTGGGAGATTGTTAGTTATAGCCCTAGAACCAATCATGTGATGGTTGAATAGGGAACATTTTGTATCATATTCTATAAAGGCAAAGGATTGGTTATTATATTTACGTCTTGCTTGTGCCAGCTAAATTAAATATAATAATGCCCTAGAAAAGTAGGTTCTTATCTACAGCACATCAATTGGAAGAATTGATTATGAGAGACTGTAGAGAACACTTTTCTAAATATTCCTAGTCAAGTATTAATATGCAAGGGCAATATTAATACATAAAGACTAGCATGTAGGTCAATTGATGACTTGATCTCACAAGTCATGGATATATGATATCAAGTTGACACATGGGTATATATTAGAGAATATATACTGAACTGACCCGCCATGAGAAAGTTTCATGGATCGTCATATGAGTGTCATAAACTTTCACATGTGACTATTGGTATGAATAGTCCTCAAACCTGAAGTCACTACAGTTCCCTACATAAGGAGTTATGTACTTTGGTATCGTCAAACGTCACCCGTAACAGGGTGGACCATAAAGGTGATTACTGGGTATATAACAAATTATGCGGAGGGATGTGAGTGATGTAGATGGGATCTATCCCTCCCATATGACGGGAGTGATATCTATGGGCCCCTTGATTGAGTAGAACTACTAAAACGCATGGCCATGCTCGAATGAGTCAATATGAGATATTGAGCTCATTTGTTTGAGTTAGTTTACTCAGGGATCAAGAAACACATAGATTAATCGAGGATGACACGGTCTATGCCTCATTGGTCAATCTGATATCAAGGATAGAAAGACACGGTCATACATTATAGTAGTCACGGAAAGGTTAGTCGGATCTTGACTTATTTCATAACATGGGTAGCACTGATGTATTGCTAGATGCCGCTCATTGCTTGTGTATCTAAAAGAGTTTAGATCCACTGCCAACGTTATGAGAGCCTATAGGGTCACACACAAAGAGCATGATGATTAGAAGAATTAGTGCATTCTAGTTTGACTAGAATAATTTGGGAATAAGCTTAAGTACAAAATGATTTTTGGACTTTAAGCTTAATGAGAATTTTAGCTTGTTGATTTAATGAGATTAATTCAATATACTAAGCTTATTAATTTAATAAGATTAAATAAATATGTTATCATGATAGCCTAAGCTTAATTGATTTAATAAGATTAATTCAATATGTTACCTTATTGATTTAATGAGATTAATTCAATATGATAACATAAGCTTATTGAATTAATAAGATTAATTCAACATGCATGAATGCCACATAAGCATGCAACCTAAGCATGCCACATAAGCATGCCACCTAAACTTGATGAGGTGGAAGGAGACAAAGGGTTTTGACCTTTAGAATTTCTCCACATGTGGCCGGCCAAACAAGGAGTGATTATTTTTCAATGCAATTGATTGCATTGAATGTGATAGGAGGTGAAAGGTTTTTTCAATCCTATAAAACACTCCATGGGGTGGCCGGCCAACTTGGTGGAAGCTTGAGGCTTGGAGAGAGCTTGGTGGTGAGAGGCTTTGGTTGTGTTGCTTTTGTGAGTGTAGGCTAGCAAGAAGAGTGGTCTTCTTCTTCCTTTCTCTTTTCCCTACCTTCCTCTCCTTTAGGGACTTCTCTAGCAAGAAGTAAAGGAGAGCTCTTCTAGTTTCTTTTGTGAGACAAGAGCTTGCTCGTGTGGATACATATAGAGGCACGGACATTTGAACGTGCTAAAAGATCCAACAAACCCAAGGAGAAGCGGGATTAAAAAGGGCACGCAACAAAGGTAATATTCTCCTATAAGATAGGTTTTTCCTTTTAGAGAAATTTATTTTTGTACGAGGTTTTCTTTCGCAAGGATCACTTGGAAGGGATCCTATTTTTTCCGTTGTGCATATGCTATTTTGCATAGAAAATCCCTACAATACGAAGATAGTAGTGTTAGTTGAATACCATTATCCATATTTAGCTGGTACTTGGTGGAAGATATAGGAAATAACCTATGGGAAATCACACACCACTTGGCCACGGTGTAGTGATATTGTGAGAGAGTATTTTCCCACTTTATTTTCTTTGACTCATTGTCAAGGAATTCTTGCACATCGGGTAGGGTGATCATTTGATAATGAAGGTACCATGCAAAGTCGTTAGACTTGCGAGGGTTACAACCACCTAATTGCTCAAGAATGTGATTGAGTTGATTTCGACCACCCATGGTTTATCGGTTGACATCTTGATCAGGATGTTTGGATCTTCTACCAGATCCTACCGAAAGTCCTTAGACCAAGTCATGTGTATAGAAATGACTCCGCAGCAAGTGTTTTAAGGGTTGGAGATTTGATAAGCATATATTGCAAGTCAAATTATTGGAATTGGAAGTCTCCGAATGTTTGACAAAAGGAGCAAGATTAGAGTCATGAGTCACGAGCAACTATTGGAGAGTTTTTTCGATCATAGAAGACCGATTGCAGATCGTCAGCATCTTCTTATGTTATCAGTGAAATCAGAGGAAAGACTCCGAAGGGATTATGTGCATGCAGTGCGGGTTATGACGAGACACAGAGCTGGGTTATCCGATGGACCATTGTATCTGTTTCTACTATAAGCAGTCGGTATCTACGAAGAGAGTATGTACTTTGAAGACTTAGTGGAAGACTATGGATGATGCTTTCGAGTGGACGATCCACAACCTCAGAAGCCGAGATCATGACAGAAAAATAGATTATCACATCAGCAGCGATCTACTACCTCAGATATAGTTGGAGCTCTTTGATACTTTCATCCGGAAGAAGTAAGTTACTCAGCAGTATCAGTCGAAGACATCTCAGAAGAATTAGATGTTCAAACAACAATTGTTACGTTCTCAGACGATAGCAACTGTTATCTTCCCAGGCGTAGTTATGATTTGTTTAGAGGAGAGAGAGTATACGACGATGGTCGTATCTATGCCGTATTCTCCGGGTGTAGCTATACCTTTCACAGAGATAGAGTGTGCTATGATGTTGACAGTTCTTCATTATTTTGCAGCGGATGTGTATCCTTTGCCAGTACAACAGTGTTTACCATCTCCATTGCGGTTGTTTCAGTTTGTATCTCAGTTCAGTAGTTGATTTCAGTTCCTCCATGGCAGACTTTTGTAGCTACTTGAGCTCAGCCGTCAAGAACAGATGTTGGGCAAGTTTACATGATTACTCGAGAAGAGATATAGTAGACCGAAGAATTAATCATTTGGGGTATTACCTTAGTTTACCCTATGTGGATATATTGAGAGATACTGATAGTCACTGGTAGCCAGGTCTAGAACATTCTTAGATAGAATTAGATGGGTTCCTATCGACTTATGGATTGGTGGTATCTCTACCGTCAGGTGAGATGTTGACCAATAATCAAGAAGTCAAGGGATACCCTTAGCCTTTGCTAGACATACCTTTATTATAGACATATCCTTGCGAATAGTTAAATTGTTGAAATGAGGGTATAACATGTATCTCGAATGTGCATATAATTCGAGAGTATTTGGATATAGATTCGGATGAACTCCCGGGCTTGTCATTGCATGGGCAAGTGGAGTAAGAGATTGAGGTGATTTCGAAAATAGTTCTGATATTGGGGACCTCATGCCGGGAGATGATTTTATGGGTATCGGTGTTGCTAAACACTGTGGAAATTGGAAGAACGTAAGTTGCGATTATAGGAGGTGTAGGATGGAATATTTATCCTTCCCAGTATTTCTCATGAGGGGATTTATCTCTCCTAGTATTTTTTTTCTTGAGAAGACTCGTAACTCTTTATTAAAAGAGAGATGAACCTTTGGGGTTATACATCGATTATCGATGATGGAAAGCAGTAGTGGTTGAGGATGAATATCCGTCATTGTTGATAGATGATCTATTGAGATCAGTTAAAGAATACCTGTGTATACTCTAGGGTTGATCTACGATTGGAGTGCTGATATTGTAGTGACTTGGTGTCATACAGTTATCGATATCGGTGTGATGATTGAGTTATCATCAGCTTGGAGTAAAAAGGATGCAGGTGTGTAGAAGACGACATTTCATACTTGGTATGAATTTTAGGAGATGTTGATAATGTCGTTAGACTTATTAACAATTTAGTCGTTCATGGATTTGAGGAATCAAGTACTCTTTGAGTATTTGAGATCGATTGTCATCATATCTGTGGAGGATATATGTTTGGGATATATTCACAATCTTAAAGGAAGTTGTGGTTTCCCTAGATTGATTTGGGATTCACCATAAATGTGGATAGGATGTTCTAGAGAAACTATACCGCTGATTTGTTGGACCAAGAAGGTGATGGAAATCACTTGGTCGGAAGTTGGGGAAGCTAGGTTTCAAGGCCTAGAAGGTGGCTGACTTTTGTGTCAGTGTTAGTTAATCCGTCCGATATGGATGGAAGGGTATTGTACGCAGATGCATCATTTCAGGGATTAGGAGCGATCCCGATGCAGTTGAATGAGACGTATATTATGTGTGTGCTAGTTGAGAAACTAGCGAAATTAATCATATTAGTCTTCTAGTTATTTTCAATTCTGTGTGACAGAGTGAATTTTGGACATTAAATTAATTTCTCTTGTGAGAATAAATCTCCGTCTCTGGGAAGGATAGTGGTTCCTAGAGTTGCATGCGATTTATGAAGAGTTGTTTCAGGAGACTCTTTATCCAAGAGTGGTGATTTATTCGGAGTGTATTCCGAAAATAGTGAGTATTGACACGTTCATGTGGGTGGAACGATATATGGGATACGATTGATTGCGTAGTTTGAGGTGGGAGCCTAGTACGTTAGACTGTGTTGGGAGATTATCTAGAATTCGGAAAGGACTTGATAGGATTTGGGTAGTCGATGATCGATTAGCTAGGTCCACTCATTTTCTTCCGAGCTGTAAGATGGATTTCGTTGGATCGTTTGATGGAATTATATCCATAGGGTAACCTTGAGTATCATTTCTGATAGTGATTCATGATTCACTTTACGATTCTGGCAAAGTTTCCCATCGGTTACGAGTCTAGAGCTCCACTTTGGTACAGTTATTGACCTATTAATAGATTGATTGAGAGTGTATATAAGAGCTGGAATGTAATATTCGAGCTTAGAACCTCGCTTAGTCACTTGAAGGGGTGACTTTTCTCCGGATACTTGAGATGGTTATTTTGACACACCGTACAAGTATATAAGATGGAAATTTGGGGACCAAATTTTTATAAGTGGGGGAGAATGTAAAATACTGTAAAAAAAAATTTATTATGGATTAACCCCATTAATTAATTTTGATTTAATTAGTGGGTAATTGGGCTTAATTAGTGATTTATTTAAGGATTGGACTTGGGCTGAGTCTATTGGGCTGAGCCCATTGGGCTGAGTCCATTGGGTTGGCTTTGTTGGGCTGGAAATGGGTTTGGACTGGTAGGCTTGAGCCAGATTAACCAGTTTCCGAACGGCTTTTAAATCCCGAACCCAAACGACGCATTTCCTCAGATTTCTCCGCGAGTTCTTCTCCCCAATTCCGATTTCCTATTTCTCCGGTTCCTCTGATCGCGCAATTTCTTTCTCGTCCCGATTGAAGCTCCTGGTTTTCTCTGATCTCGACGACAGCTACTCAACTTCACCGTCGGCTTCTCCTTCCCGCGATCGGCATTCCGTTCCACTCGACGCCGCTGATCAAGGTTGGGAGTAAGCAGCGCCGGCTGGTCGCCTAGCATCATTCGGGCTCTATTTCTCCGACCTCCTGCCATAGTCAGCCGCCATCCAGCTCGTCCAGTCACCCTAATCATCCTGTACGCGAATCTCACCGTCGCACGAGCTCGGATCGCCGCTGCAGCCTTCTCGATCGCACGCGACGCCGTCGACTTCTTCGGCCATTGCGACCGCCGTGAGCTCAATTTGGAGTCGCTGTCGTCTCTTTATTTCATCGCTGAGTTGGTCTCTTCGATTCAGCACGCTGCCTCTGCTCAGTTCTCCTTGTCGCGAGAACTAGCTTTCGCCGGCTTTTTTGAGCTGGATCTCACTCTTTCCGATAATCTACCACCGCCGACGCTCGAGCTCAACTCGCACCGTCGCCTCGTCGCAGCCTAGGTCCACTACGAGCTCTGTTTTGCAGCGATGTGGGTTTTGTGGAGTCTCTCTCCGTCTCTGCCACTACCGTCGTCGGATCTACTTGTGCAAGGTGGTCTAATAAGCTTAGGGATTTCGGCTGGAAGCTATGTATGAGATGGGGGAGGAGCTGTGGGCGTGAAGGTTCCGATCTGGTATATCAACAAATTGTTGGTTGGGCGGAAGGTATGGGAAGCTGCGAGCCAGTGTCATGGGTTCAGAACTAGGTAAGTTTCGATTTGAATCTATCATGATAGATATACTATGGTTGTAGTTATTTGTCATTGATTTATTGATTACTGTTATTGGAAGAAGTTTATTTGGTAGAGATTCGATTGATGGATTTATGTGGATACTTGATTAGGATAATTGGATCAATCTAGTTGATCGAGATATAAAGTTGATATAGGATTAGGATTGGATCCTAATATTAGAATTGACAGCATGATTGGATCAAATATGTTTTTGTTTGTAGGATGTTGATTTCAGGACTTTGATTAGTGATGATGCTCGTAGTTAGGGATGGCTGATACGAGCTACATAGCAGGTGGGTAATATCTACCTGGTCCGGTAGTTTTGATCAAATTCTAGTGCATGAATTTGGATATATGTTTATACCTGTTTACCTTAAATCCACTCATGTTTAATCATATGCTTGTACTGCCTTTGACCTTTGAGATATATACTATGTTACTCATTGATTATCTAGCACGGATAGGAACTATAAACCCTATTATGTATTAGCTGATAGATGTTGAGTAAGTACAGGTGGTTAGGGTTATCTTTGTGACCTCAGATTGGGTTACTGTGTTACATCACTAGGGTTAGGTGATGGATTGGATTATGGAGTCGATTGTTATATCATATCCGTATTAGTGGTGCATCTATGGTGGATTTAGTTGTCTATGCATAGATAAGTGTGTGGTTGTCAGTATGTGACCATGGACTAGAGGTCCTAGAGTGATGGTATATCCAATATGGATTGTATGCCTGTGTATGGTTATATGGACGGTCGATAGTATATCGCTACTGACGAGAGGTCTTAGCGTGGTTGACTGTCAGATGAGTATGACTCTTTGTGCGATAGAGAGAGAGTCTTGTGGATTGTAGTCCTTGCATAGTTGACTTTTGGTTGACCAGGACTCCCCGTGGGATAGGGAGTGTTGCGAGGATACTTGTGTGAAGCTATGCATCATTACATTGCATGCATGCTGTTGACTGGGTCTCCCTTGTGGTTGAGACGGGTCGTCAGTCATCCTGCCTCCCCGACCACTCGGGGTAGTGGTAGCAGGGTTGAGGGCAGAGCATTGGATGTGTCGCGCTCGACCACTATATATACGCTGGTAGCTAGAGATGCGCACCTGTCCACTAAGCAGAGTGGTGTTAGCACTCACCCACTATAGATGGTGGTTGTGTGACGTGCAGTTGTCCTGTGTGTGGCGCTTGTCTACTCATGGGTAGGGACGGCGTGGCTTGCAGTAGGGACCCCTAGGAGTAGTTAGCTCTTTACGCTTATATGCTACTCATTCATACTACCCAACTCGGCCACTCGAGAGTAGTGGTAGCTGGAGTCGGGCTAGTTGTCATGTCGTGCCACCCTGGCCACTCTGGGGTCGTGGTTGGACGGGTCCGTAGACAGTGACCATGCATATGCATTGCTGATTTATATGTATGCATGTATTTGATATATGTTTTACATATGCCTGTGAGATGCTGTATTTGATTGAGCTATGATTGCTGCATATGGTTGTTCATCATGATACATGCCATCTGCATTTTATATACTGCTATGTGTTGAGCATGATACATGCGTTGATTCAGACTGTTGTATGCATTTGATTAGCATCATGTCATTGTGTGGTATGGACCGGGTTGTTATTATAGGTGATCATATACTGTTCATATGTTGGAGTATTGGTCAGGTATGGGATTGACTTGGTACGTTATATGAGTTATCTTATTGTATATCTGTTCAGGATGATATAGCATATGGTGTTGCAGACCATCAGGTATGTTGGTACATTACTTCATGTTCAGTTGATCAGTTTAGTATATACATTGAGTATGACTATACTGTGGTTACTTGTTATCAGATTTGGATAGGACTGTATGTCTATTGGACTCATGTTGTATACCTGTAGATCTTCACATGTATACTTGTAGATTTCTATATCCTTATATGTTGTTCATGCACTTTCTACATATTACCCCTGAGTTTATACTCACCACCCCTGGACCACAGGTTTCACATCGCCCGAGATACGAATTAGAAGATTCCTTGGGCGTTGAACTCTACGGTGATCCCATCTCACACCGAATAATTGGGGTTTTCCATGTATTTGCTTCTGCTGTTGTTTTGTATTATGACCATGTATAATCAGTGTTGTAATTGGTTGTTGGGTTGTATGTTGTTTTTGTGTAGTATGTTAGAGTCGCACCGGTGTGCACCTTTTGTGTTGTTGTGGATGTATTGTTTGGTATTGTCCATACATATGTCATGTTGTTGTGGGCCTATGAGCCTTATATTAACCCGATATGTTGCCACGTACAGGGGAGATGTCATCCTTTTGTTTTTCGGCACGACATACTCTCGGGGCGTGACAATTTTATTGGTATCAGAGCCCTAAGTTACGAAGTCCACTTTCGGATTTGATTTCGTTCAAAAATCGAGTTTTGTTTTACTCGGTTTTGGTTTTGTGAGTTCTGGGATCTGGCTGTTGCAGACATCTCCGAGCTACAAGGTTTAAGGTATGTTAACTGTTATTACATATCCTTCTGTTGGCTATGCATTTAGTTGCTTATAACAGGGATGACTTGTAGGGTGTTGGATAGTATTCGTAACCGTGGTTTGAGTTGACCACGAGAACGATATGTTGAGGTTATTAGACATGTACCTGCTATCGAAAAGGTAATTACCTTTGAGAGTCGACTGATACCGAGTCGGAAAGTAGGGGTTAGTAGTCACATTTTTTTGTGGAGATCAAGGATTACAGTCCTAAGGATTTTCACTAATTATGTTAGTCTGATCATTACCTATGGGGTTTTGGACTAAGAGAGTATACTATTACTGATTCGGATAGTAGAAAGTTAGTATATGATATTCATGGGGATTTTGATCCCCGGACTGGTCATTCTAGGTTATATAACATTGGGAGTACTTTTGGAGTACTTGACTCGGGTTATACGAAGATAGTAGTGTTAGTTGAATACCATTATCCGGATTTAGACGATATAGGAAATAACCTACGGGAAATCACACATCACTTGGCCACGGTGTAGTGATGTTGTGAGAGAGTATTTTCCCATGTCATTTTCTTTGACTCATTGTCAAGGAATTCTTGGGCATTGGGTAGGGTGATCGTTTGATAACGAAGGTACCATGCAAAGTCGTTAGACTTGCGAGGGTTACAACCACTTAATAGCTCAAGAATGTGATTGAGTTGATTTCAACCACCCATGGTTTATCGGTTGACATCTTGATCAGGATGTTTGGATCTTCTACCAGATCCTACCGGAAGTCCTTAGACCAAGTCATGTGTATAGAAATGACTCCGTAGCAAGTGTTTTAAGGGTTGGAGATTTGATAAGCATATATTGCAAGTCAAATTATTGGAATTGGAAGTCTCCAAATGTTTGACAAAAGGAGCAAGATTAGAGTCATGAGTCACGAGCGACTATTGGAGAGTTTTTCCGATCATAGAAGACCGATTGCAGATCGTCAGTATCTTCTTATGTTATCCGTGAAATCAGAGGAAAGACTCCGAAGGGATTATGTGCATGCAGTGCGGGTTACGACGAGACACAGAGCCGAGTTATCCGATGGACCATTGTATCTGTTTCTACTATAAGCAGCCGATATCTACGAGGAGAGTATGTACTTTGAAGACTCAGTGGGAGACTATGGATGATGCTTTCGAGCGGATGATCCACAACCTCAGAAGCCGAGATCATGACAAAAAAATAGATTATCACCTCAACAGCGATCTACTACCTCAGATATAGTTGGAGCTCTTTGATACTTTCATTCGGAAGAAGTAAGTTACTCAGCAGTATTAGTCAAAGACATCTCAGAAGACTCAGACGTTCAAACAACAATTGTTACCTTCCCAGACGACAACAACTGTTATCTTCCCAGGCGTAGTTATGATTTGTTCAGAGGAGAGAGAGTATACGACGATGGTCGTATCTATGCCGTATTCTTCGGGTGTAGCTATACCTTTCACAGAGATGGAGTGTGCTATGATGTTGACAGTTCTTCAGTATTTTACAGCGGATGTGTATCCTTTGCCAGTACAACAGTGTTTACCATCTCCATTGCGGTTGTTTCAGTTTGTATCTCAGTTCAGTAGTTGATTTCAGTTACTCCATGGCAGACTTTTGCAGCTACTTGAGCTCAGCCGTCAAGAACAGATGTTGGGCAAGTTTACATGATTACTCGAGAAGAGATATAGTAGACCGAAGAATTGATCATTTGGGGTATTACCTTAGTTTACCCTGTGTGGATATATTGGGAGATACTGATAGTCACAGGTAGCCAGGTCTAGAACATTCTTAGATAGGATTAGATGGGTTCCTATCGACTTATGGATTGGTGGTATCTCTACCATCAGGTGAGATGTTGACCAACAATCAAGAAGTCAAGGGATACCCTTAGCCTTTGCTAGACATACCTTTATTATAGACATATCCTTGCGGATAGTTAAATTGTTGAAATGAGGGTATAACATGTATCTCGATTGTGCATATAATTTGAGAGTATTCGGATATAGATTCGGATGAACTCCCAAGCTTGTCACTGCATGGGCAAGTGGAGTAAGCGATTGAGGTGATTTCGGAAATAGTTCTGATATTGGGGACCTCATACTGGGAGATGATTTTATGGGTATCGGTGTTGCTAAACACTGTGGAAATCGAAAGAACGTAAGTTGCGATTATAGGAGGTGTAGGATGGAATATTTATCCATCCCAATATTTCTCATGAGGGGATTTATCTCTCCTAGTATTTTTTTTTCTTGAGAAGACTCGTAACTCTTTATTAAAAGAGAGATGAACCTTTGGGGTTATACATCGATTATCGATGATGGAAAGTAGTAGTGGTTGAGGATGAATATCCGTCATTGTGGATAGATGATCTATTGAGATCAGTTAAAGAATACCTGTGTATACTCTAGGGTTGATCTACGATTGGAGTGCTGATATTGTAGTGACTTGGTGTCATACAGTTATCGATATCGGTGTGATGATTGAGCTATCATCAGCTTGGAGTAAAAAGGATGCAGGTGTGTAGAAGATGACATTTCATACTTGGTATGAATTTTAGGAGATGTTGATAATGTCATTAGACTTATTAACAATTTAGTCGTTCATGGATTTAAGGAATCAAGTACTGTTGGAGTATTTGAGATCGATTGTCATCATATCTGTGGAGGATATTCATCCTTAACCGCCAATTGACAACGTTATTCTGTGGTACACAAGTGAAACCAAAGTCCTAGAATCGCCTTTTTAAGACCTCAACACCCTCTTTTCCTCCTCCGTGTGACACCGCACTGAGTAGGGTCCTCTGATAGTCCTCACCAACCAACTCTCACTGAGATTTCATCCGAACAACCACAACCACTTAGTGGATTGGTACTCGAATCCCAGTCCCTGTTGGATCGATAATCTATTTATTACTTGACGACATCCGTGCACTTGCGGGCGTTGAGCACGAGCGCGTACTTTAAGTCTTTGACAGTCTCCGTCGCGTGACTTAAGGTTGTGATCGTGTGCATCAAGTGTTTGACGCCGTTGTCGGGAACTGTCGATTCGATATTAATCGAATGGTGGTAGATTGGATCGGACTTAGGATTAGATTAATTTCTTGATTTATTTTTTTATTAGTGTACTTTATTTGCTTTAGTTTTATTTTCCATATTTAGATTCAGTTTTAGTTTCTTGTTTACTTATTGCATCTTAGGTTTTTATTTACTAGATTTAGTTATTTCCTGCTTTTAGCATTAGGTTAGCACTCTTACTTTTGAGTGTTGGTTCATCGTATGCTTAGAAGACTAGGATCGGAAGGCCTAATTCCGATCGATTTAGAGATAGAGCAAACCTTTCACAGTCGGAGAGCAGCGCAACGAAAGATGGAAGATCAAGCTGCATCCGAGGTGAACGTAGGCAGCCGACCTCTGCGGGACTATGCAGCTACTAGCGCTAGAGGATTCAGGCCGAGCATAGCTAGACTGTCCATATCGGCAAATAACTTTGAGCTTAAGCCGACACTCATACATATGGTCCAGCATAGCCAATTTAGGGGAGCTGCGACTGAAGACCCGAACGAGCATCTTGAGGCTTTTCTAGAAATCTGCTCAACCATGAAACTGAACGGAGTTCCTTCTGACATGATCCGCCTGAGCCTGTTCCCATTTTCACTGCGGGATAAGGCTAAGGCATGACTTCACTCCTTACCCTCTGGCAGCATCACCACATGGGAGCAGTGTGAGCAGCAATTTCTGAATAAATACTTCCCACCAAGCAAGACTGCTCACATGCGCCATCTTATCACTAGCTTTCGCCAGAAGGAGGGGGAGTCCTTATTTGAAGCATGGGATCGCTACAAGGGGATACTTTATCAATGCCCACACCACGGACTAGAGAGGTGGCTGGTGATCCACATTTTCTATAATGGGATCGCCTACGCCACGAAGATGTCTTTAGATTTTGCCGTAGGAGGAGCCTTAATGAATAAGACCATCGAGGAGGCAGAGAAGATTATTGAAGAGGTGGCACAAAACCACCACAAATGGGCCTCCGAACGTGGTCAATCCATGCCTGTGGCAGGACGATACACTGTCAACTCCATGGACCACCTTTTCAGTGAGGATGGACGCACTAAGGAGACGATTTGAATCTTTGAATCCTTCACCTACATGCGCGGCCATTGACTTTGGAGAGGGGGCGACAGTATCGTGAGGACCACTTTGTAGGGCAGGGGACCTTAGGTGAGCAGATCGAGCATTATGACGTGATTGGGGACTATGATCAAAGGCCTCACAACCCGTACTCTAATGCCTACAATCCCGGATGGAGGAGTTACCCAAATTTCTTCTACAAGAATAACTCGGGACACCCCCAACCATCCGGAGGATACGGGCTGCAGTAGGGCAATGGGCAGCGACCACAGAAGTCCAGACTGGAACAGATGATGGAGGACTTCATTGATACCCAAACTAAGGCTAATGATGAATTCCGTCGCCAGCATCAAAAATCTAAAGAAGCACTGAGAGACTTGAAGGCCATCGTTGACTGCCTTGCAAGTCATACCAGGATGTTGGAGACACAAGTGGCCCAAATAGCCCAATCCATGTCACAACCTGTGAAGAACTCTCTGCCCAGCCAAGGAAAAGAGGAAGGAGTAGGGCAAAGCAGCCAATTCGCTAAGGGGTGTGCAACCATGATTTCCACCCTACCTTACCAAGCTGAGTTTGAAGAGAAAATCCCAGTACAACTTGAGGCCCCTGGTGAATTTGTTATTCCCTACTCAATTTATGGGGAGAGTTTCGACGAAGCGCTATGAGACTTGGGGTTATTAGTCAGTGTGATGCCCTACGCATATTTTCTGAAGATGGGACTGAGCGGGCTCCAACCCGCGAATCTTGGAATTTGTATGGGGGATGACTCAGTAAAGGAGCCCATTGTCCTGCTACCACACGTTCCTGTGATGATTGAAGATTTTGTGATACCCACGGACTTCATCATACTAGACACAGGACCAAATCCCCAAAATCCTATTATTCTGGGAAGGCCTTTTTTAGCAACCGCAGGGGGGTGCATTGATGTGAAGGCACACCGGATCTCCCTGGAGGTAGACGGGGAGATCATTCTTTTTAGTCTTTCGGAACAAAGAGTTTCCTACTTTGACAACTTCACGATTAGCAGGTTAAAACCAAAACCTCCAGATGCTGAGCCAGACACGGATGAATGGAGGTTCACTGAACCACCGGAGCCGAGTTGATAGAAGAGTGTGGTCGAGCTAAACGACCTTAAACAAAGCGCTTCTTGGGAGGCAACCCAAGTTTAGTTGTAGATTTTGTTTTTTCTATTGCATTGCATACATGTGTTAGATTTTTAGCTTTGATTTCCATCACTTTTAGAGTTAGGAGTAGAAAAGAACTCTGCTAGGCAAAAATGAAACCCATGTTAGTCTACACGGCAAAGTGTATGAAAAAATTTGGCCATGGTGTATAAAAGTGGCGAACAATGGGGGCACACGGCATGCCCATGTGTTTTCCCACGGTCATGCCCGCTTGACCAGAGGTGCACACAGCCTGGCCGTGTGTTTTCACAAGGCCATGGCGCGTGAGGTTAAAAGGGGCGAGCCGTGTGTTTTCTCCTCATTTGCGCCGTGTGCTTCAAAAGTTCTTGCCCTAGTCGTGCGATTTCATTTTTCCCTTCCTCTAGAAGAATTTTAAACCTCTTTAGAAGCCAAAAGGAGCAAGGATGAGGAGGACCAAGACCGTAGCATCCCGATCCGGTGCCTCGGAGCGACAAGCAAGAAGATCCAACGCTCCTCAAGCTCCGGAAAAGGGTAACACCCTACCCCCTCTACTTTTTTGCAATAATGAGCAAAGAGATAGGTTCAATATGCTCTCTACTCGTAAATTTACTACTACTAGGTACTTAGATGAGGATTTGCTAGGATCTTTAGGTTTGTTGGGTGACATGCGAACCCTATTTGCAAAAATGGGGTGGGATGAGATTATGGGAATAAGGCACCTAACATACCCTAGGATTGTTTTGGAATTTTTGAGTTCTTTAGAGGCGGAAGTTTTAACGGGTAGAGAGAGTGAGGAGGGTAGGATAACTTTTAGACTTTTTAATATTGAGCATGAGTGGACCCTTCACCAATGGAACTCATGCTTTGGCTTGCCAAGTGGAGGAGAGAGAAGAATCCCTAATGGGTATAACTCTCGTTTGATTTGGACTGAGTTGGCAGGGGAGCACATTTATGACCCTTCTAGGGCCAAAGCATCATGCCTCCAAAACCCCGTCTTTCGATACCTTGACCGTGTCATGGCCAGTACTATATTTGGTCATAGAGAGAGTGACGGTGTAGTGAGAGCCAGTGAGCTACTTTGCCTATGGGACATGCTATAAGAGAGGAGTAGCATCGATGTAGTGTCCCACTTCATCAGACACTTAGTGAAGATGGGCAAAGTAGCACGCGGAGAGATCCATGTGGGAGGCCTACTTACCCACATATGTTATAGGATGGGGTACGACTACACAGCATTGGAGAGTATATAGGGGAGCCCTAGGATCGACCTAGGAGTATGCATGGCCATGAAAATGATTGTAAGAGAAGGAGACTCCTTATGCTTTGTAAGGAAAAATCTTACGACTCTTAGGCTCCCCAACCCGGATCGTACCACCATCGCTATATGCGCCAATTGGCACTTAGACCTTATAGTGGAGTCCCCTCCACATGAGGGGCCATCCACATCAGTGCTCGTCTCTCCACCTTTGTACCACCCTTCCTCTAGTCCACACATACATAGGAGCCCACCTAGTCCACGCCGACATGAGCCAACACCCATGCCACCATCTTTTTCTACTTTCGAGCAGGATGTAGACACATCGGCATATGATTTCTCGGAGTTCCGATCGCGCCTCGATGACATCTACACTGAGCAGCAGACGTAGAGGCAGTGATGGGAGGAGCAGAGCGCCTACCACCAGGCGGAGTTCCAGGGATTTCGGGAGCATTTCCAGTGGGCAGAGGAGTTCTACGATGAGGCCCACATATACTTCCAGGAGGAGGCCGCTCGTCGTCAGGATGAGGCAGCCTATTGCAGGGAGATGCGACAGCATATGCATGCTTAGTCTGATGGGATAGGAGGAGGAGCACTGGCGGTGGCGCATCCACCAACTCGGATTGACCACATATATATATATGACATCGATGCTCGGCAGAGTTCTCCCAGGATCCAGAGATACCCAGGCTCCCAGATTTTCCACCTCGTCCACCATATTAGAGCTATACTTTTGTTTAAGTCTGGGAGGGGGACCCCGAAATCTATTTTGTTTTGTTTTCCTAGTAGTAGTTTCTTTTCTAGTATTTTCATTTGTTCATGCATGCATGAGTTGTTTAGTTCCTTTCAATACTTATTTTTTGATGTCTAAAAAGCTACCTCAGTAGTATTTCTTTTGAAAATTGCTTGCATGAGTTGTTCCCATAGGTAGCTTGACTCTATTTATCTTGTGGTATTTTATTCTATATGCTCTATTGAATGTTCTAGACTTGCACTGATTAGCTCTATCTTTGCACTCACACATGTCAAACATTTTTAAAGGGAGGATCTAGTACATACCTAGTTATGATTCACTTCAATAGACTAGTACTTTGGAATCCATAGGTGACTCAAGGTTTAGCATTTTAGTTACTGGAGATGCTCAGATTATGAAAGCCCATTCAGAAAAATCAAAATCCCTGTGAGCTGACAAAAAAAAAAAGATTATGAGGGATAAAAAATAGTTGTCATGGGTGGAAATGGCTAGGTGCCCCTTTGAGACCGAGTTAGGTTACTGGGGAAACACCTCCCAATTTCTTTCAATACCAAGCATGCCTTTGAGACTTTATGCTAGATCTAGGAAACAACCCTCGCTTTGGGCAGGTAAGTGCCTAAGAGTCAGAAACCTTAGGAAAGCTATGGGGTGATGACTTAACTCACCATGGAATGAACATCCCCTAAGAATGATTCGCCTAGCACGAGCACTAGGAGCTAACTTAGTGAATTTTTAGAACATATCTGTTTTACTTTGATTGCAAATACCACCTGACAAATTTAGTTAGCATGCTCATTATGGAACAATCTTTTTTTTTTAAAAAAAAATTTATGGTACTAAGGTTTGCTTGAGGACAAGCAAAGACTTAAGTCTGGGAGAAGTGATGTGAGCAAAACATATAGGGTTTTAGGAGTAGTTTTTGCTCACATCTTGTTACATTTTGCATCAGTTTCATGCATATGTTACTCTGTTTTTGCATGCATTTTCTATTTTCTAGTTTGGAGGTCTGCTCGTTGTTCTTTAGAATGCAGGTGGGCTTTTCGGGCAGAAAAGATGCGTTTTCGGAGTGAAAGAAGGACATTTCATGCTAGACGCAGAGTGGGACACAGCCAGGGCGTGTGGATTCACATGGTCGTGTCCGATGGGCGAAGATCAGCACACCAGGGCCGTACATGGCCTGGCCGTGTAGAAACACACGGTCATGTGGCGCCCCGATGGAGTTGCGCGACTAGGGTTTTTCCTGATTTCGCAGCAGTCTGAGGCGACGTCTATATAAGGATGGCTCCATCGAAACCCTAGGAGGAGGCACGATGGCTAGGACGACATGCGGAAGCCCTAAAAAGCTTTAGTAACTCGCAGCGGGGAGGAGGAATGCCGCGGGAGAGAAGGTCACAACACATTTGTAATCTCTATTTCTATGCTCTCTATTCATTGTAATTGAACTTAAACATGTGTTGTGATTCTTCCTTCGTGATTATGGAGTAGAACTTTTGATTCTAGGATTATAGAGTAGCTTGTGTTCATAGACAATGTTGGTTCATATTAAATTCTGGCCAAAAGTTTGATTTGACAATTGGATGTTGCTCTTTATTATACCTACGTGTATTTGGATTTCTTTCCGCTGTACTTAGGCGATACGAGGTGGTGACAGCCCTCGCAATCTAGATTTAGGAGGTTTGATCAAGGAACCTAGGGGTAAACCTGACCTCCTGTAACTGCGGGGAGAAGGGAGTGGTGGAATCGGAAACGATCCACCGCAAGGATTTATTTGGCATCCTCATACCCTCTATCCCATCCTTTTGGGTGAGGATAGCTCTCGGTGAATGCGGCGGCTCTGTTGGAGAGTGTATGATGTCCCTTCCCCAAAGCCGTAACTAGAAGTTTAGACGACCCCAATTGATAATGTTGTTTTGTGGTACACAAGTGAAACCGAAGTCCTAGAATCACCTTTTTAAGTCCTCAACACCCTCTTTTCCTTCTCCGTGTGACACCGCACTGAGTATGGTCCTATAATAGTCCTCACCAACCAACTCTCACTGATATTTCGTTCGAACAATCACAACCACTTAGTGGATTGGTAGTCGAATCCCAGTCCCTGTGTGATCGATAATCTATTTATTACTTGACGACATCCGTGCACTTGCAGGCGTTGAGCGCGAGTGCATACTTTGAGTCTTCAACGGTCTTCGTTGCGGGATTTAAGGTTGCGACCGTGCGCATCACTTCCCATGTAGCGTTGAGTGCCTTCTTGAGTTTCGGTGCTTTTCTCTTGAGCTTCGGACATTCGGACTTGATATGTCCAAACCTGGCATTCGTAACACCTAACATTAGAACTTTTAGATTTACCTTCGTTGGGTCGAGTGACGGTTCACTTTCGGCCCTTGACCATCCTCCGAACTAGGTTGACTAGTTCGGTCTCCATTTTTGACTCGTACTCATCTTCTTCCTCCTTCAGGGGTGGCTTGCTCGCGGTCTTCTTCTTCGAACCTACAAAAAGTGCTATACCCTTATCGGGTTACAAGTTGGAATATTCATGGAGTTAAAAATCCGAAAACAATTCATCTAATCTAAGTTTTGAAAGATCCTTAGAGACCTTGTAGGCATCAACCATGGATGCCCACAGGGTGGTCCTAGGAAACAAGTTTAGTACGTACCTGATAAGGTCACGGTTTTCTACCTTTTGTTCGATTGTGTATAGGTTGTTGACGATATCTTGAACCCGAGCATGCAGTTGCGACGCCATCTCGTGTTCTTGCATTTTTAGATTATACAACCTATTGAAAAGAATTTCATGCTTACATACCTTGCCTTCGTCGGTCCCTTCGTGTAGCTCCACTAGCTTTGTCCAGAGATCCTTTGCACTAATGAAGGGGCCGACACAGTTGAGCTCCTCCTTTGACAGACCACATTGGAGGATTTGCATTGCTTTTGCGTCGGCTTCTACTTGCCTTTTTGTGGCATTGGTCCATTGGTCATAATCCAAAGATTCAGCACCTTCATTAATCGGAAGTGTGAATCCCGTTTGGATTATGATCCACATCTCGATTTGGGTTTTGAGAAAGTATTCCATCCAACCTTTCCAGTAATAGAAATCGTCTCCATTGTAAAACGGAGGTCAGACGGTGCTAAAACCCTCTAGATGGGCCATTTGACACAAAAGGTAAGAAGAAAAAAAGGAAACCGAAATCTAGTAAAGACAAAAACAAGAAAAATGTTCCAAGACTTGCGTCTTGGATTAGTAGTGTGGGAGGAATGAATAAAATCTTGTAAAATAAATTTTTTAATGAAAATGAAATCAAAAGATAATGCTAGATCGGTGGTTTCACCAGATCTTAGCGCCCCCGTCTCAAATACCAATTGTTGGATCGATTAGAGCGTCACTAGAGGGGGGGGTGAATAGCGATAAAAACTTTTCGTCGAATTCGTTTCAAAACACAAGTAAATGAAGCGGAAAGATAAAATGAACACAAAAGGATTTAACTTGGTTCGTAGCCTACGGCTACTACTCAAAGGCCCTAGTGGTCCTTGACCATGCATGGAGGGCAAATCACTAACGAACTCCTCCTCGTTGGAGGTAGAAGTTAATCGAATACACAAAAAATCAAAGCTTGAGGTAGAGGGACACTCCCCCTCTCCTCGTTGCAATAAAAGCTCGTAGAATATAACGTAAATACAAGAGTTAATGGAAGACTTAAAAGACTTTTACCGACGACCAAATGGATGGAGTCTTGAGCTTGTGTCGTCGGCATTTCTGTAGCACTTCATCGTCGTGGAGTCATTGGAGTGTCGTCACGTTATGGAGGCTTTAGGGCACTTTTGAATTGATGAAAAACCTTTAGAGAAGCCCTCCTTTTATAGTTTTTGAGCCCCTCATCGAGTGGATCTTCAACCAATCAAAACTAGGCATAAAGACCCTTGGAATGAGGTGATAAAACTTAACTCCTCGAAGCTAATCCTTGACCATCAGTCGACTGATGAAGGCAGTGAAGTGGCTCTTGTGTGCAGTCTACTGATGCTTGTTGAAATCACAAGTTAGCTTAATAAAAACATAATTTCAATGGTTGTCGACCATCCAATCTTATTCTAGACCATCCATGGGATGTCTTTGGTCGGATCTACGCTTAAGACCATCGCCGTAAGGAGGATACGACCTCACTTACGCTCACACATATGAGCTTACCTCGATACTTACTTTGTAGCTCTCACTTCTGGCCTTCCACTTGATTCCTTTGGCTCCCTCCGAAGTCACTCGAGTGTCGCCCCGACCACCGCGGCTTCCTCATGGTGTCACTAGCCTTCAACTCCAGATTTAACACTTTTCTGCACACTCGATTCAGCTCGTGAGATAACGATATGAGCTTAACTTTGTATCATTTGCTATAATCAAAACTCAGGTTCGACTTAGGTGCCCACTGCACCTACAATTTCCATACATATGACTCGGTCTAATGCCTTCTGGTAAGATCTGATAGGAGATCCATACATCCCTATCAAAATGTCATCCCATAAACCCTGGTTGGCTTAAGACAACACAATCACAATCTTAAGCTATTAGGTGGACATAAACTCTGCAAGTCTAACGACTCTGCATGGTATTCCCGTTACCGATGATCACCCTACTTGAAGCTTAAGAATTCCTTGACAACGAGTCAAAGAAAATGACGTGGGAAAATACTCTCTCACAACATCACTAAATCGTGATCAAGTGATATGTTATTCTCCGAAGGTTATTTCCTGTATCTTCCACCAAGTATCGGCTTGATCCCGATAATGGTATACAACAAACACTACTTTATCTATATAACACATTTTAAGTACTCAAAAGTACCTCTAAAGTTATACAACCTAGCACAACCAACTCAGGAATCAAAATCCCTATGAAACACCATATACTAATCCTCTACCGTCTGCATCAGTAATAATATACTCGTTTGTCCATTAGCCCATTGGTAATGATCTAACTAGCATAAATAGTGAAAATCCCTAAGATTGTCATCTTTGATCTCCATAATGTTGGGTTTTCGGCACCGCGGCGTGTGTGTGTTCGATCACATTTCGTAAACATGAACACAGCGCGGAAGCAATAAAAATAATAAATCTACATTTATTACAACACACACAACACACACATGCATATTACAACAAGTGTAGACATAACCGTAAATTTAAATTTGCAATAAAAGGAAATTTATCTACGTTATACCTTTCGTATGACGTGTAGCGGGAACGGCATCAACCGGAACGATCCTCGCTAGAATCGTCTCTATCCGTATCCACGCCGAGTTCCTCGGGATGACTTCGCTAAGCGACGAGCTTCGTCTTCGTACGGGTTACTAGCCTCGTGTTGAAGATGACGTGATTGAGAGATGATCACGATCCGAATCCAAATTCGGATCCTAATACGAGTTCTCAAAACTCGCTTCTCCGGAGAAGTATTCGTCAACCAATTGACAAATCCTTCGTCCTCCACCTCAGAGGATTACCGGAGATCGAATCCCCGGTAAGTTAGCCACTGTCGGAGCTCTAACCGTCGTCCAAACGACGCTCCGACGAGAGGAGAACAAGCTGTCCAGAAAACTGGACAGCTTTGGTGGAGGTGATAGGCGCCGGCCAACCAAGGGAGATAGAGCTCACCTTGATGCCAAACTTGAAGGAGATCACCGGAGCACTAACCGGCAGCAGCTCGACGCCGGCGAGGGGGAAGGAAGCAGCCTTCTGGACGCCGGTTGGAGGAGCTTTGGGCGGCGGCAATAGGTTGGCGCCGAGAGCTCCAAGGAGGAGGTGGGCGGCAACCTTAGGGCTAGGGGTTTATGGATTAGGGCTTAATTATCCCTTAAGCCCTCTTTTATAGAGAACTAATTCTCTTAATGGTTATTGGATCATAACCATTAGGCCCGTTAACCCGCTCCATTAAGATAAGTTAAAATAAACCAAACCATGATGGTTTATTTTAAGTTAAAACGAACCGAATCAACTTTTGGTTCATTCGTTTAAAATAAACCAAACCCTTTGGTTTATTCTCCTCCATTGGATTAGAACCAAACCATTTTGGTTCATCCATTACGTCTTCATAAGACTTGGCCCATCCATGCTTCCATTGCGACTGAAACGATTTCATGCTCGCTTTATGTTTGGTCCAACCAAACCTAGTTTCTCTCGGTCTGAGAATCCCATTCTCAAGCTCATTTTAAATCCTTTGGATTACGCTCGTTGTGCATGTAACCAAATAGGTTCTCGGTTTATGTTGGCCGTCTATAATTAACCATTAATTATAGAACGATCATGAGTGACACCTAGTAGTACATCATGATCCCCAATTAACCGAAAAGATCAACGGTTGATCCATAACTATTTCTGAAACCCTTCAGTAGATCGAATGAATCGTGCCCCATTCCCTTCACTCATCTTATACCCACTTGGTTCAGAACATGGTCTAATAGTGTCAGTCCCCACTAGGCTGACTACGTCACACCTAGCCCAAGTATCATTTCCTCGTCCTACGGATTCTAGTTACTCCACATGTATCGAAGAGTACCTTACTCTAAACATGTAATGCTTTGGCCAAAGACTTTAGTAACAATCCGACGAGAGGCCATGGGTATACATCTCCTCGCAAGGAGTGGTGAATCCTTTATAGGCTATTCAAACACCTTCGATCACTTCGACTTATACCCAATCATCCCAGGTCCACATCTCCTTAGAGATGCTTGCTTAAGATGTCAAAGCATAAGTCTCTATGATCAAGATGACTTGAATACCGCAAGTCAAAGGAACATCGCACTTAAGCCACAGCAAGAACTTCATTGACATATCTATATATGCAGAGAACCATATGAAGTCTTACGGCTGGTCACTCCAATGAACTAGTTACCATAACTAGCATCCACGATTAACTCCGAACATCACTATGTCTCCAGCCAGTGAGAATCAGCTGCTTGGATACACCAAGGAGTATACCTCGTGCTAGTCTCGACAGAATTGATGGTGTCCAAATCCATCAATTCATCGACTAGGGATAATTCTAATACATCACAATTACACATGTAGAGATACTCACTAGTTGTGATCCAATCATAAATTCTCTCATGCTGTGAATCGTATCGTGGACATTCAGTAAATGAGTTTAAGATCCAATCAAATACATAAAACATGTATACTCAAATAGTGAATCTTCATTTATCATATAAATGGTTCATACATAAGTTGATTGCCTTAGGACATCTCTCATATATTACTAACAGACTCCCACTTAGCCTAATGCCAATCGCTACGGTATCCAATACCATAAGCTCGAACATGACCCTCAAACTTATTTTGAGGTAATGCCTTAGTCAAGGGATTCGCTAAGTTCCTTTCAGTGGGAATTTTCTCGATTTGTATTTCGTTCCTACTGATGATCTCTCTGATAAGATGATAGCGGCGAAGCACATGTTTGGATCATTGATGAGACCACATCAAGTTCATAGATGAACTACTTGATCCAAACCGCTTCCTTTGCTGCTTCCAAAGCTGCAACGTATTCTGCCTTAGTGGCAGAATCCGCTATAGTGTCAAGCTTGAAACCTTTCCAACTTATTGCGCCTCCATTCTAGGTGAATACATACCCAGACTGAGACATGGAATCATCCTTGTCTGTCTGGAGCTGGCATCCGTATACCCACGTATCACCATGTACCCTTCTCCATATATTAGGAACTCATCCTTAGTTCTTCTTAAGTACTTAAGGATCATCTTAACAGCCACCCAATGATCCATTCCTGGATCAGACTAGTATCTGCTCATGACACTCAAAGCATATGATACATTGGGTCTCGTACATAACATAACATACATGATAGATCCTATTGCGGATGCATAGGGAATCTTACTCATGCAAATCCTCTCGTCTTCTGTGCGCGGACACATAGACTTCGAAAGGTGTACCCCATGCCTGATGGGTAGGAAACCTTTCTTGGATTCCGACATGCTAAACCTCTTTAGCACTCGGTCTATATATGTAGACTGCGAAAGACCAAGCAACTGTTTCAATCTATCTCTATAGATCTTAATCCCAAGGATGTAGGTTGCTCCTCCCAGGTCTTTCATGGAGAATGTCTTGGATAACCAAACCTTCACTGACTGTAAGATTGAAACATCGTTTCCTATAAGTAGTATGTCATCGACATACAATACTAGGAACATGACTGCACTCCCACTAACCTTCTTGTACACACAAGGTTCGTCTGGATTTTGTGAGAAATCAAACTTTTTGATTGTCTCATCAAAATGGATATTCTAGCTCCTGGATGCTTGCTTCAATCCATAAATGGACCGTCACAATTTGTATACCTTGGTTTTATCAACCGATGTGAAACCCTCGGGCTGTATCATATACACGTCCTCGAGCAGGTTTCCATTAAGGAAAGTTGTTTTCACATCCATCTGCCATATCTCATAATCATAATGAGCCGCTATGGCCAGGAGCATCTGAATGGATTTAAGCATAGCTACAGGCGAATAGGTTTTGTCATAATCAACACCTTGCTTTTGACGATATCCTTTCACCACCAATCTAGCCTTATAGGTAATCACATTACCATCCATGTCGGTTTTCTTCTTGAAAACCCACTTGCACCCTATAGGCTTTATGCCTTCAGGTGGGTCAACCAAGTTCCAAACTTGGTTTTCATACATGGAATCCATTTCCGACTTCATGGCACCAAGCCACTTATCCCTTTCTGAACTTGTTAGCACTTCTTCATAACTGGTAGGCTCCTCATCATCAATGAGTAACACATCGTTCGATTCACTTACGAGAAATCCATATCTCTCAGGAATATTGCGTGTTCTACCAGATCTACGAAGATGTGGTGTTACAATAGGTCCAGCCAATTGCTCATCACTATGAGTTGTCGGCTGTTGTGCTTCACCAAGTATCTCATCAATGTCTATTTGAGTCTCTCGAGCCTCCTCAAGCTCGACGACACTCCCACTGTTTTCTTGCAAGAGAAACTCTTTCTCTAGAAACACAGCATGCCTTGAAATAAACACCTTTTGTTCCACAGGATGATAGAATTGGTAACCCCTTGTTTCCTTAGGGTATCCAATAAATAGACATTTATCAGACTTAACATCCAATTTGTCTGATACAGTCCGCTTCACATAAGCAGGACAACCCCATATCTTCAAGTAAGATACATGAGGTTTTTTACTATTCCATATCTCATATGGAGTAGTAGAGACTACCTTGGTTGGCATTCTGTTTAACAAGTAAATAGCTGTCTGAAGTGCATAGCCCCAAAAGGACTTGGAAAGATTCACATGATTCATCATTGCCCTGACCATGTCCAACAAGGTCCGGTTATGCCTCTTAGATACACCATTATGCTGTGGTGTATATGGCGGAGTCCATTGAGACAATATGCCATTGTCTCTTAGATAATCAAGAAACTCTTGACTTAAGTATTCACCACCTCGATCCGATCGAAGTATTTTAATACTCTTGTCATGTTGGTTCTCTACTTCATTTCTGAATTCTTTGAACCTTTCAAAGGCTTCAGACTTGTGTTTCATCAAGAACACATACCCAAAACATGAGTGATCATCGGTGAAGGTAATGAAGTAGCTATAGCCTCCTAATGCTTGAGTTGACATAGGTCCACATACATCAGTATGTATTAGTCCTAGTAACTCTCCCACTCGTTCACCTTTTCCAGTAAAAGGTAAATTAGTCATCTTGCCTTTTAAGCATGATTCGCATGTATCGTATGAATCCAATTCAAATGATTCCAGAATTCCACATCGGTGTAATTCGGACATGCGTTTCTTGCTTATATGGCCAAGACGACAATGCCACATATAGGAGTCTATTTGATTATCCTTTCGAGCACGCGTGTTGCTCGCTTCGATATTGAAAATGTCCTTTGAATCGTCCAACGTATAAATGCCATTACTCAAGGTTCCAGTTCCATAAAGTACGCCATTCAAAGTTATATAACAACAATTGTTACTAAACGTCAAATGGAAACCATTTCTATTTAAACAGGAAATAGAAACAATGTTCTTTATTAGAGAAGGAACATAATAGCTATTGTCCAGTTCTAAGACTAGTCCACTAGGGAGCTTCAGCAAATAAGTTCCGATGGCGACCGCAGCAACCTTTGCTCTATTGCCAACTCGCAAATTTGACTCCCCTCTGACAAGTCTTCTTCTATTCCTTAGCCCCTGTATATCATTACATATATGTGAGCCACACCCAGTATCCAATACCCAAGTGTCTAAGGAAATAGAATGACAATCAATAACGAAGATACCTGAAGAGGATGGGGCATCAGATGCCTTCTTCTTCTTCATGGACTCAAGATAAATCTTGCAGTTTCTTCGCCAGTGGCCTTCCTTGCCACAGTGATGGCAAGTGCCCTTTTGCGCTGGTTCTGCCTTCTTTGCCTTTTTCTTCTTTCCTTTCTTCTGTTCTTTTGCCTTCCTCTTAGAACCTTTCTTTGAGGAATCAACTAACAGAACCGCCTTCTCCTCATGCTTCACAGAAGGCTCCACAGTCTTCAGCATATTGAGGAGCTCGGGAATGGTGGATTCTAATTTGTTCATCTGATAGTTCATCACAAATTGTGAGAAACTCTTGGGCAAACAATGCAGAATTAAGTCAATACTTAACTCATGATCCATCGCAAAACCGAGGGTTGCTAGCCGCTCGATGTACCCGTTCATCTTTAGAACAAACTGCACTACAGATGAACCTTCTTGCATCTTCGTGGTGAAGAGGAGCCTAGAGACCTCGAACCTTTCGGATCTCGCTTGCTCATCTAACAACTCATGAAGATGAAAGACTATAGTATTAGCATCCATATGCTCATGCTGATTTTGCAGCTCAGGTACCATCATCGCTAGCATGATGCAACTCGCCAGCTCAGAATCTGCCACATGCTTCTGATAGACCAACATTTGGTCTGGAGTTGCATCGTCCTTAGGACGGTCAGGAAGAGGCTCTTCATGGACATATGCAAGCTTTTCCGCCTTGAGAACAATTCTCAGGTTTCTAAGCCAGTCCAGAAAGTTAGGCCTAGTCAGTTTGTTCGAATCCAAAATAGTGCGCAAATTCAAAGACGTCATGATCAATTTATTGACCTAGAAATACAAAATGAGCATATATGAGAAAATGATTTTAAAATGCATCAATATACATTTATAAATCCCATTCATTTTTCGAATTTCAAAAACCCCAAAATCACTTCGGGAGATCGTAGGTCCATCTCCGAATGGGCTGATATCCATCATAGTTATGAACAACCTTGGAGAGAGTCCAACATGCCATTCATAACTACGACGGTAGGTATCATCTATACCGATTGCATATCACGTATATGCAACTATCACAATGTGCTATCAACTAATTGAATGTTCACACATACGTTGGGTTGTTAACACATTAACAAATATGCATCATATGCATAGCACCCAACTTCACCTCCCTTTACATCGACCTTGGAGAGAGTCCAACAAGCCGATGCTCCAGGTTAAAGCCAACCCATTAATCGAGAAATAGTTTTAATATGGTTAGAGCACATTCAACCAATTAGCCCAGCTTGGAGAGAGTCCAACAACCAAAGCTAACGATTGACCTCTGACTCTTACCATATTAGTATTAAACTATTCCATGGTTTGAACATGTTCGGGTTCGAGCCGGGCTTGGAGAGAGTCCAACAACCCAAACAAGAAACGAAACTCTGGTTCTAACCATATTAATGGAAGGTGTAGGCTTTAATATTGTTTAAGGGTTTTATGTCTCATCCTCTTTGCATGCAAATAACTATTATCTACATGGCATGCCATACATGACATACATCTACATGTCACGACACGCATGGCATAATGTTATGCATCTAATGAAATTACATGGCATACAATTATGTCATGTATATATTTCCTTATATGTCATAACTATTTATGGAAATAAAATATGTTTAAGATTTGATTCTCCAAATCAAATCATAATAAAATTAGCAAACAAATTTCCAAATCTAATCACATATTTTATTTATGGAATTATTTGATTAAGGAAAATCTATTTAGGAAACCAATTTCCTAAATCATTAAAACTACTTATGGAAATAAAATATTTTTATGATTTGATTTCCCAAATCAAATCAAGATTAAATTAGGAAACAAATTTTCAAAATCTAATCAAATATTTTATTTATAGAAAATATCAATTTCCATAAATACTTCCAACTTTCCAAAAGTGGAAGATTTCCATAAATACTTCTAGACTTTCCAAAATTGAAAAATTTCCATAAATACTTCTAAATTTCCAAAATTAGAAAATTTCGAGAAATAACATTATGACTATCGCAAAACAATTTTATGATTATGTTGAAATACAACCTGGGCTCTGATACCACTGTTGGGTTTCCGGCACCGCGGCATGTGTGTGTTCGATCACGTTTCGTAAACATGAACACAGCGGAAGCAATAAAAATAATAAATCTACATTTATTACAATACACACAACACACGCATGCATATTACAACAAGTGTAGACATAACCATAAATTTAAATTTGCAATAAAAGGAAATTTATCTACGTTATACCTTTCGTATGACGTGTAGCGGGAACGACATCAACCGGAACGATCCTCGCTAGAATCGTCTCTATCCGTATCCACGCCGAGTTCCTCGGGATGACTTCGCTAAGCCACGAGCTTCGTCTTCATACGGGTTACTAGCCTCGTGTTGAAGATGACGTGATCGAGAGATGATCACGATCCGAATCCAAATTCGGATCCTAATACGAGTTCTCAAAACTCGCTTCTCCGGAGAGGTATTCGTCAACCAATTGACGAATCCTTCGTCCTCCACCTCAGAGGATTACCGGAGATCGAATCCCCGATAAGTTAGCCGCTGTCGGAGCTCTAACCGTCGTCCAAACGACGCTCCGACGAGAGGAGAACAAGCTGTCCAGAAAACTGGACAGCTTTGGTGGAGGTGATAGGCGCCAGCCAACCAAGGGAGATAGAGCTCACCTTGATGCCAAACTTGAAGGAGATCACCGGAGCACTAACCGGCAACATCTCGACGCCGGCGAGGGGGAAGGAAGCAGCCTTCTGGACGCCGGTTGGAGGAGCTTTGGGCGGCGGCAATAGGTTGGCGCCGAGAGCTCCAAGGAGGAGGTGGGCGGCAACCTTAGGGCTAGGGGTTTATGGATTAGGGCTTAATTATCCCTTAAGCCCTCTTTTATAGAGAACTAATTCTCTTAATGGTTATTGGATCATAACCATTAGGCCCGTTAACTCGCTCCATTAAGATAAGTTAAAATAAACCAAACCATGATGGTTTATTTTAAGTTTAAACGAACCGAACCAACTTTTGGTTCATTCGTTTAAAATAAACCAAACCCTTTGGTTTATTCTCCTCCATTGGATTAGAACCAAACCATTTTGGTTCATCCATTACGTCTTCATAAGACTCGTCCCATCCACGCTTCCATTGCGACTGAAACGATTTCATGCTCGCTTTATGTTTGGTCCAACCAAACCTAGTTTCTCTCGGTCTGAGAATCCCATTCTCAAGCTCGTTTTAAATCCTTTGGATTACGCTCGTTGTGCGTGTGACCAAATAGGTTCTCAGTTTATGTTGGCCGTCTATAATTAACCATTAATTATAGAACGATCATGAGTGGCACCTAGTAGTACATCATGATCCCCAATTAATCGAAAAGATCAACGGTTGATCCAGAACTATTTCTGAAACCCTTCAGTAGTTCGAATGAATCGTGCCCCATTCCCTTCACTCATCTTATACCCACTTGGTTCAGGACATGGTCTATTGTGTCAGTCCCCACTAGGCTGACTACGTCACACCTAGCCCAAGTATCATTTCCTCGTCCTACAGATTCTAGTTACTCCACATGTATCGAAGAGTACCTTACTCTAAACATGTAATGCTTTGGCCAAAGACTTTAGTAACAATCCGACGAGAGGCCATGGGTATACATCTCCTCGCAAGGAGTGGTGAATCTTTTATAGGCTATTCAAACACCTTCGATCACTTCGACTTATACCCAATCATCCCGGGTCCACATCTCCTTAGAGATGCTTGCTTAAGATGTCAAAGCATAAGTCTCTATGATCAAGATGACTTGAATACCGCAAGTCAAAGGAACATCGCACTTAAGCCACAGTAAGAACTTCATTGACATATCTATATATGCAGAGAACCATATGAAGTCTTACGGCTGGTCACTCCAATGAACTAGTTACCATAACTAGCATCCACGATTAACTCCGGACATCACTATGTCTCCAGCCAGTGAGAATCAGCTGCTTGGATACACCAAGGAGTATACCTCGTGCTAGTCTCGACAGAATTGATGGTGTCCAAATCCATCAATTCATCGACTAGGGATAATTCCGATACATCACAATTACACATGTAGAGATACTCACTAGTTGTGATCCAATCACAAATTCTCTCATGTTGTGAATCGTATCGTGGACATTCAGTAAATGAGTTTAAGATCCAATCAAATACATAAAACATGTATACTCAAATAGTGAATCTTCATTTATCATATAAATGGTTCATACATAAGGCGATTGCCTTAGGACATCTCTCATATATTACTAACACATAAGAAATGTGACAGCCTAACCCCTACTTTCTGACTCATTATCAGTCGACTCTTAAAGGTAATTCACCTTTTCGATAGCAGGTACATGTCTAAAAACCTCAACAGGTCGTTCCCATGGTCAACTCAAACCATGGTTATGAATAGTGACTAACACACTACATGTCATTCCTTGTTATAATCAACTAAATGCATAACCAACAAAAGAATATGTGATAACAATTATCATACCTTATACCTTGTAGCTCGGAGATGTCCCGCTACAACCAGATCCCAGAACTCACAAAACTAAAACCGAGTAAAACAAAACTCGATGTCCAAACTAAAATAAAATCCGAGAGTGGACTTTGCAACCTAGGGCTCTGATACCAATAAAATTGTTATGCCCCGAGAGTATGCCGAGCCTGAAAATCGGACAACATCTCCCCTATATGTGATACAATTCCCAGTTGATACAATGCCTTCCGGCCACAAACACACAACATATAGAAGTATATAACCAAAGTCACAGTGGAATACACCAATAATAATAAAAATACAAAGACTCAAATACATGTATACTGGTACAACTTTGACACAACAAGAAAACATGATCGAAACCAAATACATAACAAGATAACTGATTACCAAACAACGGAAACAATATAGGATAAAAATCCAAAACCTACAATCCAAAATATACAACACCAATATGAATTTCAATCCAAATAATCAAGGTGAGGTGGGATCAGCTGGCAGTGCTCTGAGCATCCAAGGAATCTTTTACCTATTACCTAGGCGACAAGAAAACCCAGGATCTATAGTGGTGAGTATAAAACTTAGCGGTAATATAAAAGATAATGCATGAACAAATAACAAATATAGAGCAACAGGTATACAAATGAAGATCAACAAGTATACCTAGGGAGATCAACGTACATACAGTCTTAAAGGAAACAACGAAACTATCAGTATAATACTAATCAGTGCATAGACCAAACCAATTGATCAACCGTTCATAATGTAGTGTAAGGTACTGACATACCTGAGGATCTTCAATGATACAACTCCTACACTCTGAACACATATACCACACTATAACACATACAACATAAAGGAATAATACTATATATGTAATCAACACACTACTATATCAACAACATATAAACAAGTACATAAACGAACCTGGTACATCCTATACCACAACATGATGCTGATCAAATGCGTACAACAGTCTGATCCAACTCGTACACTGTACTCCACACACAACAGTATATAATATGCAAATAATATGCAAAATGATGAACAAACATATGCAGCAAGCATAGCTCAAACAAATGCAACATCACAACACACAGATGTATATAGGTTGTATCTATATATACTGCTCACACTCACACACATATATATACATAAATATATGTATATGTATATGTATATATATGCAAATTCCCTCACACATGGCAATGCAATTGCATGGTCATGCCTACGCACCCCACTCGCTACCACGACACCAGTGTGGCATAGGTGGCATGATAGGACAACTGTCCCAACTCAACAACAACCACTGCTCTCGAGTGGCCGAGTGGGAAATATGAATAAGTAGAGATGAGCTATAGAGTTATAAGCTACACGACAAGGGTCCATGTTGCTAGCCACTGCGACTACACTACCCATGAGTGGTCGAGTGCCACACACCCAGGACAACTGCACACAACTCCAACTACCACTATCAATAGTGGTCAAGCGTAGCACAACAAATGAACTGCCCTCACACCAGTTACTACTACCATGCATAACCATGGAGGCAGGATGACAAATGACCCTCTCAACCACAAGGGAGACCAAGTCACTGTTGGTGCAGTAGGCACCTAAGTCGAACCTAAGTTTTGATTATAGCAAACGATACAAAGTTAAGCATATATTGTTATCTCATGAGCTAAATCAAGTGTGAAGAAAAGTCTCAATGCTGGAGCTGAAGGCTAGCGACACCCGGAGGAAGCCGCGGTGGTTGGGCGACACACAAGAGACTTCGGAGGGAGCTGAAGGAATTGAGTGGAAGGCCGGAAGCAAAAGCAACACGTAAGTACTGAGGTAAGCTCGTGTGTGCGAGTGTAAGGTCGTATCCTCTTTACGGGGATGATCTTAAGCGTAGATCCGACCAAAGACCTCTTATAGATGGCCTAGGTCGAGATCGGATGGTCGACGACCATCGAAATTATGTTTTTCTTGAGCTATCCTTGCCTTGCAGCTAGCATCGATCGCTACCCGGCTTGGAGGACTCGATCACTGCCAAACGATCGCCGAAGGTCGCATCGATCGATGTGCCATCGATCGATGATGATGGCCATCGGTCGATTCTTGGTCAAAGGATCGACCTCGAGTAGTTATCACCATTTTTCAAGGGGATTTGTGCCCATTTGTGATTGGCTAAAGACCCATTCGATGAGGGGCTTAAAGGCTATAAAAGGAGGGTCAAACCTAGGGTTTTTCATCAATTCAAAAGCTTCCAAGTGCTTCCGATACGCTCCGACTCTCCGACATCCCTACGATGAAGCACTGCCGAGACGACGACTAGAGCTTCAACCTCCAATCTTTGAAGTCGTCGGTATAATCTTTAAATTTGTATAAGTTGTTTTTATTTCAAGATTTAAATCATATCAAGGAGAGGGGGAGTGTCCCTCTACCTTGAGTCTTTCTTGAGTTTTTGTATTCGTTTAACTCCTATCTCCATCGAGAGGGAGTTCATTTAGTATTTGCCCTCCGTGCGTGGTCAAGGACCATTAGGGCCTTGGAGTAGTAGCCGAAGGCTAAGAACCAAGTAAAACCTATTTGTCTCTATTTACTTTACATTTCCGCTGCAATTAATTTTCTCTCGAGTTTTAACGAAAGAAACGAGAAAAAGTTTTTATCGCTATTCACCCCCCCCTCTAGCGAACTGCATCGATCCAACAATTGGTATCAGAGCCGGGGGTTGCTAAGATTTGGTGAAACCACCAATCTAGCCATTTTTCACAGATTTATTTTTCTTTTATTTCTGTTTATTTCAGATTTATTTCGCTTTGTTAAATTTACTCAAGATCTACAAATCCAAGACGCGAGTCTTGGTACTTTTTGTGTGTTTTTGTCGTTGCTAGTTTTTTTTCCTTCGTCTCCTTGTGTTCTTTGTTCTAATGGCCCATCTCGAAGGGTTTAGCACCGTCCGACCTCCGTTTTACAACGGAGATGACATCCGTTATTGGAAGGGTCGGATGGAATGCTTTCTTAAAACCCAAATCGAGATGTGGATCATAATCCAAACGGGTTTCACACTTCCGACTAATGAAGTGGGTGACTCCTTGGATTATGACCAATGGACCATTGCGACAAAAAAACAAGTCGAAGCCGACGCTAAGTCAACGCAAATCCTTCAATGCGGCCTATCCAAGGAGGAGCTAAATCACGTCGGCCCCTTCATAAGCGCAAAAGATCTTTGGACAAAACTAGTGGAGCTACACGAAGGGACCGATGAAGCCAAGGTATGTAAGCGCGACCTTTTGTTCAATAAATTGTATAATCTAAAAATGCAGGAACACGAGTCCGCGACACAACTTCACGCCCGAGTCCAGGACATAGTCAACAATCTACACACAATCGGGCAAAAGGTCGAAAACCGCGACCTTATAAGGTATGTCCTAAACTCTTTTCTGAGGACTACCTTATGGGCATCCATGGTCGATGCCTATAAGGTCTCCAAGGACCTTTCTAAAATTAGGTTAGATGAACTCTTTTTGGATTTTGAACTTCATGAGCAGTCTAACTCGGAGCCCGAGAGGGGTATAGCCTTGTTTGCAGGTTGAAAGAAGAAGAAAATCGCAAGCAAGCCACCACCAACCGAGGTGGAAGACGAGTCCGAAGAAGAAGTTGACCCGGAGTTGACTGCCGAACTAATGAACCTAGTGTTGGGGTTGATCCGTGAGGGGAAACTTCGCTTCCCCTTCACCTCGGTTGCTTGACCATGGTGATCCCTTCGATGTCTCCGGATTAAAATTTAATCCTAGACAAAAGGGATTCCCAAAGCAACCAAGTCATCATCGTGCTATTCGTTTAGAGAGGTCACTTGAACAAACTAGTTGTTCAAGCGACCATCCTCTATTCTACGAGTAGCCGCGGAATAGACGATGTCCGGATCGTCGGTTTTTGTGTTTATACTCGGGATCCAAGGTATTATTTAGCCATTTACAGAAATATAACATGCTCATAAATCAAAAATAAATACAAGCAATGAATAAATGAGAAAGAAGAATAGGTATACCTCCTAGTCTTCTAATGTATGACCTTCCTCCTTTTGGACGTCGTGTGGGCGACGATCCACCAAAAGTTGAAGCTTCTAGATCGCAACACTTCCTTCCTTGCTCTTCCAAAGCAAGAGAAAGAATAGAAACAAGGATATTTACCTCCCTAAAACCAGCCAACAAGAAGCAAGGAGTATCCTTGCATGGCCAACAAAAGAAGGAAAGAGGAGTTTTGGGTGTGGCCGGCCAAAAGCTCTAAGGGAAGACCCTAAACCTTTGTTCCACCGGCCAAGGAGAAGGAGAAGGCTTGTTTTGGACGCTGGCCAAGGTCTGGAAGGAAGAAGATGGGCGCCGGCAGCTTGGGGAAGAAGAACAACTAAGGAAAGACTTTCCTTAATAGGTGCCGCCCAAGCTCCAAACCCTAATTCCTAACCTTGCCGCCAACTCCAAAAACCCTAGCTCTCTTCAATTGTTCTCCACGCCAACTCCATGCCATCCTTTTATAGAGTTAGGGATAAGCCATGAATTAATCTCATCCATTGGTTCTAGGGATTTAATCTCAACCGTCGGATCTAGAGTTTTAATCTCAACCGTCGGATCTAGAGATTTAATCTCTACCTTTGGATCTCGAGATTTGTTTCTATCCTTTGGATCTAAGCATCATGAGGTGTTAATAGGCTACATTAGGGACCATGAGGAGGAGTTGGGTCTTGGCCACCCATGGATCAAGCCCACATAAAGTCCGATCCACTAATGATGGTCCAATCCACTAAAGGTCCATCATTGATCTACCTCACCAACCCCCATATGATAATATGGGCTCCATATATTATTTGTACATTTTCTCCCCGTGTTTAAGATCTCGAATGTCCGTCGATTAATTAATTTACTAACCATTAATTAATCGACATCTAATTCCTTGAGTAGTACCACTCAACCTTTTCATCATGCCGGACCAAGTCCACCTGCAGGGTTTACATGATGAACCTTATGAGCTCCTCAAGGGGACATCATCATCCTAATATATAGGACACGGTTTCCTCCTATAATCAACGGCACACCATATAAATAATATCATCTCCCAACTTACGAGTCTATCGATTTAATCTATAAATCTAGCCCATTGGTAAATCGAAGAGATGAGTACCAAGTATATGTGCCGTTATTATATCGGGATTAGAGCATGTACTAAATAATATCGAGTCGATTCGATTATGTAGTCGACAATAAATCGAATCACCTCTACTGTCGATCTGCTCAATAACACAAAGTGCACTAGTGTGATTCTATGGTCAAGAAAAACCAATACCACATCACACTACAACCATTCCGATGGTTTGTCCAAAGCCATTTCTGTTGTGAGCCTTTACTTATACTTTACAAGGAGCCGATAACATGATCTCCCGTGTGACACCACACACCATGTTATCTACAATGTAATGTATTAGACAATATTGCATAACCATATGCAAAATATGCAATGATCATGTGATTCTTATTTCAAAATAAAGATGTTCATACAAAAATAGACTTTTAAGTATACATCCCTACAATCTCCACTTATACTAAAAGACTATCTTGTCCTCAAAGTGCCATACATCGATCCCCATTCCCTCCACATGCCTATCAAAGCTCTCGGAAGGCCTTAGTGAAAGGATCTGCTAGGTTATCCTCCGATGCAATCTTGGCCATCAACTTCTCCTCTTTACGATTTCTCGTATCGGGTGGTACTTGCGCTCTATGTGTTTACTAGCCTTATGGGCTCGTGGTTCCTTGAGTTTGCAATTGCACCACTATTATCACAATAAATTGTGATAGTTCAGGCAAACCAGAATCACATCCAAGTCCATCGAAGTTCTGAGCCATCTGACTTCTTTGGCGCCTCGGTGCCACATACTCGGCTTCCATGGTGGAGTCGCCACGCACTTTACTTGACACTCCTCCATACAATGGCTCCACCTCCCAAAGTAAACACAAAACACTGAGGTAGACTTACTGTTATCCTATCAGTTGGAAATCGGAATCAGTGTAACCTGAGGAGTAATTAGTGCATTAAACTGAGCATATAATCCTAGTCCTTCTCGGTGTACTTAAATATATGCTTTCTGGCGATCCAATGTCCTGTCTGGATTACTCGATGTCTGGACCATGCCCAGCAAGCAGATATCTGGTCTCGTCTGAGCATCGTAAACATGAGACTTCCTACAGTCGAAGCATAAGGAACCGCCTTCATCTCCTCTATCTCCTTAGATGATCAAGGACACATCTCCTTAGATAAAGGAACTCCATGCCTGAAAGGTAGAAAACCCTTCTTGGAGTTCTGCATGCTAAAATGCTCCATAATCGTGTCTATGTATGAAGCTTGGGATAATCACAATATCCTTTTCTTGAGATCCCTTATAACCTTGATCCCAAGGATGTGTCCCACCTCTCCCAAGTCCTTCATATCAAACTGTTTGGACAACCATACTCTTACGCCCGATAACACTTTGATATTGTTTCCAATCAATAAAATGTCATCAATATATAGTACAAGAAATACCACTACATTTCCATCACATCTCTTGTATACACAAGACTCATCCGGACTTTGAATAAATCCATAAGAATGGATTACCTCATCAAAGCGGATGTTCCAAGATCTCGAAGCTTGCTTTAATCCATAAAGGGACCGATTAAGCTTACACAGAAGATGCTCTTTGCCTTTAGCAATGAATCCCTCTGGTTGCTTCATGTAGTTGTTTTCTTCAAGACTTCCATTAAGGAAAGCTGTCTTGACATCCATCTGTCACACCTCATAATCCATATGAGCTGCTATGCATAAGAGAATCCGGATAGACTTAAGCATGGCTCAGAAAGGACTCCTCATAATCGATAGCCTCTTTCTGAGTATACCCCTTCGCAACAAGCCTCGCTTTGAAGGTCTCAACCTTCCCATCTATTCCTCTCTTTCTTTTGTAGATCCACTTGCATCCAATGGTTTTTACACCATCGGGTGGTTCTACTAGCTCGGTTTGATTTGAATCTATGGATTCAATCTCGGCATTCATTGCACTCTGCCAAGAATGCATCTTTATCTTGGATTGCCTCATCATATGTCCAGGATCGGGTTCATGTTGCGAGGACCGAATCGGAAGATTCTCCCAAGAACATGAATCTATTAGTTCTCACAGCCCTCCCACTCGATGAGGTATCACTGTGTATCCTCTGTGACACGAGTGCGATGACATGTGGTATATCCTCTTGTCGGTGGTACTAAAGTGACTTCCCTTTTAACTCCTCGAACAATTTTACTCTTGGGCTTGTGGCTCATCACATAGTCTTCCTCTAGAAATCTGGCATTCGTGCTAACGATCACCCTCTGATCTCTAGGACTATAAAACAATCCACCCTTCGTTCCTCTGGGATAGCCAACGAACAATCGTACTTCTGTACGAGGTTCCAACTTGCCAGCATCTGCCTTCAGCACATGTGCTGGACTCCCCATATCCGAATATGTCTTAGACTAGGCTTTCGCCCAGTCCACAACTCTGTGGGAGTAGAAGGCACTGATTTAGATGGAACCAAGTTCAGAATGTATACCGCCGTATCTAGAGCATATCCCCAGAACGAATCTGGCAAGTCAGAATAACTCATCATCGATCTAACCATCTCCATAAGAGTCCTATTCCTTCGCTCTGCTACACCATTCTGCTGGGGTGTGCCAGGTGCAGTCAATTGGGATTGAATCCCTGCCTCTGATAAGTAGTTCCTAAACTCTCCCAAGAGGTACTCACCACCACGATCAGATCGTAGTGTTTTGATACTTTTACCTTGACGTTTCTCCACATCAGCCTTGAATTCTTTGAACTTGTCAAAGCATTCAGACTTGCGGCGCATCAGGTAAATGTATCCATATCTTGAGTAATCATCTATAAAAGAGACGAAATACTCAAAACCACCTCTAGCCTGGATAGACATAGGACCACACAAATCAGAATGAACCAATTCTAACACATCTTTGGCTCTATACCCCTTGGCCTTAAAAGGCCTCTTGGTCATCTTACCCTCCAAGCAAGATTCACAGGTTGGGAGATCCTCCACCACTAATGAACCCAAAGGTCCATCATTATCAACCTTTGAATTCTGCTTAGGTTAATGTGACCAAGCCTAAGATGCCAAAGATATGTTTGGTTCATCTTCGAAGGTTCTTTTCTCTTATTAGAATTAGAAGATGAGTTATTAACTTTAATTTGCATCGTGGGAGGTTTTGGTTCCAGTGTGTACAAATTTTCTATCAATGTACCCGAACAGATAATGTCCCTATCTCTTTTTATAACAACTCTGTCATTGAAAGAAATAGAATATCCATCCATAAATAATTTAGAAACTGAAATTAAATTCTTTCTAAATAAGGGTACATAAAGGCAATTCTTAAGAACCAAAAGTTTATTTTTCTCAAAGATAAATGAACATCTCCCCCTTTGCCCAACTAGTCATCGTCATGGCATTTCCCAAAATGGTAATCTCCCCTTCAAATGTCATCGGGTTTCCTGGAACCCCTGCAGTATTGGTGCGTCTTGATTAGTTCCTATCTACACAGTGTAGATATCACCGCTAACATGTTTTAATGGCTAGTCAAAAGATATACCTTTGTTCTGCTTGGATTGCATGATCCTTCTTCCAATGTCCATCCAGCTTAGTGAAGTACTTGCCTTTGGCTTCTTCACTCTTCCTGAGTACCTTCATCTTGAGAACATGATCCCTCACGGGTGTTCCCTCGATCATGGTGGTCGTCATCAAGTTTCTCATGGCCTCTACCCTCGCATCCCGATTCTGGTGTCCGACGAGCTCCTTGAGATTGAGCATCATCTCATAAGCACTGGACCTGGCTTGATGCTGATGTTGCAGTACATTGACATAGATGCAAAAATGTAACACCGTGCCATCTCATCGCCTTGTTCCACTTCCTATAGCTCTCTCTCTCCTTTTCCCAGAATTATCTGCAGGCTTGGGAGGGCACTCTTGAGAGTACATATTTGTATTCCTCGTGATCAAGACAATATCTAGATTCCTCTTCAATCAACATAGTTGGGTCTAGTAAGTTTGTTCTCTTTCAGTATCACAGCAAGTGGGTTGAAAGTCATTTTGAAAGAAAACCTAAGAATCACATAAATCAAAACATTAGATTTCAAAAAATTATTGAGTCCTCAAACAATAAAATTTTAAAATCAACCAACACCTCAAAACACCGAGAATATCGTATGCCACGATAGTGTGGACGTATACGAATTCTACATTTGTAAGAGGAGGTTTTACCCATTAATTTTACTATCTTGTCAACCTAACTATTGACAAGTAAAATTAATAGTTGGTTCCTCTTTGGCCCTACAAATAAAGCGGTGACTCGATGGGAGGATACTTATATTTGTATCTAAGTGTTCACCATTACTCGGTACTAAAGGTAATTATCTTGGATTATGTGCCTTACGATGGGCAAGTACACACGCTCCTTGATAATTTCCTATAACCATATTGACCTTGTGATCCGCAAACAAACCCATCCGATGGGGAGGAAGGCACTTTCAGAGCCGACGCAAGTTTGTTTGCATCACTACAAATTGTAATGGAGGCCGGGAATTTATAAAAATATCCCTCTCCCACTTAGTAATTTAAAATTGAGGAATTTTCCTAGCCTACGACATGCATATCTAACAAAAAACAATAAATATGAAAAATAAATTATTTTCCAACTATTATGGCTTTTTTCTTCAATATGACTCCCGTCGCATCGCCATCTCGTCCGCTCCTCCTTCGCCATGTACGAGCCATCCGGAGATCCGAGCCGAGACTAAATCCTATTTTAATTTACATCCATCGATCCTATACTCCACGAGGGAGTGTACATGAAATCTAGATCGAAAGTAAAACAAAATAAAGAGCGGCTAAACAATGCCGTATTTAATTTACAAAAACTAAATACTAGCCTCGTCAACCCCGAGGATTCAACAAAATAAACATTTACACACATACAATCACATACACACACATGCCATAATAGTCGGATCTTATGCCTGCAACCAAAGAGTTAAACTACGCATATCCTACTATTATCTGACACATTTAATATATGAAAAAGTGCATAAAAATTAACCGAATCCTAAACACACAAAACCGGAAACCTTGGCTCTGATACCAATTGTTGGGGTTGATCCGTGAGGGGAAACTTCGCTTCCCCTTCACCTCGGTTGCTTAACCATGGTGATCCCTTCGATGTCTCTGGATTGAAATTTAATCCTAAACAAAAGGGATTCCCAAAGCAACCAAGTCATCGTCGTGCTATTCGTTTAGAGAGGTCACTTGAACAAACTAGTTGTTCATGCGACCATCCTCTATTCTACGAGTAGCCGAGGAATAGACGATGTCCGGATCGTCGGTTTTTGTGTTTATACTCGGGATCCAAGGTATTATTTAGCCATTTACAGAAATATAACATGCTCATAAATCAAAAATAAATACAAGCAATGAATAAATGAGAAAGAAGAATAGGTATACCTCCTAGTCTTCTAATGTTTGACCTTCCTCCTTTTGGACGTCGTGTGGGCGACGATCCACCAAAAGTTGAAGCTCCTAGATTGCAACACTTCCTTCCTTGCTCTTCCAAAGCAAGAGAAAGAATAGAAACAAGGATATTTACCTCCCTAAAACCAACCAACAAGAAGCAAGAGATCCTTAGGCCAACAAAAGAAGGAAAGAGAAGGAGTTTTGGGTGTGGCCGGCCAAAAGCTCCAAGGGAAGACCCTAAACCTTTGTTCCACCGGCCAAGGAGAAGGAGAAGGCTTGTTTTGGACGCTGGCCTGTTAGTAATATATGAGAGATGTCCTAAGGCAATCTCCTTATGTATGAACCATTTATATGATAAATAAAGATTCACTATTTGAGTATACATGTTTAATGTATTTGATTGGATCTTAAACTCATTTACTGAATGTCCACGATACGATTCACAGCATGAGAGAATTTGTGATTGGATCCAACTAGTGAGTATCTCTACATGTGTAATTGTGATGTATCAGAATTATCCCTAGTCGATGAATTGATGGATTTGGACACCATCAATTCTGTCGAGACTAGCACGAGGTATACTCCTTGGTGTATCCAAGCAGCTGATTCTCCCGGTGGAGACATTGTGATGTCCGGAGTTAATCGTGGATGCTAGTTATGGTAACTAGTTCATTGAGTGACCTAGTAAGACTTCATATGGTTCTCTGCATATATAGATATGTCAATGAAGGTTCTTATCAGGGCTTATGCGATGTTCCTTCGACTTCGATTCAAGTCATCTCGATCATGGAGACTTATGCTTTGACATCTTAAGCAAACATCTCTAAGGAGATGTGGACCCGGATGATTGGGTATAAGTCGGCGATCAAGGTGTTTGAATAGCCTATAAAGGATTCACCACTCTGCGAGGAGATGTATACCCATGGCCTCTCGCCTGATTGTTACTAAAGTCTTTGGCCAAAGCATTACATGTTTAGAGTAAGGTACTCTTCGATACATGTGGAGTAACTAGAACTGAGGGACGAGGAAATGATACTTGGGCTAGGTGTGACGAGTCACTTAGTGGGGACCGACAATAGACCATGTCCTCAACCAAGTGGGTATAAGATGAGTGAAGGGAATGGGGCACGATCTATTCGAAGCCATCAAGGGTTTCGTAAATAGTTCTCGATCAACCGCTGATCTTTTCTTAATTGGGGATCATGATGTACTACTAGGTGCCACTCATGATCGCTCTATAATTAATGGTTAATTATAGACGGCCAACATAAACCGAGAACCTATTTGGTCACACGACAACGAGTGTAATCCAAAGGATTTAAAACGAGCTTGAGAATGGGATTCTCGCATCGAGAGAAACTATGTTTGGTTGGACCAAACATAAAGCGAGCATGAAATTGTTTCACCGCAATGGAAGCGTGGATGGGCCGTGTCTTATGAAGACATAATGGATGGACCAAAATGGTTTGGTTCTAATCCAATGGATGAGAATAAACCAAAGGGTTTGGTTTATTTTAAACGAATGAACCAAAGTTGGTTCGTTCGTTTAACTTAAAATAAACCATCATGGTTTGGTTTATTTTAACTTATCTTAATGGAGCGGGTTAACGGGCTTTATGGATATGATCCATTAACCATTAAGAGAATTAGTTCTCTATAAAAGTGGGCTTAAGGGATTGTTAAACCCTAATCATCCAAAATAACACATTGTCGCCGCCACCTCCTTGGTGATTTCGCGCCCAGCTTTGCCGCCGCCAAGACCCTTGCCGGCATCCAAGCTCCAGCCGGTGAACCTCCGCGACCTCCGGTGATCTCCTATAGGTTTGGCATCAAGGTGAGGCTTTTCTCCTTGTTTTGGCCGGCGCCTATCTCCACCAAGCTGTCCAGTTTTCTGGACAGCTTCTTCTCCTCGTCTGAGCGCTTTGGACGACGGTTAGTGCTCCGACAGCGGCTAACTTATCGATTTGATCTCCGTAATCCTCTGAGGTGGAGGATGAAGGATCTGGCCAAACGGTTGACGAATACCTCTCCGAGAAGCGAAGTTTTGAGAACTCGTTTTAGGATCCGAATTTGGATTCGGATCGTGATCATCTCTCGATCACGCCGCCTTCAACACGAGGCTAGTAACCCGCACGTAAGACGGCTCGTGACTTAGCGAAGTCATCCCGAGGAGCTCGGCGTGGATACGGATAGAGACGATTCTTACGAGGATCGTTCCGGTTGATGCCGTTCCCGCTACACGTCATACGGAAGGTATAACGTAGTTTAATGTCCTTTTATTGCAAATTTTAATTTACGGTTATGTCTACACTTGTTGTAATAGCATGCGTGTGTTGTGTGTGTTGTAATAAATAGGAGTATTTATTATTTTTAATTGCTTCCGCTGTGCTCATGTTTACGAAACATGATCGAACACACACACGCCATGGTTTAAAACCCAACAAAGGGTATCAGAGCCTGTTGTGTTTCACATAATCGTAAAATGGTTTTGCGATAGTCATAATGTATTTCTGGAAATTTTCTAATTTTGGAAATTTAGAAGTATTTATGGAAATTTTTCAATTTTGGAAAGTCTAGAAGTATTTATGGAAATCTTCCACTTTTGGAAAGTTGAAGTATTTATGGAAATTGATATTTTCCATAAATAAAATATTTGATTAGATTCTGGAAATTTGTTTCCTAATTTAATCATGATTTGATTTGGGAAATCAAATCTTAAAATATTTTATTTCCATAAGTAGTTTTAATGATTTAGGAAATTGGTTTCCTAAATAGATTTTCCTTAATCAAATAATTCCATGAATAAAATATGTGATTAGATTTGGAAATTTGTTTCCTAATTTAATTATGATTTGATTTGGAGAATCAAATCTTAAACATATTTTATTTCCATAAATAGTTATGACATATAAGGAAAATATATACATGACATAATTGTATTCCATGTAATTGCATTAGATGCATAACATTATGCCATGCGTGTCGTGACATGTAGATGTATGCCATGTATGCCATGCCATGTAGATAATAGTTATTTGCATGCAAAGAGGATGAGACATAAAAACCCTTAATCAATATTAAAGCCTACACCTTCCATTAATATGGTTAGAACCGAGTTCTGCTTTCTTGTTTGGGTTGTTGGACTCTTCCAAGCCCCTCGAACTCGAATATGTTCAAACCATGGAATAGTTTAATACTAATATGGTAAGAGTCGAGGTCAATCGTTAGCTTTGGTTGTTGGACTCTCTCCAAGCCGGGCTAATTGGTTGAATGCGCCTAACCATATTAAAACTATGTCGATTAATGGGTTGGCTTTAACCTGGAGCATCGGCTTGTTGGACTCTCTCCAAGGTCGATGTAAAGGGAGGTGAAGTTGGGTGCTATGCATATGATGCATACTTGTTAATGTGTTAACAACCCGATGTATGTGTGAACATTCAAATAGTTGATAGCACATTGTGATAGTTGCATATACGTGATATGCAATCGGTATAGATGATACCTCAGTCAGAGTTATGAATGGCTTGTTGGACTCTCTCCAAGGTTGTTCATAACTATGATGGATATCAACCCATTCGGAGATGGACCTACTATCTCAAGTGATTTTGGGGTTTTGAAATTGAAAATGAATGGGATTTATAAATGTATATTGATGCATTTTAAAATCATCTTTCTCATATATGCTCGTTTTGTATTTCTAAGTTAATATATTGATCATGATGTGTTTGAATTTGCGTTCCATTTTGGATTCAAATAAATTGACTGGGCCGAACTTCTTGGACTGGCTTAGAAACTTGAGAATTGTTCTCAAGGTGAAAAGCTTGTAAATGTCCTCGAAGCGCCTCTTCCCGCCCGTCCTAGTGACGATGCAACTCTGGACCAATTGTTGGCCTATCAGAAACATGTGAGTGATTCTGAACAAATGAGTTGCATCATGCTAGCCACGATGGAACCCAAGCTACGAAAGCAACATGAGCATATGGATGCTCATATCGTAGTCCTTCATCTTTGTGAGTTGGTTGATGAGCAAGTGAGATTTGAAAGGTTCGAAGTCTCAAAGCTCCTCTTCACCTCTGAGATGCTAGGAGGTTCATCTGTGGTATCGCCAATATGTCAAGACTGGAGTCTTCTAAGAAGCATGAGGGACGGTTGTTAGTTGATTCCTCAAGAAAGGTTCTAAGAGGAAGTCAAAGGAACAAAGGAAGGGAAAGAAGAGAAGGGCTAAGAAGGTAGAACTAGCAAGGAAACTTGCCATCATTATGGCAAGGAGAGCCATTTGCGAAGAAAGTGCAAGATTTATCTTGAGTCCATGAAGAAGGATAAGGCATCGGATGCCCCATCTTCTTCAGAAATCTTCTTTATTGATTGTCATTCTATTTCCTCAGACACTTGGGTATTTGATACTGGGTGTGGCTCACATATATGTAATGACATACATGGGCTAAGGAATAGAAGAAGACTCGTCAAGGGGAGAGTCAAATTTACGTGTTGGGAATGGAGCAACGGTTGCTGCACTCGCCATCGGAACGTATTTGTTAGAACTCCCTGTAGGACTTGTCTTAGAACTGGACAATTGCTTTTATGTTCCTTCGTTGATAAAGAACATCATTTCTATTTCTTGTCTAAATAGAAATGGGTTCCATTTGACTTTTAGTAACAATTGTTGTTACATAACTTTGAATGGAGTTCTTTATGGGATTGGAACTTTAAGCAATGGTGTTTATACGTTGGACGTATCCAGTGACGATTTCAATATCGAAGCGAGCAACACGTGTGCTCGAAAGGATAATCAAATAGACTCCTATATGTGGCATTGTCGTCTTGGCCATGTAAGCAAGAAACGCATGTCCAAATTACACCGATGTGAAATTCTGGAATCGTTTGAATTGGATTCATACGATACATGCGAATCATGCTTAAAAGGAAAGATGACTAAATTACCTTTTACTGGAAAAGGTGAACAAGTGGGAGAGTTACTAGGTCTAGTACATACTGATGTATGTGGACCTATGTCAACTCAAGCTTTAGGAGGCTATAACTACTTCATTACCTTCACCGATGATCACTCACGGTTTGGGTATGTGTTCTTGATGAAACACAAGTCTGAAGCCTTTGAAAGGTTCAAAGAATTCAGAAATGAAGTAGAGAAACAACATGACAAAAGTATTAAAATACTTCGATCGGATCGAGGTGGTGAATACTTAAGTCAAGAGTTTCTTGATTATCTAAGAGTATTTGGGTGTAAGGTACATATCCTAAACACTAAGGATTACCTAGGGAAATTTACATCCAAAACCACGACCGGAATCTTTCTAGGATACTCGACTACAAGTAGAGCTTATAGAGTATATAACCACGACACCCTTAGAGTCGAGGAAACCATTAATGTAGTGTTCGATGAAGGACACGAACCTACAAAACCCCCGGCAACCCCAATTAGCGAGCCGATTCATACTAGACCTAACTCTGATCCCGAGATCAGGTCTAGTGTTAATCCTAACCTAAGTCAACCAAGTCACTCTATTGATCAAGTGATAGATGACTCCAACCAAACTAGTGTTCAACCAAGTCACCCCATTGATCAAGCATTAGGTGACACAAACCCAACCCAATCTAGGATTCAAACTAACCACCCTATCGATCAAGTGATAGGAGATCCTAATCTAGGAGTTCGAACTAGAGCATCCTATAGGAACCTTAGTCAAATTTCCTTAATTTCAAAGATAGAACCCAAATCAATTTAACAAGCTCTTCTTGATCCTGATTGGATTATTGCAATGCAAGAAGAGCTAGCCCAGTTTACTAGGAATGAAGTGTGGGAGTTAGTACCACCACCTAAAGACAAAACGATAATTGGAACAAGGTGGGTGTTTCGAAATAAGCTTGATGATAAAGGTGAAGTAGTTAGAAACAAGGCTAGGTTAGTCGCCAAAGGGTTTAGCCAAGTCGAAGGCTTAGATTACGACGAAACCTATGCCCCAGTAGCTAGACTTGAATCCATTCGAATGTTGCTAGCTTATGCCGCACATCGAGGATTTAAGCTGTTTCAAATGGAAGTTAAGTCGGCATTCCTAAAGGGATACATTAAAGAAGAAGTTTATGTCAGACAACCCCCCAGATTCGAAAATCTAGATAAACCCGACCATGTTCTAAAACTTAACAAAGCTCTCTATGGACTTAAACAAGATCCTCGAGCTTGGTACGAGAGACTTTCAATCCATCTTAAGTCAAAAGGGTTTAACCAAGGCTTAGTTGACCCAACTCTCTTTGTAAAAACCTTAGGTAAAGAAATATTCATAGCTCAAATTTACGTAGACGATATAATTTTTGGAACCTCTAACTCAGCCTTACTAAATGAGTTCGTTTCGCTCATGGAAAGTGAGTTAGAAATGAACTTGGTAGGAGAGTTAAGTTTCTTTTTAGGTCTACAAATTAAACAAACTAAGGATGGTATATACCTATTTCAACAAAAATACACTAAGGAGTTAATTAAAAGATTTGGAATGCAAGATGCTAAGGTAATAAACACCCCAATGGCGATAAATGTTAACATAGGAGAAGACCTAGAAAGTAAGTCCATTGACTTAAAATACTATAGGAGCGTAATAGGGAGTCTCCTATACTTAACTGCGAGTCGTCCCAACATCCTATTCGCAGTAAGTATGTGCGCCAGGTTTCAAACCTGTGCTAAGGAGTCACACCTAACCTTAGTTAAGCGTATCCTTAGATATCTTAAGGGCACACTTAATGTTGGTATTTGGTACCCTAGATCTACGGAGTTCGAACTAATCGGCTACTCCGATTTGGATTATGTCGGTAGTAAGCTCGATAGAAAGAGCATGAGTGGTTGTTGTCAACTTCTCGGCTCGAGTCTAGTGAGTTGGTGCAGTAGGAAACAACATTGTGTTGCTTTATCTACCACCGAAGCCGAATACATCGCGATGGGTGAGTGTGTCACGCAACTTCTTTGGATGAAGCACACTCTCCGCGACTTTAAGTTAGACTTTACGAATACTAAACTTCACGTAGATAACATTAGTTCAATTAATCTTACAAAGAATCCGATATGTCACTCTAGGACCAAACATATAGAGGTCAAACACCATTTCATTCGAGGCCATACACCTCGAATACGTCGAATCGAAGTCTAACTTGGCAGATCTATTTACTAAACCCCTACCCGAAGTCGAATTTAGTCTATTAAGATGAAAATTGGGCATGTGCGTAATAGAATAGGTACATGCAAATTATATGTTCTTACTACTATTTCTTTAATTTCATTTTTATGGAACTAGCATAGGACATACCTTAGATATCATGCACCTATAGATTTAAGGAGCCAGTACATCTCACAATACATAGGACTAATGTGTTTGTGTACTTAGCCACGTAGATGGGCGTGAGATGTTAGGACCTTACTCCTGGTTCCAGATGTAGAGCTAGTGCATCGCTATGAACCACGGAGTATAATCATACATACTAATGACTCTGACTAGGACTGGTTGATCTTACATATCAATCAAGCCAAATATGAGTCGAAATTTTATAAATGAGCTTATTTTCAGTATATTTTTTTTATATATAAAAAATGGGGAACATGCTTGGACTTTAAATTTAACACTTTTTGTTTTCCACACACCCCTTACTCTTTTCGATATACGGCAAAAGGGGGAGAAAAAGGCCAAAGTTAAGGGGTCAAATTTTTTGATAACTTAACTCTTACTTCATATTTAAAAAAGTTAAAACTTAGGTAACTTTTACCAAAAGGCCAAAGAATTCTTAAACTTATTTGTGCAACTCTGGACCAATTGTTGGCCTATCAGAAACATGTGAGTGATTCTGAACAAATGAGTTGCATCATGCTAGCCGCGATGGAACCCAAGCTACGAAAGCAGCATGAGCATATGGATGCTCATATCGTAGTCCTTCATCTCTGTGAGTTGGTTGATGAGCAAGTGAGATTCGAAAGGTTCGAAGTCTCCAAGCTCCTCTTCACCTCTGAGATGCTAGGAGGTTCATCTGTGGTACTGCTCAATATGCTGAAGACTGTGGAGTCTTCTGAGAAGCATGAGCAGGGGACGGTGCTGTTAGTTGATTCCTCGAAGAAAGGTTCTAAGAGGAAGTCAAAGGAACAGCAGAAGGGAAAGAAGAGAAGGGCTAAGAAGGTAGAACTAGCACAAAAGGAAACTTGCCATCATTATGGCAAGGAGAGTCATTTGCGAAGAAAGTGCAAGATTTATCTTGAGTCCGTGAAGAAGGATAAGGCATCGGATGCCCCATCTTCTTCAGATATCTTCGTTATTGATTGTCATTCTATTTCCTTAGACACTTGGGTATTGGATACTGGGTGTAGCTCACATATATGTAATGACATACAGGGGCTAAGGAATAGAAGAAGACTTGTCAGAGGGGAGTCAAATTTGTGAGTTGGCAATGGAGCAAAGGTTGCTGCGGTCGCCATCGGAACTTATTTGCTGAAGCTCCCTAGTGGACTAGTCTTGGAACTGGACAATTGCTATTATGTTCCTTCTCTAATAAAGAACATTGTTTCTATTTCCTGCTTAAATAGAAATGGTTTCCATTTAACGTTTAGTAACAATTGTTGTTATATAACTTTGAATGGCGTACTTTATGGAACTGGAACTTTGAGTAATGGCATTTATACGTTGGACGTATCCAGTGACATTTTCAATATCGAAGCGAGCAACACGCGTGCTCGAAAGGATAATCACATAGACTCCTATATGTGGCATTGTCGTCTTGGCCATATAAGCAAGAAACGCATGTCCGAATTACATCGATGTGGAATTCTGGAATCGTTTGAATTGGATTCATACGATACATGCGAATCATGCTTGAAAGGCAAGATGACTAAGTTACCTTTTACTGGAAAAGGTGAACGAGTGGGAGAGTTACTAGGTCTAGTACATACTGATGTATGTGGACCTATGTCAACTCAAGCATTAGGAGGCTATAGCTACTTCATTACCTTCACCGATGATCACTCACGGTTTGGGTATGTGTTCATGATGAAACACAAGTCTGAAGCCTTTGAAAGGTTCAAAGAATTCAGAAATGAAGTAGACAAACAACATGACAAGAGTATTAAAATACTTCGATCGGATCGAGGTGGTGAATACTTAAGTCAAGAGTTTCTTGATTATCTAAGAGACAATGGCATATTGTCTCAATGGACTCCGCCCTATACACCACAAAGATAATGGTGTATCCGAGAGGCATAATCGACCTTGTTGGACATGGTCAGTCAATGATGAATCATGCGACTCTTCCCAAGTCCTTTGGGGTTATGCACTTGCATAAATTGTTTACTTGTTAAATGTAATGTCAACCAAGGTAGTCTCTACTACTCCATATGAGATATGGGCTAGTAAGAAACCTCATGTATCTTACTTGAAGATATGGGGTTGTCCTGCTTATGTGAAGCGGACTGTATCAGACAAACTGGATGCTAAGTCTGATAAATGTCTATTTATTGGATACCCTAAGGAAACAAGGGGTTACCAATTCTATCATCCTGTGGAACAAAAGGTGTTTGTTTCAAGGCATGCTGTGTTTCTAGATAAAGAGTTTCTCTTGCAAGAAAACAGTGGGAGTGTCGTTGAGCTTGAGGAGGCTCGAGAGACTCAAATAGACATTGATGAGATACCTGGTGAAGCACAACAGCCGACAACTCATAGTGATGAGCAATCATGGACCTAATTGTAACACCACATCTTCGTAGATCCGGTAGAACACGCAATATTCCCGAGAGATATGGATTTCTCGTAAGTGAATCGAACGACGTGTTACTCATTGATGATGAGGAGCCTACCAGTTATGAAGAAGTGCTGACAAGTTCAGAAAGGGATAAGTGGCTTGGTGCCATGAAGTCGGAAATGGATTCCATGTACGAAAACCAAGTTTGGAACTTGGTTGACCCACCTGAAGGCATAAAGCCTATAGGGTGCAAATGGGTTTTCAAGAAGAAAACCGACATGGATGGTAATGTGATTACCTATAAGGCTAGATTGGTGGCGAAAGGATATCGTCAAAAACAAGGTGTTGATTATGACGAAACCTATTCGCCTGTAGCTATGCTTAAATCCATTCGGATGCTCCTGGCCATAGCGGCTCATTATGATTATGAGATATGGCAGATGGATGTGAAAACAGCTTTCCTTAATGGAAACTTGCTCGAGGACGTGTATATGATACAGCCTGAGGGTTTCACATCGGTTGATAAAACCAAGGTATGCAATTGTGACGGTCCATTTATGGATTGAAGCAAGCATCCAGGAGCTGGAATATCCGTTTTGATGAGACGATCAAAAAGTTTGATTTCTCACAAAATCCAGACGAACCTTGTGTGTACAAGAAGGTTAGTGGGAGTGCAGTCGTGTTCCTAGTATTGTATGTCGATGACATATTACTTATAGGAAACGATGTGTCCATCTTACAGTCAGTTAAGGTTTGGTTATCCAAGACATTCTCCATGAAAGACCTGGGAGAAGCAACCTACATCCTTGGGATTAAGATCTATAGAGATAGATCGAAACAGTTGCTTGGTCTTTCGCAGTCTACATATATAGACCGAGTGCTAAAGAGGTTTAGCATGTCGGAATCCAAGAAAGGTTATCTGCCCATCAGGCATGGGGTACACCTTCAAGTCTATGTGTCCGCGCATGTAAGAGAGAGGATTTGCATGAGTAAGATTCCCTATGCATCCGCAATAGGATCTATCATGTATGCTATGTTATGTACGAGGCCCGATGTATCGTATGCTCGAGTGTCACGAGCAGATACGATCGATCCAGAATGGATCATTGGGGTATTGTTAAGGCGATCCTTAAGTACTTGAGAAGAACTAAGGATGTGTTCCTAATATATGGAGAAGGGACATGGTGATACGCGTATACAGATGACTTCGACGGACAAGGATGATTCGTCTCGGTCGGATACGTGTTCACCTTGAATGGGGGCGCAGTGGATGAGTTGGAAAAGTTCCAAACAAGAGATCAGAGCGGATTCTACCAGCGAGGCGGAATATATTGCGGCCGAAGCGGCGAAGCGGTTTGGATCAAGAAGTTCGTTCATGAACTTGGTGTGATTCCGGCCATTGTTGAAGAAATACCGGGTCTCACTGCGACAACAATGGAGCAATTACAGACAAAAGAGCCAAGGTCTCATCAATGATCCAAACATGTGCTCACGCTATCTTCTTATCAGAGAGATCATCAGTAGGAACGAAATACAAATCGAGAAAATTCCCACTGAAAGGAACTTAGCGGATCCTTTGACTAAAGCATTACCTCAAAGTAAGTTTGATGGTCATGTTAGAGCTTATGGTATTGGATACCGTAGCGATTGGCATTAGGCCAAGTGGGAGTCTGTTAGTAATATATGAGAGATGTCCTAAGGCAATCGCCTTATGTATGAACCATTTATATGATAAATGAAGATTCACTATTTGAGTATACATGTTTTATGTATTTGATTGGATCTTAAACTCATTTATCGAATGTCCACGATACGATTCACAGCATGAGAGAATTTGTGATTGGATCACAACTAGTGAGTATCTCTACATGTGTAATTGTGATGTATCGGAATTATCCCTAGTCGATGAATTGATGGATTTGGACACCATCAATTCTGTTGAGACTAGCACGAGGTATACTCCTTGGTGTATCCAAGCAGCTGATTCTCACTGGCTGGAGACATAGTGATGTCCGGAGTTAATCGTGGATGCTAGTTATGGTAACTAGTTCATTGGAGTGACCAGCCGTAAGACTTCATATGGTTCTCTGCATATATAGATATGTCAATGAAGTTCTTACTGTGGCTTAAGTGCGATGTTCCTTTGACTTGCGGTATTCAAGTCATCTTGATCATGGAGACTTATACTTTGACATCTTAAGCAAACATCTCTAAGGAGATGTGGACCCGGGATGATTGGGTATAAGTCGAAGTGATCGAAGGTGTTTGAATAGCCTATAAAGGATTCACCACTCCTTGCGAGGAGATGTATACCCATGGCCTCTCGTCGGATTGTTACTAAAGTCTTTGGCCAAAGCAATACATGTTTAGAGTAAGGTACTCTTCGATACATGTGGAGTAGAATCCGGGGACGAGGAAATGATACTTGGGCTAGGTGTGACATAGTCACCTAGTGGGGTGACACAATAGACCATGTCACGAACCAAGTGGGTATAAGATGAGTGAAGGGAATGGGGCACGATTCATTCAAGCTATGAAGGGTTTCGTAAATATACGATCAACCGCTTGATCTTTTCGGTTAATTGGGGATCATGATGTACTACTAGGTGCCACTCATGATCGCTCTATAATTAATGGTTAATTATAGACGGCCAACATAAACCGAGAACCTATTTGGTCACACGACAACGAGTGTAATCCAAAGGATTTAAAACGAGCTTGAGAATGGGATTCTCAGACCGAGAGAAACTATGTTTGGTTGGACCAAACATAAAGCGAGCATGAAATTGTTTCAGTCGCAATGGAAGCGTGGATGGGCTGTGTCTTATGAAGACATAATGGATGGACCAAAATGGTTTGGTTCTAATCCAATGGATGAGAATAAACCAAAGGGTTTGGTTTATATTAAACGAATGAACCAAAGGTTGGTTCGGTTCGTTTTAACTTAAAATAAACCATCATGGTTTGGTTTATTTTAACTTATCTTAATGGAGCGGGTTAACGGGCCTAATGGTTATGATTTAATAACCATTAAGAGAATTAGTTCTCTATAAAATAGGGCTTAAGGGTTTTTGTGAAAACCTAATTTGAGGCAACCCTAATTGGCCGCCCAACCCATCCTCCTTGTTGTTGGCGTCAACAACAAGGGCTGCCGCCCAACTTCATTGAGCTGCTGCCATCTCCTTGTCGGCGTCCAAGTTTCGGCCGGTGAACCTCCGGCGACCCTCCGGTGATCTCCCTTGGGTTCGGTGTAAAGGTGAGCCTCCATCTCTTCTTTAGCCGGCGCCTATTTCCTCCACCAAAGCTGTCCAGTTTTCTGGACAGCTTCTTCTCCTCTCGTCGGAGCGTCGTTTGGACGACGGTTAGTGCTCCGACAGCGGATAACATCCCGGGGATTTGATCTCCGGTAATCCTCTGAGGTGGAGGACGAAGGATTCGTCAATCGGTTGACGAATACCTCTCCGGAGAAGCAAGTCTTGAGGACTTGTTTTAGGTCCGAATTTGGATTCGGACCGTGATCATCTCTCGATCACGTCGTCTTCAACACGAGGCTAGTAACCCGTACGAAGACGAAGCTCGTGGCTTGGCGAAGTCATCCCGAGGAGCTCGGCGTGGATACGGATAGAGACGATTCTTACGAGAATCGTTCCGGTTGATGCCGTTCCCGCTACACGTCATACGGAAGGTATAACGTAGTTTAATTTCTTTTATTGCAATTTTAATTTACGGTTATGTCTACACTTGTTGTAATAGCATGCGTGTGTTGTGTGTGTTGTAATAAATAGGAATATTTATTATTTTTATTGCTTCCGCTGTGCACATGTTTACGAAACATGATCGAACACACACACGCCGCGGTGCCAGAAACCCAACACGGGCGACACTCAAGAGACTTCGGAGGGAGCCGAAGGAATTGAGTGGAAGGCCGGAAGCAAAAGCAACACGTAAGTACTGAGGTAAGCTCGTGTGTGCGAGCATAAGTAAGGTCGTATCCTCTTTACGGGGATGATCTTAAGCATAGATCCGACCAAAGACCTCTTATAGATGGCCTAGGTCGAGATCGGATGGTCGACGACCATCGAAATTATGTTTTTCTTGAGCTAACCTTGCCTTGCAGCTAGCATCGATCATTTGCCGGCGGAGGACTCATTCACCGATCAGCGGTCGGTGAAGAATCGCAATCGATGATGCCATCGATCGTGATGATGGCCATCGGTCATTCTATCAAGAGATCGACCTCGAGTAGTCAAGAGTTATCACCATTTTTTAAGGGGATTTGTGCTCATTTGTGATTGGCTAAAGACCCATTCGATGAGAGGCTTAAAGGCTATAAAAGGAGGGCCAAACCTAGGGTTTTTCATCAATTCAAAAGCTTCCAAGTGCTTCCGATACGCTCCGACTCTCCGACATCCCTACGACGAAGCGCTGCCGAGACGACGACTAGAGCTTCAACCTCCAATCTTTGAAGTCGTCGGTATAATCTTTAAATTTGTATAAGTTGTTTTTATTTCAAGCTTTAAATCATATCAAGGAGAGGGGGAGTGTCCCTCTACCTTGAGTCTTTCTCGAGTTTTTGTATTCGTTTAACTCCTATCTCCATCGAGAGGGAGTTCGTTTAGTATTTGCCCTCCGTGCGTGGTCAAGGACCATTAGGGCCTTGGAGTAGTAGCCGAAGGCTACGAACCAAGTAAAACCTATTTGTCTCTATTTACTTTACATTTCCGCTGCAATTAATTTTCTCTCGAGTTTTAACGAAAGAAACGAGAAAAAGTTTTTATCGCTATTCACCCCCCCCCTCTAGCGAACCGCATCGATCCAACAGTCACCAGCATGCATGTAAATGGAATGAATGCACAACTGCACACACATACATCCACAACACACTCTCTATCCAACAGAGAGTCATACGCAACTGACTGTCAACAATGCTAGGACTTCTAGTCCGTAGCGACACACCGTGGACCACCATACTACCATGTACAAACATATGACCCGTAATAGTAATACAACGAAAGGTAAAGTGATACAACCACAACCATTACATTAAGGACATCATCGACCCCCGGATGATTGTTCCTAATGACACGAGTCAAATTGACATCTATACTACACCCCCCGTGGTTAAGTATCTAAAGACCTACATACCATAGCATCAGTAATTTATAGAAACGATGAAAGAAATATGTCAACAACAACAGTATATCTCAAAATGCAAAGACTAAGTAACAAGAACATGATTAAATAAGAGTGGAGTCAAGGTAAAGGTATCGTCAACATAAATATCATGCACAAGATTTATCTACTACCTGACCAGGGTAGGAAATTACCCACCTGATTCACAGAGCATCAGAAAATCTACATGTCCAAAAGATCGTCTTGAATTTAGGTCCTGCATATAACACAGAATATATTTTAGTTCTATCGTACCTCGAATGATCAAATTGAATCTCGCTTCGATTTCATACCCCAAACCACTAAACAACTATTAACAAAAGTTTCATTCACCCATCCTACATAATGCCCATTATATCACCATGATTATACTCACTGGGCCCAATAACACCCACACAATACGATAACTAGAATCTAAATCTATATTACACTAATTACTGATTAATCACTACACAATTAACAACCCCATAATCATTGGCCACCTGTCCAATAAATCCATAATAAATCTAGTCTCCATTAACCACTGGAAATCACATATTTTATCTGATTAAACATACCCAAATGATCTTGCTTAAAGAGAAACCAATCTTCCTCTTTGCAACGACGATGCAACCCTAATCCTACAGAAATCAAATAATTATGAAATAAGAAGCTCTCCCCCCTTGAACCCTAGCTTAACTCATGAAAAATCAAAATTCTAAATAAAAAATTCTCACCGAAATGCAAGACCACCAGTTCAAAAAATCACCACAGAACAACAAATCTTAGCTGTTAGTAGATACGATGGGCAACAACCAAGTAGAGTTGTGTGCATTGAAGAATCTATCTGGCAGCTAGAAGTGCAACTGATGGTCGAATCGATATGAGCTTGAGATACAGAAATGCCAAATGAGATGACATAGCCCACCACTCTCCAGCACTGTGGATACACGTGAATGCAGGGAGTAGGCAAGGATGATGATCTGACATAGGGAAAGGATGAGACAGTTGGCGGATCAAGTGAGGACCGATGGGTCAGTGATATCGCGGGAAGGGGGTAGCTCCATAGTTGACCTGTGGTCACGCGTCACTCCGGTGGTGCATCGCGTCGACAGCATCGGATGCTGCCATTTGGCTGGCCATCAATGGCGTTACACACAGCAGTAACTATTAGTAATATATGAGAGGTGTCCTAAGGCAATCGCGTTATGGTTGTACCATTTATTTGATAAATGAAGATTCACTATTTGAGTATACATGTTTTCATGTATTTGATTGGATCTTAAACTCATTTATTGAATGTCCGCAATACGATTCATAGCATGAGATAATTTGTGATTGGATCACAACTAGTGAGTATCTCTACATGTGTAATTTTGATGTATTGGAATTATCCCTAGTTGATGAATTGATGGATTCGGACGCCATCAATTCTATTGAGACTAGCACGAGTTTACTCTTTGGTTTATCCAAGCAGTTGTTTCTCACTCGCTAGAGACATTGGGATGTCCAAAGTTAATCGTGGATACTAGTTATGATAACTAGTTCATTGGAGTGACTAGCTGTAAGACTTCATATGGTTCTATGCATATATGGATATGTCAATGAAGTTCTTACTGCAGCTTAAGTGCAATGTTGCTTCGACTTGTGGTATTCAAGTCATCTTGATCATGTAGACTTATGTTTTGACATCTTAAGCGAGCATCTCCGAGGAGACATGGACCCGGGATGATTGGGCATAAGTTGAAGTGTCCGAAGGAGTTTGAATAGCCAAAAGAGGATTCACCACTCCTTGCGAGGAGATGTATGCCCTAAGGCCTCTCGTCAGATTGTTACTAAAGTCTTTGGCCAAAACATTACATGTTTAGAGTATGGTACTCTTGGATACATGTGCAGTAATTAGAATCCGCAGGACAAGGAAGTAAATATGAGTAGTCAACCAAGTGGGGACTGACACAATAGACCATATGATGAACCAAGTGGGTATAAGATGAGTGAAAGGAATGGGGCATGATTTATTATAGCTGCAAAAGGGTTTCAAAAAAGGTTTTGGGATCAACCATTGATTTTTTTATTAATTTATGATCATGATGTACTACTAGGTGTCACTGATGATTGTTCTATAATTAATGGTTAATTATAGACGACCAACATAAACTGGGAACCTATTTGGTCACATGCACAATGAGCGTAATACGAAGAATTTAAAATGAGCTTGAGAATAGGATTCTCAGATCGAGAGAGACTTGGTTTGGTTGGACCAAACAAAGAGCGAGTATGAAATTGTTTCAGTCGCATCAGAAGCATGGATGGACCGAGCTTATGAAGATATGATGGATGAGCCAAATTGGTTTGGTTCTAATCCAATGGTGGAAAATAAACCAAAGTGGTTTGGTTTGTTTTAAACGAATGGACCAAAGTTGGTTCGGTTCATTTTTGTTGGATAGATTTGAGCCCTAGAGGGGCGGTGAATAGTGCAAGGAAACTTTTCGAATTCGTAAAGATAAAACACAAGTGCACAGAGGAAAGTAAGTAAATACAATTTTGTTTTTTTACTTTGTTCATAGCCTTCGGCTGCTAATCCAAGGCCCTAATGGTCCTAGACCACGTACGGAGGGAAAAACACTCCTCCTCATTAGAGGTAGGAGTAAGCGAGTACAATAAAAAAAACTCAAGGTAGAGGGACACTCCCCCTCTCCTTGTTACGACTAAAGTTCAATAAGATTTAAAGACGACAAAACAAAATATACCAACAACTATTGAAAGAATAGAACTTGAGCTCTTGCCATCGGTGATGAGGTAGCACTTCATCGTCGTAAGATCATCGTAGAAGAGTAGCTAGCAAGAGCACTTTTGAGCACTTAGAATGATGGAAAAGGGGTGGAGAACCCCTACTTTTATAGCCTTGTGAAACCCTAATCGTTGAGATGAGGTTTCATGAGGTGATGCCACCTAGCCCTTGAGAAATGGAGATAAGATTAGACTCTCCTCGAGGTTGATCCTTGACCATCAGTCGACTGTTGAAGGCATCAGTCGACTGATACAAGACATCAGTCGACTGATGGCAGGGTTTCTAGTTGTAATGAAGAGTTAGCTTGAAAATGTAGTTAATATAAGTAAGTTCGATGATCATTTACCATCTGATCTCGACTTAGACCTTCCATGGAAAGTCTTGGTCAGATCGTCGCTTAAGGATGTCCCCGTATGGAGGACACGACCTTACTTACACTCACTCACACGAGCTTACCTCCACCTTTACCTTTGAAGCTTCGCTTCCGGTCTTCACATGAGTTCTTCAACTGCCTTCGAAGTCCTCCCGGTGTCGCCCGACCACCATGGTTCTCTCCGGTTGTCACTGACCTTCGGATTATCTTAGCAATTATGCACACTTAATCAAAATATAGGCTCGATTATCTAGTGCCTCTGCACCAACAATCTCCCCCTTTTTGATCCTATGGCAAACTGACGCAAAGTTAAGGGAAATTTAAAGTAAGACATTAAGTAAACGAACTCCCCCTTAAACCTAGGTGAGTTTTAGAAGAAATAATTTAATTTTTCAAATTTAAATTTTGTTACTCCCCCTTAACTTACGCTCTTCTCCCCCTTTTACCATGAATCAAAAACAAGGTTGGGGGTTTTATAAAAAGTAGGGGTTTTAAAAATGTAATATTATACCAGCCATAAAAAAAATGAGTATGAGTCCAAGCATCCGCCTCGAATTGGTAAAGTTCATCGGTTTAAGGTATATCCCTCTGCACCAACAATAAGTTTTTGAAACTTAGCTTTGATTTTCAAAATACTAATAAGCTAATTTTCAAGAATAACTTTAAAGATTTATAACCCTTAGGGTTGGTTTGCTCTCCCCCTTAGTCAAGTATATGATGTATAAGAGAGTTAGGGGGCACTAAACTTTGACCTAGAGAGTTTTATATAATTATTCGTTTAAGCGTAATAGTTGAAAAATAGATGGCTTTTGAAAAAAGTTATGTTATTATAATTATTCCTTAATCATCTCACCCATTCTATGTGTCTCAGAATTTGTTCGCCTTATATGTTATTTGAGATGATTTGATCTTAATTAAAGTTAGTCAACCTTGGATTAGATTTGGATTTAACCCTAAGTTCGTCAAGCAACCTTTTTAAGAAATTGGCTTCCAGGTCGTGGCGAGGCACAGAGGCCTTCTTTGATCGGAACAATGACCACTTTCTTAGACAAAGCCAAGTTCAAGAAAATGATGGCTTGAGTCACTTAAGAATATTTTCTGGTCTAACTAGTTTAGGATACGTCGAGATAGCTTCAGCTAGTTCCACTTGGTCAAGTGCACCAAGCTAGATACGCCTTATCTAGCTCGAATACACGAGACTTTGTTTCCCTAATGTACTATCATCTCGCCGCGTCCTGATACTATGTTATCAAGAGTTGACTAACTACTTGTCCTATCTAGCTATTCTAAAAAGTAAAATAAAAGTTTGATCATGCTAAGTTATTGGGTATACTATTTTGGTATTAGCTCCCCCTGGACCATTGAACCAATATGGTCTAGTCAAATAATGGACTTGATCTTGGGGAATCCAATACTTATTTGACCTTATATGAGAATTTAGTAAGACCTTTGGGACCCAAGCTTAGACTCGTTGATGACTACGATTTACGATAGACATATATGATCTATTCGTAGTCGTTGAGCTAAACCCGAGTCTGGCTCTGTTGTACACTGCTCTCTAAGTTCCAAGAAGTCGGTTAAGATTCTTGGATCCCATCGAGAACTTGTTCAACCGAGCTTTGAGCTCTTGGACTTGTCCTTTCAAGAGAGAGTTCTCTTCTTCGAGTTTTTCAACTAGAGTTGAGCTCTTCTCTTGAACTTGACTAGTCGAAGAGGTTAGAGTGGTCTCTTGCTTGAGGGATTCAACCTCCTCAAGCAAGGACTTGACCCTAGATTCGGACTTAGTTAATTTCCTAGTTAGCATTTTGATTGTATGATACAAAGTATTAATTAAAGAATGGCTAACCTTTACTTTTTCCTTCGGTCCGACTTTGAGTTTCTTCTCGAAGTAGGCTTCAGGGTCGGAGTCATAGTCGGAGTTGGACTCGTACTCGGCTTCAAACTCTGACTCAGACTCTTCTGGTCTTGCCATGTATGCCATACCGACGCCTTCTTCTTCTTCGTTCTCCCAAGTTTCATGAAGAGCCTTCTTTGCTCCCTTTTGATTTGGCCTCCTTTTTGATTTGAATCGCCCCTTTTTCTCATTCCTCAATTGCTCTTTTTCTTTTCGAACTATTCTTCGCACCATGTTGACTATTGCGACCTTCTCTTCATATTCGGATTCGGATTCATCCTCGGGTTTGGATCCGCCTTCTTGCTCAGGAGGTGGCTTGTTCTTCTCCTTTCTTCTTCATCCTGCAAGTAAAGCAACACCTCTCTCAGCCCGGACCATGTTAGTTTGTTCGTGAAGTTTGAATTCCGAAAACATTTCATCTAGTCTAAGTTTTGAAAGGTCCTTAGAAACCTTGTAGGCATCAACAATGGATGCCCACAAGGTAGTCCTAGGGAAAGCATTTAAAGCATACCTTATAAGGTCCCGGTTCTCTACGGCTTGCCCGATCGAGTGAAGACCATTGACAATGTCTTGGATCTGCGCATGTAGTTGCGTGGCGGTCTCGCGATCCTGTATCTTTAGATTGTATAGTTTATTTAAAAACAAATCCCTTTTATATACCTTAGCATCGAATGTTCCTTCGTGTAGCTCGATTAATTTGTTCCACAGGTCCTTTGCGCTTATGAAGGGTCTGATGTGGTTGAGCTCCTCTTTGGATAGACCGCACTGCAACATTTTGGTCGCTTTTGTATCGACTTCGATTTGCCTCTTGGTTGCATTGGTCCATTTGTCGAAGTCCAAGGGCTCTCCTTGATCATTGGTGGGTAGAGAAAAGCCAGTTTGGATGATTATCCAAGTCTCAACTTGTGTTTTTAGAAAATACTCCATCCAACCTTTCCAATAACGGAAATCATCTCCGTTAAAGAACGGAGGTCGGGTGGTGATGTACCCCTCAATGTGGGCCATTTGGAAGGAAAACCATCCACACAAAATATAAAAAAACACAAAAAAAGGTTCCAAGACTTCACCTTGGATTAGTAATGTAGGAAATGAAAAGAAATAAAAGGAATAAATGAGAAATAACCAACTAAAATAAAAAAAAATGAGCGCTTACAACCTTCGATGTCCCCGAAAGGGTACTAAATATTGGTTTTTGGGAAAGAACAAAGCTTGTTATGAGGGTAAACCCTAGTAAGAATGTAGATCTCTCAAAGAGCTTCAATTTGGTAGGTAGCACGTTTTCTGGGTCCACTTGTATGAAAAGTTATACCCATTTTACCGTGAACTACTCCCGAAGCCAAGAGATACTTGTAAACACAACCAGAAAGGGTACCAAGAATTCGTCTTGGATTAGTAGTGTGGGAGAAAAACTTAAAACAATAAATACAAAAAGAAAAACAAAAAAACAAATGATAGATTGGTGGTTTCACCAAATCGTAGCGCCCCCGGTTCTGATACCAATTTTTGGATAAATTTGAGAACTAGAGGGGGGGGGGTTAATAGCGCAAGGAAACTTTTCAAATTCCTAAAGATAAAACATGAGTACAAAGCAGAAAGTAAGTAAAGACAATTTTGTTTTTACTTGGTTCACAACCTTCGTCTGCTAATCCAAGGCCCTAACAGTCCTAGACCGCGTATGGAGGGCAAAGCACTAAAAACACACTTCCTCGATAGAGGTAGGAGTAAGCGAGTACAATAAAAAAAACTCAAGGTAGAGGGACAGTCCCCCTCTCCTTGTTACGATTAAAGCTTGATAAGATTTAAAGATGACAAAACAAAATATACCAACGACTATTGAAAAATAGAACTTGAGCTCTTGCCTTCGGTGATGCAGTAGCACTTCGTCGTCGTAGAAGAGTAGCATAGCAAGAGCACTTTTGAGCACTTAGAATGATGGAAAACGGATGGATAATCCCTACTTTTATAGCCTTGTGAAACCCTAATCGTTGAGATGAGGTTTCATGAGGTGATGCCACCTAGCCCTTGAGAAATAGAGATAAGATTTGACTCTCCTCGAGGCTGATCCTTCACCATCAGTCAACTACTACCCTTACTAGTCGACTGTTGAAGGCATCAGTCGACTGATGGTAGGGTTTCTAGTTGTAATGAAGAGTTAGCTCGAAAATGTAGTTAATATAAGTAAGTTTGATGGTCATTTACCATCCGATCTCGACTTAGACCTTCCATGGAAAGTCTTGGTTGGATCGTCGCCTAAGGACGCCCCCGTACGGAGGAAACGACCTTACTTACACTCATCACACGAGCTTACCTCCACCTTTACCTTTGAAGCTTCGCTTCCGGTCTACACCTGAGTTCTTCGGCTCCCTTCGAAGTCCTCCCTGTGTCGCCCGACCACCATGGTTCCCTCCGGGTGTCACTGATCATCGGCTTAGCTTAGCAATTTTGCACACTTATTTTAGCTCGTGAGATAACAAAATAACCTTGACTTTGTGTCTCTGCCATAATCAAAACATAAGTTCGATTATCTGGTGCCCCTGCACCAATAGTTTTAACTTAAAATAGACCAACACGGTTTGGTTTATTTAAGTTATTGGAGCGAGTTAACGAATTTTGGTTATGAACCAATAACCGTTAGGAGAATGTGTTTTCTACAAAAACATGGTTTAAGGGTTTCTTATGGAGAATAAATTGGTTCAAGGGTTTTGGAAACCGGAGCCTCCTTTCCTCTTCCTCCTCTAGGGTTGCCGTCCATCTCTTGTGCCGCCGCCCAAGCCTATTGTAGCTCCTCCTCCTCGCCGCCAACCAACCACCAGCCGCCGCCGATTCCTCCTGGCATCCTCCCTTATCTGCCGGCAACCAAGGAGGAACCGGCCATTGATTGGCCAGACATCTTCTCCAACACCACAAGCTGTCCAGTTTTTGGACAGCTTGTTTCTCTCTTCATAGAGAGGTCGTTTGATTGGCGTTTTGCACTCCAACAGTGACCTACTTGCCGGGGATTGTATCTCCAGCAATCCTCATAGGTGGAGGACCAAGGTTTCATCAACTGGTTGATGAAAATTGCTTCCGAGAAGCGAGTTAGTGGAGCTTATTTTTAGATCCGAATTTTGATTCAGATTGTGATCGTCTCTTGGATCACAACGTCTTTGACACGAGGCTAGTAACTCTTGCGAAGAAGGGGCTTGTGTCTTTGTGAAGCTATCCTGAAGATGCTCGGCGTGGATACAGATACTGGCGATTCTAGCGAGGTTTGCTACGGTTGATGTCATTCCTGCTACACGTGATATGTCAGGTATAACTAGATATAAAGTTTCCTTTATTGCAAAAATTTAAATATGTGATTATGTCTACACTTGTTGTATCCTACATGCGTGCGGTGGGTGTGATGTAATAAATTAGTTTATTACTTGTTTTTGTTTCCGCTGTGTGCATGTTTACGAAACATATTCGAACAGACACCCACATCGGTGCCGGGGAAACCCAACAGTGGTATCAGAGCCCAATTGTGTTTCGACATAATCGTAAAATTATTTTGTGATAGTCAATTTTTTTTTTATGGAAATATTCTACTTTTAGAAAGTTTAGAAGTATTTATGAAAATTTTAATTTGTAAAAAAAATCAAATTGAAAGTTTCCTAATATGATTAGGAAATTAGAATTTGGGAAATTTGTTTCTTAAATTAGATTTGACTTTCCTTAATTAACACTTTCCATAAATAAAATATGTGATAAGATTTGGAAATTTGTTTCCTAATTTAATCATGATTTGATTTGAGAAATCAAATCTAAAACATATTTTATTTCCAAAATAGTTATGACAAATAAGGAAACTATTTGTACATGTCATAATTGTATGCCATGTAATTGCATTAGATGCATATCATTATGTCATGCGTGTCGTGACATGTAGATGTATGCGATGTTATGTAGATAATAGTTATTTGCATGCAAAGAGGATGATACATTAAAACCCTTGCACAATATTAAAGCCTACACCTTCCATTAATATGGTTAGAATCAAAGTTCTATTTCTTGTTTGGGTTGTTGGACTCACTCCAAGCCCGACTCGAACCTGAACATGTTCAAATCATTGGAATAGTTTAACACTAATATGGTAAGTATCAGAGGTCAATCGTTAGTTTGGGTTGTTGGACTCACTCCAAGCCTGGCTAATTGGTTGATTGCGCTCTAACCATATTAAAACTATTTCGCGATTAATGGGTCGACTCTAACTTGGAGCATCAATTTGTTGGACTCACTCCAAGGTCGATGTGAAGAGAGGTGAAGTTGGGTGCTATGCATATGATGGATATTGTTAATGTGTTAAAAACCCAATGTATGTGTGAACATTCAATTAGTAGATAACATATTGTGATAGTTACATATACATGATATGTAATCTGTATACTTGATACCTACCATCATAGCTAAGAATGACTTGTTGGACTCACTCCAAGGTTGTTCTTATCTATGTTGGATATCAACCCATTCGAAGATGGACCTATGATCTCCCGAATTAATTTTGAGGGATTTTTATTTCGAAAAATGAATGCTATTTTATAAATGTATTTGATGCATTTAAAAATCATTTTCTCATATATGCTCGATTTGTATTTCTAGGTTAATTGGTTAACCATGACATCTTTGAATTTGTGATCGATTTTGGATTCAAATAAATTGACTTGGTCGAACTTCTTGGACTAGCTTAGAAACTTGAGAATTGTTCTCAAGGCAGAAAAGCTTGCGTATGTTCTCGAAGCGCCTCTTCCTGCCCGTCCTAGTGATGATGCAACTCCGGACCAATTGTTGGCCCATCAGAAACATGTGAGTGATTCTGAACTAGTGAGTTGTTGTTAGTAATATATGAGAGATGTCCTAAGGCAATCGCCTTATGTATGAACCATTTATATGATAAATGAAGATTCACTATTTGAGTATACATGTTTCATGTATTTGATTGGATCTTAAACTCATTTACTGAATGTCCACGATACGATTCATAGCATGAGAGAATTTGTGATTGGATCACAACTAGTGAGTATCTCTACATGTGTAATTGTGATGTATCAGAATTATCCCTAGTCGATGAATTGATGGATTTGGACACCATCGATTCTGTCGAGACTAGCACGAGGTATACTCCTTGGTATATCCAAGCAGCTGATTCTCACTGGCTGGAGACATTGTGATGTCCGGAGTTGATCGTGGATGCTAGTTATGGTAACTAGTTCATTGGAGTGACCAGCCGTAAGACTTCATATGGTTCCCTGCATATATAGATATGTCAATGAAGTTCTTACTGTAGCTTAAGTGCGATGTTCCTTTGACTTGCGGTATTCAAGTCATCTTGATCATGGAGACTTATGCTTTGACATCTTAAGCAAACATCTCCAAGGAGATGTGGACCCGGGATGATTGGGTATAAGTCAAAGTGATCGAAGGTGTTTGAATAGCCTATAAAGGATTCACCACTCCTTGCGAGGAGATGTATACCCATGGCCTCTCGTCGGATTGTTACTAAAGTCTTTGGCCAAAGCATTACATGTTAAGAGTAAGGTACTCTTCGATACATGTGCAGTAACTAGAATCCATAGGACGAGAAAATGATACTTGGGCTAGGTGTGACATAGTCAGCCTAGTGGGGACTGACACTATAGACCATGTCCTGAACCAAGTGGGTATAAGATGAGTGAAGGGAATGGGGCACGAATCATTCGAGCTGCTGAAGGGTTTCAGAAATAGTTATGGATCAACCATTGATCTTTTCGATTAATTGGGGATCATGATGTACTACTAGGTTCCACTCATGATCGTTCTATAATTAATGGTTAATTATAGACGGCCAACATAAACCGAGAACCTATTTGGTAACACGCACAACGAGCGTAATCCGAAGGATTTAAAACGAGCTTGAGAATGGGATTCTCAGACCGAGAGAAACTAGGTTTGGTTGGACCAAACATAAAGCGAGTAATACTTCGTTCAGTTACGTATTGCTATAGATGGGCGAGTCTTATGAAGGCGTAATGGATGAACCAAAATGGTTTGGTTCTAATCCAATGGAGAGAATAAACCAAAGGGTTTGGTTTATTTTAAGCGAATGAACCAAAAGTTGGTTGGTTCGTTTTAACTTAAAATAAACCATCATGGTTTGGTTTATTTTAACTTATCTTAATGGAGGCGGGTTACTTGGGCCTAATGGTTATGATCCAATAACCATTAAGAGAATTAGTTCTCTATAAAGAGGGCTTAAGGGATAATTAAGCCTAATCCAAAACCCTAGCTTGGAGTTGCCGCCCAACCTTCATTGCCGCCCAACCTCCATTGCCGCCCATTTGTGCAGCGTCCGGCTCCTTGCTTGACCAAGCTTGGCCGGTGATCCTCCGGCGACCCTCGGTGATCTCCTATAGGTTTGGCATCAAGGTGAGCCTTTTCTTCCCTTGGTTGGCCGGCGCCTATCTCCTCCACCAAAGCTGTCCAGTTTTCTGGACAGCTTGTTCTCCTCTCGTCGGAGCATCGTTTGGACGATGGTTAGAGCTCCGACAGCGGCTAACTTACCGGGGATTCGATCTCCGGTAATCCTCTGAGGTGGAGGACGAAGGATTCGTCAATTGGTTGATGAATACCTCTCCGGAGAAGCGAGTTTTGAGAACTCGTATTAGGATCCGAATTTGGATTAGGATCGTGATCATCTCTCAATCACGTCGTCTTCAACACGAGGCTAGTAACCCGTACGAAGACGAAGCTTGTGGCTTAGCGAAGGCATCCCGAGGAACTCGGCGTGGATACGGATAGAGACGATTCTAGCGAGGATCGTTTCAGTTGATGTCGTTCCCGCTACACGTCATACGAAAGGTATAACGTAGATAAATTTCCTTTTATTGCAAATTTAAATTTACGGTTATGTCTACACTTGTTGTAATATGCATGTGTGTGTTGTGTGTGTTGTAATAAATGTAGATTTATTATTTTTATTGCTTCCTCTGTGTTCATGTTTACGAAACGTGATCGAATACACACACGCCGCGGTGCCGGAAACCCAACAGTTGTATCATGCTAGCCGTGATGGTACCCGAGCTACGGAAGCAGCATGAGCATATGAATGCTCATACCATAGTCTTTCATCTTTATGAGTTGTTTGATGAGCAAGTGAAATCCGAAAGGTTCGAATTCTCCAAGCTCCTCTTTGTTGGATCCAAGCGGATCGCTAGAGGGGGGGGGGTGAATAGCGATAAACCTTTTTTTTTAATTCGTTCGTTAAAACTCGAGTAGACAGTTAATTGCAGCGGAAAGATAAACTATAAATAAATGAGACAAATATTTTTTTACTTGGTTCTTAGCCTTCGGCTACTACTCCAAGACCCTAGTGATCCTTGATCACGCACGGAGGGCAATTCACTAAAAACACTCCTCCTTGTTGGAGGTAGGAGTTTGACGATTACAAAAAAAAACTTCGAAAGAAAAGATAGAGAGACAAACTCTCTCTTCTATTAATGTAAAGTGCAACGATAGAAAACCTCGATTAATAAAAGGAATTACAATATTTAAAGAGATGACAAAAAAAGAATATCAACAACTAAAAGAGTAGAAAGTAAACTAGGGTTGTTGACAACACTTAAATTAGAGTTCGGAAAATCGCAGAGTTGTGGAGGTTTGTGAGCACTTAGAGATGATGAAAAACCCTAGGAGAAGCCCTCCTTTTATAGCCTTTAAGCCCCTCATCGAATGGGTCTTCAACCAATAGGAATTGGGCACAAAACTCCTTGAAAAATGGTGATAAAGCTTGACTCCTCGAGGCTGATTTTTGACCATCGGTTGAACTGGCCATGGTAGTTGTTGATTGAATTGGCGATTAGGCTGGCCCGGTTAGGCTGGCCGTTGAGTGATGGCCAGGATATTTGACTACAATAAAGAGTTAGCTCAAAATATAAGTGAATTCGACGACCACTTGCCGTCCGATCTCAACATAGACTTTCCATGGGAAGTCTTGGGTTGGATCGTCGCCTAAGGACGTCCCCGTACAAAGGACACGACCTCACTTCACTTTACTCACTCGAGCTTACCTTGATACTTACTATGTCGCTTTTGCTTCCGGCCTTCCACTTGATTCCTTCGGCTCCCTCCGAAGTCACTGGAGTGTCGCCCGACCACCGCGGCTTCCTCTGGGTGTCGCTAGCCTTTAGCTCCAGCTATAGCAATTTTTTGCACACTCGATTCAGCTCGTGAGATAACGACATGAGCTTAACTTTGTATCATTTGCTATAATCAAAACTCAGGTTCAACTTAGGTGTCTACTGCACCAACAATCTCCCCCTTTTTGATTTATGGCAAACCCACATACAAAGTTAAGAAAAATAAATTAAGTGCATTAAGCAAAATGAGCAAGATATATGCATGAATGAGCAGGAGTATAAAAAAGCATGAATGAGAAGGAGTATATAAAAACTTTTTTTCAAGTGCTCCCCCTTGAGGAATCCTCCCCCTTGACAAAGAGTGAGAACTTGAGAAAGAGTTTTAACTCTCCCCCTTGATGTTTTCTACTAAACAAAAGAATTAAGTAACTGTTTAAAATAAGTTTTAAGTTAAGAAATCAAAAAACTGATTCTTAACCTTGGCCTTTACTTGGTTTTGTTAACAAGTTAACTTAAAGTTAAGTAAACCTTTCCGTTTTGTTAACACGAACAAGTTAACTAAGCCTTGGCCATAAAAAAAAATTATCCCTTAACTTTGGCCTTTTTCTCCCCCTTTTGCCATATATCGAAAAGAGTGAGGGTGTGTGTGGAATAAAAAATAAGTATTAATTTGAAAATTTTCCACATTATTTTGAAAATAATATACTGAAAGTAAGTTCATCTATAAAATGTTCGACTCATATTTGGCTTGATTGATATGAAAGATCAACCAGTCCTGGTCAGAGTCGGTTAGTATGTATGATTATACTCCGTGGTTCATAAAGATGCACTAGCTCTACATCTAGAACTAGGAGTAAGGTCCTAACATCTCATGCCCATCTACGTGGCTAAGTACACAAACACATTAGTCCTATGTGTTGTGAGATGTACTGGCTCCTTAAATCTATAGGTGCATGATATCTAAGGTATGTCCTATGCTAGTTCCATAAAAATGAAAATTAAGAAATAGTAGTAAGAAAATATAATTTGCAAGTTCCTATTCTACTACGCACATGCCCAATTTTCATCTTAATAGACTAAATTCGGCTTCGGGTAGGCGTTTAGTAAATAGGTCTGCTAAGTTAGACTTCGATTCGACGTATTCGAGTTGTATGGCTTCGTTGGCCACATGTTCTCGAATGAAATGGTGTTTGACCTCTATATGTTTGGTCCTAGAGTGACATATCGGATTCTTAGTAAGATTAATTAAACTAATGTTATCTACGTGGAGTTTCATGTTCGTAAAGTCTAACTTAAAGTCGCGGAGAGTGTGCTTCATCCAAAGAAGCTGAGTGATACACTCACCCATCGCGATGTATTCGGCTTCGGTGGTAGATAAGGCAACACAGTGTTGCTTCCTACTGCACCAACTCACTAGACTCGAGCTGAGAAGTTGACAACAATCATTCGTACTCTTTCTATCGAGCTTACTACCAGTATAGTCTGAATCGGAGTAGCCGGTTAGTTCAAACTCGGTAGATCTAGGGTACCAAATACTGACATTAAGTGTACCCTTTAGATATCTAAGGATACGCTTGACTAGAGTTAGGTGAGACTCCTTGGCACAGGTTTGAAACCTTGCGCACATACTTACTGCAAATAAGATATCAGGTCGGCTTGCAGTTAAGTAAAGGAGACTCCCTATTACGCTCCTATAGTATTTTAAATCAATTTGGTTTCCGATTAAATCTTCTTCTATATTCACACTAGTTGTCATTGGGGTATTAATAATTTTAGCATCTTGCATTCAAAAGTGTTTAATTAATTCCCTAGTATATTTGCGTTGATGTAGGTATATTCCATCCTTAGTTTGTTTAATTTGTATACCTAAGAAGAAGTTTAACTCGCCTACTAAATTCATTTCAAATTTACTTTCCATAAGTGAAATGAACTCATTTAGTAGGATTGAGTTGGTGGTTCCAAAAATAATATCATCTACGTAGATTTGGGCTATGAATATGTCTTTACCTAAGGTTTTTACGAAAAGGGTTGGGTCAACTACACCTTGGTTAAAATCTTTGGACTTAAGATAAATCGAAAGTCTCTCGTACCAAGCTCGAGGAGCTTGTTTAAGTCCATAGAGAGCTTTCTTTAACCTAAGGTCATGATAGGGTTTGTCTAAACTTTCGAAGCTGGGGGGTTGACTAACATAAACTTCTTCTTTAATGTATCCATTTAAGAATGCAGATTTCACATCAATTTGAAACAACTTAAATCCTCGATGTGATGCATATGCTAATAGCATTTGAATGGACTCTAATCTAGCTACTGGGGCATAGGTCTCATCGTAATCTAAACCTTCGACTTGACTAAACCCTTTAGCAACTAGTCTAGCTTTATTTCTAACTACTTCACCTTTATCATCAATTTTATTTCTAAACACCCACCTTGTTCCAATGATTATTTTATCTTTAGGTTGTGGTACTAATTCCCATACTTCGTTCCTAGTGAATTGAGCCAACTCTTCTTGCATTGCAATAATCCAATCGGGATCAAGAAGAGCTTGGTCAATAGTTTTGGGTTCAATTTTAGAAATCAAAGATATTTGACTAAGGTTTCTGTATGAGGCTCTAGTTCGAACTCCTAGACTTGGATCACCTATCACTTGGTCGATAGGATGATTCGTTTGAGTCCTAGTTGGAATTGGGTTTGAGTCTACAACTTGATCCATAGGATGACTCGTTTGAGTTCTAGTTTGGTTGGAGTCATCTATCACTTGGTCGATGGAGTGACTTGGTTGACTTAGGTTAGGATTAACACTAGACCTGATCTCCAAATCAGAGTTAGGTCGAGTATGAGTCGGCTCGCTAATTGGGGTTTCCGGGGGTTTTGTAGGTTCGTGTCCTTCATCAAATACTACATTGATAGTCTCCTCGACTCTAAGGGTGTCGTGGTTATATACTCTATAAGCTCTGCTTGTAGTCGAGTATCCTAGAAAGATTCCGGTCGTGGTTTTGGATGTAAATTTCCCTAGGTAATCCTTAGTGTTTAGGATATGTACCTTACACCCAAATACCCTTAAGTACTTGATGTTAGGTATTTTATCGTGATAAATCTCGTATGAGGTCTTAAGGTGCCTCTTTACCATAAGGATCCTATTTTGGACATAGCATGTCGATCACTCTGCCGCCCAAAACCTATCTGCAGGTTATACTCATTTAACATTGTCCTAGCGGCTTCTTGTAGGGCTCTATTTTTGCGTTCTACTAGGCCATTTTGTTGTGGAGTTCTAGGGCAAGAGAACTCATGGTGGTATCCATTTAGGTTACAGAATTCTGTAAACCTATGGTTTTCGAATTCACCACCATGATCAATCCTAAGTCTTTTTATTTTAATGTTTTGTTGATTTTCTATTAACTTAAATAGGTTGATTAATTGATCTAGGGTATCACTTTTGTGTTTGATGAACCTAACCCAAGTAAATCTAGAGTAGTCATCAATAATGACTAAACAAAATTTACTTCCATTAAGTGACTTAGCTCCATGTGAATCAAATAGATCCATGTGTAGGAGCTCAAGAACACTTTTGGTTCGTTCTTGATTAGTTAGTTGATGTTGTGTCCTAAATTGTTTACCTTGTTGACAAGCATTACATATTTTATTATCCAAGTTATTGAGGTTAGGCAATCCTCTGACTAAGTCACTCTGACTCATCTTATGGATGAGTCTTGGGTGTGAGTGACCGAGTCGTCGGTGCCACAACCATGATTCCTCTTGCCATGTCATAAGACACTTAGTTGAGGAGTTAGTTAAGTTAATAGTGTAAATATTGTTATTTCTGGTTCCCTTAAGGATTGTTTTAGAGGTTTCATTTGTGTTAATTACGCATTCATTTTCTAGAAATATGACCTTCTAGTTATTATCACACAATTGGCTTACACTAAGTAAATTATATTGAAAATTTTCTACTAATAAAACATTTTGAATAACAAAATTTGAGTTGAGCTCAATATCACCTGATTCGATGATTTTGAGCTTGTCGTTATTTCCGAAGGCTACCGATCCTTGTCGCTTGAATCAAGCTTCAAAACTTGAGTCGATCCCCTGGCCATGTGCTCCGAGCAACCACTGTCCAACATCCATTGATCCTACACGCAAGGTAGTTGGATCGGATATTGGAATTATTAAAGATTGGTTGAAAATTATTAACCTAAATCATCTCACCCATGTCTACATGATCAAACATGTTAACCCTATATGTTCTTGTGAGATGACTTCCAATTTTACTTGATTTAAATTTAATGACTTGAACACTTGTCAACCTTGCGTTAGATTCGATTTGACCTTAGGCTCATCAAGTCACCTTTTCAAGATCATGGCTTCGTGTCGTGGCGAGGCACAGAGGCCTTCTTTGATCGAACAACGATCACTTCCTTAGACAAAGCCATTTTCAAGAAAATAGAGACTTGACTCACCTAAGACCACTTCTGGTCTAACTAGTCTAGGATACGCAAGGTAGCTTCAGCTAGTTCCGCTGTCAAGTGCACCAACTAGATACGCCTTTATCTAGCCCGAATACACAAGACTCCGCTTTCCTAGCGTACTATCATCTCGCGTCCCGGTACTATGTTATCAAGTATTGACGAGTTATAGTCCTATCTAACCATTCTAAAAGAAAATCCAACTAAATAAAAACCTAAGCATGCAATTTCTAAGTTAAAACATAACAAGTTTTGTACTAGCTCCCCCTGGACCGTTGAATCGATTCGGTCTCTCCACATAGTGGATTTGGTCCTTGGGAACCCAGTACTGGTTTGATCCTAAGTTTGAAATCAAGGTGGTCTTAGGGACCCATGCTTGGACACATTTTTTATGTCGACTTACAATCGACATATATGACTTATTGGTCGTGTTTGAGCTAAACCCTAGCCCGACCTTGTTGTACACGACCCTTTGCGATCCAAGTAGGAGGTCAAGTCCTTTGGATCCCAAAGTAAACCTTTCCAACGTATTCCTAAGATCTTCGACTTGACTCTTCAAGAGTGAGTTCTCAACTTCGAGTTTTTCAACCCGAGTTGAGTCCTTCTCTTGAACTCGACTAGTCGAAGAGGTTAGGGAGACCTCGTGTTTGAGGAGTTTAACTTCCTCAACCAGGGTCTCGACCTTGGACTCGGACTTAGCTAACTTTCTATTTAAAAACTTAATTACACTATAAAGTGTAGTAATGAGAGACCGACTTACCTTGAGTGTATCTTTTGAACCGGATGCGTATCCGTGGCTTGTCTTGAATAGTGCTTCACAGTCCGACTCGTCTTCGATTTCCGATTCAAGTTCCGGTTCCGACTCCGTCTCCGATTCCACCGGTTTAGCCATGAGGACTCGATCACCATCTTCTTCCTCGGAAGCTTCTTCCCATGTAGCGTTGAGTGTCTTTTTGTATTTTGGTGCTTTGCTTTTGAGCTTTGGGCATTCGGACTTGATGTGTCCAAACCTATTGCATTCATAACACCTAATATTAGAACTTTAGGCTTACATTCGTTGGGTCGAGTGACGGTTCGCTTTCGGCCCTTGACTATCCTATGAACTAGGTTGACTAGTTCGGCCTCCATTTCCGAGTCGACCTCCGAATCGGACTCATCCTCTTCTTCCTTCGGGGGTGGCTTGCTAGCGGTTTTCTTCTTTGAACCTGCAAATAGTGCTATACCTTTCTCGGGTTCCGAGTTAGACTGCTCATGAAGTTCGAAATCAGAAAAAAGTTCATCTAACCTAAGTTTAGAAAGATCCTTGGAGACCTTGTAGGCATCGACCATGGATGCCCACAAGGTAGTCCTCGGAAAGGAGTTTAGGACATACCTTATAAGGTCGTGGTTTTCGACCTTTTGCCCGATTGCGTGTAGATTTTTGACTATGTCCTGGACGCGGGCGTGGAGTTGCGTGACCGTTTCATGTTCCTGCATTTTTAGATTATATAATTTATTAAATAAAAGGTCGCGCTTACATACCTTGGCTTCATCGGTCCCTTCATGTAGCTCCACTAGCTTTGTCCAAAGGTCCTTTGCGTTGATGAAGGGGCCGACACGATTTAACTCCTCCTTGGACAAGCTGCATTGGAGGATTTGTGTTGCCTTGGCGTCGGCTTCGACTTGTCGTTTTGTCGCAATGGTCCATTGATCATAATCCAAGGAGTCACCCACTTCATTAGTCGGAAGTGTGAAACCCGTTTGGATTATGATCCACATCTCGATTTGGGTTTTGAGAAAGCATTTCATCCGACCTTTCCAGTAATGGAAATCATCTCCGTTGTAAAACGGAGGTCGGACGGTGCTAAAACCCTCGAGATGGGCCATTTGGAAGGGAAACCTTGCACAAAAAATACCAAAACAAAACACGAAAAAAAAGGTTCCAAGACTTTGCCTTGGATTAGTAATGTAGGAAATGAAAAGAAACAAAAGGAATAAACAAGAAATAACCAACTAAAATAAAAGATGAGCACTTACAACCTTCGATGTCCCGGAAATGGCACTAAACAATGGTTTTTCGGGATGAATAAAGCTTGTTACGAGGGTTTACCCTCATAAGAAGTGTAGATCATTCCGAGAGCTTCATTTTGGTGGGTAGACCGTTTCGTGGGTCAACTTGTACGAAAAGTTATGCCCATTTTATCGTCGGCTACTCCAAAAGCGAATACTTGCAAAACAAAACCAAACGAAGAGTACCAAGACTTCGTCTTGGATTAGTAGTGCGGAAGAAAAATTTAAATGAACGAAAAATAAATCTGTAAAAAATGCTAGATTGGTGGTTTCACCAAATCTAAGCGCCCCCGGCTATGATACCAATTGTTGGATCGAAGCGGATCGCTAGAGGGGGGGTGAATACCGATAAACCTTTTTTTTAATTCGTTCATTAAAATTCGAGTAGACAGTTAATTGCAGCGGAAAGATAAACTATAAATAAATGAGACAAATGTTTTTTTACTTGGTTCGTAGCCTTCGGCTACTACTCCAAGACCCTAGTGATCCTTGATCACGCACGGATGACAATTCACTAAAAACACTCCTCCTCGTTGGAGGTAGGAGTTTGACGATTACAAAAAAAAAACTTCGAAAGAAAAGATAGAGAGACAAACCCTCTCTTCTATTAATGTAAAGTGCAATGATAGAAAACCTCGATTAATAAAAGGAATTACAATATTTAAAGAGACGACAAAATTAGAATATCAACAACTAAAAGAGTAGAAAGTAAACTAGGGTTGTTGACAACACTTCGTCGTAGAGTTGTCGGAAAATCGCAGAGTTGTGGAGGTTTGTGAGCACTTAGAGATGATGAAAAACCCTAGGAGAAGCCCTCCTTTTATAGCCTTTAAGCCCCTCATCGAATGGGTCTTCAACCAATAGGAATTGGGCACAAAACTCCTTGAAAAATGGTGATAAAGCTTGACTCCTCGAGGCTGATTTTTTACCATCGATTGAACTGGCCGGTTGAACTGGCCCGGTTGAACTGGCCGGTTGAACTGATGGCCAGGATTTTTGACTATAATAAAGAGTTAGCTCAAAATATAAGTGAATTCGACGGCCACTTGCCGTCCGATCTCAACATAGACCTTCCATGGGAAGTCTTGGGTCGGATCGTCGCCTAAGGACGTCCCCGTACAAAGGACACGACCTCACTTCACTTTACTCACTCGAGCTTACCTTGATACTTACTATGTCTCTTTTGCTTCCGGCCTTCCACTTGATTCCTTCGGCTCCCTCCGAAGTCACTTGAGTGTCGCCCGACCACTGCGGCTTCCTCCGGGTGTCGCTAGCCTTCAGCTCCAGCTATAGCAATTTTCTGCACATTCAATTCAGCTCGTGAGATAACGACATGAGCTTAACTTTGTATCGTTTGCTATAATCAAAACTCAGGTTCGACTTAGGTGCCTACTGCACCAACACTCTTCACCTCTGAGATGCAAGTATGCTTCCCGTCGTGTCGCCACTGTTGGGCTTTTCCGGGCCGCAAAAACCGCTTTTTGCGTTGCGGAAACCCCGGAAGTCCCGGCCACGGATCCGTGCGAAGAAGTATTAAAACTAATTACATGTATGTGCTTACAAAATCCTCTAGATCTACCTTAGAACTAAGAGATAAGGATGTTACCCTTGATGCGATGCCCTTCGCAAATCCCGTCCAAAGTCCATGAACTCGAGAGTGTCAAGTGCACACTCCTCTATGGTATCCACACAAGCAATAGGTGGAAGAAAACTCAACCTTGAGTGTGCTAGCACTCCTTGGTTGGTTCGGCCAAAGAGAGGAAGGAGAGGGAGAGCTTGAGAGGAAAATTCCCAAGGAAGAAGATGAAGTAATGAGTGATTACTCACAAAATGAATTTTCACTCACATAACCCCAAATGGTGGCGGCCACTTCATGGAGGAGTTACATGCATGCATGTAACTCCCATGACCCTTGGTCTCCCTCATGATGTGGCACTAATGACCAAGTCAATGATGATGTGGAGCATCATCATTGGCCTCATGCCTAGTCATCATCATGACATGGCATTTTGTCAAGTCAAACTTGACCTTTCAACTTCCCTCTCAAGTCAAGTCAAACTTGACCTCTAATCTCCCATGGTTGATCAAATCTAACCACTTGACTCAAGTCAATTTAATATAATGAATCTCTATTCATTAATTTAAATTGATTTGATGAATCAAATCTCAATTAGACTCATTCAACACTTGAATCAACTTGAGTCTAACTCAATTAGTCTAATTTGGATTACTCTTAATCCAATTTGGTTCATCCCATGAACCTAATCCTCATGGTTCATCATATGAACCTAATCTCCATCTAATTGCTCTCATGTGTGTGACCCTATAGGTTCTTGTAACGTTGGCAATGTCCCTAAACCGATTTAGGAACATAAGCAATGAGCGGTATCTAGCAACACATCATCTTACTAAGTTACAAGAATGTTGAGCTCCAACATCACCTTTGTGACTACTAATTGTGACTCACAATATGTGACAATGTCCCTCTATCCCTGACATCTAGATTGACCAATCGAGGCATAGACCGTGTCATCCTCGGTACAATCTAAATCTTGAACTCCAAGTAGACTCACTCTAATCAAATGAGCTCAATATCTCATATTGACTCATTTGGGCATGGCCATGCACTTCGTGGTCTCACTCTATCAAGAATATCGATGTCACCCCCAACATATAGGAGGGATAGATCCCATCTACATCACTCACATCCCTCTGTATAATTTGTTACATACCCAGTAATCGCCTTTATAGTCCACCCATTTACGGGTGACGTTTGACGAAGCCAAAGTATGCAACTCCTTATGTAGGGAACCATGGTGACTTCAGGTCTAAGGACTAATAGTCATACTAATAGCCACATGAGAAAGTATATGACACTCATATAACGATCCATGATACTTTCTCATGGCGAGTCATTCAAGATACATTCTCCAATGCATACCCATGTGTCAACTTGATATCTCATATCCATGACTTGTGAGATCAAGTCATCTTGTTGACCTACATGCTAGTCTCTACGCATTAACATTGTCCCCTGAATGTTAATACTGACTAGGAATGATTAAGAGTAGTGTTCTCTATATCATCTCATTATCGATTCAACCAATCGATTGATATAGATAAGAACCTACTACTCAAGGACATTATTATATTTAGTTATTTGGCACCAATACAAGTAAATATAATAACCATGCCTTTATAAATAGGAATATGATACAATAAAGTCCATACAACAATCATCACATGATTGGCTCTAGGGCTTTCACTAACAATCTCCCACTAGCACTAGTGCCAATCACCGTAGTATCTAATACCCAATGACCTAGTGTGACCATCATGCTTTTCCAAGCCTTGGTCAAGGGATCTGCGATGTTAGCATCTGTGGGTACTCTGCAAATCTTCACATTTCCTCTATCGATGATCTCTCGAATGAGATGGAAGCACCGATATATTCGGCCTCTGTTGTAGAATCAGCAACTGTGTTCCGCTTGGAACTATTCACTCACACACCATTCAAGCAAAACACGAACCACTGCGATCTATAATCATCACGGTGGTTTGGAAGTGGCATCAGTAACCCTTTACATAGCTCCTCATCGCCTCAAATATCAAGAAATATTCTTTAGTCCTTCTTAAGTACTTAAGAATATTCTTGACTATCGATGGCGCTCACTGATCCGAGTATCTACTCGTCATGCTCAAAGCATACGAGACATCGGAGACGAGTACACAAGGCGTACATGATAGATCCTATAGCGGATCGTAAGGGATCTTATCCATGCGGTCTCTCTCCTCTCTAAAGAAGGACTTTGAGTCTTGAAAGACTCACACCATGTGACATCTGAAAGTCCTTTCTTGGAATCTGCATGCAACAAACCAGTAATACGTGTATCAATGTGTACTCGACTTAGGCCAAGCAATCTCTTAGATCTATCTCTATAGATCTTGATGCCTAGAATACAGCGCTTCACCTAAGTCCTTCATTGAGAAGCACCCGACCAAGTCTTCTATCAGAGCGAAGGGATGTCATTCCCAATGAGTAGTATGTCATCCACATATAGTACAAGGAAGACAACTGTATTCCCATTAACCCTCTTGTAGACACAGGGTTCATCTTCATTCTTGATGAAACCAAACTGTTTGATCGCATCATCGAATCAAGATTCCAGAAGCTTGCTTTAGCCCATAAATGGACCTTTGCCTTGCATACCTTCCCGATGTCTTTGTGGATCTACAAAACCCTCAGGTTGTGTCATGTACACATCCTCGAGTAAGTTTCCATTCAGAAACGCGGTTTTGACATCCATCTGCCAGATCTCATAATCGTGGTATGCTGCAATAGCAAGCAAGATCCGAATGGACTTAAACATCGCCACTGGAGAAAAGGTTTCATCATAGTCAATACCATGAATTTGCTTGAAACCTTTAGCCACCAATCGGCCCTTATAGGTATGCGTAAGTCCATCCATGTCGCCTCTTTCTCCTAAAGACCCACTTACACCCAATGGGTTTGACCCTTCGTGTGGATCAACCAAAGTCCATACTTGGTTGGTGTACATGGATTCCATCTCGGATCTCATGGCCTCTAGCCATTTCTCGTAATCTGGGCTCATCAGCTTCTGATAGGAGGTAGGCTCATTCTCAATGAGCATAACGTCATCATGGTCGACAAGAGAAATGAGTATCTCTCAGTCGACGACGCACTTATCGACTGCGAAGAGGTAGGTCTACTTGAACAGTGGTTGTTCCACAACTCTTGTGCAACAACCTCTTCACCCACAACACTTTGTGGTTCTGCTCAACCTCCATCAAGGCCTCAGTGTTATGGTCCTTATCTTGAATTTCTTCAAGATCGAAGGTACTCCCACTAGTTTTTCTAGAAACAAAATTCCTTTCTAGAAAAACCCCGCCTTGCCACAAACACTTTGCGATGGGAATGTAGAAGTAATATCCTTTGTAGACTTGGGATATCCAACAAAAATAGCACCTATCGGATTGGGTCCCGGTTTATGCGAGACTTGGCGTCAACGTAAGCCTCACAACCCCAAATCCTCATAAAAGACATCTTGGGATTTTCCCGCCCATATCGTATATGGTGTCTTTACACGACCTTGGATGGTACACGGTTAAGGGTAAAGTGCTGTGTCGAGCATATCCCCAAAAGGATATAGGAAGATCTGTGTGACTCATCATAGATCGTACCATATCCAATATGGTACGATTCCTCCTTTCGGATACACCATTCCACTGTGGTGTTCCAGGAGGAGTGAGTTGGGATAGAATCCCACACTCAGCTAGATAGTCACGAAACTCATGGCTAAGGTATTCACCACCTCGATCCGATCAAGTATCTTAATACTCTTGCCAAGCCGGGTTTTGTACTTCATTCTTGAATTCTTTGAACTTTTCAAAGGATTCGATTTATGTGTCATAAGATACACATAACCATATCTATCAAGTCATCAAGAAATGTAATGAAGTACCATGAACCACCTCTAGCAAAGAATACTGAAAGGACCACATACATCACTATGTATAAGTCCTAACAACTGCTTTCTTTCGCTATGTCCACTAAAGGGAGTCTTGGTCATCTTGCCTAAAAGGCAAGACTCGCATGTCTCATATGATTCAAAATCAAATGAGTCTAACAGTCCATCCGTATGGAGCTGAGATAAGCGACTCTCATTTATATGACCTAAGCGACAATGCCGAGATAGGTTTGGTTCAACTCATTTGACTTGAACCTCTTGGTACTTATGTTATAGATAGGGCTCTAAGTCTAGAAAGTAGAGTCCGCTCATTAGAGGTGCACTAATAGAACATATCATTTAAATAAACTGAACAACATTTGTTCTTTATTATAAATGAAAACCTTTCTTGTCCAAACAAGAAATCAAATGATGTTCTTAGTTAAAGCAGTACATAACAACATTCATCTAATTCTAGTACAAGCCAGAGGCGGAGATAGATCATAAGTTCCTACACAATGACAGAAGAACCCTTGCTCCATTGCCTACTCGTAGGTCCACCTCCCTTTGTCAATGCCTTGCTATTTCTCATTGCACATTGGTACAAATGTGAGATGCACATCCATTATCTAATACCCATGATGAAGAAATAGATAGATTGACTTCTATAACATTTATACAAGTAGAAGTCTCACTTCTTCTTCTTAAGATCTTCCGTATGCCTTGCGATTACGCTTCCAGATGTCTCCGCTTCCTGTGGAAGCAAGCCCCTTCCTTGGCTACCCTCCTTTGGGTTTAAGTTCTTTGCCTTTGCCCTTGGCTTGGGACTTTTCCCTTACCTTTAGGCTTGCCCTTGCCTTTCTTCTTCTCGCACCATCAAAATGGTGTCAGATTTACCCTTCTTAAGGTTAAGCTCAGTAGTTCTCAATATGCTGAGCATCTCAGACAGTGACTTATCAATTTCATTCATGTTATAATTCATGACAAATTGATTGAAGGCTTGTGGCAAACATTGCAAGATTAGGTCAGTGGCCAGCTCTTGGCCAAGTGGGAATCCCAGCCTTTGTAGGTTTTCTACATACCCAATCATCTTGAGTACATATGAACCTACAGGAGTCCCTTCTTGCATTTTAGACCCAAATAGTGCTTTAGAGACTTCATATCTCTCATGCCTAGCTTGTCCTTGATATAGTTGACGAAGATGTCCAACCATATCATAAGCATTCATGAACTCATGTTCCGAAGCTCGTAGTTCATGGTCGCGAGCATTAGACATGACACATCTAATGCATCATCTTGATGCTTCTTGTAAGCATCTTTGTCACCGCGAGGCATGGCGGTGAGGTGCCTCGGAATGGGCCGGGACGTACACTTCCTTTCTTGGGTGAGAACAATTTGTGTTCCTGCATCCCAGAAATTTGCTCCATTGAGCTTGTCCTTCTCAAGGATCGCAGAGAGAGTGTTCGTGTTGTTTGACATAGTAATCTACAACATACAATGCAGAGAATTAATATCATATTCCTTTTATCATTTAATTAGGCCTTTAATCAAATGATGCTCCCACTGAATTATAGGAATTTTATAGAATCGAGTTATGGATGTGGTCAAACCACATTTACTTGATTCATACAAACTAGCTATAATTCTTGTGGGACAAGATCCACATCATACTAAGCCTTGAGTTAGCTTTGGCTAAATCGCCCAAGACTTAGTACGATCGGTGGGTAACACATTACCGATTACATCTCTATGCAACTCTTGTTTATAGGATTAAGACCCACATTTACAAAAGACCTTGAGTTAGCTTTGGCTAAAACGCCCAAGATTTAGTGTAAATGCGATCTTAACCTATCTTTCCAACGATTGGAATATGCCTATAGTTCTACTCGATCCAATTGAGTTAACTAGTTTTGCTCAATCTAATTGAGCTTACTCTAACCCGAGTCGTGATAGGCGGGACCAAGATTGTCCCTCCGCACCATACAAAGATAATATGCATTGCTCTGCTTTGGCAGATATAACAACAACAAATGATCGATGTAGTGATGGGTATCAAGTCTCAGAAGGCAATTTCGAGTTGATTCTATTATGATCTAATCTAATCGTAATGTGTATCTTATACGCATTTAGGCCTTTATTATCCTATATTAGCATGCATCATATACATACATTAATTATTCTAGCATGCATCATATACATACAAGAAAATTAACCTAGCATGCATCATATACATACAAGCAATTTTTTTTCACTAGCATGCATCACATACATACAAGCATAAATCAATTAAATATATATATATCAACATATATATATAATTAAATGTGATATAGTCATGACCCTACTACGATCTTCTCAAGCCAATGAGAAGATCGGACGGTCAACCTAAGGCTAGCGGCTTCTCCAAGCGCCTTTGACCGCCATGTGTCTCACCCTTCTCGTAAGCTCGTCTTCAAGTGGACTTTCCACCGCTCCATTTTGTACATTACAAATACGAAACTCGAGTTACATTCGAGTCTAAAACTATTTACAACTAGAATATTAAAAGAAGAGGTGCGACGCAGTCACAAACATTTTACAACACGCACAACAAAAAGCAAGACGCATGTATTATGAATTACAACACACATAATCCAATCCAATTGGGTTATTGGGCCATGACAATCACAGAATCATACATAATTCAAAATTATGTATTTTTACAGAAAATTTCTATAATTTTTCCTAATTTATTTCGAATTTATGAGTCATCTCTCCGGTCCGCTAAGCGGTTTATCAGTGATCGCGGGACATGGCCCCTTTCGGGGATAGGGGCAGCGCCCCTACTCGCAAAATAAACTTCGCGAGTGTCCCTACAACGATCCTACAGCGACTTAAGTCGCTGTCCCAAAAACCTAAAGCGAGAACTCGCCAATTCGGAGAGTTTTTCTCGACAGTTGAAGCCTACGAGTGTCCCAACACTCGTTGCTTCGACTCTACGAGAAAAATACCCAAAAATTCTATAAAATTAGGAAATTTACAGAAACATAAAAATCTGTAATTTTTATATCTAATATAAAAAATACAAAAACGAAACACATACATGCTTCGCACGTGGCTCTGATACCACTGTTGTTAGTGTGTATAAGATCCACATATCTCCACAATGGCATGATATTGTCCACTTTGGGCCTAAGCCCTCATGGTTTTATTTTTGGGCTTCACCCAAAAGGCCTCATTCCAATGGAGATATCTTTTTCTCTTATAAGCACATGATCTTTTCCATGTCTTACCAATGTGGGACTTTGATTGTATTCCCCATACTCCCAACAATCCCCCCCTCAAACGAAGGACCACATTGGGACCCCCCTCAAGCCTATCCCTCCCCGAAGGATTTTCTCTGCTTGATGTCCGATCTTCAACCCATCAGGACTTCCTGCCAGTTGTTCGGTCCTCCCGACCCAACTAGACTTCCTGCCTGATGTCTGGTTCTCTTGATCCGGACATGGGAGCTCAACTTCCTTCGTTCGAGGTTCATGGCTTGACATAGACCATGGCTCTGATACCAATTGTTAGTCTTTTCCGGGCCGCAAAAACCGCTTTTTGCGTTGCGGAAACCCCGGAAGTCCCGGCCACGGATCCGTGCGAAGAAGTATTAAAACTAATTACATGTATGTGCTTACAAAATCCTCTAGATCTACCTTAGAACTAAGAGATAAGGATGTTACCCTTGATGCGATGCCCTTCGCAAATCCCGCTCGTCCAAAGTCCGCCGGAACTCGAGAGTGTCAAGTGCACACTCCTCTATGGTATCCACACAAGCAATAGGTGGAAGAAAACTCAACCTTGAGTGTGCTAGCACTCCTTGGTTGGTTCGGCCAAAGAGAGGAAGGAGAGGGAGAGCTTGAGAGGAAAATTCCCAAGGAAGAAGATGAAGTAATGAGTGATTACTCACAAAATGAATTTTCACTCACATAACCCCCAAATGGTGGCCGGCCACTTCATGGAGGGGGAGTTACATGCATGCATGTAACTCCCATGACCCTTGGTCTCCCTCATGGTGTGGCACTAATTGACCAAGTCAATGATGATGTGGAGCATCATCATTGGCCAGCCATGCCTAGTCATCATCATGACATGGCATTTGGTCAAGTCAAACTTGACCTTTCAACTTCCCTCTCAAGTCAAGTCCAACTTGACCTCTAATCTCCCATGGTTGATCAAATCTAACCACTTGACTCAAGTCAATTTAATATAATGAATCTCTATTCATTAATTTAAATTGATTTGATGAATCAAATCTCAATTAGACTCATTCAACACTTGAATCGGAGTCTAACTCAATTAGTCTAATTTGGATTACTCTTAATCCAATTTGGTTCATCCCATGAACCTAATCCTCATGGTTCATCATATGAACCTAATCTCCATCTAATTGCTCTCATGTGTGTGACCCTATAGGTTCTTATAGCGTTGGCAATGTCCCTAACCCGATTTAGGAACATAAGCAATGAGCGGTATCTAGCAACACATCATTGCTACCCAAGTTACAAGAATGTTGAGCTCCAACATCACCTTTGTGACTACTAATTGTGACTCTCACAATATGTGACAATGTCCCTCTATCCTTGACATCTAGATTGACCAATCGAGGCATAGACCGTGTCATCCTCGGTACAATCTAAATCTTGAACTCCAAGTAGACTCACTCTAATCAAATGAGCTCAATATCTCATATTGACTCATTTGGGCATAACCATGCACTTCGTGGTCTCACTCTATCAAGAATATCGATGTCACCCCCGTCATATAGGAGGGATAGATCCCATCTACATCACTCACATCCCTCCGCATAATTCGTTACATACCCAGTAATCGCCTTTATAGTCCACCCATTTACGGGTGACGTTTGACGAAGCCAAAGTATGCAACTCCTTATGTAGGGAACTATGGTGACTTCAGGTCTAAGGACTAATAGTCATACTAATAGCCACATGAGAAAGTATATGACACTCATATAACGATCCATGATACTTTCTCATGGCGGGTCATTCAGTATACATTCTCCAATGCATACCCATGTGTCAACTTGATATCTCATATCCATGACTTGTGAGATCAAGTCATCTTGTTGACCTACATGCTAGTCTCTACGCATTAACATTGTCCCTGAATGTTAATACTCGACCAGGAATGATTAAGAGTAGTGTTCTCTATATCATCTCATTATCGATTCAACCAATCGATTGATATAGATAAGAACCTACTACTCAAGGACATTATTATATTTAGTTATTTGGCACCAATACAAGTAAATATAATAACCATGCCTTTATAAATAGGAATATGATACAATAAAGTCCATACAACAATCATCACATGATTGGCTCTAGGGCTTTCACTAACAGCCACCTCGACCGCTCCTCCCTTTACCATGTGCAAGCCACAAAAGGATCCAAGCCGAGATAAACTATTTTAATTTACATCCATCGATCCTATACTCCACAAAGGAGTGTACAACATATCTAGATCGAAGGTTAATTAAATGAGCGGCTAAACAGTGTCATATTTAATTATAAAAATTAAATACTAATTAGCCTCGTCAACCCCAAGGATTCAAATAATTAATTATAATCACTCACACACAATCACATACAATCACATAGTCATAATAGTAGGATCTTATGCCTGCAAGCAAAAAGTTAGCCAACGCACATCCTACTATTATCTGACATAAATAATATATGATAAATGCATTAAAGTAACCGAATCCAAAACACACCAAATCGAAAACCGTGGCTCTGATACCACTTGAAGGGAAAAGTCGTGTTTCCCGCTTCTTCGCTTCGGTTGCTTGTGCATGGCGATCCAATCTCACATCTCTGGATTAAATTTTCATTAATTAAAACTAATCCAGATGGAGAAGGATTACCCAAATAACCGATTCATCATTGTACTATTCGATTTGAGCGGTCGCTTGAACAAACTTGTTGTTCAAGCAACCTAACTCTTTTCCTCGATTAGTCGCAGAATAGATGATGTATGGATAGCCAGTTTTTTTGTTTATCATCGGGGTCCATGCCAATCAATAACATGCAAAATACAAAAGAACTAAAATCAATATTAAACAAGATTATACCTCTTGTTTTACCTCTTGATCTTCTATTGTATTCCTATCCTTTTCTTGGACGTCGTGTGGTTGATGATCTTCTAAGAATAGAAGCCTCCTAGACCACGTATCTTCCCTTTTTTGCTCGCTCCGAACATGGGAAGAAAAACTCTCCCTTCTTCTCCTATCTCGTGCCAACACAAAGCCTCCTCTTCTCCTTACTTGTGTCGACCACCACAACTCCAAGAGTTGGAGTTCGCCGGCCCTAGAAGAGGAGGGGAGTCTTGTTGCCGCCGGTCCTAGGAGAGGAAGAGGAAGCGCCAGCTATAGGAGATGGAGAGGATGAGGGTGGGGCCGGCCAAGGAGATTCAAGAGGCAAACCCTAGCACAACTTGTTGCCGCCGACCCTAGGAAGCAAAACCAAAAAAACTTCTTGCCGCCCAAACCTATCCAACGACAACTCCAATTCTCCATCTAAGTCTAGGCTTCATGAGGTATTTATAATAGACTACAATAGGGACCATGAGGAGGAGTTGGATCTGAAGGTAAGAAACTTCACTTCCCACTTCAACTTGGTTGTTTGTTCATGGCGATTCCATCGATGTCCCCAAATTAAAAAAAAATTAATCCTAGACAAAAGGGATCACTCAAGCAACCGTTTCATCATCGTGCTATTCGATTAGAGTAGTCACTTGAACAAACTTGTTGTTCAAGCCACCAACCTCTATTCTACGAATAGCCGCGGAATAGACGATGTACGAATCGTCGACTTTTTTGTTTATATTCAGGGTCAGCCATAAAAATAGAATACTACATGCATATATAATTGAAAAACAATTATAGACATGTTACAAAAGAATATAGACAATCGATATACCTCTCGATCTTCTATTGTATGTACTTCCTCCTTTTGGACGTCGTGTGGGTGATGATCTACCAAAAGTCGAAGCTCCTAGATCACCAATCTTCCTTCCTTGCTCACTCCGAACAAGAGGAAGAATAAGAAACAAAGCACTTCTCCTTCTTTCAACCAACCACCAAGCTCCAAGCTTGGTGCTTGCTGCCGGCCAAGAAGGAGAACAAGGAGAGTGAACGCCGGCCAAGACTCTAAGGGAAGAGACCCTAGACTTCTTTCCACCAGCGAAGGAGAAGAGAAGAGGAGGTTTGGATGCCGGCAAAGGGAGAGGAAGCAAACCTTGGGCGCCGGCCAACTAGGAAGAGGAAGAAGAAAAGGAAAAAACTTCCTTATTTGTGGCCGCCCAACACCACCAAACCCTAAGCCTCTTAAACCATAATCCTATTCCTTCTCTAATTGGAATTCCTCCTTGCCGCCTACCCTAAAGCCTCCTTTTATAGAGTTAGGGATAAGCCTTGTTTTAAACTCCACCATTGCTTCTAGGGATTTAATCTCAACCGTCGGATCTAGAGATTTAATCTCAACCGTCGGATCTAGAGATTTAATATCTACCGTTGGTTCTAGAGTTTTGTTTTCATCCATTGGATCTAGGCTTCATGAGGTATTAATAGCCTACAATAGGGACCATGAGGAGGAGTTGGATCTTGGCCACCCAATGGATCAAGCCCACATAAAGTCCGATCCATTAATGATAATCCAATCCACTAAAAGATTATCATTGATCTACCTCACCAACCCCATAAGTTAATATGGGCTCATATATTATTTGTATATTTTTCTCCCCGTGTTTAAGATCTCGAATGTCCGTCGATTAATTAATTTACTAACCAATAATTAATCAACATCTAACTCCATGAGTAGTACCACTCAACGTTTTCATCATTCCGGACCAAGTCCACCTGTAGCGTTTACATGATGAACCTTATGAGCTCCTCAAGGGGACATCATCATCCTAATATATAGGACACGGTTTCCTCCTATAATCAATGGCACACCATATAAATAATATCATTTCCCAACTTACCGAGCCTATCGATTTAATCTATAAATCTCACCCATTGGTAAATCAAAGAAATGAATACTAAGTATATATGCCCGTTATTATATCGGGATTAAGAGTATGTACAATATAATATCTGAGGTTCGATTCGATTATGTAGTCAGCAATAAATCGAATCACCTCTAAGTCGGTCCTGCTCAATACACACAAAGTGTACTAGTGTGATTCTATAGTCAAGACAAACCAATACCAAATCACACTACAACCATAGCAATGGTTTGTCCAAAGCCATCTCGGTTGTGAGCCTACACTTATACTTTGCAAGGAGCCGATAACATGATCTCCCGTGTGACACCATACACCATGTTATCTATAATGTAATGTATTAGACAATATGCATCACCATAAATATGAAAACAATGATCATGCGATTCTTATATCAAAATAAAAATGTTCATACAAAAGATAGACTTTTCAGTATACATCCCAATAGGATCTTGGCCACCCAATGGATCCAAACCACATAAAACCAGATCCATTAATGATGATCCATTCCACTAGAGGATCATCATTGATATACCTCACCAACCCCCATAATTAAATATGGGCTCCAAATATTATTTGTACAAAATATCTCTCCATTTTAAAGCTATCGAGTCTCCATTAATTAATTAAATTACTGACAATTTAATTAATTAATAAAACTCCCTGAGTAGTACCACTCATCCTTATCATCATCTTGGACCAAGTCCACCTGCAGGATTTACATGATAAACTTTATGAGCTCCTCAAGGGGACATCATCATCCTAGTATATAGAACATAGTTTCCTCCTATAATCAACGACACACCATATAAATAATATTATTTCCAAACTTACCAGGCTTATCGATTTAATACATAAATCTCGCCCATTGGTAAATCAAAGAAATAAATACTAAGTACATGTGCCCATTATTATATCGGGATTAAGAGCATATACACCATAATATATGAGTTCTGATTCAATTTTATAATCAGTATAAATTGAATCTCCTCTAAATCGGTCCTACTCAATACACACAAAGTGTACTAGTGTAATTCTATAGTCAAGATAAACCAATACCAAATTACACTACAACCATGCCAATGGTTTGTTCACAACCATCTTAGTTGTGAGCCTCTACTTATACTCTACAAGGAACTAATAACATGATCTTCTGTGCGACAACACACACCATGTTATCTACATTGTAAATTCTCAGACAATATGCATAAATATAAAATGCAAATAATGATCATGTGATTTTTATTTCAAATTGTAGATTTTCATATAAAGGCTAGGCTTTCAATATACATCCCAACAATCTCCCACTTATACTAAAAGACTATGCTGCCTCAAACTGCCATACATCTGATTCCCATTTCCTCCATATGCCTATCAAAATCTCTTGTTGGAAGGGCCTTAGTGAAAGGATCTTGTTGGAATGTATACTGAAAGCCTAGCTCTTTTTGTATGAACATTTTATTTTGAAATAAGAATCACATGATCATTGTTTGCACTTTATATATTTATTATATATGTGTGCATATTGTCTAATATTTTACATTGTAAATAACATGGTGCTTGGTGTGGCACAGAAGATCATGTTATCAGTCCCTTGTAAAATATAAGTAGAGGCTCACGACCAAAATGGTTTTGGACAAACCATTGGCATGGTTGTAGTGTAGCTTGGTATTGTTCTGTCTTGAACATAGAGTTACACTAGTACACTTAGGTGTATTGAGTAGGACCGACATAGAGGTGATTCAATTAATTGTTGACTACATAATTGAATCGGACCTCGGATATTATGTTGTACATGCTCTTAATCCCGATATAATAATGGGCACAGGTACTTAGTGTTGGGATGTATACTGAAAGCCTTGCTCTTTTGTATGAACATCTTTATTTTGAAATAAGAATCACATGATCATTGTTTCGTATTTTTATAGTTATGCAAAATTGTCTAATATTTTACATTGTAGATAACATGGTGCTTGGTGTGGCACAGAAGATCATGTTATCAGTCCCTTGTAGAATATAAGTAGAGGCTTACAACCAAGATGGTTTTGGACAAACCATTGGCATGGTTGTAGTGTAGCTTGGTATTGTTTTATCTTGAACATAGAGTTACACTAGTACACCTCGGTGTATTGAGCAGGACCGACATAGAGGTGATTCAATTTATTGCTGACTACATAATTGAATTGGACCTCGGATAATATGTTGTATATGCTCTTAATCCCGATATAATAACGGGCACATGTACTTAGTATTTATTTCTTTGATTTACCAAAGGGTGAGATTTCTATGGATTAAATCAATATGCCCGGTAGGTTGGGAAATAATATTATTTACATAGTGTGCCGTTGATTATAGGAGAAAACCGTTTCCTATATATTAGGTTGATGATGTCCCCTTGAGGAGCTCATAAGGTTCATCATGTAAACCCTGCAGGTTGACTTAGTGAACATGATGATAAGGTTGAGTGGTACTACTCGAGGAATTAGATGTTAATTAATTGATGGTCAGTAAATCAATTAATTGACGGACATTCGATATCTTAAACACGGGAAGATGGATGTACAAATAATATATGGAGCCCATATTAATTTATGGGGGTTGGTGAGGTAGTTCGATGATGATCCTCTAGTGGAATGGAACATCATTGATGGATCAAGTTTGTGTGGTTCCGATCCATCGGGTGGCCAAGACCCAACTCCTCCTCATGGTCCCTATCATAGCCTAATATAAACCTCATGAAGTCTAGATCAAATGATGGAAAACAAATCTCTAGATCCGACAGTTGAGAATAATTCTCTAGAACCGACGATTGAGATTAATTCTCTAGAACCGATGGTTGAGATTAATTCTCTAGATCCGATGGTTGGGATTAAATCTCTAGAACCGATGGTGGAGATTAAAATTTCTAGAACCAACGGTTGAGATTAAATCTCTAGATCCGACGGTTGAGATTAAATCTATAGAACCAATGGAGAAGATTAATCCAAGGCAAAAACCCAACTCTATATATAAGGCTTATTGGGTTGGGCGGCTAGGATGATGGATGGTTTAGGGGATTAGGGTTTGCTTCCTTTGGAGGCTAAGAAACCCTAGTTTGTTTAGAATTTTTGGGCGGCTAGGGTTTGGGAGCAAGGATGGGCGGCAACAAGTGGAAGATGAGTTTCTTCTTCTTCCTAAGGCATGGCCGGTCCCTTCCTTCTACCCTCTACCTTGGTCGGTCCACACTCTATCCTTCTTCCCCTCTTCCATGGTCGGCACATAGAAGATGGTTTTTCAAAGAGATTAGGGTTTTACCTTTCCTTTGGTTGGGCGGCAAGAAATCCTAGGTTAGGGTTTGGTTGGGCGGCTAGGGTTTGGAAGTTGGAGTGGGCGGAAACTATAGGAGAGGTTCTCTTCTTCTTCCTAAGGTGTTGCCGGGACCTATCTCTATTTCCTCTACCTTGGTCGGAGCTCAATTCATTCCTCTTCTCCTCTTTATTTCATCTTGGCTGGCGGCACTAGAAGCTAGGGTTTGTCCCTAGTTTGGTTCCTTGGTGGTTTCCATTATGTTCTCTCTATTCTTGGGGCCGGCGGCATCAATCCTTTGTGGATTGGTGGTTGGCTCAAGCAAGAAGGGAAAGAGAGTTCTTCTTTCTTTGGATTGAAGAAGATCTAGGAAGCTTCAACTTGTGGAGGATCTTCGCCCACACGAAGTCTACAAGGAGGTTAGGACATACGATAGAAGATCAAGAGGTATAAAAGTTTTACAACTTTTATTATTGTTCTTAACATGTTCTTATTGATATGCTAGCTTATGTTCTTTATGTTAGTATGTGTTGATTATACTAGTTTACATTTGTATGTATTTGTATAATCATGGACCCCGATAAGAAACACAAAAACCGACGATCCATCCGTCATCTCTTCCGCGGCTAACCGACAAGAAGAGCTTGGTTGCTTGAACAACTAGATTGTTCAAGCGATCGCTCAAGTCGTTAGCACGACGATGAATTGGTTGTGCTTAGGAAACTCATCCCATCCGGATTAGTTTTCATTAGTGAAATTTTTTAATCCGGGGACATGGGAGCCGATGAGCATTCCGAGAAATAGCACGATTCCCAACATTTGGTATCAGAGCCACGGTTTCTGGTTTTGTGTGTTTAGGATTCGGTTACTTTCATGCACATATCATATATTGAGTATGCCGGATAATAGAAGGATGTGCTTAGGCTAACTTTTTGGTTGCAGGCATAAGATCCGACTATTATGGCTATATGTGTGTATGTGGTTGTTTGTGTGTGATTGTATGTATATTATTTGAATCCTCGGGGTTGACGAGGCTAGATTAGTATTTAATTTTTGTAATTAAATACGGCATTGTTTAGCCACTCTTTATTTTATTTTACTTTCGATCTAGATTTCATGTACACTCCCTCGTGGAGTATAAGATCGATGGATGTAAAATAAAATAGGTTTTATTTTCGGCTCGGATCTCCGGATGGCTCGTACATGGCGTAGGAGGAGCGGACGAGGTGGCAACACGACGGGACGCATATTGGAGAACAATGCCATAATAGTAGGAAAAATTTTGATTTTTCCATATTTATTGCTGATTTGTTTTATATGCATGTTGTGTGTGCTTGAAAATTCCTCATTTTCAATTTACTAAGTGGGAGAGGGATATTTTAATTAATTCCCGCAGTCTCCATTACAATTTGACGTGTGATGCAACAAACTTGTGCGTCGGCTCTGAGTGCCTTCCTCCCCATCGGATGAGTTTGTTTGCGGATCACTAGGTCAAATAATGGTTATAGGAAATTATCTAGGAGAGTGTGTACTTCCACAGCGGTAAGGCACATAATCCGAAATAATTCCCTTAGTACCGTGTAATGGTGCACACTTAGATGCAAATAAAAAGTAGTTTTATTTGTAGGGCCGAAGAGAAACCAACTATTAATTTTATTTGTCAAAAAGTAAGGTTGACAAGATAATAAAAATAATGGGTAAAACCTCCTCTTACAAATGTAGAATTCGTATACGTCCACACTATTGTGGCATGCGATATTCTCGGTGTTTTGAGGTGTTGGTTGATTTCGAATTTTTTTTTTTGAGGAATCAATAATTTTTTGAAATCTAAAGTAATGATCTATGTGATTCTTAGGATTTTCAAAATTGACATTCAGTCCACTTGCTGTGATACTAAAGGAAATAAACTTACTGTACCTAAATAATGTGATTGGAAAAGATTCTAGATATTGTCTTTTCTGCTAAGGAGTACAAGTATGCGCTCTTCAAATAGTGTCCTCAAGCCATCGTTGCTCAAAAAGGGTTTCTACTTCTAAGCCGAAAGGCAAGAAGAAGAAGAAACAAGGTGGAGCAAAGATGGTGGGAGGATCTCAGGGAAGAGTGAAGAAGCCGAAAGGCAAGTACTTCACTTGCATGCAGGATGGACATTGGAAGAAGGACTGTCCCAATCCAAAACAGAACAAAAGTATATCTTTTGGACTAGTCATTGAAACATGATTAGCAGTGATATCTACTGGCACCTGGTGAGTTGATATGGGAGCCACTAATCATGTCTGCAACAATTTGCAGGGGTTCCAGGAAACCCGATGACAAGCTAAAGAGGAGATTACCATTTACTTAGGCAATGCCATGATGGTAGCGGCTATTGCAGTGGGAGAAGTTTTATTTATCTCTTGAGAATAATAAAACTTTGGTTCTGGAAAATTTCCTTTATGTACCTTTATTTAGAGAGAATTTAGTTTCAGTTTCTAAATTATTATGGATGGATATTCTATTTCTTTTAATGACAAAGTTGTTATCAAAGGAATAGGGAGAATATCTATTCAGGTACATTGAAAGAAAATTTGAACCAAAACCTCCCACGATGAAAATTGAAGTTAATAACTCATCTTCTAATTCCAATAAGAGAAAAGAACCTTCGAAGATGAACCAAACATATCTTTGGCTTCTTAGGCTTGGTCACATTAACCTAAGCAGAATTCAAAGGTTGAAAGCTGATGGACCTTTGGGTTCATTAGTGGTGGAGGATCTCCCAACCTACGAATCTTGCTTGGAGGGTAAGATGACCAAGAGGCCTTTTTAAGGCCAAGGGGTATAGAGCCAAAGATGTGTTAGAGATGGTTCATTCTGATTTGTGTGGTCCTATGGCTATCTAGGCAAGAGGTAATCTTGAATATTTCGTCTCTTTTGTAGATGATTATTCAAGATATGGATGACACTACGATCTGATTGTGGTGGTGACAACCTCTTGGGAGAGTTTAGGAACTACTTATCAGAGGTTGGGATTCAATCCCAATTGACTGCACCTGGCACACCCCAGCAGAACGGTGTAGCAGAGCGAAGGAATAGAACTCTTATGGAGATGGTTAGATAGATGATGAGTTATTCTGACTTGTTTTATAGTCCTAGAGATCAGAGGGTGATCGTTAACACGAACACCAGATTTCTAGAGAAAGACTATGTGATAAAGCCACAAGCCCAAGAGTAAAATTATTCTGGAAGAGTTAAAAAGGGAAGTCACTTCTTTAGTACCACCAGTATAAGAGAATATACCACATGTCACTGCACCGCGTGTCACAAAGGATACACAGATGATACCTTGTCGTAGTGGGAGGGTTGTTAGACAACCTATTAGATTCATATTTTTGGGTGAATCTTCTGATTTGGTCCCTAGCAAACATGAACCTGATCCCTAGACATACGACGAGACAATCCAAGATATAAATATGGCATCTTGGCAAAGCGCAATGAATACTGAGATTGAATCTATGGATTCAAGTCAGGTCTGGGAGCTCTTATGCATAGCAGCTCATATGGATTATGAGGTGTGGCAGATGGATGTCAAGACAACTTTCGTTAATGGAAGTCTTGAGGAAAACATCTATATGAAGCAACCAGAGGGATTCATTGCTAAGGGCAAAGAGCATATTGTATGTAAGCTTAATTGGTCCGTTTATGGACTGAAGCAAGCTTTAAGGTCTTGGAACATCTGCTTTGATGAGGTAAATCCAGACTTATGGATTTATTCAAAGTCTGGATGAGTCTTGTGTATACAAGAGATGTGATGGAAACGTAGTGGTATTTCTTGTACTATACGTAGATAATATTTTGGTAGTTGGCAACAATATCAGAGTGTTATCAGACGTAAGGGTATGGTTGTCCAAACAGTTTTGAAGGACTTGGGAGAAGTGGGTCACAACCTTGGGATCAAGGTTGTTGTGCTTATCCCAAGCTTCATACATAGACATGATTTTGGATCGTTTTAGCATGCAGAACTCCAAGAAGGGTTTTTTACCTTTCAGGTATGGAGTTCCTTTATCTAAGGAGATGTGTCCTAGATCATCTGAGGTGATAAAGGAGCTGAAGACAGTTCCTTATGCTTTGGCCGTAGGAAGCCTCATGTATGCTATGTACGAGACAAGATATCTGCTTTACCGTGAGCATGGTCAGCAGATATCAAAGTAATCTAGGATAGGGACATTGGACTACGGTAAAGCATATATTGTAGTGCCTGAGAAGGACTAGGGATTATATGCTAGTTTACCGGGCAGACCAATTACTCCCTATGGGTTGCATGGATTGCGATTTCCAATCAGATAGGAATAAAAGTAAGTCTACCTCAGGTTTTGTGTTTACTTTAGGAGGTGGAGCCATTGTATGGAGGAGTGTCCAGCAGAAATGCGTGGCGGACTCCACCATGGAAGCTGAGTATGTGGCAGCCCGTGTGGCGGCCAAAGAAGCTGTGTAGTTCAGGAACTTCCTGATGGACTTGGATGTGATTCCTGGTTTGCCCAGAACTATCACAATTTATTGTGATAATAATGGTGCAGTTGCAAACTCGAAGGAACCACGAGCCCATAAGACTAGTAAACACATAGAGTGTGAGTACCACCTGATACGAGAAATCGTAAAGGAAGTAGAAGTTGTTGTCGCCTAGATTGCATCAGAGGATGACCTGGTAGACCCTTTTCACTAAGGCCCTTCTAACGAGAGCTTTGATAGGCATGTGGAGGAAGGAAGGAATCGGATATATAAAGATGTGATGTGACAGCATAGTCTTTTAGTATAAGTGGGAGATTGTTGGGATGTATACTGAAAGCCTTGCTCTTTTGTATGAACATCTTTATTTTGAAATAAGAATCACATGATCATTGTTTGCATATTTTTATAGTTATGCAAAATTGTCTAATATTTTACATTGTAGATAACATGGTGCTTGGTGTGGCACAGAAGATCATGTTATCAGTCCCTTGTAGAATATAAGTAGAGGCTCACAACCAAGATGGTTTTGGACAAACCATTGGCATGGTTGTAGTGTAGCTTGGTATTGTTTTATCTTGAACATAGAGTTACACTAGTACACCTCGGTGTATTGAGCAGGACCGACATAGAGGTGATTCAATTTATTGCTGACTACATAATTGAATCGGACCTCGGATATTATGTTGTACATGCTCTTAATCCCGATATAATAACGGGCACATGTACTTAGTATTTATTTCTTTGATTTACCAAAGGGTGAGATTTCTATGGATTAAATCAATATGCCCGGTAGGTTTGAAAATAATATTATTTACATAGTGTGCCGTTGATTATAGGAGGAAACCGTGTCCTACATATTAGGTTGATGATGTCCCCTTGAGGAGCTCATAAGGTTCATCATGTAAACCCTGCAGGTTGACTTAGTCAACAAGATGATAAGGTTGAGTGGTACTACTCGAGGAATTAGATGTTAATTAATTGATGGTCAGTAAATCAATTAATTGACGGACATTCGATATCTTAAACACGGGGAGATGGATGTACAAATAATATATGGAACCCATATTAATTTATGGGGGTTGGTGAGGTAGTTCGATGATGATCCTCTAGTGGAATGGAACATCATTGATGGATCAAGTTTGTGTGGTTCCGATCCATCGGGTGGCCAAGACCCAACTCCTCCTCATGGTCCCTATCATATCCTAATATAAACCTCATGAAGTCTAGATCAAATGATGGAAAACAAATCTCTAGATCCGACGGTTGAGATTAATTCTCTAGAACCGACGATTGAGATTAATTCTCTAGAACCGATGGTTGAGATTAATTCTCTAGATCCGACGGTTGGGATTAAATCTCTAGAACCGATGGTGGAGATTAAAATCTCTAGAACCAACGGTTGAGATTAAATCTCTAGATCCGACGGTTGAGATTAAATCTATAGAACCAATGGAGAAGATTAATCCAAGGCAAAAACCCAACTCTATATATAAGGCTTATTGGGTTGGGCGGCAAGGATGATGGATGGTTTAGGGGATTAGGGTTTGCTTCCTTTGGAGGCTAAGAAACCCTAGTTTGTTTAGAATTTTTGGGCGGCTAGGGTTTGGGATCAAGGATGGGCGGCAACAAGTGGAAGATGAGTTTCTTCTTCTTCCTAAGGCATGGCCGGTCCCTTCCTTCTACCCTCTACCTTGGTCGGTCCACACTCTATCCTTCTTCCCCTCTTCCATGGCTAGCACATAGAAGATGGTTTTCAAAGAGATTAGGGTTTTGCCTTTCCTTTGGTTGGGCGGCAAGAAATCCTAGGTTAGGGTTTGGTTGGGCGGCTAGGGTTTGGAAGTTGGAGTGGGCGGCAACTATAGGAGAGGTTCTCTTCTTCTTCCTAAGATGTTGCCGGGACCTATCTCTATTCCCTCTACCTTGGTCGGCGCTTAATTCATTCCTCTTCTCCTCTTTATTTCATCTTGGCCGACGGTACTAGAAGCTAGGGTTTGTCCCTAGTTTGGTTCCTTGGTGGTTTCCATTATGTTCTCTCTATTCTTGGGGCCGACGGCATCAATCCTTTGTGGATTGGTGGTTGGCTCAAGCAAGAAGGGAAAGAGAGTTCTTCTTTCTTTGGATTGAAGAAGATCTAGGAAGCTTCAACATGTGGATGATCTTCGCCCACACGAAGTCTACAAGGAGGTTAGGACATACGATAGAAGATCAAGAGGTATAAAAGTTTTACAACTTTTATTATTGTTCTTAACATGTTCTTATTGATATGCTAGCTATGTTCTTTATGTTAGTATGTGTTGATTATACTAGTTTACATTTGTATGTATTTGTATAATCATGGACCCCGATAAGAAACACAAAAACTGGCGATCCATCCGTCGTCTCTTCTGCGGCTAACCGACAAGAAGAGCTTGGTTGCTTGAACAACTAGATTGTTCAAGCGATCGTGAAAGTCGTTAGCACGACGACGAATTGGTTGTGCTTAGGAAACTCATCCCATCCGGATTAGTTTTCATTAGTGAAATTTTTTAATCCGGGGACATGGGAGCCGATGAGCATTCCGAGAAATAGCATGATTCCCAACACTTAGTATTTATTTCTTTGATTTACCAAAGGGTGAGATTTAGATGGATTAAATCAATATGCCCGGTAAGTTGGGAAATAATATTATTTACATGGTGTGTCGTTGATTATAGGAGGAAACCGTGTCCTATATATTAGGTTGATGATGTCCCCTTGAGGAGCTCATAAGGTTCATCATGTAAACCTAGCTAGTTGACTTAGTCAACATGATGATAAGGTTGAGTGGTACTACTCGAGGAATTAGATGTTAATTAATTGATGGTCAGTAAATCAATTAATTGACGGACATTTGATATCTTAAACACGGGGAGATGAATGTACAAATAATATATGGAGCCCATATTAATTTATGCGGGTTGGTGAGGTAGTTCAATGATGATCCTCTAGTGGAATGGAACATCATTGATGGATCAAGTGAGTGTGGTTCCGATCCATCGGGTGGCCAAGATCCAACTCCTCCTTATGGTCCCTATCGTAGCCTAATATAATCCTTGTGAAGTCTAGATCCAAGAATGTAAAACAAAACCCTAGAACCAACTGTTGGGATTAAATCCCTAGATCCGATGGTTAGGATGAAACCCTAGAACCAACGGTTGAGATTAAATCCCTAGATCCGATGGTTAGGATGAAACCCTAGAATTGATGGTTGGGATGAAACCCTAGATCCGACGGTTGGGATGAAATCCTAGATCCGACGGTTGGGATGAAACCCTAGATCCGACGGTTGGGAAAAACCCTAGATCCGATGGTGGAGATTAAATCCCTAGATCCGACGGTGGAGATTAAAGGAGGCTTAAGACCAATTCTATAAATAGAGGGCTTAGGCTTGGGCGGCAGGATAATTCAATGGGAGTTAGGGTTTGGCTCTTCTAAAGGTGGGCGGCTAGGGTTTGGGAGCTGGGGCTTGGGCGGCAATCTTCTTCCATCAAATTGTTGCCGGCGCCCATCTTCCTCCATCAAGACTTGGCCGGCACCCATCCTCTAGGCCACTCTCTTATTCCTTGGCCAGTGGTTCTCCTTCCATTGGTGGCCGGTGCTTCATCCACTCGTTCCTTGGCCGGCGGTTGCATCAAACTCCTTTGCTTGGTGGCCGGTTCAAGAAAGGAAAGGTTTTGTTGGTTCTTCTCTTTGTTCGTAATGGACAAGGAAGAGAAGAACGTGATCTAGAAGGCTTCTACTCGTGGAGGATCTTCGCCCACACGTCATCCACGAGGAGGATAGGACATACGATAGAAGATCATAAGGTATAAAGTGGTACAACTTTATTTTCATATCTGAGCATGTTGTTTTAATTGTTGATTATACAATTATGCATATGTATATATTTTGTATAATCTTGGACCCCGAAGACAAACACAAAAATCGGCGATCCGTCCGTCGTCTCTTCCGCGGCTAACCAACTAGAAGAGTTGAGTTGCTTGAACAACTAGTTTGTTCAAGCGACCACTCAAGTTGTTAGCATGACGACGAATAGGTTGTGCTAAGGAAACTCATCCCATCCGAATTAATTCTTTCATTAGTGAAAATTTTAATCCGGGGAGATGGGAGCCAATGAGCCTCCGAAGCATTCACCTACAATTGGTTTCAGAGCCATAGGTTTCCGGTTTTGTGTGTTTTGGATTTGGTTACTTTAATGCACATATCATATATTGAGTATGCCGAATAATGTTGGTGCAATCGGCCCAGGTCACGATTGACCAGGACTCGAGTTTGACTCGAGTGATGTTTTGATGTTTCGACAAAAACATATGACAATGTAATTGTCATGGGAAAGTCCAAGTGGAACACTTGGCATTTGGTAAAGTCCAAGTCTTGAGTACTTGGCATGAAAAGTCCAAGTGCGACACTTGGCACATGAAAAGTCCAAGCATGGGTCTTGGCAATGTAAAAGTCCAAGCATGGGTCTTGGCAATGTAAAGTCCAGCATGGGTTGGCAAGGAAAGTCCAAGTCTTGAGTACTTGGCATGAGAAGTCCAAGAATGGGACTTGGCATGAGAAGTCCAAGCATGGGTCTTGGCAAATGAGAAGTCCAAGCATGGGTCTTGGCAAATGGAAAGTCCAAGCATGGGTCTTGGCATGGAAAGTCTAACATGGGTTGGCAAGGGAAAGTCCAAGCTTGAGTCTTGGCATTTGAGAAGTCCAAGGGTTTGATATTGGCAGCGTAAAGTCCAAGCGGGTGTCTTGGCAGCATAAGACCAATGGTTGGCGGCGGAGTCTTGGCGGCGTAAGTCCAATGTGCCTTGGCAGTATAGACACCGTTACCATGACATAGCCGAGGGAAGCACCTGGAGGCTAGCGCGATGGATGAACAAGTCATGGATGACTTGGAGGGATTCGAGAGGCGTGAGGCTGATGGAGGTGGCTAGAAGGCTTAAGTCTAGGCTAAGGGTGGTCTAGCAAGTATGGGGGCACCATACTTGGGTTAAAACCTCATCCTTGAGGTTGGCGGTCGGCGCATTATGGCGGTTCATTGCGGTGTCGCTGAGTTCAAGCTGCCGTTTAAAAAGGCTGCCTTTGGCGATCATTTCTCATTGGGCGGTCGAAGCGATGTCTGACGGCGATCGGCCAAGTCGGACGATCATTGCGCTAGTTGTGTGAGCACAGAATGCTCCGTGGCCGTGAGCGATCGACTGTGTGGCGATCGTATCAATGTTGGCGATCGGCGCCAAGAGATCCGTTGGAGTTTTTCCAGCGTGGATCGAGCCGTTGTCTAATGACAACAGTGACATCAGTCGATTGGTGACTTATGGCAGTCGACTGATAGGCGGAAATCCAGGTCGCGCGGAAGGATAAAAGGAGCTTGACGGGAAGATTTTTGGCAATGGTTTCTTGAGCATCTTTGGGGCAATTTGTTGCTGCAAATCAGAGTCTCCAAGACCACTCTTCAAGCAACCAAAAGCAAGCAATCCAAAGCATTTGTAAAGTGTTTTCTTTACTTGTATTGCATTATTCTTCATTGTATTTGCTTGTTGCTTTTAGATTATTGTTGTAATCTATTGTATGAGGTTTCTCCACCTCCGACTTGTGTCGAGAAGGAGTATTTGTGATTAGTGATTGCATTGGCATCGCTAGAGCTCGTTAGAGCTCAATCCGTGGAGTAGGAACCGTTTCGGTTCCGAACCATGTTATATCTCGTGTTGTGTTTGTGTTTGTGATTGTTTGTATTTCGTTATTGCTTTTATTATTTCTATTCCGCTGCGCATAATGAGTTTTGTAGAGACGATTGCGATCGAATTCCATCTTCGTACGGTCATAATGCTATTCACCCCCCCCCCCTCTAGCGGTGTCAAATCTCCAACAATTGGTATCAGAGCAAGGTTGCTCTTCAACGGATTAACAACCGGGAGCAAGACACTAGAGGAAAAGATGGAAGTTCAAGGACAATTGGGATGGGACATCAACACCCCAATTCCCTATTCCTTCTATGGACGAGAAGGTTTCAATTCTTGGAAGGCAAGAATTGAAGATTTTTTGATGATGAGAGACCTTGAGGAGTGGTCCGCGTTGATGGAAGGATTTGAATATCCTAAGGGACCAAAGGGAGGGTTTCTCAAGAAGAAGAGATGGAGTGAGGAGCAACTCCAACAATTCGATAAAAACAAGAAGGTAATCAAATTCATTTTTGATTTAATTCCTAATGATCTCTTGTGTAGCCTAGGTGACTACGTGGATGCCAAGGAGCTATGGAGTGATTTGGCCAAGCTCCATGAAAGTCTATCACCCATCCAAGAAGAAGGACCATCACCCTCTCAAGCTCAAGAAGAAACATCCAAAGAGCTAGAGGATTTGGAAGTTGATAGGGAATCAACATCCGGATCGGAAGAGGTAGAAGTGATGGAAGAAGAAGAGACCTCCACCTCTAGGATAGAAAGGGAGGAGATTAGGGCATCCTCGATACCAGAGCAACAAGAAGAACCATCTACATCCGGTAGAGAGGAAGAGCAAGCTCAAGAATCCACTCCGACCACCACAACCACCCTAGGTAACTCAAGCATGTCAATTAATAATAAAATGAATATTATATGCTTTGAGTGTAGGGAGAAAGGACACTACAAGAGTAAGTGTCCTAAACGGGTTAAGAAGACTCCACCCGTGCCAAAAGTCAAGGAGACCGGTGCCTCAATGAAAGAGAGCAAGGAGCAAGTGATTTGCTTCAAATGCGAATTCTAGGGTCATTACGAGTCAATGCCCGAAGGGGAGAAGAAGGGCAAAGGAGCATCACAAGTAGGGGGAGCTACTAAGGCTAACCCTAAGGTATATCAAGTTAATAATGCTCTTTCTTTAGTTAATAGACAAAAGCATGCTAGAAATTTCAATTCCCTAGCAATTTGCCATGAAAAGCATGCTAATAGAAATAAATACTTTTGTTTAGGAGCTAAAAATATTCACTTAGATAATAGGGAGAAATTTGGGACTAATGTCCCTAAAAACAACTTATCTAAGGACAAACCTAGGTCAAATAACTCTAGAACCTAGGGAGACAATTAGAAAGGTGCAAGAGCACCTAGGTCTAAACCCTAAATGGACTAGGCATATGCCTAGGAAGTCCAATGCCCAAGATTTAAATCAAAATTCTAAAATCGGATAATTAGAAAAGGAAAATCAAGTCTTGAGGTCAAGGCTTGAAAAACTTGAAAAGACCCTTAAGGTTATGCAAAATCAAATGCAAGGGTCATTTAGTCAAACTTCTAGGTCCAAAAGTCAAAGTCAACACCTAGGACCTAAGAGCCAAAAGTCAACCAAGGGCAAGCAAGGTTTGAGTCACAAACCTAAGCCTAAGGTAGCTTACCATAGTGTTCCATTTGATTATGGAACACAAACTAGGTCTAGGAAGACCAAGGTCAATAGGGAAGTCATCCCTAGAATTGACCAAAGGGTGTGCCTAGTGGCTAAGGTTTCAAGGAAACCTAGGGTGGCCACTAAGAAGGTTGCAAGGGGAGTTACCCCTAGAGTCAACCTAGGTAAGACCCAAATGACCAAGGCTAATAAGCCTAGGAGGGTCATTAGGAAGGTATCTAGGGAGGTTATCCCTAAGGAATACCTAATTAACCCTAAGAGCTCAAATCAGTTTTGGGTTCCTAAGAGCGTGATTGATTCACGCTAGATGGGTTAGGGTCTGCCAACCTTAAATGGATGGGTGGTTAACTCAACCATGACAAAGGTGGCATTTTAGGTCATTTTCAAGGTTATAGTTACCTTGGGAATGTGGTTTGATTTTAATCCTAAAAGGATTTTAGGATGTGCCAATATTACTTGAGAAGTTTGATAAAATAATCAAAATTCGCACAATTTAGGTTTAGAGATTAGTGTGCCATTTTGGGTTTTTGGCACACTTTGGAGAAAAATAGAAATATGGCAAAATATAATTAATTATATGAAATGGCAATTAATATTAAAATTTAGGTATTACTATACCTATATATTTTATATGCCATGCTTTGTTTGCCATATAACATGCCATGACATCATGCTTATTTTTAATCATTCTATATGTCATGTACATGTTTAGGATTAAGGATTAAATGTCATGTGTTTTTAGATTTCATATTATGCCATGACATCATGATTATGAGCATGTGTTTATCTATATCATCTCTAATGCCATAATCACTCATGCATTTAAGATAATTTGATTGAAATTGATTTAAGGACAATGACATGACTTGGAGTCCCATTTATAAGAGAATCAAGTAGGGTTGCCTTAGAAAAATACATGAAACCCTAGATTAGGGAGAACAAAACCCACATCTCACATCCAATTGACATGTATGTGTATTTATACACCTTAGATACATGTGAGATGCTAGGATATGAGTTGAGTTCAAGGTGCATAGTTTTTGCATCTAGTTGAACCAAAACTCATCTAATTTTATTAGTGGATCATTGGGAAAGCTTGTGTACAAGTCATGTACATAGAGCCCAAGGAATATGATCCAAAATAAGGTTTTGAAAACATTTTAAAATCATTTTGAAAAACCTTGGTGAAATCTATCTTTTGATAGCAATCACCATTGATGAAGTTGATACAAAATAGGGCCAAAACATTGAAAATTTCAATGGTTTTGAGTTTTGTATCAAACTCACTATTTTATGGGTAAAATAATTTTCAAATATTTTTCACCCATTGTGTGTGTCATAAGTATTATACGTATGAATTTTCACGATTTTTCGATTTACATATAATTATTTATGAATTTTCAAAATTCATTTCTGATAGTTGAAAATCGAGATTTTCGATTTATCGATCATTGCCCTATGTGGCGATCATGTGTGTGGCAATAATAATGTGATCGGGATTCTTGTCAAGGTTTGTTTAGCCCGTGTTCAGCTATGGAAAAGGTTCCTAATCACTCCTAACCCTAGGATATGCTTTAGGAAGCATTATAAAGGGTGAAAATCCATTGAATATGGATTAGGAGATGTGTTAGGTCAAAGTATCAAATTTAGGGTGAGTAAAAGTTCTATGTTGAACTTAAAACCTTAATTTTGATGGTTTAGAGTTCCTATTGGCTTAGGGACTTCCCAAGGACATTATTGGTGCAATGGTCAAGGGGGAGCAAGCCTTTAGGGGGAGGTATCCATCTTGGGATGATGGATGTGTTTTTCTCCTTGGAGAGGAGAAGTTATTGGGAGAGTATCATCAATTGGGAAAATTGATGGGTTTTTGATACCCAATTTGGAAATTGGGAGAGATTATAGGATTACCTCTCTTGAGTGATATGAGACTTATCACTAGGACGATGGTAGGCATCCTAGATATTTTTAGGTCAAAAAGGGGGAGATTGTAAGATCTCATTGGGACATGAGACATTGACCTCCTTGGAGAGATAACCTTTTTGATGTTAGTCAAAAAGGGGGAGAATGTTTGGGGGAGAACATTTGGAGAGTGTTTACCAATTTGGGATAATTGGTAAGGGATTTGAGTTAGTGGTCTAACTCAAATGATTTGTTTGGTTTTTGTCAAACATCAAAAAGGGGGAGATTGTTGGTGCAATCGGCCCAGGTCACGATTGACCAGGACTCGAGTTTGACTCGAGTGATGTTTTGATGTTTCGACAAAAACATATGACAATGTAATTGTCATGGGAAAGTGCAAGTGGAACACTTGGCATTTGGTAAAGTCCAAGTCTTGAGTACTTGGCATGAAAAGTCAAAGTGGGACACTTGGCACATGAAAAGTCCAAGCATGGGTCTTGGCAATGTAAAGTTCAGCATGGGTTGGCAAGGAAAGTCCAAGTCTTGAGTACTTGGCATGAGAAGTCCAAGTATGAGACTTGACATGAGAAGTCCAAGCATGGGTCTTGGCAAATGAGAAGTCCAAGCATGGGTCTTGGCAAATGGAAAGTCCAAGCATGGGTCTTGGCATGGAAAGTCCAACATGGGTTGGCAAGGAAAGTCCAAGCATGGTCTTGGCATGGAAAGTCCAACATGGGTTGGCAAGGGAAAGTCCAAGCTTGAGTCTTGGCATTTGAGAAGTCTAAGGGTTTGATATTGGCAGCGTAAAGTCCAAGCGGGAGTCTTGGCAGCATAAGACCAATGGTTGGCGGCGTAAAGTCCAAGCGGAGTCTTGGCGGCGTAAGTCCAATGTGCCTTGGCGGTGTAGACACCGTTAGCATGACATAGCCGAGGGAAGCACCTGGAGGCTAGCGCGATGGATGAACAAGTCATGGATGACTTGGAGGGATCCGAGAGGCGTGAGGCTGATGGAGGTGGCTAGAAAGCTTAGGTCTAGGCTAAGGGTGGTCTACCAAGTATGGGAGCACCATACTTGGGTTAAAACCTCATCCTTGAGGTTGGCAGTCGACTGGCATTATGGCCGGTTCGACTGCCATGAGTCGACTGAGTTATTTGCCGTTTAAGAGCCTGAATCGCTGGCTGATCGCTCATTGGAGCGATCGACGATGTCTGACGTAGCCGATCGAGTCGGCGGTGATCGCTAGTTCACGAGCATTGAATGCTCGTAGTCGATCGATCGATTCAGTATACTTCGTTCAGTTACGTATTGCTCATCGACTACCTGGCGGTTATTCTCCCTGGTGATCAGCGGGTTCTACTTGATAGGCATCAGTCGGTAGTGACTTATAGCGGTGATTGGTAATAAGCGGAAATCGGATCACGGAAGGATAAAAGGCTCGGCAGATGGCAATGGTTTCTTGAGCATCTTTGGGGCGATTTTCTTTATAATCGAGTCTCCAAGACCACTCTTCAAGCAACCAAAAGCAAGCAATCCAAAGCATTTGTAAAGTGTTTTCTTTACTTGTATTGCATTATTCTTCATTGTATTTGCTTGTTTCTTTTAGATTATTGTTGTAATCTATTGTAAGAGGTTTCTCCACCTCCGACTTGTGTCGAGAAGAAGTATTTGTGATTAGTGATTGCATTGGCATCACTAGAGCTCAATCCATGGAGTAGGAACCGTTTCGGTTCCGAACCACGTTATATCTCGTGTTGTGTTTGTGTTTGTGATTGTTTGTATTTTGTTATTACTTTTATTATTTCTATTCCGCTGCGCATAACGAGTTTTGTAGAGACGATCACGATCGAATTCCATCTTCGTACTGTCACAACGCTATTCACCCCCCCCTCTAGCGGCGTCAAATCTCCAACAGATAATAGTAGGATGTGCGTAGGCTAACTTTTTGGTTGTAGGCATAAGATCCGACTATTATGGCTATTTGGTTGTATGTGATTGTTTTGTGTGTGATTGTATGTATATTATTTGAATCCTCGGGGTTGACGAGGCTAGATTAGTATTTAATTTTTGTAACTAAATATGGCATTGTTTAGCCGCTCATTTTAGTTTACTTTCGATCTAGATTATTTGTACACTCCTTCGTGGAGAATAGGATCGATGGATGTAAATTAAAATAGTTTATCTTGGCTCGGATCTCTTTGGTGACTTGCGCACGGGAAAAGATGGAGCGGACGAGGTGGCGACACGACGGGATGCGTATTGGAGGACAATGCCATAATAGTTGGAAAAATTCTATTTTTTCCATATTTATTGCTGATTTGTTTTATATGCATGTTGTGTATGCTTTAAAATTCCTCAATTGCAATTTACTAAGTGGGAGAGGGATATTTTAATTAATTCCTGTGGCCTCCATTGCAATTTGATGTGTGATGCAACAAACTTGCGCGTTGGCTCTGAGTGCCTTCCTCCCCATCGGATGAGTTTGTTTGCTGATCACTAGGTCAAATAATGGTTATAGGAAATTATTTAGGAGCATGTGTACTTCCCCATCGGTAAGGCACATAATCCGAAATAATTCCCTTAGTATCGTGTAATGGTGCACACTTAGATGCAAATAAAAAGTATCCTCCCCATCGGAGTCACTACTTTTATTTGTAGGGCCAAAGAGGAACCAACTATTAATTTTATTTGTCAAAAAGTAAGGTTGACAAGATAATAAAATTAATGGGTAAAACCTCCTCTTACAAATGTAGAATTCGTATACGTCCACACTATCGTGGCATGCGATATTCTCGGTGTTTTGAGGTGATGGTTGATTTCGGAATTTTATTGTTTTTTGAGGAATCAATAATATTTGAAATCTAATATTTTGATCATTGTGATTTTTAGGATTTTCAAATGGCTTTCAACCCACTTGTTGTGATTTTAAAAGAAAATAAGCTTACTGGACGAAACTACATTGATTGGAAAAGAAATCTGGATATTGTCTTAACTGCGGAGGAGTACAAATTTGTACTCTTCGAGGTTTGTCCTCCTAAGCCCTCCGATGACTCTGATGAAAAGGAGAAAGAACGTTATAAGAAATGGGTCAAGGCAGATTAGATGGCGCGGTGTTACATTTTGGCATCTATGTCAAATGTGCTGCAACATCAGTATCAGGCCATAGCCACAGCTTATGACATGATGTTCAATCTCAAGGAACTTTTCGGACATCAGAGTAGGGCGGCTAGACAGGAGGCGATGAGAAACTTGATGACGACCACCATGATCGAGGGAACACCCGTTAGGGATCATGTTCTCAAGATGATGGCTCATCTTAATGAGATGGAAGTCCTCGGAGCTGAGATCGATGGGGAAACCCAGGTCGATATCATTCTCCAGTCTCTGCCTAGGAGTTTTGAGCAGTTCCGCCTCAACTACAACATGAACAAGAGGTTGTATTCGTTGGCGGAGCTTCTGACAGAACTCCAGGCGGCAGAGGGGCTTTTTCGTCAAAGTGATCAAGCCATGGTCGCTCAGAAGGTTTCTTCCTCTAAACCGAAAGGTAAGAAGAAGAAGAAGCAAGGTGGGGCAAAAAAGGTGGCAGTGGGACCTCAGGCAGGAGTGAAGAAGCCGAAAGGCAAGTGCTTCACTTGCAAGCAGACTTGACATTGGAAGGCGGACTGTCCTCGCCGAAAGAACAAAGGTATATCTTCTTGTTTAGTTGTTGAAACATGTTTAGCGGTGTTATTTACCAGTGCCTGGTGTGTAGATACAGGAGCCACTGATCATGTCTGCAATACTTTGCAGGGTTTCCAGGAAACCCAACGACTAGCTGAGGGAGAGATTACCGTCTTCATGGGCAATGCTTCAAAGGTGGCGGCTATTGTAGTGGGAGACGTTTATTTATCTTTTGATAGGAATAAAGTTTTGGTTTTGAGAAATTGGCTTTATGTACCTACTTTTAGAAAGAATTTAATTTCAGTTTCTAAATTGTTTATGGATGGATATTCTGTTTCTTTTAATGACAAAGTGGTTATAAAAAGGAATAGGGAGATTATCTGTTCTGGTACATTTGTTGGCAATTTATATACTCTTGAACCGAAAACTCCCACGATGCATATAGATATCAATAACTCATCTTCTATGTCTAATAAGAGAAAAGAACCTTTGCAAATGAACCAGACATATCTTTGGCATCTAAGGCTTGGTCATATTAACCTAATCAGAATTCAAAGGTTGATAGCTGATGGATCTTTGGGTCCATTAGTGGTGGAGGATCTCCCAACCTGCGAATCTTGCTTGGAAGGTAAAATGACCAAGAGGCCTTTCAAGGCCAAGGGGTATAGAGCCAAAGATGTGTTAGAACTGGTTCATTCTGATTTGTGCGGTCCTATGTCTATCCAGGCAAGAGGTGGCTTTGAATACTTTGTCTCTTTTATAGACGATTATTCAAGGTATGGATACATTTACTTGATGCGCCGCAAGTCTGAATGCTTTGACAGGTTCAAAGAATTCAAGGCTGATGTGGAGAACCGTCAAGGTAAAAGTATCAAGACATTACGATCTGATCGTGGTGGCGAGTACCTCTTGGGAGATTTTAGGAGTTACTTATCAGAGGCTGGGATTCAATCCCAATTGTTTGCACCTGGCACACCCCAGCAGAATGGTGTGGCGGAGCGAAGGAATAGGACTCTTATGGAGATGGTCAGATCGATGATGAGTTATTACAGTTACTGATTCGTTACGGGGTTTGCTCGAAACGAAGACACATTCTGAACTTGGTTCCATCTAAGTCAGTACCCTCTACTCCCACAGAGTTGTGGACTGGGCGAAAGCCTAGTCTAAGACATATTCGGATTTGGAGTAGTCCAGCACATGTGCTGAAGGGAGATGCTAGTAAGTTGGAATCTCGTACAGAAGTACGCTTGTTTGTTGGCTACCCTAAGGGAACGAAGGGTGGTTTATTCTATAGTCCTAGAGATTAGAAGGTGATCGTGAGTACGAATGCCAGATTTCTAGAGGAGGACTATGTGATGAACCACAAGCCCACGAGCAGGATTGTTCTTGAGGAGTTGACAGGGGAAGTCTCGACTTCAGTACCACCGGTACAAGAGGAGACACCACAAGTTACTGCACCGCGTGTCACAGAGCATACACAGGAGGAACCTCGTCGTAGTGGGAGGGTTGTTAGACAACCCGAGAGATTCATGTTTTTTGGAGAGTCTTCGGACTTAGTCCCTGGTGAACATGAACCGGATCCCTTGACATATGACGAGGCACTCCAAGATAGAGGTGCGGTATCTTGGCAAAGTGCGATGAATTCAGAGATAGAATCTATGGATTCTAATCAGGTCTGGGAGCTAGTAGAACCACCCGATGGTGTAAAAGCCATTGGATGCAAGTGGATCTACAAGAGAAAGAGAGGAGTAGATGGGAAGGTTGAGACCTTCAAAGCTAGGCTTGTTGCGAAAGGGTATACTCAGAAAGAGGGTATCGATTATGAGGAGACCTTTTCGCCGGTAGCTATGCTTAAGTCTATCTGGATTCTCTTATCTATAGCTGCTCATATGGATTATGAGATTTGGCAAATGGATGTCAAGACAGCTTTCCTTAACGGAAGTCTTGAAGAGAACATCTATATGCGGCAACCAGAGGGATTAATTGCTAAAGGCAAAGAGCATCTTGTATGTAAGCTTAATCGGTCCATTTATGGATTGAAGCAAGATTCTAGATTTGGAACATCCGCTTTGATGAGGTAATCCAGTCATATGGATTTATTCAAAGTTCGGATGAGCCTTGTGTATACAAGAGATGTGACGAAAACGTAGTGGTGTTTCTTGTACTATACGTAGATGACATTTTGTTAGTTGGAAACAATATCAAAGTGTTATCAGACGTAAGGGTATGGTTGTCCAAACAGTTTGATATGAAGGACTTGGGAGAAGTGGGACACATCCTTGGGATCAAAGTTATAAGGGATCGCAAGAAAAGGATGTTGTGCTTGTCTCAAGCTTCATACATTGACACTATCCTTGCTCGTTTTAGCATGCATAACTCTAAGAAAGGTTTTCTACCTTTTAGGCATGGAGTTCCTTTATCTAAAGAGATGTGTCCCAAAACATCAAAGGAGATAGAGGACATGAAGGCGGTTCCTTATGCTTCGGCAGTAGGAAGCCTCATGTATGCTATGCTATGTACGAGACCAGATATCTGCTTTGCCGTGGGCATGGTTAGCAGATATCAGAGTAATCCTGGACAGGGACATTGGACTGCGGTAAAGCATATATTGAAGTACCTGAGAAGGACTAGGGATTATATGCTGGTTTACCGGGCATCTCAATTAGTCCCTGTAGGTTACACGGATTCGGATTTCCAATCAGATAGGGACAAGAGTAAGTCTACCTCGGGGTTTGTGTTTACTTTGGGAGGTGGAGCCATAGCATGGAGGAGTGTCAAGTAGAAATGCGTGGCGGACTCTACCATGGAAGCTGAGTATGTGGCAGCCTCTGAGGCAGCCAAGGAAGCTGTATGGCTCAGGAACTTCTTGATGGACTTGGATGTGATTCCTGGTTTGCCCAGAACTATCACAATTTATTGTGATAACAATGGTGCAGTTGCAAACTCGAAGGAACCACGAGCCCACAAGGCGAGTAAACACATAGAGCGCAAGTACCACCTTATACGAGAGATCGTAAAGCGAGGAGAAGTTGTTGTCGCCAAGATTGCATCAGAGGATAACCTGGCGGATCCATTCACTAAGGCCCTTCTAGCGAAAGCGTTTGATAAGCATGTGGAGGACATGAGGATCAGATGCATGGCAGTGTGATGACGGCATAGTCTTTTAGTATAAGTGGGAGATTGTTGGAATGTATACTGAAAGCCTAGCTCTTTTTGTATGAACATTTTATTTTGAAATAAGAATCACATGATCATTGTTTGTACTTTATATATTTATTATATATGTGTGCATATTGTCTAATATTTTACATTGTAGATAACATGGTGCTTGGTGTGGCACAGAAGATCATGTTATCAGTCCCTTGTAAAATATAAGTAGAGGCTCACGACCAAGATGGTTTTGGACAAACCATTGGCATGGTTGTAGTGTAGCTTGGTATTGTTTTTTCTTGAACATAGAGTTAGACTAGTACACTTAGGTGTATTGAGTAGGATCGACATAGAGGTGATTCAATTAATTGCTGACTACATAATTGAATCGGACCTCGGATATTATGTTGTACATGCTCTTAATCCGGATATAATAACGGGCACATGTACTTAGTATTTATTTCTTTGATTTACCAGAGGGTGAGATTTAGATGGATTACATCAATATGCCCGGTAAGTTGGAAAATAATATTATTTACATGGTGTGTCGTTGATTATAGGAGGAAACTGTGTCCTATATATTAGGTTGATGATGTCTCCTTGAGGAGCTCATAAGGTTCATCATGTAAACCCAGCTGGTTGACTTAGGCAACATGATGATAAGGTTGAGTGGTACTACTCGAGGAATTAGATGTTAATTAATTGATGGTCAGTAAATCAATTAATTGACGGACATTCGATATCTTAAACACGGGGAGATGAATGTACAAATAATATATGGAGCCCATATTAATTTATGGGGGTTGGTGAGGTAGTTCAATGATGATCCTCTAGTGGAATGGAACATCATTGATGGATCAAGTGAGTGTGGTTCCGATCCATCGGGTGGCCAAGATCCAACTCCTCCTTATGGTCCCTATCGTAGCCTAATATAATCCTTGTGAAGTCTAGATCCAAGAATGTAAAACAAAACCCTAGAACCAACGGTTGGGATTAAATCCCTAGATCCGATGGTTAGGATGAAACCCTAGAACCAATGGTTGGGATTAAATCCCTAGATCCGATGGTTAGGATGAAACCCTTGAATCGACGGTTGGGATGAAACCCTAGATCCGACGGTTGGGATGAAATCCTAGATCCGATGATTGGGATGAAACCCTAGATCCGACGGTTGGGATAAAACCCTAGATCCGACGGTGGAGATTAAATCCCTAGATCCGATGGTGGAGATTAAAGGAGGCTTAAGCCCAATTCTATAAATAGAGGGCTTAGGCTTGGGCGGCAAGATAATTCAATGGGAGTTAGGGTTTGGCTCTTCTAAAGGTGGGCGGCTAGGGTTTGGGAGTTGGGGCTTGGGCGACAATCTTCTTCCATCAAATTGTTGCCGGTGCCCATCTTCCTCCATCAAGACTTGCCCAGTGCCCATCCTCTAGGCCACTCTCTTATTCCTTGGCCGGTGGTTCTCCTTCCATTGGTGGCCGGCATTCACTCCTCCTATCTCTCCAAGGTGGCCGGCGGTTCTCCTTCCATTGGTGGTCGGTGCTTCATCCACTCGTTCCTTGGCCGGCGGTTGCATCAAACTCCTTTGCTTGGTGGCCGGTTCTAGAAAGGAAAGGTTTTGTTGGTTCTTCTCTTTGTTCGCAGCGGACAAGGAAGAGAAGAACGCAATCTAGAAGGCTTCTACTCGTGGAGGATCTTCGCCCACACGTCATCCACGAGAAGGATAGGGCATACGGTAGAATATCGTAAGGTATAAAGTGGTACAACTTTATTTTTAGATCTGAGCATGTTGTTTTAATTGTTGATTATACAATTATGCATATGTATATATTTTGAATAATCTTGGACCCCGAAGACAAAAACAAAAACCGGCGATCTATCCGTCGTCTCTTCCGCGTCTAACCAACTAGAAGAGTTGAGTTGCTTGAACAACTAGTTTGTTCAAGCGACCACTCAAGTTGTTAGCACGACGACGAATTGGTTGTGCTAAGGAAACTCATCCCATCGGGATTAATTCTTTCATTAGTGAAAATTTTAATCCGGGGACATGGGAGCCAATGAGCCTCCGAAGCATCCACCTACAGATCTGCCAGGTTATCCTGTGAGGCAATCTTGGCGACAACAACTTCTCCTCGCTTTACGATCTCTTGTATCATGTGGTACTTGCGCTCTATGTGTTTACTTGCCTTATGGGCTCGTGGTTCCTTCGAGTTTGCAACTGCACCACTGTTATAACAATAAATTGTGATAGTTCTGGGCAAACCAGGAATCACATCCAAGTCCATCAAGAAGTTCCTGAGCTATATAGCTTCTTTGGCTGCCTCAGAGGCTGCCACATACTCAGCTTCCGTGGTAGAGTCCGCCATGCATTTTTGCTTGACACTCCTCCATATAATGGCTCCACCTCTGAAAGTAAAAACAAAACCCGAGGTAGACTTACTGTTATCTCTATGTGATTGGAAGTCAGAATTTGTGTAACCCACAGGGAGTAATTGATCTGCCTGGTATACCAGCATATAATCCCTAGTCGTTCTCAGGTACTTAAATATATACTTTACCGCAGTCCAATGTCCCTCTCCTTGTCCTGGATTACTCTGATATCTGCTAATCATGCCCACGACAAAACAGATATCCGCCCTCATACATAACATAGCATACATGAGGCTTCCTACTGTTAAAGCTTAAGGAACCACCTTCATCTCTTCTATCTCCTTTGATCTTCTAGGACACATCTGTTTAGATAAAGGTACTCCATGCCCAAAAGGTAGAAAACCTTTCTTGGAGTTCTGCATGCTAAAACGAGCTAGAATAGTGTCTATGTATGAAGCTTGAGATAAGCAAAACATCCTTTTTTTGTGATCCCTTATAACCTTGATCCCAAGGATGTGTCCCACTTCTCCCAAGTCCTTCATATCAAATTGTTTGGACAACAATACCCTTACGTCTGATAACACTTTGACATTGTTGCCAATGAGCAAAATGTCATCTACGTATAGTACAAGAAATACCAATATATTTTCGTCACATCTATTGTATACACAAGACTCCTTCTGACTTTGAATAAATCCATATGACTGGATTACCTCATCAAAATGGATGTTCCAAGATCTCGAAGCTTGCTTCAATCCATAAATGGACTGATTAAGCTTTCACACAAGATGCTCTTTGCCCTTTGCGATGAATCCCTCTGGTTGCTCCATATAGATGTTTTCTTCAAGACTTCCATTAAGGAAAGTTGTCTTGACATCCATCTATCAAACCTCATAATCCGTATGAGCTGCAATAGACAAGAGAATACCGATAGACTTAAGCATGACTTCCGGCGAAAATGTCACCTCATAATCGATACCCTATTTCTGAGTATACTCTTTCGCAACAAGCCTTGCTTTGAAGGTCTCTACCTTCCCGTCTGATCCTCTCTTTCTTTTGTAGATCCACATGCATCCAATGTCTTTTACACCATTGGGTGGTTCTACTAGCTCCAAGACCTTATTTGAATCCATAGATTCTATCTCAAAAATCATCGCCCTTTGCCAAGATACTGCATCTTTATCTTGGATTACCTCGTCATATGTCCAGGGATCAGGTTCATGTTCTCCAGGGACCAAATCAAAAGATTCTCCCAAGAACATAAATATATCAGGTTGTCTAAAAACCCTCCCACTACGATGAGGTATCACTTGTGTATCCTCTTTGACACGCGGTGCAGTCACTTGTGGTATGTCCTCTTGTTCCATTGGTACAGAAGTAGTGACTTCCCCTCTTAATTCTTCCAGAACAATCTTGCTCATGGCCTTGTGGTTCATCACATAGTCTTCCTCTAAAAATCGGGCGTTCATGCTAAGGATCACCCTTTGATCTCTAGGACTATAGAACAAATCACCATTCGTTCCTCTAGGATAGCCTACGAATAGGCGCACTTCTATACCAGATTTCAACTTACCAGCATATCCATTCAGCACATGTGTTGGACTACGCCAAATCTGAATATGTCTCAAACTAGGCTTTCGCCCAGTCCACAATTCTTTGGGAGTAGAAGGTACTGATTTACATGGAACCAAGTTCATAATATACACTGCCGTATCCAGATTATACCCCTAGAATGACTCTGTTAACTCAGAATAACTCATCATCGATCTAACCATCTCTATAAGAGTCCTATTCCTTTACTCCTCCACACTATTCTACTAAGGTGTATCAGGTGCAGACAGTTGGGATTGAATCCCATCCTCTGATAAGTAACTCCTAAACTCTCTTAAGAGGTACTCACCACCATTATCAGATCATAGTGTCTTGATACTTTTACCTTGACGTTTCTCCATATCAGCCTTGAATTCTTTGAACCTGTCAAAGCATTTAGACTTGTGGTGCATCAAGTAAATGTATCCATATCTTGAATAATCGTCTATAAATGAGATGAAATATTCAAAACCACCTTTAGCCTGGATAGACATTGAACCACACAAATCAGAATAAATCAATTCCAACACATCTTTGGGTCTATACCCCTTGGCCTTAAAAGGCCGCTTGGTCATTTTATCTTCCAAGCAAGATTCGTAGGTTGGGAAATCTTCCACAACCAATGAACCCAAAGGTTCATCAGCTATCAACCTTTGAATTATACTCAAGTTTATATAACCTAACCTTTGATGCCAAAGATATGTTTTGTTCTTTTTCGAAAGTTCTTTTCTCTTATTAGTTTTAGAAGATGAGTTATTTATTTCTATTTTCTTCGTGGGAGCTTTTGGTTCAAGAGTGTTTAAATTTCCTACGAACGCACCAGAACAGATAATCTCCCTATTTCTTTTTATAATAACTCTGCCATTAAAAGAAATAGAATACCCATCCATAAACAATTTAGAAACTGAAATCAAATTCTTTGTAAATAAAGGTACATAAAGCCAATTTCTCAGAATCAAAGTTTTATTCCTATCAAAAGATAAATAAATATCTCCCAATGCAATAGCCGCCACCTTCGTAGCATTGCCCATGTAGACGGTAATCTCACCCTCAACTAGTCGTCTAGTTTCTTGGAACCCCTGCAAATAGTTGGAGACATGATCAGTGGCTCCCGTATCTACACACTAGGTATCGGTAGATAACACCGCTAAACATATTTTAACAAATAAACTAAAAGATATACCTTTGTTCTGTTTCCGGTTAGGGCAGTCCACCTTCCAATGTCCAGTCTGCTTGCAAGTGTAGCACTTGCCTTTCGGCTTCTTCACTCCTGCCTGAGATCCTGCTCCCATCTTTGCAACACCTTGTTTCTTCTTCTTCTTGCCTTTCGACTTAGAAGTAGAAACTTTTTGAGCAACCATAGCTTGAGAACTCTGACAAAAAAGCCCCTCTTTCGCCTGGAGTTCTATCAGAAGCTCCGCTAATGAATACAACCTCTTATTCATGTTGTAGTTCAGGTGAAACTGCTCAAAACTTCTAGGTAGAGATTAGAGAATGATATAAACCTGAGTTTCCCCATCGATCTCCGCTCCAAGGACTTCCAGCTCATTCAAATGAGCCATCATCTTGAGAACATGATCCCTCACGGGTGTTTCCTCAATCATGGTGGTTGTCATCAAGATCCTCAAAGCATTCGGCCTAGCAGCCAGATTCTAGTGTCCAAAAAGTTCCTTGAGATTGAGCATCATGTCATAGGCAGTAGTCATGGCCTGATGCTGATGTTGCAATACATTTGACATAGAAGCCAAAATGTAACACCACGCCATCTCATCAGCCTTGATCCAGCTCCTATAACTCTCTTTATCCTTTTCACTAGAATCATTCATAGGCTTAGGAGGACACTTTTCGAAGAGTACATATTTTTACTCCTCAGTAGTCAAGACAATGTCCAGATTTTATTTCCAATCAACATAGTTAGGTCCAGTAAGTTTGTTTTCTTTTAGAATCACAGCAAGTGGGTTGAAAGACATTTTGAAAAACCTAAGAATCACAGTGATCAAAACATTAGATTTCAAAAATTTATTGATTCCTCAAATAATAAAATTTTAAAATCAACCAACACCTCAAAACACCGAGAATATCATATTCCACGATAGTGTGGACGTATACGAATTCTACATTTGTAAGAGGAGGTTTTTGTAACGCCCGCCCTTATCTGCTCTCAGGGCGGCGCTACTGTTACTCCTTTTTTTTTTTTTTAAACATACTACATATGGATCCTCTCACAACCTACATATTTTAACAAGTCATCATAACTTAAACCTTCTTTTGCACATGCATCACATATCATATTCATCATTAGCATGTTAACATATCTTTCATAACATGCATGCATAAAGATTCGTTCATGAGTTCTAACATTTCCAACCTTCTTAAGTAGATGATACTCATTAAACACAAGTCTTATAAGCGGAAGCAATGTCTTAAGTTGTTCTTAGAGCATATAAATACAAGCAGATAGTATAGGGTCTTCTTCCACCATGCCACTATCACACACACTTGGCCCCTCCTGCTACTTCCTCTAGCGCAGACTTCCTTTATCTGCAGTATATGGACAACATGAACTATAAGCATATAGCTTAGTAAGATCCTTGCCTACTCACAAAAGCCACAACTTCATCAAGCAATTAGAACATGAGCATACTAGCATAAAGGACCTAAGTATTTCATAGCAACACTAATCAACAACATATCCATGTAATAAAAAAACTAAGCATGGCATAGAATTGTTCATAAGCCAGTTAAGCATAATTAATCTAAGCAAGGCATAATTTGAACATAAGCATTATAACTACATAAAACTAAGCATGCAGGAAAGACATATTCATAAGCGTTTTAAAACTTAACAATAAGCATTCCTAACCTAAGCATCCGTAACATCCTACATCTTAAACCTACATAAAGTACATAGGCACAAACATTCTTCAACTTAACCATGACCATTCAGTGAAATCCAATCATGCATAAAGGACATAATCATAAGCATTTGTTTAACTTGGACATAAACATTATTTGTAATAATATAAATCCTAAACTTAGAAAGAACATAATCGCAAGTATTCATAATCTTACCCGTAACATTCACCACATCATAAATTCTAAACTAGCATGAAGTACATAGTCGCAACGTTCTTAAACTTAACTCTAAACATCATAACTTCATAACATCTAGCATGCATGAAGAACATAGTTTGCAAGCATTCAGAGTATTTAACATGAGCATACACAATAATCATAAAAGTCTTTCCTTTTCAAAACATGTACTTATAGATACTTCAAAATCATCATAACTTCATAACATCTAGCATGCATAAAGAACACGGTTTGCAAGCATTCAGAGTATTTAACATGAGCATACACAATAATCATAAAAGTCTTTCCTTTTCAAAACATATACTTATAGATACTTCAATATCATCATAACTTCATAACATCTAGCATGCATAAAGAACATAGTTTGCAAGCATTCAGAGTATTTAACATGAGCATACACAATAATCATAAAAGTCTTTCCTTTTCAAAACATATACTTATAGATACTTCAAAATCATCATAACTTGTTTGGGGGGCCCCAGGTTAAGTACCACATAATGCGCGTTCCCTAGTAGGCTGGGGTAGCGAGCCACCAGTCCTACTAGAGCAAGACCTCTTACGTCTTACCAGGGCAAGACCTCTTACGTCTTCTTATGTCCCTATGGATTTGATTAACGACCACCTGACGGGTCGGGTACTTAACCTCTTGCAAAGTAAAATACTTAATTCCTTTCTTTTCTTGTCATAATATAAAGAATGCTCTTGATCCCCATCATAAAATGGGAAGCATCTTAATCTTATTTTATCATAAGGAGAGCTCTTGATCCCTACTTGAAAGGGAAGCATCTCCATTTTATCTTATCTTAAGGAGAGCTCTTGATCCCTACTTGAAAGGGAAGCATCTCCATCTTGTCATAAGGAGAGCTCTTGGTCCCTACTTGAAAGGGAAGCATCTCCATCTTATCATGAGGACACATGCATTCATAACATAAGAGTACCCTAAAGGGGTCCTAAAGTATAAACATGTTCATCATACAAGCATATTTCGTGGCACATTACATCATAAACATGAAGCATATTTCCTTGGCATATTCATGGCATATTAAATCACTAAAACATGTTCATCACCTAAGCATATTACATCATCAACATGTAGCATGTTTCCTAAGCATATTCAAGGCATATTAAATCATAAAAACATGTTCATCACCTAAGCCTATTTCATGGCACATTACATCATAACATGAAGCCTATTTCCTAGGCATAATCATGGCATATCAAATCACAAAACATGATCCACATCTAGGTATGTTTCATGGCATACTATATCATAAACATGTTCATCACCTAAGCTTATTTCATATTGCATTGAATCATAACCATATACATCACACAAGCATAGTTCATGACATATAAACAAACAAAACCATACCCTTAGCACAACTACATGTTGGGGGGGGGGGGGTGTTTTCATGAAACCCTAACCCTAAAACCATGGGTTGGCGAATCTTGTAAGGGGCTTGAGCTTGGGTTTTGTCCCCTAAAGTTCACTCATGAAGCCTTATAACTAATCATAGTATCATTAGAGATATTTTCATGCAACCCTAACCCTACTTTCATTGGTTGGCCGAATCTTGTAAGGTTAGATCCTTGGACTTTTGTCCCCTAAAGTTCATTCATAAGCATTATTACTTACCCTAGTGTCATTAGGAACATTTTCATGAAACCCTAACCCTAATTATATGGGTTGGCCGAAACATGGAATGGGTTCAAACTTAGGTTTTGTCCCCTAAAGTCCATTCATCAAGCATTATTACTTAACCTAGTGTCATTAGGAACATTTTCATGCAACCCTAACCCTAATTATATGGGTTGGCCGAAACATGGAATGGGTTCAAGCTTAGGTTTTGTCCCCTAAAATTCATTCATAAGCATTATCATGGCCTAACCTCATAAGAGGGAGTTGTCATAAAAACCCTAACCCTAAAAGGCCTTGGTGGCCGAAACCTATAAGGGAACCAAGTTGGAATTTTTGTCCCCTAAAAGGTCCTATAGTGATCATACAACCTATAGAAGTTCCCTAGAATCATTTTCATGAATCTTAGCCCAAGAAAACTTGAGTGAATGAAACCTACAAGGGCTACAACTTCATCGTTCTTACATGAAATTTACTTACGAAACTAATACACTGCAGGTGAGGGGAAACTTACATCCTTCGCTTTGCTTGAGAGATGACCTAATGGGAGTCACCTAGCTTTCTCCTAGCTTGAAGGGGGGTCTCGGCCAAAGGAAGAAGAAGGGGGGGTTGGTTTCGGTGAGGATGAAGAGGAGAGGAAGAAAATGGCAAAAAGGAAACTTCCTTCTTCTTTATAAAGGGAGGAAGAGAAGTTTCTCTTTTCTTTGTCATGCCTCTTCACTTACCCTTCTTCCACTTATCTATAAATTCCCCTCTTCCTCTAATGATATAATTCTATTGGGCTTATGGTTAGTGGGTGCATCTATAGGGCTTGGCTATCTCTAGAGGTTTGGGGTTCAATTCCTAGGCTTTGCATCTTTTTTTTTTCTTTTGGCTTATTTTCTTTTATTTTTCCCAAAAAACCCACATAAAGCCTATCATCATAAAGCCAAAATTCTCGTAAAATTGCTAGAAATTTTACAGCGTTACAATCCCTCATACCTTGTAAAAGTTTCGTCCTCGAAACTTAAAACAATTCTGGGTACTTCTGCCTCATGTCCTCCTCTCGTTCCCAGGTAGCTTCCTCATATTGCGAATCCTGCCACATGACCTTTACTAAGGGCACCTCTTTGTTCCTTAGCCTTTTGACATCTCGGTCTAATATTTGGATAGGCTGACTTTCAACACTCAGGTCCTCATGAACGTGTACTGTTTGTGGCTCGATTACTTGGTCCGCACTGGATACGCATTTCTTGAGCATAGAGACATGGAACACGTTGTGTATAGCCGACATCTCTTGAGGCAGCTCCAGCCTGTATGCTACCTTGCCCACCCTCTGCGATATCGGATACGGTCCTACGTAGCGTGGATTCAGTTTACCCTTCCTTCCGAATCTCATCACTCCCTTCATAGGGGTCACTTTGAGGAATACCAGGTCCCCGACTTCGAATTCTAACGGTCTACGTCGCATATCCGCATAGCTCTTTTGTCGGCTCTGATTCTCTGACGGATAGTCTGTATAGCGCGGGTGGTATTGTCAATAATATCGGCCTGAAGACCCATTTCCCTCCTTTCACCACCCTCGTACCAACAGATAGGAGACCTGCATCTTCTCCCGTATAGAGCTTCATAGGGTGCCATTCCAATGGTAGCCTGGTAACTGTTGTTGTAAGCAAATTCTGTCAGGCACAAATATCGACACCAGCTCCCCTTAAAGTCTAGAGCACAAGCCCACAGCATATCTTCCAGCACCTGGTTCACTCTTTCCGTCTGACCGTCGGTCTGAGGATGAAACGCAGTACTGAATCTCAACATAGTGCCAAGAGCCTTCTGAACACATTTCCAAAAATGAGAGGTAAAACGGCCATCACGGTCAGAAATAATAGCCTTAGGCACTCCATGTAATTTGATAATTTCCTTGACATATAATTGAGCTAGCTGCTCGATCGAATAGGTCATCTTAATTGCTAGGAAATGGGCAGACTTCGTCAACCGGTCTATGATTACCCATATAGCATCGTAACCATTTGTTGTTCTGGGTAATCCCGAGATGAAATCCATAGATAGTTCTTCCCATTTCCACTGAATCGGTATCCTGCATAATCCCGAGGTTTCGGTGTTCTCGCCTTCACCTTCGGTCGAGACAGTGTTGACGTCTTGAGCCACCTCCTTTTCATGCGGACCACCAAAATTTATCCCTTAAGTCCGATACATTTTATTAAACACGGGGTGCATGGTATAAGGTGTTCCATGGGATTCTCGAGTATCTTCTTAGTAATTCGGATCGTCAGGAATACATAGTCGATCCGGAGGTATAATAGTCCGCCGATTGAAAATGCGGAATCCATTATCCCTTCCTTCCAAGATTTCTTGTTTGATCTTGGATGTCGAATCACCATCTTGCTTTCCCTTTATATCGAACAAATACGGCATTATAGTCATGGTGGAAAGTTGTCCAGAAATAATCTCTATCCCGTAATTCTTTACTTCCCTTTTTAGGGGTTGAGATAGCATCGATAAGGACATCAAAGCGGCAAATTTCGTTTCCCCTCCTTATTCGTATGTTCCGGTCTACCCAGCATTGTTCAACTATACCCTACACATCCCATGCAATGAACTCATCATCAATTTTTCTTTTTAAAAGGAATGACTTGTCATCTCTCATTCATATCTCTTATTCATATTTTCCAACCAGAAGGAAAAATGTTAACATGTAACATTCCTTATTTCCAAATTAAACCATAGAACTATTTGAGAAGATAGTTCATTATGACTCCCACTAGGACAAACCCTAGTGCGGTTGTAATTATTTTTAGTCCTATCTTCCTTGGCCTCACTAGGGGGGTCCTTGGCTGGCCAATAAGTTAACTGTTTACGACAGAACCCTCCTCCTTCCTCTCGCGGCCAACTACCACCGGATTCTCTACCACCGGCTTCTCTTGAACCTTGTGCTCTAGCAGTTCCCAGCACAACTCTGCATAGGTTATCCGCCCTTCATAACGACCCCACACGTGATGTGCAACTACCATGAACTCATTTGGCAGGGAGCGGACCAAGGCCCATATCCTATAATTGTCCAGCAACGGAAACTCCTGCCGCTCGAGTCTCCTAAAAAGACCATCGAGCCTTCTTATGTGTCCGATGACCCCACCCTCTGGTTTATAGACTATCTCTTCAATAGCTTCCCTTAATCGGTTTCGTGACACATCACGACGGGTCATGGTAGTCATCGTCCATGCCATCTGAAAGTGAAATAAATGAAGTCAGTACAAAACCGACTAACCCGTACGAAACCGACTTAATTCAATTCAGATGAACATAGACCTTCCACAACTAATTACGAAAATCAAATCTTCGTAATTTTAGGAGTTTAATTAAACTAAGGCTAGCATAAGATTACCCTACATGGATTCATGCATATTTAAGCTAAAACCACAAAGAACAATTCTTAATCTCGCAGGGTAAGGTATCCTTCCTTGGGATACTTCTAAGTTAGAGTCGTGTTTCCATCGTATAAATAGCTTGGTCAGATATACTATCTAGGTCACAACTTATGATTCTATTATACTAAACAGATTTAGGTATTATTTCTATCTAACTCTCAAGTGTGAGTCCATTCTACTAAAGCATGATGAGGTATTATTTCATTCTAGATAGAAAACATTCTTCATTATAAAGGAACTTAAGTATGCATAAAATTACTTACTTGGAAATAGCAGGATGGAGGCTTGATGTGTGATAGTGGAAAGGTGAACCGCTCTCGATACACACTGTAACGCCGCCCTTATCTCGCCTCGTATGGCCATCACTCTTTTTTTTTTTTTTAAACATACTACATATGGATCCTCTCACAACCTACGTACTTTAACAGGTCATCATAACTTAAACCTTCTTTTGCACATGCATCACATATCATATTCATCATTAGCATGTTAACATATCTTTCATAACATGCATGCATAAAGATTCGTTCATGAGTTCTAACATTTCCAACCTTCTTAAGTAGATGATACTCATTAAACACAAGTCTTATAAGCGGAAGCAATGTCTTAAGTTGTTCTTAGAGCATATAAATACAAGGTATAGTATAGGGTCTTCTTCCACCATGCCACTATCACACACACTTGGCCCCTCCCCGCTACTTCCTCTAGCGCAGACTTCCTTTATTTGCAGTATATGGACAACATGAACTATAAGCATATAGCTTAGTAAGATCCTTGCCTACTCACAAAAGCCACAACTTCATCAAGCAATTAGAACATGAGCATACTAGCATAAAGGACCTAAGTATTTCATAGTAACACTAATCAACAACATATCCATGTAATAAAAAAACTAAGCATGGCATAGAATTGTTCATAAGCCGCTTAAGCATAATTAATCTAAGCAGGCATAATTTGAACATAAGCATTATAACTACATAAAACTAAGCATGCAGAAAGACATATTCATAAGCATTTTAAAACTTAACAATAAGCATTCCTAACCTAAGCATCAGTAACATCCTACATCTTAAACCTACATAAAGTACATAGGCACAAACATTCTTCAACTTAACCATGACCATTCATCAGGGAATCCAATCATGCATAAAGGACATAATCATAAGCATTTGTTTAACTTGGACATAAACATTTGTAATAACATAAATCCTAAACTTGTAGAAAGAACATAATCGCAAGTATTCATAATCTTACCCGTAACATTCACCACATCATAAATTCTAAACTAGCATGAAGTACATAGTCGCAACATTCTTAAACTTAACTCTAAACATCATAACTTCATAACATCTAGCATGCATGAAGAACATAGTTTGCAAGCATTCAGAGTATTTAACATGAGCATACACAATAATCATAAAAGTCTTTCCTTTTCAAAACATGTACTTATAGATACTTCAAAATCATCATAACTTCATAACATCTAGCATGCATAAAGAACACGGTTTGCAAGCATTCAGAGTATTTAACAAGAGCATACACAATAATCATAAAAGTCTTTCCTTTTCAAAACATATACTTATAGATACTTCAAAATAATCATAACTTCATAACATCTAGCATGCATAAAGAACACGGTTTGCAAGCATTCAGAGTATTTAACATGAGCATACACAATAATCATAAAAGTCTTTCCTTTTCAAAACATATACTTATAGATACTTCAAAATCATCATAACTTGTTTGGGGGGCCCCAGGTTAAGTACCACATAATGCGCATTCCCTAGTAGGCTGGGGTAGCGAGCCACCAGTCCTACTAGAGCAAGACCTCTTACGTCTTACCAGGGCAAGACCTCTTACGTCTTCTTATGTCCCTATGGATTTGATTAACGACCACCTGACGGGTCGGGTACTTAACCTCTTGCAAAGTAAAATACTTAATTCCTTTCTTTTCTTGTCATAATATAAAGAATGCTCTTGATCCCCAACATAAAAAGGGAAGCATCTTAATCTTATCTTATCATAAGGAGAGCTCTTGATCCCTACTTGAAAGGGAAGCATCTCCATTTTATCTTATCTTAAGGAGAGCTCTTGATCCCTACTTGAAAGGGAAGCATCTCCATCTTGTCATAAGGAGAGCTCTTGGTCCCTTCTTGAAAGGGAAGCATCTCCATCTTATCATGAGGACACATGCATTCATAACATAAGAGTACCCTAAAGGGGTCCTAAAGTATAAACATGTTCATCATACAAGCATATTTCGTGGCACATTACATCATAAACATGAAGCATATTTCCTTGGCATATTCATGGCATATTAAATCACTAAAACATGTTCATCACCTAAGCATATTACATCATCAACATGTAGCATGTTTCCTAAGCATATTCAAGGCATATTAAATCATAAAAACATGTTCATCACCTAAGCCTATTTCATGGCACATTACATCATAACATGAAGCCTATTTCCTAGGCATAATCATGGCATATCAAATCACAAAACATGATCCACATCTAGGTATGTTTCATGGCATACTATATCATAAACATGTTCATCACCTAAGCTTATTTCATATTGCATTGAATCATAACCATATACATCACACAAGAATAGTTCATGACATATAAACAAACAAAAACCATACCCTTAGCACAACTACATGTGGGGGGGGGGGGGTGTTTTCATGAAACCCTAACCCTAAAACCATGGGTTGGCCGAATCTTGTAAGGGGCTTGAGCTTGGGTTTTGTCCCCTAAAGTTCACTCATGAAGCCTTATAACTAATCATAGTATCATTAGAGATATTTTCATGCAACCCTAACCCTACTTTCATTGGTTGGCCGAATCTTGTAAGGTTAGATCCTTGGACTTTTGTCCCCTAAAGTTCATTCATAAGCATTATTACTTACCCTAGTGTCATTAGGAACATTTTCATGAAACCCTAACCCTAATTATATGGGTTGGCCGAAACATGGAATGGGTTCAAACTTAGGTTTTGTCCCCTAAAGTCCATTCATCAAGCATTATTACTTAACCTAGTGTCATTAGGAACATTTTCATGCAACCCTAACCCTAATTATATGGGTTGGCCGAAACATGGAATGGGTTCAAGCTTAGGTTTTGTCCCCTAAAATTCATTCATAAGCATTATCATGGCCTAACCTCATAAGAGGGAGTTGTCATATAAACCTTAACCCTAAAAGGCCTAGGTGGCCGAAACCTATAAGGGCACCAAGTTGGAATTTTTGTCACCTAAAAGGTCCTATAGTGAGCATACAACCTATAGAAGTTCCCTAGAAATATTTTCATGAATCTTAGCCCAAGAAAACTTGAGTGGCCGAAAGCTACAAGGGCTACAACTTCATCGTTCTTACATGAAATTTACTTACGAAACTAATACACTGCAGGTGAGGGGAAACTTACATCCTTCACTTTGCTTGAGAGATGACCTAATGGGAGTCACCTAGCTTTCTCCTAGCTTGAAGGGGGAGGTCTCGGCCAAAGGAAGAAGAAGGGGGGGTTGGTTTCGGTGAGGATGAAGAGGAGAGGAAGAAAATGGCAAAAAGGAAACTTCCTTCTTCTTTATAAAGGGAGGAAGAGAAGTTTCTCTTTTCTTTGTCATGCCTCTTCACTTACCCTTCTTCCACTTATCTATAAATTACCCTCTTCCTCTAATGATATAATTCTATTGGGCTTATGGTTAGTGGGTGCATCTATAGGGCTTGGCTATATCTAGAGGTTTGGGGTTCAATTCCTAGGCTTTGCATCTTTTTTTTTTTCTTTTGGCTTATTTTCTTTTATTTTTCCCAAAAAAACCCACATAAAGCCTATCATCATAAAGCCAAAATTCTTGTAAAATTGCTAGAAATTTTACGGGCGTTACAGTTTTACCCATTAATTTTATTATCCTATCATCCTTACTTTTTGACAAATAAAATTAATAGTTGGTTCCTCTTCGACCCTACAAATAAAAGCAGTGACTCTGATGGGAAGGATATTTTTTTTTGCATCTAAGTGTTTACCATTACTCAATACTAAGGCAATTATCTCAGATTATGTGCCTTCCGATGGGGAAGTACACACACTCCTACATAGTTTCCTATAACCATATTTGACCTAGTGATCCGCAAAACAAACTCATCCGATATGGTGGAAGACACTCAGAGCCAATGCGCAAGTTTGTTCGCATCACATGTCAAATTGTAATGGAGGTCGCGAAAATTAAAAAAAATCCCTCTCCTACTTGGTAATTTAAAATTGAGGAATTTTCACACAACATGCATATCAAACAATAAGCAATAAATATGAAAAAAAAAATTTCCAACTATTATGGCTTTTGTTTTCCAATATGCTTCCCGTCGTGTTGCCACCTTGTCCGCTCCTCCCTTTACCATGTGCAAGCCACAAAAGGATCTGAGCCGAGATAAACTATTTTAATTTACATCCATCGATCCTATACTCCACAAAGGAGTGTACAACATATCTAGATCGAAAGTAAATTAAATAAGCAGCTAAATAGTGTTGTATTTAATTACAAAACTTAAATGCTAATTAGCCTTGTCAACCCGGAGGATTCAAATTAATTAATTACAATCATAGACACACAATCACATAGCCATAATAGTTGGATCTTATTCCTGCAAGCAAAAAGTTAGCTTACGCACTTCCTACTATTACCTGGCATAAATAATATATGATAAATACATAAAAGTAACCAAATCCAAAATACACAAAACCGAAAACTGTGGCTCTGATACCACTTGAAGGGAATAGCTATTTTTCCCGCTTCTTCGCTTCGGTCGCTTGTGCATGGCGATCCTATCTCAAGTCCTCGGAATAAAATTTCATTAATTAAAACTAATACGGAGGAGAAGATTACCCAAGCCGAAGGGAATTGCTTCTCGCTTCGGTTGCTTGTGCATGACGATCCTATCACACGTCCCCGGATTAAAATTTTATCAACTAAAACTAATCCGGACGGAGATGGATTACCCAAGCAATTGATCCATCATCGTGCTATTCGATTTGACTAGTCGCTTGAACAAACTTGTTGTTTGAGCAACCTAACACTTTTCCACGATTAGCCGTGGAATAGATGATGAACGGATCGCCGGTTTTTGTGTTTATAATCGAGGTCCATTTTAATCAATAACATACAAAATACAAAAGAACTAGAATCAAAACTAAACAAGATTATACCTCTTGTTTTACCTCTTGATCTTCTATTATATTCCTATCCTCCACTTGGACGTCGTGTGGGAGACGATCTTCCAAGAGTCGAAGCATCCTAGATCGCGTCTTCCCTTCCTTACTCGCTTCGAACAAAGGTAGAACAAAAGCTCCCTACTTCTCCTTGCTTGCGCCAACCACCAACCACCAAGCTTGGCGTCCGCCAACCCCAAGGAGAGGGAGAGGGTGTGCCGGCCAAGACAAACGAAGTAGGTACCCTCACCTTTGTTGCCGCTGGCCCTTGGAGAAGGAAAGGGAGGCACCGACAATGGAGAAGGAAGAGGGTGGTGCCGACCAAGAGTGGGAAAGGAAGGAAAAACCCTAGCTTCCTTGTCTTGTTGCCGCCGGCCAAGAAGAGATGAACCAACCAAAACCCTAGCACACCTCTTCTATTCTTTGCCGCCCAAGCCTCCAACGCCAACTCCAAAAACCCTAGAAGAACTTATGTTGCCTCCCAAGCCTCTCCAACCCTTATATATATCTAGGCTCCATGAGGTATTTATAAAAGGCTACAATATGAACCATTAGGAGGAGTTGGATCTTGGCCACCCAATGGATCCGAACCACATAAAACCCGATCCATTAATGATGATCTATTCCACAAGAGGATTATCATTGATCTACCTCACCAACCCGCATAATTAAATATGGGCTCCACATATTATTTGTATAAAATATCTCCCCGTGTTTAAGATATCGAATGTCCATTAATTAATTAAATTACTAACAATTTAATTAATTAATATCTAACTCCATGAGTAGTATCACTCATCCTTATCATCATGTTGGACCAAGTCCACCTGCAGAATTTACATGATGAACCTTATGAGCTCCTCAAGGGGACATCAACATCCTAGACACGGTTTCCTCTAAAAATCAACGGCACACCATGTAAATAATATTATTTCTCAACTTACCAGGCCTATCGATTTAACACATAAATCTCGCCCATTTATAAATCAAATAAATAAATACTAAGTACATGTGCCCGTTATTATATCGGGATTAAGAGCATATACATCATAATATCTGAGGTTTTTTTATTATATAGTCAGTATAAATTGAATCACCTCTAAATCAGTCCTGCTCAATACACACAAAGTGTACTAGTGTAATTCTATGGTCAAGATAAACTAATACCAAATCTCACTATAACCTTGCCAATGGTTTGTCCAAAACCATCTTGGTTGTGAGCCTCTACTTATACTCTATAAGGAACTGATAACATTATCTTCTATGCAACACCACACACCATGTTATCTACAATGTAAAGTATCAAACAATATGTAAAAATGCAAACAATGATCATGTGATTCTTATTTGAAAATGAAGATGTTCATACAAAGGCTAGGCTTTCAGTATACATCCCAACAATCTTCCACTTATACTAAAAGACTATGCTGCCATCAAACTGCCATACATCAGATTCCCATTCCCTCCGCATGCCTATTAAAAGCTCTCACTGGAAGGGCCTTAGTGAAAGGAACTACCAGGTTATCCTCTGATGCAATCTTGGCGATAGTAACTTCTCCTCGTTTTACGATCTCTCGTATCAGGTGCTACTTGTGCTCTATGTGTTTACTTGCCATATGGGCTCGTGGTTCCATCGAGTTTGCAACTGCACAACTGTTATCACAATAAATTTTGATAGTTCTGGGAAAACCAGGAATCACATCCAAGTCCATCAAGAAGTTTTTGAGTCATACAACTTCTTTGGTTGCCTCAGAGGCTGCCACATACTCAGCTTCCATGGTGGAGTCTGCCACGCATTTCTGCTTGGCACTCCTCCATACAATGGCTCCACCTCCCAAAGTAAACACAAAACCCGAGGTAGACTTACTGTTATCCCTATCTGATTAGAAGTCAGAATTTGTGTAATCCACAGGGAGTAATTGATCTTCTTGGTATACCAGCATATAATCCCTAGTCCTTCTCAGGTACTTCAATATATGGTCTACCGTAGTCCAATGTCCTTATCCTTGATTACTCTGATATCTGCTAACCATGCCCACGGCAAAGCAGATATCCAGTCTCATACATAACATAGCATACATGAGGCTTCCTATTGTAAAAGCATAAGGAACCACCTTCATCTCCTCTATCTCCTTTGATGTTCTAGGACACATCTCTTTAGATAATGGTACTCCATGCTGAAAAGGTAGAAAACCTTTCTTTGAGTTTTGCAAGCTGAAACGAGCTAAAATAGTGTCTATGTATGAAGCTTGAGATAAGCACAACATCCTTTTCTTGTGATCCCTTATAACCTTGATCCCAAGGATGTGTCCAACTTCTCTCAAGTCTTTCATATCAAATTGTTTGGACAACCATAACCTTACGTCTGATAACACTTTGACATTGTTGCTAATGATTAAAATGTCATCTACGTATAGTACAAGAAATACCACTACGTTTCTGTCACAACTCTTGTATACACAAGACTCATTCGGACTTTGAATAAATCTATATGATTGGATTACCTCATCAAAGGGGATGTTTCAAGATCTCGAAGCTTGCTTCAATCCATAAATGGACCGATTAAGCTTGCACACAAGATGCTCTTTTCCCTTTGAAATGAATCCCTCTGGTTGCTCCATATAGATGTTTTCTTCAAGACTTCCATTAAGAAAAGCTGTCTTGACATCCATCTTCCAAACCTCATAATCCATATGAGCAGCAATAGATAAGAGAATCTGGATAGAATTAAGCATGGCTACCGGCGAAAGGTCTCCTCATAATCGATACCCTCTTTCTGAGTATACCCTTTCGCAACAAGGCTTGGTTTGAAGGTCTCTACCTTCCCGTCTGATCCTCTCTTTCTTTTGTAGATCCACTTGAATCCAATGGCTTTTACACCATTGGGTGGTTCTACTAGCTCCCAGACCTTATTTGAATCCATAGATTCTATCTCAGAATTCATCGCCTTTTTCCAAGATACCATATCTTTATCTTGGATTGCCTCGTCATATGTCCAGGGATCAGGTTCATGTTCACTAGGGACTAAATCAGAAAATTCTCCCAAGAACATAAATCTATCAGGTTGTCTAACAAGCCTCCAACTACGATGAGGTATCACTTGAGTTTCCTCTGTGACACGTGGTGCAGTCAGTTGTGGTATGTCCTCTTGTACTGTTGGTACTGAAGTAGTGACTTTCCCTTTTAATTCCTCCATAACAATCTTGCTCATGGGCTTGTTGTTCATCATATAGTCTTCCTCTAAAAATCACGCATTCGTGCTTATGATCACCCTCTTATCTCTAGAACTATAGAACAAACCACCTTTCGTTCCTCTAGGATTGCCTATGAACAGGCGCACTTCTATACGAGATTCCAACTTACCAGCATCTCCCTTCGCCACATGTGCGGGACTACCCCAAATTCGAATATGTCTAAGACTAGGCTTTTGCCCAATCCATAATTCTGTGAGAGTAGAAGGTACTAATTTAGATGGTACCAAGTTTAGAATATACACTTCTATATCCAGAGCATACCCCCAGAATGAATCTGGTAACTCAGAATAACTTATCATCGATCTAACCATCTTCATAAGAGTCCTATTCCTTCGCTCCGCCACACCATTTTACTGGGGTGTACCAAGTGCAGATAGTTGGGATTGAATCCCAGCCTCTAATAAATAACTCCTAAACTGTCCCAAGAGGTACTCACCACCACGATCAGATCATAGTGTCTTGATACTTTTACCTTAACGTTTCTCCACATCAGCCTTGAATTCTTTGAACTTGTCAATGCATTCAGACTTGCAGCACATCAAGTAAATGTATCCATATCTTAGATAATCATTTATTAAAGAGATGAAATATTTAAAACCACCTCTAGCCTTGATAGACATAGGACCACACAAAACAGAATGAACCAATTCGAACACATCTTTGGCTCTATACCCCTTGGCCTTAAAAGCCTCTTAGTCATTTTACCTTCCAAGCAAGATTCGTAGGTTGGGAAATCTTCCACCACTAATGAACCAAAAGGTCCATCAACTATCAACCTTTGAATTCTACTCAGGTTAATACGACCTAACCTTAGATGCTAAAGATATGTTTGGTTCATTTATGAAGGTTCTTTTCTCTTATTAGATTTAGAAGATGAGTTATTTATTTCTATTTACATCGTGGGAGTTTTTTATTCAAGAGTGTGTAAATTTCCTACCAATGCACCAGAACAGATAATCTCCCTATACCTTTTTATAACAAATCTGTAATTAAAAGAAATAGAATATCCATCCAAAAATTATTTAGAAACTGAAATAATATTCTAAGGCAATTTCTCATAACCAATGTTTTATTTCTATCAAAAGATAAATAAACATCTCCCACTGCTATAGCCGCTACCTTCGTAGCATTGCTCATGTAGACGATTATCTCTCCCTCAGTTAGTCATTTGGTTTCTTGGAACCCCTGCAAAGAGTTGCAGACTTGATCAGTGACTCCCATATCTATACACCAGGTACCAGTAGATAACACCGCTAAACTTGTTTCAACGACTAAACTAAAAGATATACCTTTGTTCTGTTTCTGGTTGGGACAGTCCGCCTCTCAATGTCTAGTCTGATTGCAAGTGAAACACATGCCTTTAGGCTTCTTCACTCCTGCCTGAGGTCCTACCGCCATCTTTGCTACACCTTGTTTCTTCTTCTTCTTGCCTTTCGGCTTAGAAGTAGAAACCTTTTGAGCAACCATAGCTTGAGCACTCTGACGAAAAAGCCCCTCTACCACCTAGAGTTCTATCAGAAGCTTCGCTAACGAATACAACCTCTTATTCATGTTGTAGTTCAAGCGAAACTGCTCAAAACTTCTAGGTAGAGATTGGAGAATGATATTGACCTAGGTTTTCCCATTGATCTCCGCTCCAAGGACTTCCAGCTCATTCAAATGAGCCATCATCTTGAGAACATGATCCCTCACGAGTGTTCCCTCAACCATGGTGGTCATCATCAAGTTCCTCATAGCTTCCTGACTAATAGCCCGATTCTGGTGTTCGAAAATTTCCTTGAGATTGAGCATCTTGTTATAGGCAATAGTCATGGCCTGATGCTGATGTTGTAATACATTTGACATAGAAGACAAAATGTAACACCACGCCATCTTGTCAACCTTGATCCACTTCTTTTAACTCTCTTTCTCCTTTTCACCAGAATCATATGTAGGTTTAAGAGGACACTCTTTGAAGAGTACATATTTGCACTCCTCAGCAGTTAAGACAATGTCCAGATTCCTTTTCCAATCAACATAGTTAGGTCCAGTAAGTTTGTTTTCTTTCATAATCACAGTAAGTGGGTTGAAAGTCATTTTGAAAAACCTAAGAATCACATAAATCAAAACATTAGATTTCAAAAATTTATTGATTCCTCAAACAATAAAATTTTAAAATCAACCAACACCTCAAAACACCGAGAATATCATATGCTACGATAGTGTGGACGTATACGAATTCTACAATTGTAAGAGGAGGTTTTACCCATTAATTTTATTATCCTGTCAACTTTACTTTTTGACAAACAAAATTAATAGTTGGTTCCTCTTCGGCCCTACAATTAAAAGCAGTGACTCTGATGGGGAGGATACTTTTATTTGCATCTAAGTGTTTATCATTACCCGATACTAAGGGAATTACCTAGGATTATGTGCCTTTCGATGGAGAAGTACACACGCTCCTAAATAATTTCCTATAACAATATTTGACCAAGTGATCTACAAAACAAACTCATCTGATATGGAGGAAGGCACTCAGAGCCAATGCGCAAGTTTATTTGCATCACATGTCAAATTGTAATGGAGGCCCGGGAATTAAAAATATCCCTCTCCCACTTAGTAATTTAAAATTGAGGAATTTTCTCAAACACACAACATGCATATCAAACAATAACCAATAAATATGAAAGAAAAAAAATTCCAATTATTATGGCTTTTATTTTCCAATATGTGTCCCGTCGTGTCTCCACCTCGTCCGCTCCTCCCTTTACCATGCTCTAACCATAAGGGGATCCAAACCAAGATAAACTATTTTAGTTTACATCCATCGATCCTATACTCCACGAAGGAGTGTATAACATATCTTGATCAAAAGTAAATTAAAATGAGTGGCTAAACAGTGTCGTATTTAATTACAAAAAATTAAATACTAATTAGCCTCGTCAACCCCGAGGATTCAAATAAATAATTACAATCACACATATACAATCACATACATCGATATAGCCATAATAGTTAGATCTTATGCCTGCAAGAAAAAAGTTAGCCTACACACATCCTACTATTATACTACATAAAATATATGATAAATGCATGAAAGTAACAAAATCCAAAACACACAAAATCGGAAACCGTGGCTCTGATACCACTTGAAAGGAATTGCTTCTTGCTTCGATTGCTTGTGCATGGCGATCCTATCGCATGTCCCCGAATTAAAATTTTATCAACTAAAACTAATTTGGACGGAGATGGATAACCCATGCAACCGATCCATCATCGTGCTATTCGATTTGAGTAGTCGCTTAAACAAACTTATTGTTCAAGCAACCTAACTCTTTTCCTCGATTAGCCGCGGAATAGATGATGAACGGATCGTTGGTTTTTGTGTTTATCATCAGGGTTCATGTTAATCAATAACATACAAAATAACTAGAATCAAAACTAAACAAGATTATACCTCTTGTTTTACCTCTTGATCTTCTATTGTATTCCTATCCTCCACTTGGATGTCGTGTGGGCAATGATCTTCCAAGAGTCAAAGCCTCCTAGATCGCATCTTCCCTTCCTTGCTCGCTTTGAACAAGGGAAGAACAAAAGCTCCCTTCTTCTCCTTGCTTGCGCCGACCACCAACCACCAAGCTTGGTGTCCACCGACCCCAAGGAGAGGGAGAGGGTGTGCCGGCCAAGACAAAGGAAGGAGGTACCCTCACCTTTGTTGCCGTCAACCCTTGGAGAAGGAAAGGGAGGCATCGGAAATGGAGAAGGAAGAGGGTGGCACCGGCCAAGAGTGGGAAAGGAAGGAAAAACCCTAGCTTCCTTGTCTTGTTGTTGTTGGTGCAATTAGGCCCAAATGATGTTTTGGTGTTTGACAAGGGTTTAAGTCAAAGTGATAATTATGTGTTATCTCATGCGATTTGGTTGAGATGTATTTTCAAGAAGTTTCTTATAGGACGAGGAGTCCTGGCTAGTGAAGACCCGGAGGAGGAGTCCTGGCAAGTGAAGTCACGGACGAGGAGTCCTGGCAAGTGAAGACCAGGACGAGGAGTCCTGGCAAGTGAAGACCCGGACGAGGAGTCCTGGTAAGTGAAGACCCGGACGAGGAGTCCTAGAAAGTGAAGACCCGTACAAGGAGTCCTGGCAAGTGAAGACCCGGACGAGGACTCCTGGCATGAAGACACAGACAAGGAGTCTTGGCACAAAGTCCTGGAAGCAATTCTTGGCACGGAAGACCTATGAACAGTGGTTCACAGGCATCAGGTAAATGGTACAGGGTAGACTCGTTCTTAGGCATGGTTTCAACTCTAGACAAGTTGAAACGGTCAAGAGTCAAGGTAGCACCTCGACTGATTACCCCATCAGTCGAGGCATCGCCTCGACTGGACTACAAAGGACTGAGAAGACCGTAGCAGTCGAGTTGGCACCTCGACTGGGGTTGTTTCTGACGAACAGAAGCAAGCCGCAGTTGATTAGCATCTTGACTAGGGCCTATGTGTTTGAAAAATAAACCTACAACAGTCAAGGCAGCACCTCGACTGAAGCTTTGGTTCAATCAAACAAACACAAGGGCCTGTCGACTGAAGGCTCGACTAAAGCCTAACAGTCGAGGCAATGAACCATCGCCTCTACTGGACATATGTTACAACGGAAAAATAACTCAAATTATGGTGAAAAACTTACCATTGGAACCTCATTAAATGCGAGTTAATGGTCCAGTCAAGGTGACTCGACTGCCCGATTCAGAAAAGCCCTAATCAGGCTCGATTTAAAAGGTTTACAATGTTGCTTTTCATTAAGAAAGTGATTACTGCTCACGACAACCTTTGAAGCAATTACTCTAGCGAGAGTTCCTTGGTCCTCCATGTTTTGATCATCCTTAAAGGCAATCAAAGATTTTGAAAAGAAGAAGTGCTCTAGTTTTCACTGCAACTCTTGTAATCGATTTCTGTAATCAGTTTCTTATTCATCTTCTACAGCTGTAAGTTTCGTGTAAACATCTGAAAATCTGTATTAAGAGGTTTCTCCACCTCCGGTGTGTCACCGAGAAGGAGAAGTATTATAGTGGTGGTGTGCATCACTAGAGCTGACTAGGGGCTCGATGGTGGAGTAGAAACTAGGGTTCCAAACCACGTAAATTCTGTGTATTGTGCTTGTTGTGTGTTTTTGTACTTGTATTTGTGTTTCTGCTACGTTCTAACAACTGTAGACGAGCACAATAAATCGAAGAGACAATTATCACTATTTATCCCCCCTTCTAGTGACGCCAATGGTGTAACAAGTGGTATCAGAGCCTAGTGCTCTTCTCTGGATTCACAACCGTAAGAGCAAGCTCTAATGACGATGCAAGAAGGTTACAACACAAACAAACCTCCCTTCTTCGATAGAACCAATTTCTAATACTGGCGAAGTCAAATGGAGTACTATCTCATGACTGAGATAGATATGTGGTTCTCCGTGACCGAAGGCTTCACCCCACCGATAGACGCAAAAGGCAGGACACTTGAATCTACAAAGTGGACTGCAGAGCAAAAATGCAAGGAGCAAGAAAATGCCAAGGCCACTATAACTCTGCAATGTAGTTTGGCGAAGGACCAGCTCAACAAGATTGGTCCGTTCTGCAGTGCACAAGAGCTCTGGAACAAACTGATTGAACTAAATGAAGATACAAGGGACTCCAGAATATTGAAACGAGACCTCTACATGAACCAGATGTAGAATTTTGTTATGAGGGATGACGAGACTGTTGGTGAACTGCACTGAAGGTTCAAGGAGCTGTTAAATGGTCTGCATTCAGTTGGAGAGGAGTTAGAAAATTGAGAAACTATCAGGTATGTTCTTAAATCGTTTCCCCGAAATGCTTTGTGGTCATCTATGGTAGATGCCTACAAAGTATCCAAGAATTTATCCACAGTAAAATTAGATGAACTATTTTATGAAATAGAACTGCATGAACAAACTAATAAGGGTCCAAAAAAGAAAGGTATTGCATTTGTTGCAGGTGAACAATACAAGGAGGACAAGGGCAAGGAGAATAAGAAAAAGGAGAAGAAGAGGGAGTCATCCTCATCCTCATCCGAGACAAGCAGTGATAGTGATGATGAGTCCTCATCCAGCGAGATAGAAAATTTCGTGAGGAGAATGATGTTGAGAAGCAGGAAATACAACAAGAAGGATTTGAAGAAAATTTTCGTAGACAAGAAGAAGGGTAAGACTTCACATAAGTATAGAGGAAAATCTGATGTTGTTTGCTTTGAATGTAACAAGAAGTGCCACATTAAAAGTGAGTGTCCTGACCTCACAAAGAAAGAAGACATGCCTAGGAAAAAGAAGGCATTAAGGGCAACATGGGATGAGTCTTCTTCCAGCTCCTCAGAGGACGAAATCAAGACAAGAGGGACCAAGCACGCTGCACTGATAGCTTTTGACAACTCAGATTCAGAGGAAAATGAAAGTCAGAATGAATCTTGACCGGAGGACACATCATCATCTGATGATGATGAGGTAACATCTCCCAAGTTAGATAAACTATACGAAACAATTGCATGCTTGACCAATGCTTTGAGTAGATCAAAAAATAAAGTTAAAATGTTAAAATTGGAAGTAGAGGAACTTAGAAACTAGAATCCTATTTCTGCAGAACATAGGAATGATACTTCTCGAGTAGAAGAACTTAGAGAAGAGAACACATCATTAAGAGCACAAGTTGATGATCTCAAGTGCACACTTGAAAAATTCACGACAAGCTCCAAAACTCTGAACATGATTTTAGATGCCGAAAGGGCAGTCTACAACAAAGCCGGGATAGGCTATAAACCAAAACAAAAGGAATTTAGCTTCATGTCCTTAGTTAGTAGAACTCATGTTGTTAAGGCAAAAGTAACTAAAGCTTGGGTTCCTAAGAAATATGTTGTGAATGCTAATGGACCCAAAATCTAGGTTCCAAAAGATCTTGTATTTTGTGTTTGATTATGTAGCAGTCGAGGGGGAGTGTCCGATGATATGGGTTGTGGATAGCGAATGCTCCAAGCACATGACCGGGGATTCTTCAAAGTTTGCCACAATTAAAAATAGAAGTAAAGATACTGTTTCTTTTGGTAATAGTGGTAAACTGAAAGTCATAGGAGTAGGAGATATTGTTATTTCTGAACAATTTAGGATTAAGGATGTCCTGCTAGTTAAAGGAATGACTTTTAATTTATTGAGTGTTAGTCAATTATGTGATGAAGGATATAGAGTAGAGTTTTATTCAACCCAATGCTTAATTAAACATAATGAATCCAATACTATCATGCAAGTAGGGACTAGGAAGGAAAATGTCTATCAAGTTTAGTTTAGTAGTGCTACTAACATGCGTGTGAAGTATTTGTTGTCCAAAGTAGATAACTCATGGCTATGGCATCGAAGACTCGAACATGTCAACATGAAGAATATTAAGAGGTTGGCCAAGGAAGAGCTTGTTCGAGGACTACCATTGCTCAAATATGAAAAGGACAAATTATGTGATGCTTGTCAAAAAGGTAAACAAATAAGAGCTTCACACAAAAGCAAAACCGTTGTAAGTACGTCAAGTGCTTTAGATTTATTGCATATGGATTTGTTTGATAGTAGCTCAACTAAATCTTTGAATGGTAGTAGATATTGCTTGGTAGTAGTAGATGACTATACTAGATATACATGGACTTTCTTTCTCAAACATAAGGATCAAACATTAGAAATTTTTATTTCCTTTTGTAGAAGAATTGAGAATGAGAAAAATGCAACAATTAAAACAATTAGAAGTGATCATGGAGAAGAATTTGAAAATATGAGGTTTAAGGATTAATTTTTAGAAAAAGGGTATAAACACGAGTTTTCCACTCCTAGGACACCACAACAAAATGGTGTGGTAGAGAGGAAGAATAGAGTTTTACAAGAAGCTGCGAGGAGTATGTTAAATGAGTATGCTCTTCCTAGTTACTTGTGGGCTGAGGCGATTAATACTGTATGCTATGTTCAAAATAGAGTTTTGATACATAGATTTTTAGGAAAAATGCCTCATAAACTATGGTTTGGAAAACCACCAACAATCAAACATCTAGGAAAATTCGTTGCAAGGTATTTATTTTAAACACTAAGGATCATCTAGGAAAATTCACCGCAAATGCAAATGAAGCAAATGAAGGTGTCCTTCTAGGATACTCTCTCACTAGTAAAGCTTATCGAGTTTATAACAAAAGAACGAATTTGGTTGAGGAACCGTCAAATGTAGTTTTTGAAGAATGTAAAGAGCAAAGTGACTTTAAGGATAAGAGCGATGAAGTTGAATTCGAACTCAAGAGATTGAGTTTGAATGAGAACACTAATGTAGGGGGAGTAAAATCTGATGCTGATAATGAAAAATCTAAGTCAGAAGGGTCATCATTTGAGCTTGTGCCGATTTGTGACGTTCAAGAAACATCTCAAGTACCAAGATCCACTAGAATGGTCAATAGTCATCCCCTAGACCAAGTTGTTGGAGACATTGATCATGGGGTGAGGACAAGATCATACTTTAGGAATTAAGTGAATCAAGTAGCATTAATCTCTGAAATTGAACCAAAAGTAATTGATGAAGCTTTGCTTGATTCTGACTGGATTGTAGCAATGCAAGATGAATTGGGACATTTTGAGAGAAGTCAAGTTTGGGACTTAGTCCCAAGACCTGATCAAGCTACCATAATAGGAACCAAATGGGTATTCAAAAATAAAATGAATGATAAGGGAGAGATAGTTAGAAATAAAGCTAGGTTAGTTGCCAAAGGGTACAATCAAGTTGAAGGACTTGATTATAGTGAGACTTATGCACTTGTGGATAGATTAGAATCTATTAGAATTATGCTAGCATTTGCAGCATATAAAGGATTCAAATTATATCAAATGGATGTGAAGTCAGCATTTTTGAATGGTTTTATAAAGGAGGAAGTCTATGTTGAACAACTATTGGGATTTGAAAATTCTGCATTTCCAAATCACGTGTATAAGCTTAAGAAGGCTCTTTATGGGCTGAAACAAGCACCTCGTGCTTGGTATGAAAGGTTGTCAACTTTTCTAGTTGAGAGGGGTTTTAGAAGAGGTTAAATCGATCCCACACTATTTCTGAAAAGAAATGGTGAAGATATATTTGTAGCTCAGATTTATGTTGATGACATAATTTGTGGTTAAAACAATAGCGATTACCTCAATGAATTCATAGAACACATGGAGAGTGAGTTTGAGATGAGTCTAGTAGGAGAATTGACATTTTTTCTTGGACTGCAAATCAAACAAACCAAAGGAGGAATTCATGTCTATCAATCAAAATATGCCATGGAGTTGCTGAAAAGATTCAACATGGAAAATGTTAAGGAGGTTTTCACTCCAATGGCACAAAACACTCATTTAGATAGTGTTATAGATGGAAAACTTATTGATTTAAAGCTTTATAGGAGTGCCATAGGTAGTCTTTTATACCTTACAACAAGTAGACCTGATATTGTATTTGCTGTAGGTATGTATGCATGATATCAATCGTGTGTGAAAGAGTTTCATTGGGTTGCTGTTAAAAGAATTATGAGATATCTTAAAGCAACCATATCAGTTGGATTGTGGTATCCCCGAACTGAGTCTTTTGATTTAGTAGGCTATATAGATTCAGATTATGCAGGATGTAAACTAGATAGGAAAAGTACTAGCGGGGGCTGTCAATTCTTAGGTTTAGTATTAGTTAGTTGGTCAAGTCAAAAGCAACATTGTGTTGCTCTCTCCACCACTGAGGCTGAGTACATAGCCATGGGAGAGTGTGTGTCACAATTGTTATGGATGACTCACACCTTGGAAGACTATCGATTTTCATATAAGAACGTGCAATTGCTTTGTGATAATATTAGCATGATAAACTTAACGAAAAACTCAGTCCATCATTCCAGAACAAAACACATTGAAGTGAGACGTCACTTCATTAGGGATCATGTAGCAAGAGGAGATATTATACTCAATTATGTTGAGTCTAAGGCGAATCTTGTTGATATTTTTACAAAACCTCTTCCAGAAAATGAATTTAGCTATTTAAGAAGAGAGATAGGAATGTGTGTCGCTGAGTGAAAACTCTCCTTGATCATAAGGACTAATTCATTAGTACAAAAGAAATGGGAAAATAATTTTTTGGATACCTTGGGAAAACATCTCACACAAACCATAGGATTAACTATGCTTGTGTATTGCTAGATAGGGGTGAGATGTTAGGAGCAACCAATTTACTCAAAATGCTTGATGACTTGAGTAATGAGGTTGAAAATTGCATAAATCATTAAGTTGACCAATTATGGGGAAGACCAATACATAATTCATGTGTATGTGGTTCTAATATCATAATTGGACATTCTAACCAAGTCAAATTGGTTGGCCATCCTAAAAAGTGATAAAACTCAACTAAAACATCAAAAATATATTAGAAATCATCTATTAAGTGTATTGTCACTTGTAAAATGGTTTAGGGACATAAATACAGTGAATTTAGGACTTAAAATACCTAAGAAAATGAAATTTCAGATTAACAGTCGAGGAATTTCAGTATTTGCCTTGACTGCTAGCTATTGTGTGCAAACAAAAGCGAGACGCACTCAACCAGCACCTCGACTGACACCCCCGGTTGCAGCCACTAGTGAACAGAATCGAGGCGTGCTCGACCAGCGCCTCGACTGGACATTCTGCCATGCCTATAGAAATTTCCCAAAGGTCAAACTGAGCGACTTTCTGAAATTTCAAACCATATGTTAGGAATTCCAGACTAGTTTTTTTTTAAAGCTAGATGAGCTTAAGAAATTTTCAGACTGGTTTCCAAGGAGCTTAAGAAATTTTCAGACTAGTTTCCAGGAAGCTTTAAAAAATTTTCAAACTGGTTTCCAGGGAGCTTAAGAAATTTTCAAACTGGATTCCAGGGAGCTTAAAAATTTTTCAGACTGGTTTCCAGAGAGCTTAAGAAATTGTCACACTAGTTTTCAGGGAGCTTAAGAAATTTTCAGACTATTTTCTAGGGAGCTTAAGAAATTTCAGACTGGTTTCCACGGAGCTTAAGAAATTTCCAGACTGGTTTAAGTCTAGGCTAGTTTAATTCTAGACCGATTTAATTCCAGACTAGTTTAAGTCCAGACCAGTTTAATTTTAGACTGGTTTAAGTCCAAACCGGTTTAATTCCAGACTGGTTTAAATCTAGGCCACTTTAAAATTCCATACTGGTTTAGATTTCAGAACGGTTTTGAGTTCAGGACGGTTTTGATTTCAGTATGGCTTAGATTTCAGGACGGTTTAGATTTTAAGGCAGTTTAGAATTCAAGGTTGTTGAGAAGTTAGGCCGGTTTAAATTTCAAAAGGATAGAATCGAGGTAAACTCGACCCACGCCTCGATTGACTGTCCGAATGAAAGCACAGAAGCAAGGCGCACTCGACTAGTACCTCGATTGATTTAACAGTCAAGGCGTTCAACTTATTGCCTCGACTGTTCGACTCGGGAATATATAAGCAAACCTATTTGCACATCGACTCATCCTCATTTTTTTGCCTCGACTGTTCTTGCTGGGATTTTGATCCTGTCGCCCTCACCGTCGCCTCTCTCATTTCCTACAAGATTGACGGCGACCAAAGCTTAGACAACCTCCTTTGAATCCTAATCGACCTCGAGTAAGTTCTCCAGCATCTGATTTCTTCTCTCGATCAATCCCTAACCCTAATCATTAGTTTCTCCAAACCTAGGGTTCACCCGATTTTCTCTCGCCGAAGAAGGTCATCTCACAGAAGGTTCCATTGTCTTTTAGATCCCTCAAGATCTCAACCTTCCTGATCAACTAAAATGACACCTAAGTAAAATTCTAAACCCTTCTCTTTGTTTTCATGATTTAGAAATTACCTGGGTTTACTAGTCAGGTGTCAACCTGTGTCATGCATCATACCATCATATTGCCTTCATTTTTCATTTTGGTCATGATTTCTGCATTCATTAGACAAAAACATAAGATAGGCGAAATCGGTAGGAGGGAAACAACCCGGGAGAATCCGTCTTCAGATCCCCGATTTCCCTCCGTGCACGATCAGCATTCTTTCGCCGCCCACAAATTTATGCTGATGCATACTAGGTCATTGGATAAGGATTTCTTTGATAGGTATGCCCAAAATGTTGTACAGATAGTTGAATACTATTGGATCAATAAACTAGTCTACTATGATCATGAAATCAATGTAGACTTAGTTAGTGAATTCTACAATAACCTACAACTTACAAGTGATAGGCTCATCTATAAGAGTAGAGTGGCCAGAAGAGACATCATTCACTCCTGATATCCTTATGGCATTTCTAGAGTGTCGAGTGTCGAACTCAGCCCTTGAATGCTATCCAAGCATTCAAAGAACCGCTTGAGGATTACTCAATCAATGCCATTCATGAGTATTTCTTTAAAAAATCACGACAACCCAGTGTTAATCTGTTTCCAACCATGGCAATGGTTGCCCCTAATAATGTCCTATATAAGGTCATAGTAGGTTGCATACTCCCCATTGTCACTAGGGGGCAGGCCAAAATAAGGCCACATCATTTACTTATATTACATCTCCTTAAGAATCATCTAGATTTTAACATAGCATTGAACATGTTTCTTTGCATCGTCCACTTTACCGTCCTAGTCCAGAAGAAAATTTACATACCTTTTGGACATATCATCACATTTTGGTTAGAATCCATAGGCATCAACACAAGTAGGGGCAAAATTAAGCAAATGACAGACTTCGATTTCATGAAGTGGAGAAATTTTTTATTGGCCAGGATGTCCCAAGTAGGTAGAAGTGTTGAGTGGGCTGATGGACACCAGGCTAGTGAGAGGTGGGACATGGGAGCAGAAGGGGAAGTAGAACATCCAGCCCTAGCTGACGAATCGTATTCCTCCGTGTCTGCACAGCTCGAGAAACTGTGCAAAGATTTTGCTGAGTTCATGGATTCAGTTGATACAAAATACAAGGACCTTAGTATGACGATTGATACTAGATTCAAGGAGCTTCAAACCAGGATGGATACACAGTTTTCAGAAGTCTCTGCCCAACAACAGGAGATTCTTACTCTCCTACATGCCATGATGACGGATTAGTCGGGACCATCGTCGCCAGCCATGTAGTTTTTGGGACATCATTTTTTTTATGTAAACTTTTGAATTCGAGAAACATATATATCAAAATGTTTGATTAAGACTTGAGTTATATGTATAAAATGTTGATTGCATATATGTTGTTATTGAATATGATTGTTCTTGTGTATTTATATGTTATGAACAAGATTATCACAACCATTTTTAAGGGAAATTATGCCAAAAATTTTCGGTTGTCTATACCTTTCAATATATATGCATGATCAATATCTATTTTGTTAAAATATATTGTTGGTGCATTGGATAACTGAGGGTAATGAATTCAGGGGGAGTGATCCTATTGATTTCTCTTTGTGTGTGTTTGCCAAAGGGGAAGAGATTAGTGGGTTTTAAGTTTAAGGTGGAAGATAAGTGGAATAAGTGGAGTTTAAGCTGAAGTAGGGATCGTTAACCTTTAACCTTACTTATATAAAAGTTTTGAAATTCATTGCAAATCTATATCTCATTTGAAATGAAAGTCTTATTACACATCTTGATTTGATGAAGTTCATAAATACTGAAAATTTTGTACAAATCTAAGAATATTATATTTTGCTATAATTACATCACCTAAACTTAAACCATCTTGTCAAACATCAAAAAGGGGGAGATTGTTGGTGCAATCTGGCCCAAATGATGTCTTGGTGTTTGACAAGGGTTTAAGTCAAGGTGATAATTATGTGTTATCTCATGCGGTTTGGTTGAGATGTATTTTCAGGAAGTTTCTTGTAGGACGAGGAGTCCTGGCAAGTGAAGACCCGGACGAGGAGTCCTGGCAAGTGAAGATCCAGAGGAGGAGTCCTGGCAAGTGAAGACCCAGACGAGGAGTTCTGGCAAGTGAAGACCTGTATGAGGAGTCCTGACAAGTGAAGACTCGGACGAGGTGTAACGCCCATAAAATTTCTAGCAAATTTTATAAGAATTTTGCATGATTATAATGGGCTTTTATGTGGGCTCTTTCAAAAATAAAAGAAAATAGAGCCAAAAAGGATGCATGGCCCAGGGTTTGAACCCTGAACCTCCAAGCAAGTAACTAAACCCTAAGATGGATGCGATAACCAGAAGCCCAGCAGGGGTGTGCTATTAGACAGGTAAAGGAAATGATAGATAAGGGTAGGGGAGGCAAAGGGACACCTTCAATTGAATAAATAGGAGTATAAGGAGACAAGAGAACACAAGTTAACATTCTCTTCTTCCTCCACCGAACCTCCCTCATCTCCTTCTCCCATTTCCGAAAACTCAAGAAGGAAAAAAGAGGCTTTGTCTTGGCACCACCTAGGGTATATCCTTATACTAAACAAGTGAAAGGATGTAAGTAATCCCCTCACCTGCAATACAAGTCATTTCGATTGTTGATTTCTTAAAAACCCTCTTTGAAAGTTTCGACCAAGAACCCCATTTATGCTACTAATGATTTTCCATGCCATGTTTTTGTTGGGATGTATACTGAAAAGTCTATCTTTTGTATGAACATCTTTATTTTGAAATAAGAATCACATGATCATTGTTTGCATATTTTTATGGCTATGCATATTGTCTAATATATTACATTGTAGATAACATGGTGTGTGGTGTCACACGGGAGATCATGTTATCGGTTCCTTGTAAAGTATAAGTAAAGGCTCACAACCGAGATGGCTTTGGACAAACCATTGGTATGGTTGTAGTGTGATTTGTGTTGGATCGAAAGTGTCGCTAGAGGGGGGGGTGAATAGCGATACGATGTCGTTAAAAAACTTTTGCAATAAGTAAAAAGCAAGTAGAGAGTGCACAGCGGAAATATAAAGTAGACAAGATATTTTTACGTGGTTCACAATCTTTCGATTGCTAATCCACGGCCCTAGTGATCCTTGATCACGTACGGAGGGCAATTCACTAAAACCACTCCTCCTCGTTGGAGGTAGGAGCAACGATTACAAAAAGAAATCAAGGCAAAGGGACACTCCCCCTTTCCTTGTTACGATTAAAGCACAAAGACAATTTAAAGAAGTAGAACTTAAATAAATATACCGACAACTCTTATAAGTAGAAGATGTAGCTTTCGTTGTCATGCACTTCGTCAGAGCAAATGTGAGTAGTAGTAGCGGCAAGCATGACGGTGTTGAGAGCTCTTGAATTCTTGTATTTGCTTGGCTTGAACATGTCTATTTATGGATATTGATCTATGAATTTAGACATAGGTAGTGTCCAAGGTGAGGTTCTTATCCCAACTCAAGGATGAGGTGTTTCATCCAACCACCTTGTGCCACCTCCAACCTTCTTGTGCGCTAACTCAAGGATGAGGTGTTTCATCCAACCACCTTGTGCCACCTCCAACCTCCTTGGGCGCTAACTTGAGGATGAGGTGTTTCATCCAACCACCTTGTGCCACCTCCAACCTCCTTGGGCGCCAACTTGTTGGAGCCATTCAACTTGTGCCACATCATGGGAGCCAACCATCTTGTGCCAACTCACCTTATTTTGGGCGCCACCACAAGGAAGCTTGGTGATGGTTTGATGTCCACCTTGATGCCACATCACCCTTTGTACCAAAACACGAGTCAAGTCCAAATTCACCCCCTTGAAATTGAGCTCTTCTCGAGGTCGGAACTTGACTAGCAGCTGATGTAGTCAAAGGGTTTTGGACCGCAGCAAGTTAGCTTAAAATATAAAGTACGAATGGTTCTAACCAGCGATCTCGACCTAGACCTTCCATTGGAGGTATTGGGTCGGATCTCGCTGCGTCCTTGCCCGCTTTCACACGAGCTTACCTTGTAGCCTCGCTTCCGGTCTTCACCCGAGTACCTCGGCTTCCTCAGAATCCCTCTGGCGTTGCCCGACCACCTCGGTTCCCACCGGTGTCGCGAGACCTTCCGCTCAACTTTAGCATTTACGCACACTTAATTGAGCTCGTAAGATAACAAATATACCCTTAACTATTGAGCCTTTTGCCATAATCAAAATACGGTTCGACTTTGGTGCCTTTGCACCAACAATCTCCCCCTTTTGATTCATGGCAAACCGACACAAAAGTTAAGGAAAAATTAAACATAACGATGGCTAGCATAATGATTAAGCATGAATGAGCTAGCATAAAGATTAAATATGAATGAGCTAGCATAATGATTAAATATGAATGAGCTAGCATAATGATTAAGTATGAATGAGCTAGCATAAAGATTAAGCATGAGTGAGCTAGCATAAAGATTAAGCATGAATGAGCTAGCATAAAGATTAAGCATGAGTGAGAAATATTATTGTTTCAAGTTCTCCCCTTTGAGGTAACCTCCCCCTTGACCGAAGGTGAGTTCTTGAAAAATAATTTTTACTCCCCCTTAATAGTTGCTTAAGTAAACGGAATTACTTAATATAAAAGGTAATAATTTTGTTTACTTTCTTCCTTACTTTTGTGACTTTCTCCCCCTTTTGCCTTAACTCAAAAAGTTTGTAAATATATTTTAGGGTTTGTAAGTCCAAGCAAGTTCCCAATATAAATATATATATTTTTTAAAATAATAATAAGCTTGAAAATATGTTCATCTAAAATGTACAACTCCGGTTGGACTTGATTGATATAGAATGATCAATAAGTCTTGAAGGAGTTGATTAATTTTAAATAATTATACTCCATGGTTCATGTCGATGCCTTGAATCTACATACGGAACGGGAGTAAGGTCCTAACATCTCACGCCTCATTGGCTAAGTACACAAACACATTAGTCCTATGTGTTGTGAGATGTGTTAGCTCCTTAAATCTATAGGTATATGATTTCTAAGGTAAGACTTAGGCTAATTTCATAAAAGAAGCAAAAGTAGAGTACATATATAGAAAAATTTAAATCCTACTCTATTACGCACATACCTAACTTTTCTTAATAAACTAAATTCGACCGGGTAGTGGTTTGGTGAAGATGTCGCTAGGTTTGATTTGGACTCAACATACTCTAGTTGTATAGTTCCATTAGTTACATGTTCCCTAATGAAGTGGTGTTTAACTTCTATATGTTTTGTCCTAGAATGACATATTGGATTTTTAGTTAAGTTAATTGAACTAATGTTATCTATGTAGGTTTTAATGTTGTTAAAGATTAAGCTAAAGTCTTGGAGAGTGTGCTTCATCCACGGAGGAGAGACACACTCACCCATCGCAGCGTATTAAACCCGGTGGTAGATAAGGCAAGCGCAATCTTTGCTTCCCTCGCACCAACTTACTAGACTCGGTAGAGATTTGACAACAACCACTCGTGCTCTTTCTATCGAGTTTACTACCGGCATAGTCGAGTCGGAGTAGCCGATTAGATTAAACTCGGTAGATCTAGGGTACCAAATACCTCGTTTAGCGTGCCCTTTAGATATCTAAGGATACGCTTGACTAGGGTTAGGTGAGACTCCTTAGCAGGTTTGTAACCTTGCGCACATACTTCTATGAATAAAATGTCGAATTGGCTCAGGTTAAGTATAGGAGACTTCCTATTGCGCTCCTATAGTATTTTAGGTCAGCGGGTTTTCCTTCTACATCTTCGTTTATATTAACATTAGTTGCCATAGGTGTATTGATTATTTTAGCATCTTGCATTCCAAATCGATTTATTAAGTCCTTAGTATATTTTTGTTGATGTAAATATATTCCATCTTTAGTTTGTTTAATTTGTAAACCTAAGAAAAACTTAACTCTCCCACTAAATTCATTTCAAATTCACTTTCCATAAGTGAGATGAATTCGTTAGCGAGGATCGAGTTGGTAGTTCCAAAATTATATCATCTACATAGATTTGGGCTATAAAGATTTCTTTTCCTACGGTTTTAACGAATAAGGTTGGGTCGACTAAACCTTGGTTGAATCCTTTGGACTTAAGATAGATCGAAAGCCTTCGTACCAAGCTCTTGGGGCTTGTTTGAGTCCATATAGGGCTTTCTTAAGTCTAAGGACATGGTCGAGTTTATCTAGATTTTGAATCCGGAGGTTGGTAGCGTAAACTTCTTCCTTAATGTATCCATTCAAAAATGCTGACTTGACATCCATTTGAAACAATTTAAAACCTCGATGTGCGGCATATGCTAACAACATTCGGATGGACTCTAGTCTTGCTACGAGGCGTAGGTCTCATCGTAATCTAAACCTTCGACTTGACTAAACCCTTTGCGACTAACCTAGCTTTATTTCTAACTACTTCACCTTTATCATCAAGTTTATTTGAAATACCCACCTTGTTCCAATAATTGATTTTTCTTTAGGTGGTGGTACTAATTCCCAGACTTCATTTCTAGTGAATTGATCTAGATCTTCTTGCATAGCAATAATCCAGTCTGGATCAAGAAGTGCTTGTTCAATAGTTTTTGGTTCGATTTTGGAAATTAACGAGATTTGACTAAGGTTTCGATATGAAGCTCTATTTCGAACCCCTAAATTTGGATCACCTATAACTTGATTGATAGGATGATTTGTTTGAGTCTTAGTGTGACTCGGGTTAGGGTCATCTATCACTTGGTCGATAGGATGACTTGGGTGAGTTCTAGTTTGACTTGGGTTAGAGTCATCTATCACTTGGTCGATAGGATGACTTGGGTTAGGGACGAGATTCAAGTTCAAGATCAGTCGGGTTCGCTATAAGTTGATTTGCTAGTTGGTTTTGTTAAGGATTGAGCGGGTTCGTGTCCTTAAGTCGAAAACTATATTAATGGTTTCTTCGACTCTAAGAGTGTCGTGATTGTATACCCTATAAGCTCTTGGTGGTTGAGTATCCTAGAAAGGTTCGATGAGGTTTTGGATTTGAATTTCCCTAGGTAATCCTTAGTGTTTAAGATATGTACCTTGCATCCAAATACCCTAAAGTACTTGATGTTCGGTATTTTATCGTGATAAATCTCGTATGAGGTCTTTTGGTGCCTCTTTACCATAAGGATCCTATTTTGGACATAGCAAGCCGTACTAACGGCCTCTGCCCAAAATCTATCGGGTAGGTTATACTCGTTTAACATTGTCCTAGCGGCTTCTTGTAGGGTTCTATTTTTCCGTTCAACTAACCCATTTTGTTGTGGGGTTCTAGGACATGAAAACTCATGGTGGTATCCGTTTAGGTAACAGAAATCTGTAAACCTGTGGTTTTTGAATTCACCACCATGATCGCTTCTAAGTCTTTTAATCTTAAGGTTCTTTTGATTTTCGATTAACCTACAAAGATTGATTAGTTGGTCTAGGGTATCATTTTTATGTTTGATAAACCTAACCCAAGTAAATCTAGAATAGTCGTCAATTATGACTAAGCAAAATTGACTACCATTGAGTGACTTAGCTCCATGTGAATCAAATAGATCCATGTGTAGGAGCTCAAGAACACTTTTGGTTCGTTCTTGATTAGTTAATTGATGTTGTGTCCTAGATTGTTTACCTTGTTGACAAGCATTACATATTTTATTATCCAAGTTGTTTAGTTTAGGCAAACCTATAACCAAGCCACTCTGACTCATCTTGTGGACGAGTCTTGGGTGCGAGTGTCCGAGTCTTCGCTGCCATAACCAAGATTCCTCTTCTTTGTGTCATAAGACTCTTTGTTGAGGAGTTGTGTAAATTTATTGTGTAGATGTTGCTACTCATAGTTCCTTTAAGTATTATTTTAGATGTTGCATTTATTTTGATTACGCATTCATTTTCTAGAAATATGACCTTATAATTGTTATCAAACAATTGGCTTACACTAAGTAAATTATATTGAAAGTTTTCTACTAATAAGACATTTTGAATTGTAAAGTTAGAGTTGAGCTCAATATCACCTGATCCGATTATATTGTGCTTGCCGTTATTCCCAAAGGCTACCGATCCTTGTCGTTTGAATCGTAACCGAAAATTTGAGTTGATCCCGGTCATGTGTCGAGAGCAACCACCCAACATCCATTGATCCTACATATAAGGTAGTTGGATCGGATATTGGAATTACTAAAGGGTTGTTTGTAAGTTTTTAAACCTAAATCATCTCACCAATATCTACATGATCAAAACATGTTATTCCTATGTGTTATTGTGAGATGACTTTCAATTTACTTGATTAATTTTAATGAATTTAAATTAACCAACATTAGGTTAGATTCGGATTTAGTCTAAGCTCATCAAGTAATCTTTTCAAGAGATTAGCTTCAGTGCGTGGCGAGGCCGAGGCCTTCTTTGATCGGAACAACGACCACTTCCTTAGACAAAGCTAATTTCAAGAAATTGATAACTCGACTTACTTGAGACTACGTCTTGGTCTAACTAGTTATTTTTGAAAAGATGCTCCCCGAGGCTCAATCTTTTCGTAGGATTTTAGTTGGTTTATTTTTGAAAAGAGGCTCCCCGAGGCTCAATCTTTTCGCAGGATTTTAGTTGGTTATGAGTCATATCTAACCATTCTAAAAATAAAGGAAAAACTAAGCATGCAATTTCTAAGACTTAACAAAAATACATTTTGTATTGGCTCCCCCTGGACCATTGAATCGAGTGGGTCTATTCACATAGTGAATTTGGTCCTTGGGAACCCAATACATGTTAGATCCTAAAGTTGAAATCAAAGTGGTCTTAGGGACCCATGCTTGGACATTTTTCTTATGTTGGTTTACTATAGACATATATGACTTATTGGTTGTATTTGAGTTAAACCCGAGTCCGGCCTTGTTGTACATGGCCCTTTGTGATCCAAGTAAGAGGTCAAGTCCCTTGGATCCCAAAGTGAACCTTTCAACGTGTTCCTAAGGTCTTGACTTGTGTTTTCAAGCGAGTTCTCAACTTCAAGCTTTTCAGCGAGTTGAGTCCTCCTCTTGAATACAGTAGTCGAAGAGGTTAGGGAGACCTCATGTTTGAGAAGGTTAACCTCCTCAATTAGGGTCTCGACCTTGGACTCGGACTTAGCTAGTTTCTTATTTAAAAATTTAATTGCACCATACAAAGTATTAAGTAACGACCGACTTACCCTTAATGATTCTTTTGAACGGATCGGATCGTGGCTTGTCTTGAATGGAAGCTCATCGCCAGATTCGGACTCGGACTCTTCTTGATTTAGTCGTGCTCGATCGGCTTGGCCATTAGAGCTTGGATATCGTCTTCTTCCTCCGACAACTCCTCCCAAGTAGCGTTTAGCGCTTTCTTGGTCTTTGATGCGTTATTCTTTAGCTTTGGGCACTCGGACTTGATGTGGCCCGAACTGTTGCACTCATAGCATCTAAAATTAGAAGTATTTGAATTAGGTTTAGGCTTACCTTGAGTTGTTGGTCGTTTCGTCTCTTGATCATCTTCCGAACTAGATTGACTAGTTCGGATTCTATTCGAGTCTACTTCCGATTCGGACTTCTTCTTCCTTGGGGTGGCTTGCTTGCGGGCTTCTTCTTCTTGGAACCCGCAACTAACGCAATACTCTTCTCGGCACGGACCACGTTAGTTTGCTCATGTAATTCAAGTTCAAAACAATTCGTCTAACCTAATTTTAGAAAGGTCCTTGGAGACCTTGTAGGCATCGACCATGGATGCCCACAAGGTGGTCCTAGGAAACGAGTTAAGAGAATACGATAAGGTCGCGATTCTCGACCTTTTGTCCGATGGCATGGAGTTGGTTGTGATGTCTTGGATCTGAGCATGTAGTTGAGTTGCGGTCTCGTTTTCCTGCATTTTCAAGTTATACAATTTATTTAAAAGTAAATCTCTTTTACATACCTTCGTGTCGTCGGTGCCTTCGTGTAGTTCCACTAGCTTGGTCCATAAGTCCTTTGCACTAATGAAGGGCGGTTGAGCTCTTCCTTGGACAACCCACATTGCAAGATTTGAGTTGCCTTGGCATCGGCTTCTACTTGTTTTTCATGGAATTTGACCATTGATCGTAACCCAAGATTCACCATCTTCATTAATAGGAAGTGTGAAACCGGTTTGGATTACGATCCACATCTCGATTTGGGTTTTAAGAAAGCATTCCATCCGACCCTTCCAATAACGAAAGTCATTACCGTTGTAAAGCGGGGTCGGTGATGCTAAACCCTTCGAGATGGGCCATTTAAAAACAAGAAGAAGAGCAGCGAAAAAGAATCTTGCAAAACACACACGGAAAGAATATTCCAAGACTTTCGTCTTGGATTAGTAGTCTTGAGAAGTAAAAAGATATATAAAATGTAACTTGCAAAAAGAAATAAACAATCAAATGCGAATGTCGTTGAAGTTCCGGAGGACAACCTTAGTCGGGATCTAACCCGAAGGACAACCTTATCCGGATCCTAAAGCCTCTAATGCAATTCTATATGTAGGAGAAGATAAGCAAGTGAAATAATTATACGAAAACAGAAATAAATAAATAAAAAATCTGTAAAAAAAGGAAAACAAAGCTAGATTGGTGGTTTCACGAATCTTAGCGCCCGACTCGATACCAATTGTTGGATCGAAAGTGTCGCTAGAGGGGGTGAATAAGCGATACGATGTCGTTAAAAAACTTTTGCAATAAGTAAAAAGCAAGTAGAGAGTGCACAGCGGAAATATAAAGTAGACAAGATATTTTTACGTGGTTCACAATCTTTCGATTGCTAATCCACGGCCCTAGTGATCCTTGATCACGTACGGAGGACAATTCACTAAAACCACTCCTCCTCGTTGGAGGTAGGAGCAACGATTACAAAAAGAAATCAAGGCAAAGGGACACTCCCCCTTTCCTTGTTACGATTAAAGCACAAAGACAATTTAAAGAAGTAGAACTTAAATAAATATACCGACAACTCTTATAAGTAGAAGATGTAGCTTTCGTTGTCGGCGGCACTTCGTCGTAGCAAATGTGAGTAGTAGTAGCGGCGTTACGACGACGTGTTGAGAGCTCTTGAATTCTTGTAATTTACTTGGCTTGAACATGTCTATTTATGGATATTGATCTATGAATTTAGACATAGGTAGTGTCCAAGGTGAGGTTCTTATCCCAACTCAAGGATGAGGTGTTTCATCCAACCACCTTGTGCCACCTCCAACCTTCTTGTGCGCCAACTCATGGATGAGGTGTTTCATCCAACCACCTTGTGCCACCTCCAACCTCCTTGGGCGCCAACTTGAGGATGAGGTGTTTCATCCAACCACCTTGTGCCACCTCCAACCTCCTTGGTCGCCAACTTGTTGGAGCCATTCAACTTGTGCCACATCATGGGAGCCAACCATCTTGTGCCAACTCACCTTATTTTGGGCGTCCACCACAAGGAAGCTTGGTGATGGTTTGGATGTCCACCTTGATGCCACATCACCCTTTGTACCAAAACACGAGTCAAGTCCAAATTCACCCCCTTGAAATTCGAGCTCTTCTCGAGAAATTTGGAACTTGACTAGCGATTGGCTGTAGTCAAAGGGTTTTGGGCTGATACAAGTTAGCTTAAAATATAAAAATCTGATGGTTCTAACCATCTGATCTCGACCTAGACCTTCCATTGGAGGTATTGGGTCGGATCTACGCTTAACGACCTTGCTTCGCTTTCACACGAGCTTACCTTGTAGCCTCGCTTCCGGTCTTCACCCGAGTACCTCGGCTTCCTCCGAAGTCCCTCTGGCGTTGCCCGACCACCTCGGTTCCCACCGGGTGTCGCAGACCTTCCGCTCAACTTTAGCATTTCTGCACACTTAATTGAGCTCGTAAGATAACAAATATACCCTTAACTATTGAGCCTTTTGCCATAATTAAAATACCGGTTCGACTTTGGTGCCCACTGCACCAACAATTTGGTATTGGTTTTTCTTGACCATAAAATCACACTAGTACACTTTGTGTGTATTGAACAGGACCGACTTAGAGGCGATTCAATTTATTGCTAACTACATAATCAAACCAGACCTCAGATTATATTGTACATACTCTTAATCCCGATATAATAACGGGCACATATACTTAGTAGTCATTTCTTTGATTTACCAATGGGCGAGATTTATAGATTAAATCGATAGGCTCGGTAAGTTGGGAAATGATATTATTTATATGGTGTGTCGTTGATTATAGGAGGAAACCGTGTCCTATATATTAGGATGATGATGTCCCCTTGAGGAGCTCATAAGATTCATCATGTAAACCCTGCAGGTGGACTTAGTCCATCATGATGAAAAGGTTGAGTGGTACTACTCATGGAGTTAGATGTTGATTAATTAATGGTCAGTAAATTAATTAATCGATGGACATTCGAGATTTTAAACACGGGGAGAAAATATACAAATAATATATGGAGCCCATATTATCTTATGGGGGTTGGTGAGGTAGATCAATGATAATCCTTTAGTGGATTGGATTATCATTAATGGATCGGACTTTATGTGGGCTTGATCCAAGGGTGGCCAAGATCCAACTCCTCCTCATGGTCCCTATTGTAGCCTATTAAAACATCATGAAGCTTAGATCCAATGGATAGAAACAAAACTCTAGATCCAAAGGTAGAGATTTAATATCTAGATCTGACGGTTGAGATTAAATCTCTAGATCCGACGGTTGAGATTAAATCCCTAGAACCAATGGTGGAGATTAAAAGGAAGCTTATCCCTAACTCTATAAATGGAGAACAAGGGGTTGGCTTGGAGGAGAATTAAGATAGAGAAAGGACTAGGGTTTTGGGCGGCAAGAGGAATAGGGGTTGACAACACCAAATAAGGAATCTATTTCCTTATCTCATTCTTCCTCAAGCTTGCCGGCGCCCAAACAGCTCCTTCCTTACCTTGGCCGGTGGCCAAAGCTTTCCTTCTCCTTCTCCTTGGCCGGTGGTAACAAGATATAGGGTTTTCCCTTGGTGTCTTGGCCGGTTTCCTTCATAATCTCCTCTTCCTTCTTGGCCGGCGACAAGCTCCATCCTTGGAGGTTGGTAGTTGGTTGAAAGAAGGAAAAGAGTCTTGTTTCTATTCTTCCTCTTGCTCGGAACGACCAAGGAAGAAAGATTGGTGATCTAGGAGCTTTAACTTTTGGTAGATCGTCGCCCACACGACGTCCGAAAGGTGGAAGGTCATACAATAGAAGATCGAGAGGTATATCGATTCTCTATTTTCTCTTGTATCATGTTTATATTTGTTTTTCAATTATGTGCATGATATATTCTATTTTGTGGCTAAATAATACTTGGATCCCGAACATAAACACATCATCTATTCCGCGGCTACTCGTAGAATAGAGGTAGGTCACTTGAAAAACAAGTTTGTTCAAGTGACCACTCTAAACAAATAGCACGATGATGACAAGGTTGCTTGGGTGTTCCCTTTTGTCTAGGATTAAATTTTTAATCCGGGGACATCGATGGGATCGCCATGAACAAGCGACCGAGTTGAAGTGGGAAGCGAAGTTTCCCCTCACGGATCAACCCAACAATTGGTATCATAACCAAGGTTTTTGGTTTTGTGTGTTTAGGATTTGGTTAATTTTTATGCACTTTTCATATATTATATGTGCCAGATAAAAGTAGGATATGCGTAGGTTAACTCTTTGATTGCATGCATACGATTCGACTATTATGGTCATATGTGTGTATGTGATTGTATGTGTGCAAATGTTTATTTTGTTGAATCCTCGGGGTTGACGAGGCTAGTATTTAATTTTTTGTAAATTAGATACGACATTGTTTAGCCACTCTTTTTATTTTAGTTTACTTTCGATCTAGATTTCATGTACACTCCCTCGTGGAGTATAGGATCGATGAATGTAAATTAAAATAGATTTTAGTCTCGGCACGAATCTCCGGATGGCTCATACATGGCATAGGAGGAGCGGACGAGAAGGTGATGCGACGGGAGACATATTGAAGACAAAAGACATAATAGATGGAAAATAATTATTTTTCATATTTATTGCTTATTGTTTGATATGCATGTCGTAGGCTAGAAAATTCCTCAATTGCAAATTACTAAGTGAGAGAGGGATATTTTTATAAATTCCTATGGCCTCCATTACAATTTGACATGTGATGCAAAAAAACTTGCGCGTCGGCTCTGAGTGCCTTCGTCCCCATCGGATGAGTTTGTTTACGGATCACAAGGTCAAATATGGTTATAGGAAATTATTTAGAAGCGTGTGTACTTCCCCATCGGAAGGCACATAACCCGAGATAATTACCTTGGTACCGAGTAATGGTGAACACTTAGATACAAATATAAGTATCGTCCCCATCGGAGTCACTGCTTTTATTTGTAGGGCCAAAGAGGAACCAACTATTAATTTTACTTGTCAAAAAGTTAGGTTGACAAGATAGTTAAATTAATGGGTAAAACCTTCTCTCACAAATGTAGAATTCGTATTCATCCACACTATCGTGGCATACGATATTCTTGGTGTTTTAAGGTGTTGGTTGATTTTAAAATTTTATTGTTTGAGGAATCAATAATTTTTTGAAATCTAATGTTTTGATCTATGTGATTCTTAGGTTTTCTTTCAAAATGACTTTCAACCCGCTTGCTGCGATATTGAAAGAGAATAAACTTACTATACCCAACTATGTTGATTGGAAGAGGAATCTAGACATTGTCTTGACTGCTAAGGAATACAAATATGTACTCCTCGAAGAGTGCCCTCCTAAGCCTGCGGATGATTCTGGGGAAAAGGAGAGAGAGAGTTATAAGAAGAGGGTAAAGGCGGATGAGATGGCGTGGTGTTACATTTTAGCATCTATGCCAAATGTACTGCAATATCAGCATCAAGCCATGCCCACAACTTATGACATAATGCTCAATCTCAAAGTGCTTTTCAAACACTAGAATCGGGCTGCGAGAAAATAAGCCATGAGAAACTTGATGACGACCACCATGATCGAGGGAACACCCGTAAGGGATCATGTTCTCAAGATGATGGCTCATTTGAATGAGCTAGAGGTCCTTGGAGCTGAGATCGATGGGGAAACCCAGGTCGATATCATACTCCAGTCTCTACCTAGGAGTTTTGAGCAGTTTTCCCTGAACTACAACATGAACAAGAGGTTGTATTCGTTGGCGGAGCTTCTGACAGAACTCTAGGCGGCAGAGGGGCTATTTCGTCAGAGTGCTCAGGCATATGCCATGGTGACCCAAAAGGTTTCTACTTCTAAGCCGAAAGGCAAGAAGAAGAAGAAACAAACTGGGACAAAGGCGGTGGGAGGTACTCAGGGAGGAGTGAAGAAGCCGAAAGGCAAGTGTTTCACTTGTAAGCAGACTGGACACTAGAAGAAGGACTGCCCCAACCGCAATCAGAACAAAGGTATATCTTTTGGTCTAGTCATTGAAACATGTTTAGCGGTGTTATCTATCGGCACCTGGTGTGTAGATACGGGAGCCACTGATCATGTCTGCAATACTTTGCAGGGGTTCCAGGAAACCAGACGACTGACTGAGGGGGAGATTACCGTGTACTTGGGCGATGCCACAAAGGTGGCGGCGATTGCAGTGGGAGACGTTCATTTATCTTTTGAGAAAAATAAAGTTTTGGTTCTTAAGAATTGCTTTTATGTACCTTTATTTAAAAAGAATTTAATTTCGGATTCTAAATTGTTTATGGATGGATATTCTATTTTTTTTAATGATAGAGTTGTTATAAAAAGGAATATGGACATTATCTGTTCAGGTGCATTGATAGCAAATCTATACACACATGAACTAAAACCTCCGACGATGCAAATTGAAGTTAATAACTCATCTTCTAATTCCAATAAGAGAAAAGAACCTTCGAAGATGAACCAAATATATCTTTGGCATCTTAGGCTTGGTCATATTAACCTAAGCAGAATTCAAAGGTTGATAGCTGATGGACCTCTGGGTTCATTAGTGGTGGAAGATTTCCCAACCTGCGAATCTTGCTTGGAGGGTAAAATGATCAAGAGGCCTTTTAAGGCCAAGGGGTATAGAGTCAAATATGTGTTAAAATTGGTTAATTCTGATTTGTGTGGTCCTATGTCTATCTAGGCTAGAGGTGGTTTTGAGTATTTCATCTCTTTTATAGACGATTATTCGAGATATGGATACATTTACTTGATGCGCCGCAAGTCTGAATGCTTTGACAAGTTCAAAGAATTCAAGGCTGATGTGGAGAAACATCAAGGTAAAAGTATCCAGACACTACGATCTGATCGTGGTGGCGAGTACCTCTAGGGAGAGTTTAGGAACTACTTATCAGAGGCTGGGATTCAATCCCAATTGTCTGCACCTGGCACACCCCAGCAGAACGGTGTAGCAGAGCGAAGGAATATAACTCTTATGGAGATGGTTAGATCGATGATGAGTTATTCTGAATTGTCAAATTCGTTCTGGGGATATACTCTAGATACGGCGGTGTACATTGTGAACGTGGTTCCATCTAAATCAGTGCCTTCTACTCCCACAGAGTTGTAGACAGGGTGAAAGCCTAGTCTAAGACATATTCGGATATGGGATAGTCTAGCACATGTGCTGAATGGAGATGCTGGTATGTTGGAACCTCGTACAGAAGTACGCATGTTCGTAGGCTATTCTAGAGGAACGAAGGGTGGTTTGTTTTATAGTCCTAGAGATCAGAGGGTGATCGTTAGTACGAATGCCAGATTTCTAGAGGAAGACTATATGATGAGCCACAAGCCCAAGAGTAAAATTGTTCTGGAGGAATTAAAAGGGGAAGTCACTTTATCATTACCACCGGTACAAGAGGATATACCACAAGTCACTGCATCGCGTGTCACAGATGATACATAGGAGATACCTCATCGTAGTGGGAGGGTTGTTAGACAGCCTGATAGATTCATGTTCTAGGGAGAATCTTTTGATTTGGTCCCTGGCGAACATGAACCTGATCCCTGGAAATATGACGAGGAAATCCAAGATATAAATGCAGCATCATGGCAAAGTGCAATGAATACTGAGATTGAATCTATGGATTAGGTCTGGGAGCTAGTGGAACAACCCGATGGTGTAAAAACCATTGGATGCAAGTGGATCTGCAAAAGAAAGAGAGGAATAGATGAGAAGGTTGAGACATTCAAAGCAAGGCTCGTTGCGAAGGGGTATACTCAGAAAGAGGGTATCGATTATGAGGAGACCTTTTCGCCGGTAGCCATGCTTAAGTCTATCCGGATTCTCTTATGCATAGCAGCTCATATGGATTATGAGGTGTGGCAGATGGATGTCAAGACAGCTTTCCTGAATGGAAGTCTTGAGGAAGACATCTATATGAAGCAACCAGAGGGATTCATTGCGAAGGGCAAAGAGCATCTTGTATGTAAGTTTAATCGGTCCATTTATGGATTGAAGCAAGCTTCGAGGTCTTGGAACATCCGATTTGATGAAGTAATCCAGTCTTATGGATTTATTCAAAGTCCGGATGTGTCTTGTGTATACAAGAGATGCGACGGAAATGTAGTGGTATTTCTTGTACTATACGTAGATGACATTTTGTTAATTGACAACAATATCAAGGTGTTATCGGACGTAAGGGTATTGTTGTCCAAACAGTTTGATATGAAGGACTTGGGAGAGGTGGGACACATCCTTGGGATCAAGGTTATAAGGGATCGCAGAAAAAGGATGTTGTGCTTATCCCAAGCTTCATACATAGACACGATTATGGATAATTTTAGCATGCAGAACTCTAAGAAGGGTTTTCTACCTTTCAGGCATGGAGTTCCTTTATCTAAGGAGATGTGTCCTAGAACATCTGAGGAGATAGAGGAGATGAAGACGGTTCCTTATGCTTTGGCAATAGGAAGCCTCATGTATGTGATGCTATGTACGAGACCAGATATCTACTTTGTCGTGGGCATGGTCAGCAGATATCAGAGTAATCCAGGACAGGGACATTGGACTGCGGTAAAGCATATATTGAAGTACCTAAGTACGACTAGGGATTATATGCTGGTTTACCAGGTAGACCAATTACTCCCTGTGGGTTACATGGATTTCGACTTCCAATCTAATAGGGATGACAGTAAGTCTACCTCAGGTTTTGTGTTTACTTTGGGAGGTGGAGCCATTGTATGGAGGTGTGTCAGGCAGAAATGCGTGGCGGACTCTACCATGGAAGCTGAGTATGTGACAGCCTCTAAGGCGGCCAAAGAAGCTGTGTGGCTCATGAACATCCTGATGGACTTGGATGTGATTCCTGGTTTGCCAAGAACTATCACAATTTATTGTGATAATAGTGGTGTAGTTGTAAACTCGAAGGAACCACGAGCCCATAAGGCAAGTAAGCACATAGAGCGCAAGTACCACCTGATACGAGAAATCGTAAAGAGAGGAGAAGTTGCTGTGGCAAAGATTTCATCGGAGGATAACCTGGCAGATCCTTTCACTAAGGCCCTTCCGACGAGAGCTTTTGATAGGCATGTGGAGGGAATAGAGATCAGATGTATGGCAGTTTGAGGACAACATAGTCTTTTAGTATAAGTGGGAGATTGTTGGGATGTATACTTAAAAGTCTATCTTTTGTATGAACATCATTATTTTGAAATAAGAATCACATGATCATTGTTTACATATTTTTATGGCTATGCATATTGTCTAATACATTACATTGTAGATAATAGGGTGTGTGGTGTCACACGGAAGATCATGTTATCGGTTCCTTGTAAAGTATAAGTAAAGGCTCACAATCGAGATGACTTTGGACAAACTATTGGTATGGTTGTAGTGTGATTTGGTATTGGTTTGTCTTTACCATAAAATCACACTAGTACACTTTGTGTGTATTGAGCAGGACCGACTTACAGGTGATTCGATTTAATGCTGACTACATAATCGAATCAGACCTCAGATATTATATTGTACAAACTCTTAATCCCGATATAATAACGGGCACATAACTTAGTAGTTATTTCTTTGATTTACCAATGGGCGAGATTTATAGTTTAAATCGATAGGCTTGGTAAGTTGGGAAATGTTATTATTTATATGGTGTGTCGTTGATTATAGGAGGAAACCGTGTCCTATATATTAGGATGATGATGTCCCCTTGAGGAGCTCATATGGTTCATCATGTAAACCCTGCAGGTGGACTTGGTCCGGCATGATGAAAAGGTTGAGTGGTACTACTCATGGAGTTAGATGTTGATTAATTAATGGTCAGTAAATTAATTAATCGACGGACATTCGAGATCTTAAACATGGGGAGAAAATGTACGAATAATATATGGAGCCCATATTATCTTATGGGGGTTGGTGAGGTAGATCAATGATAATCCTTTAGGGGATTGGATTATCATTAATGGATCGGACTTTATGTGGGCTTGATCCATGGGTGGCCAAGATCCAACTCCTCCTCATGGTCCCTATTGTAGCCTATTAAAACCCCATGAAGCTTAGATCCAATGGATTTAAACAAAACTCTAGATCCAAAGGTAGAGATTAAATCTCTAGATCCGACGGTTGAGATTAAATCTCTAGATCCGACGGTTGAGATTAAATCCCTAGAACCAATGGTGGAGATTAAAAGGAGGCTTATCCCTAACTCTATAAAAGGATAACAAGGGGTTGGAATGGAGGAGAATTAAGATAGAGAAAGGACTATGGTTTTGGGTGGCTAGAGGAATAGGGGTTGGCGGCACCAAATAAGGAAACTATTTCCTTATCTCCTTCTTCCTCAAGCTTGCCGGCGCCCAAACAGCCCCTTCCTTACCTTTGCTGGTGGCCAAAGCTTCCCTTCTCCTTCTCCTTGGCCGGTGGTAACAAGATATAGGGATTTCCTCGGTGTCTTGGCCGGTTTCCTTCATAATCTCCTCTTCCTTCTGTTGGATCGATGTGGTTCGCTAGAGGGGGGGGGTGAATAGCGATAAAAACTTTTTCTCGTTTCTTTCATTAAAACTCGAGAGAAAATTAATTGCAGTGGAAATGTAAAGTAAATAGAGACAAATAGGTTTTACTTGGTTCGTAGCCTTCGGCTACTACTCCAAGGCCCTAATGCTCCTTGACCATGCACGGAGGGCAAATACTAAACGAACTCCCTCTCAATGGAGATAGGAGTTAAACAAATACAAAAACTCGAGAAAGACTCAAGGTAGAGGGACACTCCCCCTCTCCTTGATATGATTTAAAGCTTGAAATAAAAACAATTTATACAAATTTAAAGATTATACCGACGACTTCAAAGATTGGAGGTTGAAGCTCTAGTCGTCGTCTCGGCAGCGCTTCGTCGTAGGGATGTCGGAGAGTCGGAGCGTATCGGAAGCACTTGAAAGCTTTTGAATTGATGAAAAACCCTAGGTTTGGCCCTCCTTTTATAGCCTTTAAGCCCCTCATCGAATGGGTCTTTAGCCAATCACAAATGGGCACAAATCCCCTTGAAAAATGGTGATAACTCTTGACTACTCGAGGCTGATCCTTTGACTGATCGGTGATGCCATCATCGGTCGGTGATGCCAACATCGATCGATTGACGATCACGTTGACCCTTGTGACGGTAGTCGAGTCCTCCAAGCTGGCAGTCGACTGATGCTAGCTGCAAAGCACGGTTAGCTCAAGAAAAACATAATTTCGATGGTCGTCGACCATCCGATCTCGACCTAGGCCATCTATAAGAGGTCTTTGGTCGGATCTACGCTTAAGATCATCCCCGTAAAGAGGATACGACCTTACTTACGCTCGCACACACGAGCTTACCTCAGTACTTACGTGTTGCTTTTGCTTCCGGCCTTCCACTCAATTCCTTCGGCTCCCTCCGAAGTCTCTTGAGTGTCGCCCGACCACCGCAGCTTCCTCCGAGTGTCGCTAGCCTTCAGCTCCAGCGTTGAGACTTTTCTGCACACTTGATTTAGCTCATGAGATAACAATATATGCTTAACTTTGTATCGTTTGCTATAATCAAAACTTAGGTTCGACTTAGGTGCCTCTTGCTGCAACAATCTCCCCCTTTTTGATTTATGGCAAACCCACATACAAAGTTAAGTAAATAGCAAGCATGAAGAGTAATAATGTGCATGAGAAACAAAAAATATGAAGATTAAGTTGGAGTAGTAAGGATTTTCTTCAAGTACTCCCCCTTGAAAAAACCTCCCCCTTGACCGAGGGTGAGTCTTGAAGAAAGACCTTAATCCTCCCCCTTGAGGGTTGCTTTAAGTAATTAACATTACTTAAAGTTGGCCTTAGTAAAACGTTTTAGTTAAGCCCTTTCTCCCCCTTAAGTAAAACATTAACGACATAAAGTTTTAAAAAATAAGTTTAAGTAAAACTTAGACGGCACAAATAAGTTTAAGAATTCTTTGGCCTTTTGGTAAAAGTTAACTAAGTTTTAACTTTTTTAAATATGAAGTAAGAGTTAAGTTATCAAAAAATTTGACCCCTTAACTTTGGCCTTTTTCTCCCCCTTTTGCCGTATATCGAAAAGAGTAAGGGGTGTGTGGAAAACAAAAAGTGTTAAATTTAAAGTCCAAGCATGTTCCCCATTTTTTATATATAAAAAAAATATACTAAAAATAAGCTCATCTATAAAATGTTCGACTCATATTTGGCTTGATTGATATGTAAGATCAACCAGTCCTGGTCAGAGTCGGTTAGTATGTATGATTATACTCCGTGGTTCATAGCGATGCACTAGTTCTACATCTGGAACCAGGAGTAAGGTCCTAACATCCACGCCCATCTACGTGGCTAAGTACACAAACACATTAGTCCTATGTGTTGTGAGATGTACTGGCTCCTTAAATCTATAGGTGCATGATATCTAAGGTATGTCCTATGCTAGTTCCATAAAAATGAAATTAAAGAAATAGTAGTAAGAACATATAATTTGCATGTACCTATTCTATTACGCACATGCCTAATTTTTGTCTTAATAGACTAAATTCGGCTTCGGGTAGGGGTTTAGTAAATAGATCTGCCAAGTTAGACTTCGATTCGACGTATTCGAGGTGTATGGCTCCGTTGGCCACATGTTCTCGAATGAAATGGTGTTTGACCTCTATATGTTTGGTCATAGAGTGACATATCGGATTCTTTGTAAGATTAATTGAACTAATGTTATATACGTGAAGTTTAGTATTCGTAAAGTCTAACTTAAAGTCGCGGAGAGTGTACTTCATCCAAAGAAGCTACGTGACACACTCACCCATCGCGATGTATTCGGCTTCGGTGGTAGATAAAGCAACACAGTGTTGTTTCCTACTACACCAACTCACTAGACTCGAGCCGAGAAGTTGACAACAACCACTCGTGCTCTTTCTATCGAGCTTACTACCGGCATAATCTGAATCAGAGTAGCCGATTAGTTCGAACTCCATAGATCTAGGGTACCAAATACCAACGTTAAGTGTGCCCTTAAGATATCTAAGGATACGCTTAACTAGGGTTAGGTGTGACTCCTTAGCACAGGTTTGAAACCTGGCGCACATACTTACTGCGAATAGGATGTCGGGTTGACTCGCAGTTAAGTATAGGAGACTCCCTATTACGCTCCTATAGTATTTTAAGTCAATGGACTTACTTTCTAGGTCTTCTCCTATGTTAACATTTATCGCCATTGGGGTGTTTATTACCTTAGCGTCTTGCATTCCAAATCTTTTAATTAACTCCTTAGTGTATTTTTGTTGATATAGGTATATACCATCCTTAGTTTGTTTAATTTGTAGACCTAAAAAGAAACTTAACTCGCATACCAAGTTCATTTCGAACTCACTTTCCATGAGCGAAACGAACTCGTTTAGTAAGGCTGAGTTAGAGGTTCCAAAAATTATATCGTCTACGTAAATTTGAGCTATGAATATTTCTTTACCTAAGGTTTTTACAAAGAGAGTTGGGTCAACTAAGCCTTGGTTAAACCCTTTTGACTTAAGATGGATTGAAAGTCTCTCGTACCAAGCTCAAGGAGCTTGTTTAAGTCCATAGAGAGCTTTCTTAAGTTTTAGAACATGGTCGGGTTTATCTAGATTTTCGAATCCGGGGGGTTGGCTGACATAAACTTCTTCTTTAATGTATCCATTTAGGAATGCCGACTTAACATCCATTTGAAACAGCTTAAATTCTCGATGTGCGGCATAAGCTAGCAACATTCGAATGGATTCGAGTCTAGCTACTGGGGCATAGGTTTCGTCGTAATCTAAGCCTTCGACTTGGCTAAACCCTTTGGCGACTAACCTAGCCTTGTTTCTAACTACTTCACCTTTATCATCAAGCTTATTTCGAAACACTCACCTTGTTCCAATTATCATTTTGTCTTTAGGTGGTGGTACTAACTCCCACACTTCATTCCTAGTAAACTGGGCTAGCTCTTCTTGCATTGCAATAATCCAATCGGGATCAAGAAGAGCTTGTTCAATTGATTTGGGTTCTATCTTTGAAATTAAGGAAATTTGACTAAGGTTCCTATAGGATGCTCTAGTTCGAACTCCTAGATTAGGATCTCCTATCACTTGATCGATAGGGTGGTTAGTTTGAATCCTAGATTGGGTTGGGTTTGTGTCACCTAATGCTTGATCAATGGGGTGACTTGGTTGAACACTAGTTTGGTTGGAGTCATCTATCACTTGATCAATAGAGTGACTTGGTTGACTTAGGTTAGGATTAACACTCAGACCATCTCGGGATCGGAGTTAGGTCTAGTATGAATCGCTCGCTAATTGGGGTTCGGGGTTTTGTAGGTTCGTGTCCTTCATCGAACACTACATTAATGGTTTCCTCGACTCTAAGGGTGTCATGGTTATATACTCTATAAGCTCTACTTGTAGTCGAGTATCCTAGAAAGATTCCGGTCGTGGTTTTGGATGTAAATTTCCCTAGGTAATCCTTAGTGTTTAGGATATGTACCTTACACCCAAATACTCTAAAGTACTTGATGTTGGGTACTTTATCGTGATAAATCTCGTATGAGGTCTTAAGGTGCCTTTTTACCATAAGGATCCTATTTTGGACATAGCATTACGTACTCACTACTACGCCCCAAAACCTATCGGGTAGGTCGTATTCATTCAACATGGTCCTAGCGGCTTCTTGTAGAGTTCGGTTTTTCCGTTCCACTAGGCCATTTTGCTGAGGGGTCCTAGGGCAAGAGAATTCATGGTGGTATCCGTTTAGGTTACAGAAGTCGGTGAACCTTTGATTTTCGAATTCACCACCATGATCGCTTCTAAGTCTTTTAACCTTAAGGTCTTTTTGATTCTCGATTAATTTGAATAGATTGATTAATTGATCTAGGGTATCATTTTTATGTTTGATGAACCTAACCAAGGTAAACCTGGAGTAGTCGTCAATTATGACTAAGCAATATTGACTTCTATTGAGTGACTTGGCTCCATGTGAATCGAATAGATCCATATGCAGGAGCTCAAGTACATTTGAGGTTCGTTCTTGGTTAGTTAACTTGTGTTGTGTCCTAGGTTGTTTTCCTTGTTGACAAACATTATAGATTTTATTAACCAAGTTGTTGAGGTTGGGTAAGCCTCTGAGTAAGCCACTCTGACTCATCTTGTGGACGAGTCTTGGGTGCGAGTGACCGAGTCGTCGGTGCCACAACCATGATTCCTCTTCCTGTGTCATAAGACATTTGGCTGAGGAATTGATTAAGTTAATTGTATAAATGTTATTTGTCCTAGTTCCTTTGAGTATTGTTTTAGCTATTTTATTTGTTTTAATTACACATTCATTTTCTAAAAATACGACCTTATAGTTATTGTCACATAATTGGCTTACGCTAAGCAGGTTATATTCAAAATTCTCTACAAGTAATACATTTTTAATAACAAAATTCGAGTTAAGCTCGATATCATCTGATCCGATGATTTTGAGCTTGCCGTTATTCCCAAAGTCTACCGATCCTTGTCGTTTGAATCGAAGCTTTGTGAATTTGAGTTGATCCCCGGTCATGTGTCAGGAGCAACCGCTGTCCAACATCCATTGATCCTACACACAAGGTGGTTGGATTGGATGTTAGATTTTTTTTTAAATTGGTTGTAAGTTGTTAAACCTAGGTCATCTCACCTGTGTCTATATGATCAATCATGGTATACTTATGTGTTTTGTGTGAGATGACTTCCAATTAAGTTGATTAAGTGTATTTAGGTTCAAGTAATTTTATGTTAGATTTGGAGTTAAACCTAGGCTTGTCAAGTTTACCTTTTCAAGATCATGGCTTCCAGGTCGTGGCGAGGCACAGGGGCCTTCTTTTATCGGATCATCGACCACTTCCTTAGACAAAGCCATTTTCAAGAAAATGATGACTTGACTCACCTAAGACTATCTCCTAGTCTAACTGGTTATTTTTGAAAAGAGGCTCCCCGAGGCTCAATCTTTTCGAAGAATTTTAGTTGGTTATGTTTTTGAAAAGAGGCTCCCCGAGGGTCAATCTTTTCGAAGTTGATTATGTTCATGTTCTAAGTGAGTTCACAAGTTTTAAAGTACAAACTTTCTATGTTAAAGCATGCAATTTCTAAGTTAAAGCACAAACATTCTAAGTTAAAACATGCAATTTCTAAGTTAAAGCACAAACATGTTTTGTACTGGCTCCCCCTAGACCGTTGAATCGGTTCGGTCTATCCACATAATGGATTTGGTCCTTGGGAACCCAGTACGGGTTGGATCCTAGAGTTGAAATCAAAAAGTTCTTAGGAACCCATGCTTGGACATGTTTCCTATGTCGACTTACAATCGACATATACGACCTATTAGTCGTGTTTGAGTTAAACCCTAGTCCAGCCTTGTTGTACACGGCCCTTTGAGATCCAAGTAGGAGGACAAGTCCTTTGGATCCCGAAGTGAACCTTTCCAACGTGTTCCTAAGATCTTCGACTTGACTTTTCAAGAGAGAGTTCTCAACTTCGAGCTTTTCAACTCGAGTTGAGTCCTTCTTTTGAACTTGATTAGTCGAAGAGGTTAGGGAGACCTCGTGTTTGAGGAGTTTAACCTCCTCAACAAGGGTCTCGACCTTGGACTCAGACTTAGCTAACTTCCTAGACAAAAACCTAACCGTATTATGTAAAGTATTAAATAAAGTTTGACTTACTTTAAGGGTATCTTTTGAACCGGATGCGTATCCGTGGCTTGACTTGAAGGTAGCTTCGTAGTCTGAGTCATCCTCAGGTTCTGACTCAAGTTCAGGCTCGGTCTCCGTGTCCGACTCAATTGATTTTGCCATGAAGACATGGTCTTCGTCTTCTTCGGATGACGCTTCTTCCCATGTCACGTTGAGGGCCTTCTTGTGCTTAGGTGCTTGGTGGTTGAGATTGGGGCACTCGGACTTGATATGTCCAAACCTGTTGCACTCATAACACCTAATATTGGAACTTTTAGGCTTACCTTGGTTGGGTTGAGTCGTGGTTTGCTTTCGTCCCTTGGCTATCCTTCGAGCTAGGTTCATTAGTTCGGCAGTCAACTCCGGGTCAACTTCTTCTTCGGACTCGTCTTCCTCCTCGATTGGTGGTGGCTTGCTTGCGATTTTATTCTTCTTTGAACCTACAAACAAGGCTATACCCCTCTCAGACTCCGAGTTAGACTGCTCATGAAGTTCAAAATCCGAAAAGAGTTCATCTAACCTAATTTTAGAAAGGTCCTTGGAGACCTTATAGCCATCGACCATGGATGCCCATAAGGTAGTCCTCGGAAAAGAGTTTAGGACATACCTTATAAGGTCACGGTTTTCGACCTTTTGCCCGATTGCGTGTAGATTGTTGACTATGTCCTGGACTCGGGCGTGAAGTTGTGTCGCGGACTCGTGTTCCTGCATTTTTAGATTATACAATTTATTGAACAAAAGGTCGCGCTTACATACCTTGGCTTCATCGGTCCCTTCGTGTAGCTCCACTAGTTTTGTCCAAAGATCTTTTGCGCTTATGAAGGGGCCGACGCGATTTAGCTCCTCCTTGGATAGGCCGCATTGAAGGATTTGCGTTGCCTTAGCGTCAGCTTCGACTTGTTTTTTTGTCGCAATGGTCCATTGGTCATAATCCAAGGAGTCACCCACTTCATTAGTCGGAAGTGTGAAACCCGTTTGGATTATGATCCACATCTCGATTTGGGTTTTAAGAAAGCATTTCATCTGACCCTTCCAATAACGGAAGTCATCTCCGTTGTAAACGGAGGTCGGACGGTGATAAACCCTTCGAGATGGGCCATTAGAACAAAGAACACAAGGAGACGAAGGAAAAAAAACTAGCAACGACAAAAACACACAAAAAGTACCAAGACTCGCGTCTTGGATTAGTAGTGCGGGAGTAAATTTAACAAAGCGAAATAAATCTGAAATAAACAGAAATAAAAGAAAAATAAATCTGTGAAAAATGGCTAGATAGGTGGTTTCACCAAATCTTAGCAACCCCCGGCTCTGATACCAATTGTTGGATCGATGCGGTTCGCGAGAGGGGGGGGGGTGAATAGCGATAAAAACATTTTCTCATTTTTTTCGTTAAAACTCGAGAGAAAATTAATTGCAGTGGAAATGTAAAGTAAATAGAGACAAATAGGTTTTACTTGGTTCGTAGCCTTCGGCTACTACTCCAAGGCCCTAATGGTCCTTGACCACGCACGGAGGGAAAATACTAAACGAACTCCCTCTCAATGGAGATAGGAGTTAAACGAATACAAAAACTCGAGAAACACTCAAGGTAGAGGGGCACTCCCCCTATCCTTGATATGATTTAAAGCTTAAAATAAAAACAACTTATACAAATTTAAAGATTATACCGACGACTTCAAAGATTGGAGGTTGAAGCTCTAGTCGTTGTCTCGGCAGCGCTTTGTCGTAGGGATGTCGGAGAGTCGGAGCGTATCGGAAGCACTTGGAAGCTTTTGAATTGATGAAAAACCCTAGGTTTGGCCCTCCTTTTATAGCCTTTAAGCCCCTCATCGAATGGGTCTTTAGCCAATCACAAATGGGCACAAATCCCCTTGAAAAATGGTGATAACTCTTGATCGATGATCCTTTGATCATCGTGATCGATCGATCGCATCATCGATCGATTCGACCTAATGACTATTTGACGGCAATGAGTCCTCCAAGCAGCGGTCAATGACGATGCTAGCTGCAAGGCAAGGTTAGCTCAAGAAAAACATAATTTCGATGGTCGTCGACCATCCGATCTCGACCTAGGCCATCTATAAGAGGTCTTTGGTCGGATCTACGCTTAAGATCATCCCCGTAAAGAGGATACGACCTTACTTACTCTCGCACACACGAGCTTACCTCAGTACTTACGTGTTGCTTTTGCTTCTGGCCTTCCACTCAATTCCTTCGGCTCCCTCCGAAGTCTCTTGAGTGTCGCCCGACCACCGCAGCTTCCTCCGGGTGTCGCTAGCCTTCAGCTCCAGCGTTGAGACTTTTCTGCACACTTGATTTAGCTCATGAGATAACAATATATGCTTAACTTTGTATCATTTGCTATAATCAAAACTTAGGTTCGACTTAGGTGCCTACTACACCAACACCTTCTTGTCCGGCGGCAAGCTCCATCCTTGGAGGTCGGTGGTTGGTTGAAAGAAGGAAAAGAGCCTTGTTTCTATTCTTCCTCTTGCTCAGAATGAGCAGGGAAGGAAGATTGGTGATCTAGGAGCTTCAACTTTTGGTAGATCGTCGCCCACACGATGTCCGAAAGGAGGAAGGTCATACAATAGAAGATCGAGAGGTATATCGATTCTCTATTTTCTCTTGTATCATGTTTATATTTGTTTTTCAATTATGTGCATGATATATTCTATTTTCTGGCTAAATAATACTTGGATCCGGAACATAAACACAAAAGTCGGCGATCCGTACATCGTCTATTCCACGGCAACTCGTAGAATAGAGGTAAGTCACTTGAATAACAAGTTTGTTCAAGTGACCACTCTAAACGAATAGCACGACGATGACAAGGTTGCTTGGGTGTTCCCTTTTGTCTAGGATTAAATTTTTAATCCGGGGACATCGATGGGATCGCCATGAACAAGCGACCGAGTTGATGTGGGAAGGGAAGTTTCCCCTCACGTATCAACCCAACAGTTTTATATGTATATGATGTTAACATGTTGATAGATAACCTTTATACAATTGTTTGAGTGTTTCATTTCAAAGCCCCCCCTTTGGAAGTTTCGGCCAAGTCCCTATTTATGCTCTTAATGACCTTCCATGCCATGATCTATATGTATTTGATGTTAACATGTTGATAGTTAGGCCTTGTACAACTTGTTTTAGGGTTTGAATTCTTTAGAGCCCCCATGAAGTTTCGTCCAACCCATGTTTATGCTTGTTAATGATGTTTCATGCCATACTATATATGTATATGATGTTAGTATGATGTTAGATAGACCTTGTACAAGTTGTATTAGTGTTTGAATTTTAAGATCCCTCCCTTGAATGTTTCGGTCAAAGATATGTTCATGCTCACCAATGATCCCCCTTGCCATGTTTTATATATATATTTGATGTTAACATGTTGATGGTAAGGCTTTGTACAAGTTGTTGAGCATTTGAATCCCTAAAAACCTCCATTAGGGTTTCAGCCAAACTATGTTTGGGCTACTAATGATTCTCCATGCCATGATCTATATATATTTGATGTTAACATGTTGATAGATAGGCTTTGTACAAGTTGTTTGGGTGTAGATTTCGAATGACCCTTCCTTAGGGTTTCGGCCAAGACATGCTCTATTGGGATGTATACTGAAAACTCTATCTTTTGTATGAACATGTATATTTTGAAATAAGAATCACATGATCATTGTTTGTATATTTGTGATTATGCATATTGTCTAATACATTACATTGTAGATAACATGGTGTGTAGTGTCACACGGTTGATCATGTTAAGAGCTCCGTGTAGAGTATAAGTAAAGGTTCACAACCGAGATGGCTTTGGACAAACCATTGGTATGGTTGTAGTGTGATTTGGTATTGGTTTGTCTTCACCATAGAATCACACAAGTGCACTTTCTGTGTATTGAGCAGGACCGACTTAGAGGTGATTCGATTCATTGCTGACTACATAATCGAATCGGACCTCAGATATTATATTGTACATGCTCTTAATCCCGATATAATAACGGGCACATATACTTAGTATTCATTTCGTTGATTTACCAAAGGGTGAGATTTATAGAGTAAATCGATAGGCTCAGTAAGTTGGGAAATGATATTACTTATTTGGTGTGTCGTTGATTATAGGAGGAAACCGTGTCCTATATATTAGGATGATGATGTCCCCTTAAAGAGCTCATAAGGTTCATCATGTAAACCATGCAGGTGGACTTGGTCCGGCATGATGATAAGGTTGAGTGGTACTACTCATGGAGTTAGATGTTGATTAATTAATTGTCAGTAAATTAATTAATCAACGGACATTCGAGATCTTAAACACGGGGAGAAAAATATAGAAATAATATATGGAGCCCATATTAACTTATGGGGGTTGGTGAGGTAGATCAATGATAATCCTCTAGTGGAATGGATTATCATTAATGGATCGGACTTTATGTGGGCTTGATCCATTGGGTGGCCAAGATCCAACTCCTCCTCATGGTCCCTATTGTAGACTATTAAAACCTCATGAAGCCTAGATCAAATGGTTGAAAACAAAACTCTAGATCCGACGGTGGAGATTAAATATCTAGATCCGACGGTTGAAATTAAATCTCTAGATCCGACAGTTGAGATTAAATCCCTAGAACCGCTGGTGGAGATTAAAACAAGGCTTGAGCCTAACTCTATAAAATGGGGCTTAAGGTGGGCGGCAAGGCATGGCTTGGAGATTAGGGTTATGCCTCTCCTTAGCTTAGGCAGCAAAAAATCCTAAGAAGGTTAGGGTTTGGTTGGGCGGCTAGGGTTTGGGAGGTGGAGTGGGTGGCAACAATAGGAGAGGTTCCTTTCTTCTTACTAAGGGGTTGCCTGCGCCTATCTCTCTTCCCTTTACCTTGGCCGGCGTTCAACCTATTCCTCTTCTTCTCCTTGGCCGGTGGAAAAAAGTCTAGGGTCTCTTCCTTTAGAGTTTTGGCTGGCATTCACTTCTCTTGGTTCTTCTTCTTGGCCGGCAGTAAGCACCAAGCTTGGAGCTTGGTGGTTGGTTGAAAGAAGAAGTGTTTTGTTTCTATACTTCCTCTTGTTCGTAGCGAGCAAGGAAGGAAGATTGGTGATCTAGGAGCTTCGACTTTTGGAAGATCGTCGCCCACATGACGTCCAAAAGGAGGAAGGGCATACAATAGAAGATCGAGAGGTATAACTCTTGTTTATTTTCTTTTGTAACATGTCTATAATTGTTTTTCAATCATATTCATGTTGTATTCTATTTTTATGGTTAAATATACTTGGACCCTGAATATAAACACAAAAGTCGGCGATCCGTACATCGTCTATTCCGCGGCTAATAATAGAATAGAGGTTGGTTGCTTGAACAACAAGTTTGTTCAAGTGACTACTCTAATTGAATAACACGATGATGAAACGGTTGCTTGGGTGATCCCTTTTGTCTAGGATTAATTTTTTTTTAATCATGGGACGTCGATGGGATCACCATGAATAAGCGACTAAGTTGAAGTGGGAAGCGAAGTTTCTCCACCTTCATGTGGTATAAGAACTTCGATTCCGGGAAAAACCCTTCAATTGGTATCTGAGCCATGGTTTCCGATTTTGTGTGTTTAGGATTCGGTTACTTTTATGCATTTTTCATATATTATATGTGTCAGATAATAGTAGGATGTGCGTAGGTAAATTTTTGATTGCAGGCATAGGATCCAACTATTATGGTCATATGTGTGCATGTGATTGTATGTGTGTAATTATATATTTTGTTGAATCCTCGAGGTTGATGAGGCTAGTATTTAATTTTTGTAATTAGATATAACATTGTTTAGCCACTCTTTTTATTTTAGTTTACTTTCGATCTAGATTTCATGTACACTCCCACGTGGAGTATAGGATCGATGGATGTAAATTAAAATAGTTTTTTTTCTCGACTCGGATCTCCGGATGGCTTGTACATGGCGTAGGGAGGAGCGGACGAGATGGCGATACGACGGGAGACATATTGATGACAAAAGCCATAATAGCTGGAAAATATTTATTTTTCATATTTATTGCTTATTGTTTGATATGCATGTCGTAGGCTAGAAAATTCCTCTATTTTAAATTACTAAGTGGGAGAGGGATTTTTTTATAAATTCCCACGACCTCCATTACAATTTGACATGTGATTGAAACAAACTTGTGCGTCGGCTCTGAGTGCCTTCCACCCCATCGGATGAGTTCGTTTGCGTATCACAAGGTCGAATATGGTTATAGGAAATTATTAAGGAGCGTGTGTACTTCCCCATCGGAAGGCACATAACCCGAGATAATTTCCATAGTATCGAGTAATTGTGAACACTTAGATGCAAATAGGAGTATCCTCCCCATCGGAGTCACTGCTTTTATTTGTTGGGCCGAAGAGAAACCAACTATTAATTTTATTTGTCAAAAAGTTAGGTTAACAAGATAGTAAAATTAATGGGTAAAACCTCCTCTTACAAATGTAGAATTCATATACGTCCACACGATCGTGGCATACGATATTCTCGGTGTTTTGAGGTGTTGGTTGATTTTAAAATTTTTTTGTTTGAGGAATCAATAATTTTTTAAAATCTAAAGTAATGATCTATGTGATTCTTAGGTTTTTCAAAAATGACTTTCAGTCCACTTGCTATGATACTAAAGGGAAATAAACTTACTATACCCAAATAATGTTGATTGGAAAAAAATCAAGAAGGATTGTCCCAATCGGAAGAAGAACAAAGGTGTATCCTTTGGTCTAGTCATTGAAACATGTTTAGCGGTGGTATCTACCGGCACCTGGTGTGTAGATACGGGAGCCACTGATCATGTCTGCAATACTTTGCAGGGGTTCCAGGAAACCCGACGACTAGCTAAGGGGGAGATTATCGTTTACTTGGGCGATGCCACAAAGGCGGCGGCTGTTGTAGTGGAAGATGTTTATTTGTCTTTTGAGAAAAATAAAGTTTTGGTTCTTAAGAATTGCCATTATGTACCTTTATTTAGAAAGAATTTAATTTCAATTTCTAAATTATTTATGGATGGATATTCTATTTCTTTTAATGACATAGTTGTTGTAAAAAGGAATAGGGAGATTATCTATTCTAGTACATTGATAGGAAATTTATATACACTGGAACCAAAAGCTCCCACGATGCAAATAGAAGTTAATAACTCAACTTCTAATTCCAATAAGAGAAAAGAACCTTCGATGATGAACCAAACATATCTTTGGCATCTAAGACTTGGTCATATTAACCTAAGTAGAATTCAAAGGTTGATAGCTGATGGACCTTTGAGTTCATTAGTGGTGGAAGATTTTCCAACCTGCGAATCTTGCTTGGAGGGTAAAATGACCAAGAGGCCTTTTAAGGCCAAGGGGTATAGAGCCAAAGTTGTGTTGGAATTGGTTCATTCTGATTTGTGTGGTCCTATGTCTATCCAGGCTAGAGGTGGTTTTGAATATTTCGTCTCCTTCATAGACGATTATTCATGATATGGATACATTTACTTGATGCGCCGCAAGTCTGAATGCTTTGACAAGATCAATGAATTCAAGGCTGATGTGGAGAAACGCCAAGGTAAAAGTATCAAGACACTACGATCTGATCGTGGTGGTGAGTACCTCTTGGGAGAGTTTAGGAATTACTTATCAGAGGTTGGGATTCAATCACAATTGTTTTCATCTAGCACACCCCAGCAGAATGGTGTAGCAGAGCGAAGGAATAAGACTCTTATGGAGATGGTTAGATCGATGATGAGTTATTCTGAGTTGCTAGATTCGTTCTGGGGATATGCTTTAGATACGACAATGTACATTCTGAACTTGGTACCATCTAAATCAGTGCCTTCTACTCCCACAGAATTGTGGACTGGGGGAAAGCCTAGTCTGAGACATATTCGGATTTGGGGGAGTCCAGCACATGTGCTGAGGTAGATGCTGGTAAGTTGGAACCTCGTACAGAAGTGCGCATGTTCATTGGCTATCCTAGAGGAACGAAAGTTGGTTTGTTTTATAGTTCTAGATATCAGAGGGTGATCGTTAGCACGAATGCCAGATTTCTAGAGGAAGACTATGTGATGAACCATAGGCCCATGAGTAAGATTATTTTGGAGGAATTAAAAGGGGAAGTCACTTCTTCAGTACTGCCGGTACAAGAGGATATACCACAAGTCACTTCACTGCGTGTCATAGAGGATACACAGGTGATACTTCGTCGTAGTGGGAGGGTTGTGAGAAAACCTGATAGATACATGTTCTTGGGAGAATCTTTTGATTTAGTCCCTGGCGAACATGAACATGATCCCTGGACATACGATGAGGCAATCCAAGATAAAGATACAGTATCTTGGCAAAGTGCAATGAATACTGAGATTGAATCTATGGATTCAAATCTGGTATGGGAGCTAGTAGAACCACCCGATGGTGTAAAAACGATTGGATGCAAGTGGATCTACAAAAGAAAGAGAGGAATAGATGGGAAGGTTGAGACCTTCAAAGCGAGGCTTGTTGCGAAGGGGTATATTCAGAAAGAGGGTATCGATTATGAGGAGACCTTTTCGCCGGTTGCCATGTTTAAGTCTATCCAGATTCTCTTATGCATTACTGCTCATATGGATTATGAGGTATGGCAGATGGATGTCAAGACAACTTTCCTTAATGGAAGTTTTGAGGAAAACATCTATATGAAGCAACCAGAGGGATTCATTGCAAAGGGCAAAGTGCATCTTGTGTGCAAGCTTAATCTGTCCATTTATGAATTGAAGAAAGCTTCGAGGTCTTGGAACATCTGTTTTGATTAGGTAATCCAGTCTTATGGATTTATTCAAAGTCCGGATGAGTCTTGTGTATAAAAGAGATGTGACGGAAATGTAGTGATATTTTTGGTACTATACATAGATGACATTTTGTTAATTGGAAACAATGTCAAGGTGTTATCGGATGTAATGGTATGGTTGTCTAAACAGTTTGATATGAAGGACTTGGAAGAAGTGAGACACATCCATGCGATCAAGGTTATAAGGGATCGCAGGAAAAGGATGTTGTGCTTATCTCAAGCTTCATAGATAGACACTATTATGGATCGTTTTAGCATGCAGAACTCCAAGAAAGGTTTTCTACCTTTCAGGCATGGAGTTCCTTTATCTAAGGAGATGTGTCCCAGAACATCTGAGGAGATATGGGACATGAAAGTGGTTCCTTATGCTTCGGCAGTAGGAAGCCTCATGTATGTGATGCTATGCACGAGACCAGATATCTACTTTATCGTGGGCATGGTAAACAGATATCAGAGTAATCCAGGAACGGGACATTGGGCTGCGGTAAAGCATTTATTGAAGTACCTGAGAAAATGGGAGAGATTTAACGGGCACATATACTTAGTAGTCATTTCTTTGATTTTCCAATGGGCGAGATTTATAGATTAAATCAATAGGCTCGGTAAGTTGGGAAATGATATTATTTATATGGTGTGGCGTTGATTATAGGAGGAAACTGTGACCTATATATTAGGATGATGATGTCCCTTGAGGAGCTCATAAGGTTCATCATGTAAACCCTGCAGGTGGACTTAGTCCGGCATGATGAAAAGGTTGAGTGGTACTACTCATGGAGTTAGATGTTGATTAATTAATGGTCAGTAAATTAAATAATCGACGGACATTCGAGATCTTAAACACTGGGAGAAAATGTACAAATAATATATGGAGCCCATATTATCTTATGGGGGTTGGTGAGGTAGATCAATGATAATCCTTTAGTGGATTGGATTATCATTAATGGATCGGACTTTATGTGGGCTTGATCCATGGGTGGCCAAGATCCAACTCCTCCTCATGGTCCCTATTGTTGCCTATTAAAATCTCATGAAGCTTAGATCCAATGGATAGAAACAAAACTCTAGATCCAAAGGTAGAGATTTAATCTCCAGATCTGACGGTTGAGATTAAATCTCTAGATTCGACGGTTGAAATAAAATCCTTAGAACCAATGGTGGAGATTAAAAGGAGGCTTATCCCTAACTCTATAAAAGGAGAACAAGGGGTTGGCGTGGTGGAGAATTAAGATAGAGAAAGGACTAGGGTTTTGGGCGGCAAGAGGAATAGGGGTTGACGGCACCAAATAAGGAATCTATTTCCTTATCTCCTTCTTCCTCAAGCTTGCCGACGCCCAAACAGCTCCTTCCTTACCTTGGCAAGTGGCCAAAGCTTCCCTTTTCCTTGTCCTTGGCCGGTGGTAACAAGATATAGGCTTTTCCCTTGGTGTCTTGGCCGGTTTCCTTCATAATCTCCTCTTCCTTCTAGGCCGGCGGCAAGCTCCATCCTTGGAGGTTGGTGGTTGGTTGAAAGAAAAAAAAGAGTCTTGTTTCTATTCTTCCTCTTGCTCGGAACGAGCAAGGAAAGAAGATTGGTGATCTAGGAGCTTCAACTTTTGGTAGATCATCGCCCACACGACGTCCGAAAAGAGGAAGGTCATACAATAGAAGATCAAGAGGTATATCGATTCTCTATTTTCTCTTGTATCATGTTTATATTTGTTTTTCAATTATGTGCATGATATATTCTGTTTTGTGGCTAAATAATACTTGAATCCCGAACATAAACACACAAGACGGCGATCCGTACATCATCTATTCCGCGGCTACTTGTAGAATAGAGGTAGGTCACTTGAACAACAAGTTTGTTCAAGTGACCACTCTAAATGAATAGCACGATGATGACAAGGTTGCTTGGGTGTTCCCTTTTGTCTAGGATTAAATTTTTAATCCGGGGACATCGATGGGATCGCCATGAACAAGCGATCGAGTTGAAGTGGGAAGTGAAGTTTTCCCTCACGGATCAACCCAACAATTGGTATCATAACCAAGGTTTTTGGTTTTGTGTGTTTAGGATTCGATTAATTTTTATGCACTTTTCATATATTATATGTGCCAGAAAAATAGTAGGATATGCGTATGTTAACTCTTTGGTTGCAGGCATACGATCCGACTATTATGGCCATATGTGTGTATGTGATTGTATGTGTGTAAATGTTTATTTTGTTGAATCCTCGGGGTTGACGAGGCTAGTATTTAATTTTTTGTAAATTAGATACGACATTGTTTAGCCACTCTTTTTATTTTAGTTTACTTTATATCTAGATTTCATGTACACTCCCTCGTGGAGTATAGGATCGATGAATGTAAATTAAAATAGATTTTAGTCTCGGCTCGGATCTCCGGATGGCTCGTACATGGCGTAGGAGGAGCGGACGAGAAGGTGATGCGATGGGAGACATATTGAAGACAAAAGACATAATAGTTGGAAAATAATTTATTTTTCATATTTATTGCTTATTGTTTGATATGCATGTCGTAGGCTAGAAAATTCCTCAATTGCAAATTACTAAGTGGGAGAGGGATATTTTTATAAATTCCTACGGCCTCCATTACAATTTTCCATGTGATGCAAACAAACTTGCGCGTCAGCTCTGAGTGCCTTCGTCCCCATCGGATGAGTTTGTTTGCGGATCACAAGGTCAAATATGGTTATAGTAAATTATTTAGAAGCGTGTGTACTTCCCCATCGGAAGGCACATAACCCGAGATAATTACCTTGGTACCGAGTAATGGTGAACACTTAGATACAAATATAAGTATCCTCCCCATCGGAGTCACTGCTTTTTTTTGTAGGGCCAAAAAGGAACCAACTATTAATTTTACTTGTCAAAAAGTTAGGTTGACAAGATAGTTAAATTAATGGGTAAAACCTTCTCTCACAAATGTAGAATTCGTATACGTCCACACTATTGTGGCATACGATATTCTCGATGTTTTGAGGTGTTGGTTGATTTTAAAATTTTATTGTTTGAGGAATCAATAATTTTTTGAAATATAATGTTTTGATCTATGTGATTCTTAGGTTTTCTTTCAAAATGACTTTCAACCCGCTTGCTGCGATATTGAAAGAGAATAAACTTACTAGACCCAACTATGTTGATTGGAAGAGGAATCTAGACATTGTCTTGACTGCTAAGGAATACAAATATGTACTCCTCGAAGAGTGCCCTCCTAAGCCTGCGGATGATTTTGGGGAAAAGGAGAGAGAGAGTTATAAGAAGTGGGTAAAGGCAGATGAGATGGCGCAGTGTTACATTTTAGTATCTATGCCAAATGTACTACAATATCAGCATCAAGCCATGCCCACAGCTTATGACATAATGCTCAATCTCAAAGTGCTTTTCAGACACCAGAATTGGGCTGCGAGGCAAGAAGCCATGAGAAACTTGATGACGACCACCATGATCGAGGGAACACCCATAAGGGATCATGTTCTCAAGATGATGGCTCATTTGAATGAACTAGAGGTCCTTGGAGCTGAGATCGATGGGGAAACCCAGGTCGATATCATACTCCAGTCTTTACCTAGGAGTTTTGAGCAGTTTTGCCTGAACTACAACATGAACAAGAGGTTGTATTCGTTGGCGGAGCTTCTGATAGAACTCTAGGCGGCAGAGGGGCAATTTTGTCAAAGTGCTCAGTCACATGCCATAGTGAACCAAAAGGTTTCTACTTCTAAGCCGAAAGGCAAGAAGAAGAAGAAACAAACTGGGACAAAGGCGGTGGGAGGTACTCAGGGAGGAGTGAAGAAGCTGAAAGGCAAGTGCTTCACTTGTAAGCATACTGGACACTAGAAGAAGGACTGCCCCAACCACAATCAGAACAAAGGTATATCTTTTGGTCTAGTCGTTGAAACATGTTTAGCGATGTTATCTACCGGCACCTGGTGTGTAGATATGGGAGCCATTGATCATGTCTGCAATACATTGCAGGGGTTCCGGGAAACTAGACGACTAATTGAGGGGGAGATTATCGTGTACTTGGGCGATGCCACTAAGGTGGCGGCGATTGCAGTGGCAGATGTTCATTTATCTTTTGAGAAAAATAAAGTTTTGGTTCTTAAGAATTGCTTTATTTTACATTTATTTAAAAAGAATTTAATTTTGGTTTCTAAATTGTTTATGGATGGATATTCTATTTCTTTAAATGATAGAGTTGTTATAAAGGAATAGGGACATTATCTGTTCAGGTGCATTGATAGCAAATCTATACACACTTGAACTAAAACCTCCCACGATGCAAATTGAAGTTAATAACTCATCTTATAATTCCAATAAGAGAAAAGAACCTTCGAAGATGAACCAAACATATCTTTGGCATCTTAGGCTTGGTCATATTAACCTAAGAAAAATTCAAAGGTTGATAGTTGATGGATCTCTGGGTTCATTAGTGGTGGAAGATTTCCCAACCTGCGAATCTTGCTTGGAGGGTAAAATGATCAAGAGGCCTTTTAAGGCCAAGGGGTATAGAGCCAAAGATGTGTTAAAATTGGTTAATTCTGATTTGTGTGGTCCTATGTCTATCTAGGCTAGAGGTGGTTTTGAGTATTTCGTCTCTTTTATAGACGATTATTCGAGATATGGATACATTTACTTGATGCGCCGCAAGTCTGAATGCTTTGACAAGTTCAAAGAATTCAAGGCTGATGTGGTGAAACGTCAAGGTAAAAGTATCCAGACACTACGATCTGATCGTGGTGGCGAGTACCTCTTGGGAGAGTTTAGGAACTACTTATCAGAGGCTGGGATTCAATCCCAATTGTCTGCACCTGACACACCCCAGCAGAACGGTGTAGCAGAGTGAAGGAATATGACTCTTATGGAGATGGTTAGATCGATGATGAGTTATTCTGAATTGTCAGATTCATTCTGGGGATATGCTCTAGATACGGCGGTGTACATTCTGAACTTGGTTCCATCTAAATCAGTGCCTTCTACTCCCACAGAGTTGTAGACAGGGTGAAAGCCTAATCTAAGAGATATTCACATATGGGATAGTCCATAACATGTGCGGAAGGCAGATGCTGGTAAGTTGGAACCTCATACAGAAGTACTCATGTTCATAGGCTATCCTAGAGGAACAAAGGGTGGTTTGTTTTATAGTCCTAGAGATCAGAGGGTGATCGTTAGCACTAATGCCAGATTTCTAGAGGAAGACTATGTGATGAGCCACAAGCCCAAGAGTAAAATTGTTCTGGAGGAATTAAAAGGGGAAGTCACTTCTTCATTACCACCGGTACAAGAGGATATACCACAAGTCACTGCACCACGTGTCACAGAGGATACACAGGAGATACCTCGTCATAGTGGGAGGGTTGTTAGATAGCCTGATAGATTCATGTTCTAGGGAGAATCTTTTAATTTTGTCTCTGGCGAACATGAACCTGATCCCTGGACATATGACGAGGAAATCTAAGATATAGATGCAACATCATGGCAAAGTGCAATGAATACTGAGATTGAATCTATGGATTAGGTCTGGGAGCTAGTGGAACAACCCGATGGTGTAAAAACCATTGGATGTAAGTGGATCTACAAAAGAAAGAGAGGAATAGATGAGAAGGTTGAGACATTCAAATAAAGGCTTGTTGCGAAGGGTATACTTAAAAAGAGGGTATCGATTATAAGGAGTCCTTTTCGCCGGTAGCCATGCTTAAGTCTATCCGAATTCTCTTATGCATAGCAGCTCATATGGATTCTGAGGTGTGGCAGATGGATGTCAAGACAGCTTTCCTGAATGGAAGTCTTGAGGAAGACATCTATATGAAGCAACTAGAGGGATTCATTGCGAAGGGCAAAGAGCATCTTGTATGTAAGCTTAATTGGTCCATTTATGGATTGAAGCAAGCTTCGAGGTCTTGGAACATCCGATTTGATGAAGTAATCCAGTTTTATGGATTTATTCAAAGTCCGAATGAGTCTTGTGTATACAAGAGATGTGACGGAAACGTAGTGGTATTTCTTGTATTATACGTAGATGACATTTTGTTAATTGGCAACAATATCAAGGTGTTATCGGACGTAAGGGTATGGTTGTCCAAACAGTTTGATATGAAGGACTTGGGAGAGGTGGGACACATCCTTGGGATCAAGGTTGTAAGGGATCGTAGAAAAAGGATGTTGTGCTTATCCCAAGCTTCATACGTAGACACGATTATGGATCGTTTTAGCATGCAGAACTCCAAGAAGGGTTTTCTACCTTTCAGGTATGGAGTTCCTTTATCTAAGGAGATGTGTCCTAGAACATTTGAGGAGATGAAGACGGTTCCTTATGCTTTGGCAGTAAAAAGCCACATGTATGTGATGCTATGTACGAGACCATATATCTACTTTGTCGTGGGCATGGTCAGCAGATATCAGAGTAATCCAGGACAGAGACATTGGACTGCGGTAAAGCATATATTGAAGTACCTAAGTACGACTAGGGATTATATGCTGGTTTACCAGGCAGACCAATTACTCCCTGTGGGTTACACGGATTCTGACTTCCAATCTGATAGGGATAACAGTAAGTCTACCTCAGGTTTTGTGTTTACTTTGGGAGGTGGAGCCATTGTATGGAGGTGTGTCTAGAAGAAATGCATGGCGGACTCCACCATGGAAGCTGAGTATGTCGCAGCCTCTAAGGCAGCCAAAGAAGTTGTGTGGCTTAGGAACTTCCTGATGGACTTGGATGTGATTCCTGGTTTGCCCAGAACTATCACAATTTATTGTGATAATAGTGGTGCAGTTGCAAACTAGAAGGAACCACGAGCCCATAAGGCAAGTAAGCACTTAGAGCGCAAGTACCACTTGATACGAGAAATCGTAAAGAGAGGAGAAGTTGTTGTGGCAAAGATTGCATCGGAGGATAACCTGGTAGATCCTTTCACTAAGGCCCTTCCGGCGAGGGCTTTTGATAGGCATGTGGAGGGAATAGGGATCAGATTTATGGCAGTTTGAGGACAACATAGTCTTTTAGTATAAGTGGGAGATTGTTGGGATGTATACTTAAAAGTCTATCTTTTGTATGAACATCTTTATTTTGAAATAAGAATCACATGATCATTGTTTACATATTTTTATGGCTATGCATATTGTCTAATACATTACATTATAGATAACATGGTGTGTGGTGTCACAGGGGAGATCATGTTATCGGTTTCTTGTAAAGTATAAGTAAAGGCTCACAATCGAGATGGCTTCGAACAAACTATTGGTATGGTTTTAGTGTGATTTGGTATTGGTTTGTCTTGACCATAAAATCACACTAGTACACTTTGTGTGTATTGAGCAGGACCGACTTAGAGGTGATTCGATTTAATGCTGACTACATAATCGAATCAGACCTCAGATATTATATTGTACAAACTCTTAATCCCGATATAATAACGGGCACATATACTTAGTAGTTATTTTTTTGATTTACCAATGGGCGAGATTTATAGATTAAATCGATAGGCTTGGTAAGTTGGGAAATGATATTATTTAAATGGTGTGTCGTTGATTATAGGAGGAAACTGTGTTCTATATATTAGGATGATGATGTCCCCTTGAGGAGCTCATATGGTTCATCATGTAAACCCTGCAAGTGGACTTGGTCCGGCATGATGAAAAGGTTGAGTGGTACTACTCATGGAGTTAGATGTTGATTAATTAATGATCAGTAAATTAATTAATCAATGGACATTCGAGATCTTAAACATGGAGAGAAAATGTACAATTAATATATGAAGCCCATATTATCTTATGGGGGTTGGTGAGGTAGATCAATGATAATCCTTTAGGAGATTGGATTATCATTAATGGATCGGACTTTATGTGGGCTTGATCCATGGGTGGCCAAGATCCAACTCCTCCTCATGGTCCCTATTGTAGCCTATTAAAACCTCATGAAGGTTAGATCCAATGGATAGAAACAAAACTCTAGATCCAAAGGTAGAGATTAAATCTCTAGATCAAACGGTTGAGATTAAATCTCTAGATCCGACGGTTGAGATTAAATCCCTAGAACCAATGGTGGAGATTAAAAGGAGGCTTATCCCTAACTCTATAAAAGGAGAACAAGGGGTTGGCGTGGAGGAGAATTAAGATAGAGAAAGGACTATGGTTTTGGGTGGCTAGAGGAATAGGGGTTGGCGGCACCAAATACGGAAACTATTTCCTTATCTCCTTCTTCCTCAATCTTGCCGGCACCCAAACAGCTCCTTCCTTACCTTTGCTGGTGGCCAAAGCTTCCCTTCTCCTTCTCCTTGGCCGGTGGTAACAAGATATAGGGATTTCCCTTGGTGTCTTGGGCGGTTTCCTTCATAATCTCCTCTTCCTTCTTGGCCGGCGGCAAGCTCCATCCTTGGAGGTCGGTGGTTGGTTGAAAGAAGGAAAAGAGCCTTGTTTCTATTCTTCCTCTTGCTCGGAATGAGCAAGGAAGGAAGATTGGTGATCTAGGAGCTTCAACTTTTGGTAGATCGTCGCCCACACGATGTCCGAAAGGAGGAAGGTCATACAATAGAAGATCGAGAGGTATATCGATTCTCTATTTTCTCTTGTATCATGTTTATATTTGTTTTTCAATTAAGTGCATGATATATTCTATTTTGTGGCTAAATAATACTTGGATCCCGAAAATAAACAGAAAAGCCGGTGATCTGTACATCGTCTATTCTGTGGCTACTCGTAGAATATAGGTAGGTCACTTGAATAACAAGTTTGTTCAAGTGACCACTCTAAATGAATAGCACGACGATGACAAGGTTGCTTGGGTGTTCCCTTTTGTCTAGGATTAAATTTTTAATCCGGGGACATCGATGGGATCGCCATGAACAAGCGACCGAGTGGATGTGGGAAGGGAAGTTTCCCCTCACGGATCAACCCAACAGTTTTATATGTATATGATGTTAACATGTTGATAGATAACCTTTATACAATTGTTTGAGTGTTTGATTTCAAAGCCCCCCCTTTGGAAGTTTTGGCCAAGTCCCTATTTATGCTCCTAATGACCTTCCATGCCATGATCTATATGTATTTGATGTTAACATGTTGATAGTTAGGTCTTGTACAACTTGTTTTAGGGTTTGAATTCTTTAGAGCCCCCATGAAGTTTCGTCCAACCCATGTTTATGCTTGTTAATGATGTTTCATGCCATACTATATATGTATATGATGTTAGTATGATGTTAGATAGACCTTGTACAAGTTGTATTAGTGTTTGAATTTTAAGATCCCTCCCTTGAATGTTTCGGTCAAAGATATGTTCATGCTCACCAATGATCCCCCTTGCCATGTTTTATATATATATTTGATGTTAACATGTTGATGGTAAGGCTTTGTACAAGTTGTTGAGCATTTGAATCGCTAAAAACCTCTATTAGGGTTCCGGCAAAACTATTTTTGGGCTACTAATGATTCTCCATGCCATGATCTATATATATTTGATGTTAAAATGTTGATAGATAGGCTTTGTACAAGTTGTTTGGGTGTAGATTTCCAATGACCCTTCCTTAGGGTTTCGGCCAAGACATCTATTGGGATGTATACTGAAAAGTCTATCTTTTGTCTGAACATGTATATTTTGAAATAAGAATCACATGATCATTGTTTGTATATTTGTGATTATGCATATTGTCTAATACATTACTTTGTAGATAACATGGTGTGTAGTGTCACACGGTAGATCATGTTATTAGCTCCTTGTAGAGTATAAGTAAAGGCTCACAACCGAGATGACTTTGGACAAACCATTGGTATGGTTGTAGTGTGATTTTGTATCGGTTTGTCTTGACCATAGAATCACACAAGTACACTTTGTGTGTATTGAGCAGGACCGACTTAGAGGTGATTCGATTCTTTGCTGACTACATAATCGAATCGGACCTCAGATATTATATTGTACATGCACTTAATCCCGATATAATAATGGGCACATATACTTAGTATTCATTTCTTTGATTTACCAAAGGGTGAGATTTATAGAGTAAATCGATAGGCTCAGTAAGTTGGGAAATGATATTACTTATATGGTGTGTCATTGATTATAGGAGGAAACCGTGTCCAATATATTAGGATGATGATGTCCCCTTAAGGTGCTCATAAGGTTCATCATGTAAACCCTACAGGTGGACTTGGTCCGGCATGATGATAAGGTTGAGTGGTACTACTCATGGAGTTAGATGTTGATTAATTAATTGTCAGTAAATTAATTAATTGACGGACATTCGAGATCTTAAACACGGGGAGAAAAATATAGAAATAATATATGGAGCCCATATTAACTTATGGGGGTTGGTGAGGTAGATCAATGATAATCCTCTAGTGGAATGAATTATCATTAATGGATCGGACTTTATGTGGGATTGATCCATTGGGTGGCCAAGATCCAACTCCTCCTCATGGTCCCTATTGTAGACTATTAAAACCTCATGAAGCCTAGATCCAATGGTTGAAAACAAAACTCTAGATCCGACGGTGGAGATTAAATCTCTAGATCCGACGGTTGAAATTAAATCTCCAGATCCGATAGTTGAGATTAAATCCCTAGAACCGCCGGTGGAGATTAAAACAAGGCTTAAGCCTAACTCTATAAAAGGGGGCTTAAGGTGGGCGGCAAGGCATGGCTTGGAGATTAGGGTTATGCCTCTCCTAAGCTTGGGCAGCAAGAAATCCTAGGAAGGTTAGGGTTTGGGAGGTGGAGTGGGCGGCAACAATAGGAGAGGTTCCTTTCTTCTTCCTAAGGTGTTGCCTGCGCCTATCTCTCTTCCCTTTACCTTGGTCGACGCTCAACCTATTCCTCTTCTTCTCCTTGGCCGGTGGAAAAAAGTCTAGGGTCTCTTCCCTTAGAGTTTTGGCTGGCGTTCACTTCTCTTGGTTCTTCTTCTTGGCCGGCAGCAAGCACCAAGCTTGGAGCTTGGTGGTTGGTTGAAAGAAGAAGTGTTTTGTTTCTATACTTACTCTTGTTTGCAGCGAGCAAGGAAGGAAGATTGGTGATCTAGGAGCTTCGACTTTTGGAAGATCGTCGCTCACACGACGTCCAAAAGGAGGAAGGGCATACAATAGAAGATCGAGAGGTATAACTCTTGTTTATTTTCTTTTGTAACATGTCTATAATTGTTTTTCAATCATATGCATGTTGTATTCTATTTTTATGCTTAAATATACTTGGACCCTGAATATAAACACAAAAGTCGGCGATCCGTACATCGTCTATTCCGCGGCTAATCGTAGAATAGAGGTTGGTTGCTTGAACAACAAGTTTGTTTAAGTGACTACTCTAATTGAATAGCACGACGATGAAACGGTTGCTTGAGTGATCCCTTTTGTCTAGGATTAAATTTTTTTTAATCCTGGGATGTCTATGGGATCACCATGAATGAGCGACTAAGTTAAAGTGGGAAGCGAAGTTTCTCCACCTTCATGTGGTATAAGAACTTCGGTTCTGGGAAAAACCCTTCAATTGGTATCAGAGCCATGGTTTTCGGTTTTGTGTGTTTAGGATTCGGTTACTTTTATGCATTTTTCATATATTATATGTGTCGAATAATAGTAGGATGTGCGTAGGTAAATTTTTGATTGCAGGCATAGGATCCAACTATTATAGTCATATGTATGCATGTGATTGTATGTGTGTAATTGTATATTTTGTTGAATCCTCGGGGTTGATGAGGCTAGTATTTAATTTTTGTAATTTGATACAACATTGTTTAGCCACTCTTTTTATTTTAGTTTACTTTCGATCTAGATTTCATGTACACTCCCTCGTGGAGTATAGGATCGATGGATGTAAATTAAAATAGTTTTTTTTCTTGGCTCGGATCTCCGGATGGCTTGTACATGGTGTAGGGAGGAGCGGACGAGATAGCGATACGACGGGAGACATATTGAAGACAAAAACCATAATAGCTGGAAAATATTTATTTTTCATATTTATTGCTTATTGTTTGATATGCATGTCGTAGGCTAGAAAATTCCTCTATTTTAAATTACTAAGTGGGAGAGGGATATTTTTATAAATTCCCACGACCTCCATTACAATTTGACATGTGATTGAAACAAACTTGTGCGTCGGCTCTGAGTGCCTTCCACCCCATCGGATGAGTTCGTTTGTGTATCACAAGGTCGAATATGGTTATAGGAAATTATTAAGGAGCGTGTGTACTTCCCCATCGGAAGGCACATAACCCGAGATAATTTCCATAGTATCGAGTAATTGTTAACACTTAGATGCAAATAGAAGTATCCTCCCCATCGGAGTCACTGCTTTTATTTGTAGGGCCGAAGAGAAACCAACTATTAATTTTATTTGTCAAAAAGTTAGGTTGACAAGATAGTAAACTTAATGGGTAAAACCTCCTCTTACAAATGTAGAATTCGTATACGTCCACACGATCGTGGCATACGATATTCTCGGTGTTTTGAGGTGTTAGTTGATTTTAAAATTTTATTGTTTGAGGAATCAATAATTTTTTGAAATCTAAAGTAATGATCTATATGATTCTTATGTTTTTCAAAAATGACTTTCAGTCCACTTGCTGTGATACTAAAGGAAACAAACTTACTGTACCCAAATATTGTTGATTGGAAAAGAATCAAGAAGGATTGTCCCAATCGGAAGAAGAACAAAGGTGTATCCTTTGGTCTAGTCATTGAAACATGTTTAGCGGTGGTATCTACTTGGGCGATGCCACAAAGGTGACGACTGTTGTAGTGGAAGATGTTTATTTGTCTTTTGAGAAAAATAAAGTTTTGGTTCTTAAGAATTGCCATTATGTACCTTTATTTAGAAAGAATTTAATTTCGGTTTCTAAATTATTTATGGATGGATATTCTATTTCTTTTAATGACATAGTTGTTATAAAAAGGAATAGGGAGATTATCTATTCTAGTACATTGATAGGAAATTTATATACACTAGAACCAAAAGCTCCCACGATGCAAATAGAAGTTAATAACTCAACTTCTAATTCCAATAAGAGAAAAGAACCTTCGAAGATGAACCAAACATATCTTTGGCATCTAAGACTTGGTCATATTAACCTAAGTAGAATTCAAAGGTTGATAGCTGATGGACCTTTGAGTTCATTAGTGGTGGAAGATTTCCCAACCTGCGAATCTTGCTTGGAGGGTAAAATGACCAAGAGGCCTTTTAAGGCCAAGGGGTATAGAGCCAAAGTTGTGTTGGAATTGGTTCATTCTGATTTGTGTGGTCCTATGTCTATCCAGGCTAGAGGTGGTTTTGAATATTTCGTCTCCTTCATAAACTATTATTCATGATATGGATACATTTACTTGATGCGCCGCAAGTCTGAATGCTTTGACAAGATCAATGAATTCAAGGCTGATGTGGAGAAACGCCAAGGTAAAAGTATCAAGACACTACGATCTGATCGTGGTGGCGAGTACCTCTTGGGAGAGTTTAGGAATTACTTATCAGAGGATGAGATTCAATCACAATTGTTTGCACCTAGCACACCCCAGCAAAATGGTGTAGCAGAGCGAAGGAATAAGACTCTTATGGAGATGGTTAGATCGATGATGATTTATTCTGAGTTGCCAGATTCGTTCTGGGGATATGCTTTAGATACGGCAGTGTACATTCTGAACTTGGTACCATCTAAATCAGTGCCTTCTACTCCCACAGAATTATGGACTGGGGGAAAGCCTAGTTTGAGACATATTCGGATTTGGGGGAGTCCAGCACATGTGCTGAAGGCAGATGCTGGTAAGTTGGAACCTCGTACAGAAGTGTGCATGTTCGTTGGCTATCCTAGAGGAATGAAAGTTGGCTTGTTTTATAGTCCTAGAGATCAGAGGGTGATCGTTAGCACGAACGCCAGATTTCTAGAGGAAGACTATGTGATGAACCATAGGCCCAAGAGTAAGATTGTTTTGGAGGAATTAAAAGGGGAAGTCACTTCTTCAGTACTGCCGGTACAAGAGGATATACCACAAGTCACTGCACCACGTGTCACAGAGGATACACAGGTGATACTTCGATGTAGTGGGAGGGTTGTGAGAAAACCTGATAGATACATGTTCTTGGGAGAATCTTTTGATTTAGTCTCTGGCGAACATGAACATGATCCCTGGACATACAATGAGGCAATCCAAGATAAAGATACAATAGCTTGGCAAAGTGTAATGAATACTGAGATTGAATCTATGGATTCAAATCAGGTATGGGAGCTAGTAGAACCACCCGATGGTGTAAAAACCATTGGATGCAAGTGGATCTACAAAAGAAAGAGTGGAATAGATGGGAAGGTTGAGACCTTCAAAGCGAGGCTTGTTGCGAAGGGGTATACTCAAAAAGAGGGTATCGATTATGAGGAGACCTTTTCGCCGGTAACCATGCTTAAGTCTATCCGGATTCTCTTATGCATTACTGCTCATATGGATTATGAGGTATGGCATATGGATGTCAAGACATCTTTCCTTAATGGAAGTCTTGAGGAAAACATCTATATGAAGCCACCAGAGGGATTCATTGCAAAGGGCAAAGTGCATCTTGTGTGCAAGCTTAATCGGTCCATTTATGAATTGAAGAAAGCTTCGAGGTCTTGGAACATCCGCTTTGATGAGGTAATCTAGTCTTATGGATTTATTCAAAGTCTGGATGAGTCTTGTGTATACAAGAGATGTGACAGAAACGTAGTGATATTTCTGGTACTATACGTAGATGACATTTTGTTAATTGGCAACAATGTCAAGGTGTTATCGGATGTAAGGGTATGGTTGTTTAAACAGTTTGATATGAAGGACTTGGAAGAAGTGGGACACATCCTTGCGATCAAGGTTATAAGGGATCGTAGGAAAAGGATGTTGTGCTTATCTCAAGCTTCATACATAGACACCATTATGGATCATTTTAGCATGCAAAACTCCAAGAAAGGTTTTCTACCTTTCAGGCATGGAGTTCCTTTATCTAAGGAGATGTGTCCCAGAACATCTAAGGAGATAAGGGACATGAAAGCGGTTCCTTATGCTTCGGCAGTAGGAAGCCTCATGTATGAGATGCTATGCACAAGACTAGATATCTGCTTTATCGTGGGCATGGTCACCAGATATCAGAGTAATCCAGGACAGGGACATTGGACTGCGGTAAAGCATATATTGAATTACCTGAGAAGGACTAGGGATTATATGCTAGTTTACCAGGCAGACCAATTACTCCTTGTGGGTTACACGGATTCCGACTTCAAATCAGATAAGGATAACAGTAAGTCTACCTCAAGTTTTGTGTTTACTTTGGGAGGTGGAGCCATTGTATGGAGGAGTGTCGAGCAGAAATGCGTGGTGGACTCCATCATGGAAGCTGAGTATGTAGCGGCCTCTAAGGCGGCCAAAGAAGTTGTGTGGCTCAAGAACTTGATTGACTTGGATGTGATTCCTGGTTTGCCCAGAACTATCATAATTTATTGTGATAATAGTGGTACAGTTGAAAACTCGAAGGAACCACGAGCCCATAAGGCATGTAAACACATAGAGCGCAAGTACAATCTTATACAAGAAATCATAAAGGAGGTAGAAGTTACTGTCACCTAGATTGCATCAGAGGATGACCTGGTAGACCCTTTCACTAAGGCATTTCTAGTGAGAGCTTTTGATAGGCATGTGGAGGGAATGGGAATCAGATGGTTGGCAGTATGAGAACAACATAGTCTTTTAGTATAAGTGGGAGATTGTTGGGATGTATACTGAAAAGTCTATCTTTTGTATTAACATCTTTATTTTTGAAATAAGAATCACATGATCATTGTTTGCATATTTGTGATTATGCATATTGTCTAATAAATTATATTGTAGAAACATGGTGTGTAGTGTCACACGGTATATCATGTTATCAGCTCCTTTTATAGTATAAGTAAAGGCTCACAATCGAGATGGCTTTGGACAAACCATTAGTATGGTTGTAGTGTGATTTGGTATTGGTTTGTCTTGACCATAGAATCACACTAGTACACTTTGTGTGTATTGAGCAGGACCGACTTAGAGGTGATTCAATTCATTGCTGACTACATAATCGAATCGGACCTCAGATATTATATTGTACATGCTCTTAATCCCTATATAATAATGGGCACATATACTTAGTATTCATTTCTTTGATTTACCAAAGGGTGAGATTTATAGAGTAAATCGATAGGCTCGGTAAGTTGGGAAATGATATTACTTATATGGTGTGCCGTTGATTATAGGAGGAAACTGTATCCTATATTTTAGGATGATGATGTCCCCTTGAGGAGCTCATAAGGTTCATCATGTAAACTCTACAGGTGGACTTGGTCTGGCATGATGATAAGGTTGAGTGGTACTACTCATGGAGTTAGATGTTGATTAATTAATTGTCAGTAAATTAATTAATCGACGGACATTCGAGATATTAAACACGGGGAGAAAAATGTAGAAATAATATATGGACCCCATATTAACTTATGGGGGTTGGTGAGGTAGATCAATGATAATCCTCTAGTGGAATGGATTATCATTAATGGATCGGACTTTACATGGGCTAGATCCATTGGGTGGCCAAGATGCAACTCCTCCTCATGGTCCCTATTGTAGCCTATAAAACCTCGTGAAGCCTAGATCCAATGGTTGAAAACAAAACTCTAGATCCGACGGTGGAGATTAAATCTCTAGATCCGACGGTTAAGATTAAATCTCTAGATCCGAAGGTTGAGATTAAATCCCTAGAACCGACGGTGGAGATTAAAATAAGGCTTAAGCCTAACTCTATAAAAGGGGGCTTAAGGTGGGTGGCAAGGTATGGCTTGGAGATTAGGGTTATGCCTCTCCTTAGCTTGGGCGGCAAGAAATCCTAGGAAGGTTAGGGTTTGGTTGGGCGGATAGGGTTTGGCAGGTGGAGTGGGTGGCAACAATAGGAGAGGTTCCTTACTTCTTCCTAAGGTGTTGCCGGAGCCTATCTCTCTTCCCTCTACCTTGGTTGGCACTAAACCTATTCATCTTCTTCTCCTTGGTCGGTGGAAAAAACTCTAGGGTCTCTTCCCTTAGAGTTTTGGCCGGTGTTCACTTCTCTTAGTTCTTCTTCTTGGCCGGCGGCAAGCACCAAGCTTGGAGCTTGGTGGTTGGTTGAAAGAATGAGAAATGTTTTGTTTCTATACTTCCTCTTGTTCGGAGCGAGCAAGGAAGGAAGATTGGTCATCTAGGAGCTTCGACTTTTTGAAGATCGTCGCCCACACAACGTCCAAAAGGAGGAAAGACATACAATAGAAGATCGAGAGGTATAACGCTTGTCTATTTTCTTTTGTAACATATCTATAATTGTTTTTCAATCATATTCATGTTGTATTCTGTTTTTATGGTTAAATATACTTGGACCCTGAATATAAACACAAAAGCTAGCGATCCGTACATTGTCTATTCCGTGGCTAATCGTAGAATAGAGGTTGGTTGCTTGAACAACAAGTTTGTTCAAGTGACTACTCTAATTGAATAGCACGACAATGAAATGGTTGCTTAGGTGATCCCTTTTGTCTAGGATTATTTTTTTTTAATCTGGGGACGTCGATGGGATCACCATGAACAAGCGACTAAGTTGAAGTGGGAAGCGAAGTTTCTCCACCTTCATGTGGTATAAGAGCTTCGGTTCCGGGAAAAACCCTTCATGCTCATACTCACCAATGATTCCCCTTGCCATGTTTTATATGTATATGATGTTAATATGATGTTAGTTAGGCTTTGTGTAAGTTGTTTGAGCATTTGAACCCTTAAAACCTCCACAAGGGTTTCGGCCAAGATCATGTATGTGCCTACTAATGACCTACCATGCCATGCTACATGTATATAAGATGTTAACATGATGTTAGTTAGGCTTTGTGTAAGTTGTTTGGGTGTTGAATTCTTACAAACCTTCCTTGGATGTTTCGGCCATGATAAGTTTATGCTCACCCATGATCTTCCATGATATATCTATATATGATGTTAACATGTTGATATTTAGACTTTATGATAGCATGATTTTTTATGCCACTACCTTATGTCCATGTTAATTGTATGAATGTATGATTATGTTATACTCATTGCATCATGATGAACAAGTATGTATGATGAAATGCCTAAGAGATGCTTCCCTATGAATGGGGACTAAGAGCACTCTTTATGTTATTAAAAGGAACATGATATGTTATGAAAAGGAGCATGATATGTTATGATAAGGAACATGATATGTTATGATAAGGAATATGATATGTTATGATAAGGAACATGATATGTTATGATAATGAACATGATATGCTATTTTACTTTTGAATGGCTTGTACCGGACCCTAGCAAGTTCCAAGGGATGGGTTCCTACGTGCCCCTAGGTCGACGATCATATTACGAACCTAGTACGGGATGGGCTTCTATGTTATGTTGCCCCTAAGTTGACAGTCGTAGTACGAACCTAGTACCCTAGTAGGTTGGGGATTTGCTACCTCGGGTCTATTTAGGGATGCGCACAAAGATGATGATGTATGTGGTACAATGCCCGACCCACCATGTTGAGAGTATGTTTAAGTACCTTTAAAGTATATGTTTTCAAAGAACATCTTGCATATACCCATTTCATGTCTATGTGATTATGATATTTATATGAATGCTATGCTTATATGTTCTTAATTGATCATGTCACTACTTTTATATGAATGCTATGCTATATATGTTCTTAAATGATCATGTCACTACTTTTATATGAATGCTATGCTTATATGTTCTTAAATGATCATGTCACTACTTTTATATGAATGTTATGCTTATATGTTCTAAACGATCATGTCACTACTCTATGTCTAATTCTTGATGTATGTCTTTTGTGAGTAGGAAAGGATCTTACTAAGCCTGTGTGCTTATAGTTTCATGTTTCCCTTGTACTCAGATAAGGGTAAAGAATGGCTAAACTAAAGGGAGAAACAGGAGAGGCAAATTGTGTGTGTGGCAGTGGCATGGTCGAAGCGATCTATTTCTTTTATATTCCAAGACTTATGCAAGTTTTAAAGTTTGCATGTTGGTAGTTAAGAGTTGATCACTACTTAATGTTTAGATGGTTGCTACTTAGTGTCCTTATGAAATGAATATGCATGCTCCATGTTTCATGTTCTATGTTTTTAAAAAGAAAAAAAAATAAGTTTAAATTCTTCCACTGTAAATGCATGTATGTATGATCGCGTCGCACCGCCCTTCCATACCCCTATAGATTATGAGGAAAGGACGGGCATCACAGGTTGATATCAGAGCAGATCTGCCTTTCCACTGCACACACATCAAGCTCCTATCCTCCCGCTCCAAGTAAGAAATTCTATGCCTACTCTATTTCTTTCATGTATGATAAGAAATGCTTTTAGTTTAAATATGTATGAATATATGTATGATAATCTTATGCTAGCCTCATTATAATATATGAAGATAAACATGGCTGGGAGACGCAGTAATAGAGTCGATGAGATAGCACCCCCACCTGACCTTATGCATATGGTTACTGAACTCCAGCATCAAGTCACAGAGCAACAACAAGTGATAAATGCTTTAATGAACCAGCGAGGAAACCCTACCGCCCCACCAGCAGGCCCTGGCCTGATAGTTCGACAAGAAGCTTACCTAATCCAGTGGCAAAGGCTGAAGCCGAAAAATTTCTCTGGTACTGCTGAACCATGGGACGCCCAGGCCTGGTTCAAGACAGTGGAAAGCATCGTAGAGCTACTGGACTGGCCCGAATATGAGAAGATTAAGTGTGCATCGTTTTGCCTTTCGGGAGATGCCCGAATGTGGTGGGAAAGGGTTAAAGCAAAAAGGCAAGTGAATCAAATGAGATGGACGGACTTCGAATATGAATATTTCAAAGAATTCTTCCATATGCGGGTGACAAACAAGCATTACGACGAGTTCACCGGGTTTCGGCAATGTGACCTATCAGTTAGTGAAGTTGTGAAAAGATTCAACTGACTCGCGCGCCTATTCCCAGAGTTTGTCGGTACAGAAAGAGAAAGGGTCATACTCATGCTGAAGATGCTCCGACCCAAGATAGCTCGGAACGTGGCCGATAGAGTTAATAGACCGCAGACCGCAGAGGAGCTATTCATTAGTGGCCTGATCACCAAGCACTATCTGAACAATATTAACCAGCAAAAGAAGGCACGAAATGAAGGCAAGAGTCAAGCCCAGTCAGGAGGTCAGAGAACCCAGAGTACATGGAAAGGGAACCACAATGGTAAGAGAAAGCAATGGGATGACTCTAAAGGTGGTCCAGCGAACAAGCAGGCCAAGATCCCTCAGTGTACTACATGTGGGAAGATACATCCCGGAGTGTGCTACAGGGGCATGAATAGATGCTAAAATTGTGGACGGGAAGCGCATAGAGTCAAGGACTGGCCTACTCTGGTTCAGGTACCTCCTCAGCAGTATACCCTGTACAAGGGTGCTCCTCCACAGCTACACCCGATGCAGGCTGCAATCGAAGGTACTCCGATAAGATAAGGGAGATTGGAAGCCTCGCCAATTACGACGAATGCCAGGGTATTCTCTCTCACTGATGAAGATGTGGCGAACGCTTCTACGATTGTCACAGGTCAGATATTTATTTTCTGTTAGCATTCTATAGTACTATTTGATACTGGGGCAACACACTAGTTTGTCTCTACGCCTTTCACGAAGAAGATGGACATGCCACCACAAGCTTTGGAACGCAAGTTCTTAACGACCCTTCCCTCAGGAGAAGTGATGCCCTCTACTCATATGCTGCGAGTCGCACCCATCAAAATCGCAGACAGAGAACTCTATTGTGATCTGATAGTGCTTGACATGCAGGATTATGATATCATATTGGGCATGGATTTCTTAAGTAAGTACGGTGCTTCAATCGAGTGTCGTAAAAGAAAAGTTGTCTTCCAGCCGGAGGCATAACCTATGTTTGAATTTATTGGAGAGCCAAGGAAAAGAATCGATAAATTTCTATCATCTCTAAAGGCACGCAAGATGTTAGACAGTGGATGCACTGGGTTTCTAGCACATGCGGTTGATACAAGTCAAGCCGAGGATCAGAAGCTAGAAGATGTCAGAGTTGTATGCAACTACCCAGAGGTATTCCCAGATGAACTACCAGGGTTAGCCCCTGATAGAGAAATTGAATTTGAGATCGAATTGATTCCTGGTACTAACCCGTTCTCTAAAGCACCTTACCGTATGGCGCCGACTTAATTGAAGGAACTTCAGGGACAACTATAGGGGTTACTCGACAAGGGACTTATACGCCCAAGTCGCTCTGCATGGGGAGCTCCAGTACTGTTGGTAAAGAAGAAAGATGGGTCTATGAGAATGTGCATATACTACCAGCGCTAAATAATATGGTGATCAAGAATAGGTACTCTTTACTACGGATTGACGACATGTTCAACCAGTTAAAGGGTGTCACCGTCTTCTCTAAGATTGATCTGAGGTCTGGCTATCATCAAGTGAAAGTGAAACCAGATGATATACTGAAGACAGCTTTCCGAACAAGATACGAACATTATGAGTTCGTAGTTATGCCTTTCAAAATGATGAATGCACCTGCTATGTTCATGGATCTGATGAATAGGGTATTCTCGGCATTCCTCGACAAATTTGTGATCGTTTTCATCGACGATATACTGATATATTCGAGAACCCAAGAAGAGCACACCGAACACCTAAACATGGTATTATAGATTCTTCAGGAAAAGTAGTTGTATGCAAAGTTCTCCAAATGCGAGTTCTAGCTCGATCAAGTATTATTTTTACGTCACGTTATATCCAAGCACGGAGTGATGGTATACCTAACAAAGATTGAAGCTGTGAGTAACTGGAACAGGCCAAAGAATGCCAGCGAAATCAGAAGCTTTCTTAGGCTAGCAAGCTACTACAGGAAGTTTGTAGAGAACTTCTCTAGAATTGCAGCCCCTATGACAGTTCTCACCAGAAAGAACAAAAAGTATGAATGGATGGACACCTGCGAGAAGAGTTTCACGAAATTGAAAAGGAGACTGACCAGTGCTCCAATCCTTACTCTTTCGAACAGTAACGAAGGCTTCGACATGTACAGCGACGCTTCTAAGTTGGGACTCGGAGCTGTACTCATGCAAAATGGCAAGGTCGTTGCCTACGCCTCTAGGCAACTCAAGGAACATGAAATGAATTATCCCACTCACGATCTAGAGCTAGCAGTCGTGGTCTTTGCTCTCAAAACATGGAGGCATTATCTATATGGAGCTCAGTGTAGGATTTATACAGACCACCAGAGTCTGAAATATTTCTTCACACAGAAAGACCTAAACATGAGACAACGCAGATGGTTCAAGCTAGTCAAGGATTATGACTGCGAGATCTTCTACCATCCAGGAAAAGCGAACAAAGTTGTCGATGCACTCAGCAGGAAGTCTTGTGCCACTTTGATGTCTCTATTGGTATTATCTCGACCCCTAGAAAAGGAAATTATGTGTTACGGGGTTGAAATCATTTCCGAACAGCTTTCTACCATGATGATAGCACCGACGTTGTTCGACGATATATTAGAAAAGCAAGCCCATGACCCAAGCATCCAAAGGATCAAGCAAGAGGTCCTAGATGGAAAGGATGATGGATTTTGTATCGCTGACAGTGAAGTACTATACCTCAGGGATCGCTTATGTATTCCCGACGACCCAGAGTTATGGAAGAGGATATTTGAGGAAGCTCATGAAACACCCTATGCGATGCATCCTGGATCCACCAAGATGTACCAAGATCTTAAAGGGAAGTTTTGGTGGTTCGGTATGAAAAGGGATGTGGCTCAGTATGTCAGTACCTACCTGACCTGCCAGAGGGTTAAAGCAGAACACCAGAGACCTAGAGGAACACTACAGCCAATCTAAATTCCAAAATGGAAATGGGAAGATATTTCTATGGATTTCATCTCAGGACTACCCAAGACGACGAATGGATATGATGCTATATGGGTGATCGTGGACAGATTGACGAAGTCAGCCCACTTCTTAGCAATCAAGATGACCTACTCGACTGAGCAACTGACTCAATTATATGCTAGGGAAATTATCAGAATACATGGGATTCCTAAGACCATCATTTCTGATCGAGATGGTCGCTTTATTTCCCATTTCTGGGAATGTGTTCATAAGGCCCTTGGCACGAAGCTATTATTCAGTACTGTCTTTCATCCTCATACCGACGGATAGACAGAAAGGGTGAACCAAGTACTGGAGGATATGTTACGAGCTTGCGCCTTGGATTTCAAAGGGAGCTGGTGCCGATACTTATGCTTGGCAGAATTTGCCTACAATAATAGCTACCAAACTACTATTGGAATGACACCCTATGAGGCTCTATACGGGAGGAGATGTAGATCTCTTATATGTTGGTACGAGAGTGGTGAAAAGAAGGGGATGGGACTCCAAATAGATTTCATTAACGACACCACCTGAGCAATACAGAACATCCGCCAAAGAATTGAAATTGCTCAGAGCCGACAAAAGAGCTATGCAGATATGCGGCGTAGACCGTTGGAATTTGAAGTTGGGGATATGGTATTTCTCAAAGTAGCCCCTATGAAGGGAGTGATGAGATTCGGAAGAAAGGGTAAGCTGAGTCCACGCTATGTGGGATCGTATTCGATACTGAAGAGAGTCGACAAGGTAGATTACGAGCTAGATCTGCCTCAAGAGATGTCGGCTATTCACAACGTGTTCAATGTTTCGATGCTCAAGAAGTGCATTTTCAGTACATACCAAGTGATTGAGCCACAAATAGTGCAAGTTCAAGAGGACCTGAGTTATGAAAGTCGGCCTATCCAGATACTAGACTGAGAAGTCAAAAGACTAAGGAATAAAGAGGTACCATCGTGACTAAAAAAGGGTTGCAAGCCAACCCTGAGAAGGTGCAAGCACTATGTAACATGAAGTCACCCGCTAATCTGCGGGAAACCCAGAAGCTGGTGGGCAGGATCATTTCTTTGTCACGATTTATAGCCAGATCGGCGGACAAAGGGCTTCCTTTCTTCAAGATCTTGCACAAGGCTACTAAATTTCAGTGGGATGATCAGTGTGAACAAGCTTTCCAAGAGTTGAAGAAATATTTGGCTGGACTCCCGCTGTTAGCCAAGCCAATAGCTGGAGAACAATTATGGATGTATCTGGTCGTCTCAAAGGGAGTCGTTAGTTTGGTGTTATTGAAACAAGAAGGTTCTCACCAGCAGCCTATTTATTATACCAGCCATATCCTGAAGGGGGCGGAATTCCGTTATACGAAGTTAGAGAAGTTGGCGTATATCCTTGTGCTAACCGCCCACAAGTTAAGGCCATACTTTTTGGCTCATCCCATCACCATTCTAACACACAGCGAATTGGGCAAGGTCATCACTAAGCCTAATTTCTCTGGAAGATTGGCCAAATGGGTGGTAGATCTAAGCGAGTATGATATTCATTACCAACCTCGAACGGTTATCAAGGCCCAAGCGCTCACTGATTTTCTGGCAGAGGTACCCTGCGGCTCGAAAGATGATTCGGCAACAAAAGAGGAGGGATCAGAGGCATGGAATATATTTGTTGATGGTTCTTCGGGATCTACGGGCAGCGACGTCGGTGTCCTACTAATTTCCCCTGATGGTGAAGAAACTCGATTAGTTGTTCGCCTGGGATATCGGGCATCTAATAATGAGCCGAAATATGAAGCCATCCTAGCGGGGTTGCAGGCTGCTAAAGCGGTGGGGGATTCTTCCATTGTAATCCATTCGGATTCCCAGTTGGTAATATCACAACTTCAAGGTTCTTTTACGGTTCGAGAGGAAAGGCTGCATAAGTACTTGAAGTCTTTTGAGAAAGAAAAGGCTCAATTCCGTCAGGTCCTCTTAAAGCAGATCCCGCGGGAGAATAATGGGAAGGCAGATAAATTGGCTCTGATGGCTAGTGCTATGGAAGGAATGAAGTCCTCGGAAACGGTCCATAGAAAATCCATACTTCCTTAGCAATATGCATCGTGGAGGAAGATGCACCCAAATCAAGCCTAATTCTTGACTGGAGGACTGATATCATAGCTTATTTAAGGCACGGGAAGGTCCCTGAAGAAAAAATAGCGGCATCCGCTTTAATAAATCGAGCCAAACGGTTCACCCTCTTAAATGAAGACTTATACAAGACTTCTTTCGGACGACCCTTGTTGAAGTGCTTGGGAAATGAGGATGCAGAATGGGTACTCCGGGAAATTCATGAAGGTTGCTGCAGCAACCATCTAGGAGGGAGAGCTTTAGCAAGAAAGGCCTTATTAGCAGGATATTTTTGGCCTACTCTCCAGCAAGATGCTGCTCGTATAGTTCAAGCCTGCATCGCTTGTCAGAAACATAGCAATCGTTTCGAACGTCCGGCTGAGTTAATGAAAGCCGTGATCTCTTCTTGTCCATTCGATCAATGGGGAATGGATATAGTAGGTCCGATGCCAGCGGCACCTTTACAGAAGAAGTTTTTATTGGTGGATGTGGATTATTTTTCCAAATGGGTGGAGGCAGAGCCCCTAGCCAGAATTACTGAGAATGTCGTAATATAGTTCTTATGGAGAAACATTGTTTGTCAATACGGTATTCCTCGGAAAATAGTCAGTGACAATGGACGACAGTTCCAAGGAAAAAAGATCCAAGAATGGTGCCAAAGTCTCAACATTCAGCAGGCTTTCACTTCGTTAGCTCACCCTCAAGCGAACGGGCAAGTGGAGGTGACTAACAAGATCCTCATTCAAGGATTAAAGACCAAGTTGGGGGCTCAGAGGGGAAACTGGGCAGAAGAGTTACTAGGAGTCCTATGGGCCTATCGAACTACACCCAAGACAGCAACAGGAGAAACTCCCTTCAGTTTGGTGTACGGGATGAAAGCTGTTATTCCGGTCAAAGTTCTGTTAAATAGCACTCGGATAAAGGCGTATGAACCCAATCAGAACCAACTTATTCGAAGCACTGAATTGGACTTGGTGGAGGAAAAGCGGGAAATGGCACGGAGGCGAGCGGAATTTTACAAGCAAAGAGTGCAGCGAGCCTTTAATAAGAAAGTGATGCCTCGGAGATTTCAAGAAGGGGATTGGGTTTTGCGTAAAGTTAATCCCGCAGGAGACCCTGGAAAGCTAGCTCCAAACTGGGAAGGACCGTATGAAATAATGCACCGCGTAGCAGGGTCAGCATATTATCTGAAAGATGATCAAGGCAAAGAGCTTCCACGACCTTGGAATGCCATTCATTTAAAACTTGTTCACACTGTATGAGAAGTAGGGAATAGAAGAAGAGAAATTATGAGACTTCGAAGGGGAATACTTCTTAACTTGATCGCGTTAATTAGATGCCAAATACTCTCCAAATTTCATTAATGAGTTATTTACAAGAGCAATACGGTACTGATTGTAAATCTTGAAGAAGAGAGAGAAAATGGAAAGGAAATTCCCGTTTCAAAACAAGATAGCGGATTACAGCTTAAATCGGTCGGGAGGATAACGTCGAAAACCAGCCTCCCAATTTAATGAAAATGAAGGATAAGTTGGAGGAGGTAATCCTTGGTCGGCATATTGCCGAACCGCTTCATTAAATCCGTCCTGATAAGTGGCGCGCAGTAAAATGATGAGTCGTTCCTGGCGGTTTGGGCCAGTCGGGGCTTCGCGCTCGATATTGTTCTTGTTGTTCTTGAAGATTTCGACGCACGTCCACATAGCGTCGCGACACCTCCATAATAGCATCGGCTAGGATGGAAACATCATCGGCTCGGGAACTTTGGTCCTGCTGCACAAGGTGCGTTATCTCCACCATATTTTGACGCATAGAAGCTGAAATCCCCTCCACTGCTTCAGAATAAGATCTGATCCGGGCGAGTTCAGTGCCCAGCCTCTGGAGGGAGGTCTCTTGTATGCGGAGACGGGCGTGAGCATGTGCCCTGGAATTTATGAGGGATGAGTTTTCTTGTACCTCCTTGCACAAGCGGGTGCGGAGGTCCCCAATCTTATCCTGTGCTCGCCGGTATTGAACTTGAAGGCGAGCGATGGTATCGGAATCCTGTTGCTTCCCCTTGAGGAGCTCTGCTACCTGCCCTTGGAGACATATTAACTCTTGAGCCGAGGAAGACTCCTTATCAAGGGGAGCCGGTTAGACTTCCCGCTGGGGGACAGATGGTGGCACACCTGGACGCTGTTGTTCCCTTAACGCTGCAATAGTGTCAGTATTCTTCTGAATTTGTTGGCGAGCTTCGGCTAATTGCTCCTGGCACAGGTGCAATTGTTGCAACAGGAGTCGTTCTTGATTTTGAGTATTCGCTAAATCTTTCCTTTGTCGCCGCTCCCATTCTTGAGCTTGAGCCCGATATTGATGGAGGGAGCGGTCCAACTCTTGATGGTTGGTCAAGGCCTGTATGTAACGCCCGCCCTTTTCCAGACCCTGAATGTCCGGAGGGGCAGCGCGTGACGCGACCGTACATACTTACATTACATATAGCGGAAGACTTTATGCATACTTCTTAATTCTTACAGCGGAAGACTTTAGACATTTTTTTCTTTTTTTTTTAAAACATAAACATGCATTGACATATATATATATATATATATATATATATATATATATATATATATATATATATATATATATATATATATATATATATATATATATATATATATATATATATATATATATATATATATATACTTCTTCTTCTTCACATAGAGCATGCATCATAGCATATATAGATACTTCTTCTTACTTCTTCTTTACTTCTTCTTATTAGCATAGAACATGCATCATAACATAGATAGGTACTTAGTGCTTAGTTCAAGTTCTTAAACGACACCATCATAAGCAGGCATAATAAGGACATCCATAGACATCATCATCATAGGTAAACACATATATATGTAGACCTAACGGATCTTCTCCACCATGCCACTACCACACACAATTTGGCCCTCTGCCGCTCCCATTAGTTTATCCATCCCTTACCCTTATCTGCGATGCGAGGGAAAGATAAACTATAAGCACATAGGCTTAGTAAGATCCTGTCCTACTCACAAAAACCATACATCGACATTAATCATGGCATGTAGCATTCATAACATATAAGCGATATAATGTGTAACATACATGGCATAATCAACTTAACATGTAGCATAAGTAACATAAGTAAATATAACATGTATCATCCATAACTTAGCGGCATAACATGAATATATGCTTAACCAACATAACATGCATCGTATGTAACTTAGTAACGTAAACATCATAGCATATCCTCAAACATAAACGGTAACGTATATAACATAAGCAAGTAAACATTCCTAACATATCATCAAACATAACATGTAAACATATATAACATAAGCATGTAAACATTCCTAACATATCATCAAACATAGCATGTAAACATAGCATCATATCATATCATCAAACATAACATGTAACGTATATAACATAAGCATGTAAACATTCCTAACATATCATCAAACATAACATGTAAACATATATAACATAAGCATGTAAACATTCCTAACATATCATCAAACATAACATGTAAACATAGCATCATATCATATCATCAAACATAACATGTAACGTATCTAACATAAGCATGTAGACATAACAATCGAGTAAACATATGCAGGATGTTTTAAAAACATATATTTTATGTACGTAAATATAAATCTCAACATATTTGGGCCCGGCATTGTACCACTTCTTCATTATTATAGCGCGCATCCCTAAATAGGCCTGAGGTAGCAAGTCTCGAACCTAATAGGTTTCTAGGCCCGAGTCTTATTCCATTGACCTAGGGGCAATCGTCATAGCGTAGAAGCCCATCCTAGGCCCGAGTCTTACTCCATCGACCTAAGGCATCTTGGAGCCCATCCCGTACTAGGCCCGAATCTTATTCCATCGACCTAGGGGAAATCATACATAGAAGCCCTTCCTAGGCCCGAGTCTTATTCCATCGACCTAGGGCATCTTAGGAGCCCATCCCTTCTTAGACCTTGTTAAGGTCTTGGTACAAGCCATGCAGAAGGTAAAATACTTATATGCTTATTTGTACAACATAACTTATTTCATTAGCATAGCATAGCATACTTCATTTCATAACACATCATGCTTCATTGCATTTAACATAGCATAGCATACTTCATTTCATAACACATCATGCTTCATTGCATTAACATAGCATAGCATACTTCATTTCATAACACATCATGCTTCATTTCATTAACATAGCATAGCATACTTCATTTCATAACACATCATGCTTCATTTCATTAACATAGCATAGCATACTTTATTTCATAACATATTTCAAATATCGCATACACATAGACATGGCATAAGGCATGGCATCAAAGTAAGTAAACACTAACCTAAGGCATGTTATCTTCATCTAGCATTATTTAATATCACAGTCAGCATGAATTCACCCAACTTAAAACACATGTTAACCTATTCATTTAACTTAACCAAAACTTCATTTTCATAAGGAACATGTATTAAAACTTCATTTAGTCACCCAAAAGCATAGGTTGGCCGAATGGTCCATAGGGTTTTCTAGGGTTATCTTTTAACCTAATTCATTTCAACTCCTAACATCATTATATAGTTACCAAAACATAGCATGAAACTTCATTGAAACCCTAAAAGCATGGCTTGGCCGAATGGGTCTTGGTGGCCATTAGGGTTAGCTTTTGTCCTAATTCATTTTAACTCCTAACATCATCATATAGTTACCAAAGCATAGCATGAAACTTCATTGAAACCCTAAAAGCATGGCTTGGCCGAATGGGTCTTGGTGGCCATTAGGGTTAGCTTTTGTCCTAATTCATTTTAACTCCTAACATCATCATATAGTTACCAAAGCATAGCATGAAACTTCATTGAAACCCTAAAAGCATGGCTTGGCCGAATGGGTCTTGGTGGCCATTAGGGTTAGCTTTTGTCCTAATTCATTTTAACTCCTAACATCATCATATAGTTACCAAAGCATAGCATGAAACTTCATTGAAACCCTAAAAGCATGGCTTGGCCGAATGGGTCTTGGTGGCCATTAGGGTTAGCTTTTGTCCTAATTCATTTTAACTCCTAACATCATCATATAGTTACCAAAGCATAGCATGAAACTTCATTGAAACCCTAAAAGCATGGCTTGGCCGAATGGGTCTTGGTGGCCATTAGGGTTAGCTTTTGTCCTAATTCATTTTAACTCCTAACATCATCATATAGTTACCAAAGCATAGCATGAAACTTCATTGAAACCCTAAAAGCATGGTTTGGCCGAATGGGTCTTGGTGGCCATTAGGGTTAGCTTTTAACCTAAACCCTTTTTCCATCCTACATCATCATCTAGTTACTAAAACATAGTATATAACTTCATGGAAACCTAAAATCATACCTTGGCCGAATATAACATTTAGATTTCTTTTATAAAACATCAAACGAAGCTACTCGTATGCAGGTGAGGGATACTTACATCCTTCGCTTTGCTTTGGGTGGGGAAGATGACCAAAGGAAGATCAAAACCTAGCCTTCTCTTGCTTGGATAGGGTTCGGCCAAAGGTGGAGAGGGAGCTAGAATTTCGGTGAGAAGAAGAAGAAGAAGAGAGGAAGTGGCAAATTAGAACCTTCCCTCTTCTTTATAAAGGGAGGAAGAGAAGTTTCTCTTCTCTTCTTCCATGCCTCTTCATTTACCTTTATCTCACTTATCTATAATCCCCCCCTTCATCTAATGATGTAGTCCTATTGGGCTTCTGGTTAGTGGGTGCATCTATAGGGTTTGGCTATCTCTAGAGGTTTGGGGTTCAATTCCTAGGCCTTGCACCCCTTTTTGGCTTATTTCTTTTATTTTTGGAAAAAGGCCCACCCAAGGCCCATGATCATCAAGCCAAAAATTCCTGTAAAATTGCTAGGAATTTTACGGGCATTACACTGTATGCCGGTTGTGAAAAAGAAATCAGTTAGTAAGACAAAGCTAAGAAAGCTAATTGAGAAAACATACCAAATCCAGAGCGTGGCGTAAGCTTTCCATGCGAGGAACCACTTCCTCTAAGTTCAGGATCCGAAGACTTCGGGGAGAAAAGGAAGAAGATGGGATAGATGATACTGAGGGGGGAAGTTCACTGGTGATGGGGAAAAGGGGGATGATATTTGTGGGAGGAGAAGGGCTCTTTAGGTGATGGGTGGAGGGGGAAGTTTGCAGTAAGGGGATATCAACCGTCATGGGTTCGGAGGAAGAATGGTATTCAGGGGAGATAGAAGGCAGCGGTGAGCCAGCCTCTGTCATCGGCTGACATGGAAGTGCATCCTCCCCAGGTTCATCCTCAGGTCGCAGTAAAGGAGAAGACGACTTCTGAATATTGGTGGCAGAGGGAGAAAAAGTATGAGAGCTAGGGTTTGTAAATACCGGAGAAGTCAAGGGAAGACTAATTGTCCCGATTTCCTCCAGGGCGGAAGTAACACGGGATGCAGGAGGAGGAGAGGAGGACAGACGAGATGAAGCAGGTGTGGTGGTGACCGGGGGAAGTGAAGAAGAAGACAGAGCCGACGGCTGACCGACCTTCCTCTTGCGATGTGGATAACGACCTGCTATCTCCTGGAAGAAGGTAGAATGCATTTTGAGGGCGTGAGAATAAAGAGAAAGAGCTGAAAAAAGGGATTAAGGCAACGGAGTATGGCGGCGGAGGAACGAACAGACGGAGAAGAAGGAGATGAAAAGGCAAGGGAAGGAAGATAGAAAAAGAAACGAAGACAAAAGGATCTCCTATAAAAGGGATGAGAGTGGGCTGGTAACCGTTATTGGGCTCCTCGTCTGTGGTAAAGGAGGCCCTAAGTGAAAAGGAAAAAAGGGTTGTTCTTTTTAAATAGCCCAGTATGTACTAAAGCCTTCATTTGTATGGGAAGGGGCGGATATAGGCGTTCCCCTTCGGAAGACAAGCACAAAAGAGGGATGATATGAGAATGTTGCCTCCTTTATGTTGATGGCTTCTGAGCCATAAATATATATATATAAATTTCTATCCCCGCGAGGTGAAGCGGAAGATATCCCTGTGCGGTGGCGGAATGGAAGAACCGAGAATTCCTCGGTTATGTACTATATATATAAATTTCTATCCCTGCAAGGTGAAGCGGAAGATATCCCTGTGCGGTGGCGGAACGGAAGAACCGAGAATTCCTCGGTTATGTACTATATATATAAATTTCTATCCTCGCAAGGTGAAGCGGAAGATATCCCCGTGCAGTGGCGGAACAGAAGAACCGAGGTTCCTCGGTTATGTACTATATATATAAATTTCTATCCCCGCGAGGTGAAGCGGAAGATATCCCCGTGCGGTGGCGGAAAGAAAGAACCGAGGTTCCTCGGTTATGTACTATATATATATAAATTTCTATCCCCGCGAGGTGAAGCGGAAGATATCCCCGTACGGTGGCGGAACGGAAGAACCGACAATTCCTCGGTTATGTACTATATATATAAATTTCTATCCCCGCGAGGTGAAGTGGAAGATATCCCCGTGCGGTGGCGGAACGGAAGAACCGAGGTTCCTCGGTTATGTACTATATATATAAATTTCTATCCCCACGAGGTGAAGCAGAAGATATCCCCGTGCGGTGGTGGAACGGAAGAACCGAGGTTCCTCGGTTATGTACTATATATATATAAATTTCTATCCCCGCGAGGTGAAGCGGAATATATCCCCGTGCGGTGGCGGAATGGAAGAAGCGAGAATTCCTCGGTTATGTACTATATATATAAATTTCTATCCCCGCGAGGTGAAGTGGAAGATATCCCCGTGCGGTGGTGGAACGGAAGAACCGAGGTTCCTCGGTTATGTACTATATATATATAAATTTCTATCCCCGCGAGGTGAAGCGGAAGATATCCCCGTACGGTGGCGGAACGGAAGAACCGAGAATTCCTCGGTTATGTACTATATATATAAATTTCTATCCCCGCGAGGTGAAGGGGAAGATATCCCTGTGCTGTGGCGGAATGGAAGAATCGAGGATCCTCGGTTATGTACTATATATATAAATTTCTATCCCCGCGAGGTGAAGCGGAAGATATCCCCGTGCGGTGGTGGAACGGAAGAACCGAGGTTCCTCGGTTATGTACTATATATATATAAATTTCTATCCCCGCGAGGTGAAGCAAAAGATATCCGTACGGTGGCGGAACGGATGAACCGAGAATTCCTCAGATATGTACTATATATATAAATTGCTATCCTCGCGAGGTGAAGCGGAAGATATCCCTGTGCGTTGGTGGAACGGAAGAACCGAGAATTCCTCGGTTATGTACTATATATATAAATTTCTATCCCCGCGAGGTGAAGCGGAAGATATCCCCGTGCGGTGGTGGAATGGAAGAACCGAGGTTCCTCGGTTATGTACTATATATATAAATTTCTATCCCCGCGAGGTGAAGCGGAAGATATCCCCGTGCGGTGGCGGAACGGAAGAACCGAGGTTCCTCAGTTATGTACTATATATATATAAATTTCTATCCCCGTGAGGCGAAGCGGAAGATATCCCGGTGCGATGGCGGAATGGAAGAACCGAAATTCTTCGGTTATATATTATATATATATATATTTCTATCCCCGCGAAGCGAAAGATATCCCCGTGTGGTGGCGGAATGGAAGAACCGAATTTCATTCGGTTATACTCATAATTTTTATCCCCGTGAAGCGGAAGATATACCCGTGTGGATAGAAATGGAAGAACTGAGATCTCCTCAGTTGTGTATCACTTTTTGTCCCCGTAAAGTGGGAGAAGTTGAAGTCCTTGTTTAACTTTGTATTGTTTTATTCCTGTAAAATAGCAAAGTTGGCTCATTTAATGGTTCTATATACCCAGCAGAGTAAAAAGGCGGAAGAGCCGAAATATGCCTCAGTTATATGTGAGTCTATGTGAATACGAAAGAAGTAAAGCGTGACACAACTCAGAAGATACTGGAGAAAGAAGATAAACTGGGAAAGTTTATTGATACGAAAGAATTACATATTCTGAGTCATTTACAAGGGAAAATAACAAATAGAAGCCCTTATACATCTGGGGTACTACAGTTCTTTGTTGGGAGGAACGGATGAAGCTCCTTTGTAGGGTTGAGGTTGGCATAATAGTTGCCGCCGGTAAGACTGCTGTAGGAAGATCTGCTTGGCCAGTTCCTTTTGGGACCCGACCAGTTGTTGGCGCAGGGAGCGATTACGGGTGGAAGTTTCCTTCAGCCATTGCTGTAAGTACTTCACTTGCTTTTTCAGGCTAGCTATGTATCGGCAATCATTTATCTGTTCTTCAGAAGGAAAGGAACTGCTGCCCTGTTCAGATATTCTGTCCATGGCAAATAAAAGGAAAGGGAAAAGGATGGAAGCTATCAAGTAAGGGGCAGAGGTTTTTATAGCAACAAAGGGGAAAAGTGCATTTATTGGTAGAAGAAATAGGGATAATAAATGCCAATAAAGAAGAGGAAACGTGGGGGCGGTAAGGGGGAAGGTCGACGGGACTATAACTGCAATTAAGAGGGTCTGAATTCCCGGGCGATGATAGAAGAAGGTATGTTCGGATCAAATTACAGTCCTTGTGAAGACAGAGACCTTACTTCTACGAGAAAAAGACAAAAGAAAACATCAAGTTCCCCCCCCTCGTCTTTATTGATATATTTGAAATGATTACATTAATTTGATCTATATAGATTTTCTCTGATTACTCCTAACAGACGAAGTGGGAGAGGTCTCTTTGGGGGGAGAGGGCGCCAAGATGACCTTGAAGCGCTCGCCTTGAGACGAAGGAGGAACTGATGGACCTTCATCGGACGGAGGAGGATGAGCTTCCGCCGGGGGGACTGGGATGAAAGCCAGCGCTGGTGGGAGTGGAGAAAGTTACACAGTGGCATGGGGGTCTCCCACTGTATACTCCCATGTGAAGGGAGGATTCCACACTCTATTGCGGAAGGAAGGGAAGGGAGCACGAAAGGACCTCCTTGTAGGAGGGGTTGGAGTTGGAGTGTGAGGCGGAAAAGGAAGAGGACGAAAAGTGGATTCCCGAGCCGAAATTGGGATGGGTGTGAATAATATCAGGCAAGATACTTCAAGCGGATTCCCGAACCAAAATTGGGGCGGAGGTGAATAATGTTATTCGAGATCTCTCCAATAAGCCCGAAACAATGAGGCGATTGCGCCATACGATGTGGGAAAGGAGATAACGATATAAAAAGGAGGAGTTCAAAATTGGTCCAGGATTCCCGACCCATCAAGAAACATAACAAGATGATGATAACTAAACATATGGACAAATTCATCATTCCGAAGCAAAAGAAAAGCTATTGACAAAATTATCAAAAAGGAGAATAGTAGAAATTACAACTCAAAAAGTTCGGGCGGACACTTAGCTAGCGCCTCCGTGGGATCTAAATAGCTAGTGTCCGTACAAGGAGGCGGGTATCCTTGTTCGGCATTTTGAGCCGAGGACCCCTCCAAACCTAGTATAAATAAGTCTCTACCCTTTGCTTGTTCAGTTACGTATTACTGTCCTTTGAGGTGTTCTTACTCTTATTGATGCGATGTTGAACCACACAGGCTTGACTTTATTGGCCGAGCATCTTTGTCGGTGATTTGCCTTTATAGCTCGCTAAGGATGAAGAGCTTCTAAGTACTCTGGTGGAGGTATTCTTGAGCCAGGTGATAGGGTGTGAAAAGAGCGCCACCATGGAGAAAGCTCGACATTTGTATGTCTGAGATTCCTTGGTTGTTTCCCATGCTTGGGCGTTCAATTCAAGCGTGCCGCTCTTGAAGGCATAATAGTAGTTGAGTCGGATATGCATCCCAAAGAGATCCCTTACTCCCAGTTCCGCGGAGATGTCTATTGCGATTCTTTGTAAAAGGCGTATTCAAGTTCTTCATTTCGTTACCTCCTCTTTCGCTTTAGACGAGGCTAGTTGTATCATGGCATCTTCACCGCCACTGAAGTCCGCCTCCTTTGCCTGCTCGTTTAATCGCTTGAACAAGCTCCTTTTGTTGTGAATCACAGTAAGTTTCCACTAGATTGGAATTGGGCCAGCTGAACCACCATTTTGTTATGCTGGGTGGAGGCCTAAATGGAAGAAAAAATTATCAGTATATATCGGCATATAGAGATACCCATAATGAAGAGGAGGAAAAGAAAGAGTAGATACCTCTGCCAACAGTTTGCTCACTTGTTTGCACGGGCCTTGTATGCCCGACTGATTGAAGAATTTTACCTCCGAGGGGTGCCAAATCTTCAGCAAGGATCATAGTGTGGCCTTCGGAGGAACAGGAAGGGAGGATCCTCCCCTTCCGGGGAAGATGGGTGCCTAATACGACGAAGGGGGGGAGGAGCAGCTTTTGAGTCGGAAGGTATATGAGCTTGGAGGGACTCCGCATGAGAAGGTGAAGGTGAATTTTGTGCGGATGGGGAGGAATGAAGAAACTGGGAGGGAGAATCCCCTCCTCGAGGAGGGGGAGAAAGGGTAGATGATGTAGTGCCTCCTCTTCTCGGATCATAAATGGTTAGGGGCTGAGACCCCGGTCGGTCTGAAGGTGAGGGGAGACGAGCCGATGAACTTGGGGCTCCTTTCTTGATGAGCCGTAGCTTTTTCCGGGGGGATGACGGAGCGGCTACTGATTTGCCTCTCTTAGTCGAGGTTTTCTTCTTCTTGGCTGCCTCAATCGACTCTCCTTCCACTAAAGCCTTCTGCATTAGATTATCTGCAAGGTATGATGATAAGAAAGATGAATAACATAGAAAGGAAGTCATATTGCAGGGTAAGTATCATCCTACCTACAGCAACCGAAGTCGTCAAAGATAGAGGAGACAATCCAAAATGGCTTAAAAGAGGAGTTTCTATTAGATGGTTTGAGCAATAATGTAACTCTTCTAATACTCTACATACTTCCGGGAAGGGACATTTGGTCCTCATTTCCCGGAAGGGAGGCAATTCGGGAAGGGCTACCTTCCATGTATCAGAATAGGGTAGAGACTCGGGAAGCTGTACAAAGAAATACAATTCTTCCCAACCCTTGTGGGAAGTGGGCAGATTCACCAAAAATTGGCAGTCTGAACGGCTAGATAATTAGAAGAGACCTGCCTTGGAAGACTTTAATTGGAAGAAGCAATGGAATATTTCGGGGGTTAAAGAGAGGTTCAAGTGTTGGAACACTATGTGAGCTCCCGATAAAATTCGAAAGGAGTTAGGGGTGAATTGGTTCAGGGGCAGTCCATAGAAGTTTAGAAGGTCCAAATAGACCGATGGTACTGGCAGGGATAGGCCGTTAAGAAATTGTTCAGAGAAAAAGCATGTCAAACCGGGAGGAGGATTATGGGGCCGATGCAGTTTAGTCGTGAAACAACATTTTATAGAGGGGTCTATGTAGTTGTTCTTAATATTAAAGAAATAATGGTTACAATCTAACTGGGTTATGGTATGTTCATACCAGGCGGGTGAAGAGATGGTCCTAGGAGCCATGGGTGTGAACAAAGCAGAGCACTTACTCGGAGGTTAAGGAAGAATCGTGTGGGGAAAGGAAGGACTGGGTCGCCGAAACGCCGCCGGTGAAAATCACGGAAGGAGAAGAACATGCTGGATTGTTAAGCACGCTAAATGATACCTAAAAGGAGAAGGCAGGGGTTTATATAGGGTTTTCCGTGACGATTCAACTGCACGAAAGGAGAAGAAGAAGCGGAGCCCATAAGCCCATCGGGCCTCCTTGAGTATACCTAAGGGAGGTATAAGGGAACGGATGGATTTAAGGTGAGAAATGAAGAGTAGGTCAGAAACTTTATGTACATTTGGAAAGTCAGCTTATAACTTCGCTTGACTATTTTTTGGGGTTGACTAATGATACTGCTGATACTTTTTCTACATAATCCCCGATAGAAGGATTAGCGGGGACCCGTGATCCGATCCCAAATATTCGGCTCAGCGAAGGGAGAAAAGAAAGCATTGGTTCGGGCGCGAATATCAGAAGACATTGGGTCGGGTGCGAATATCAGAGGCCATTGGTTTGGGCGCGAATATCAGAGGCCATTGGTTCGGGCGCGAATATCAGAGGTCATTGGTACGGGAGAATATCGGAAGCAATTGGCACGGGAGAGTTAGCAGAAGTAATTGATACAACAAAGAGGAGACGGAAGGCACTTCGCTAAAAGAGTGGAGCAAGAATTGGTTCAGCTAGATAATTCCAGAAGACGATGGGATGGATAGAGGGTCGACTTAACCTGATCGATACGGTTATACGAAGGAAGTCTGGCACGGGGAAAAGAGGAATTGGTTCGGATGGATGAGAAACCCTAGGGCTAGGGCACCCGTGGGCTATAGACCTAAGCTAGCTTCACTCAAAGTGGAGGGTTGAGGGAGATAGTCTAACCTAGTTCCCGGAAAAGTAGAGGAAAAGGTATTATGCAATGGCTTGGGAGGCCCCACGCAATATTCCAAGGAGTCTTCACTCCTCATATCTGTAATAGAATTATTCTCCAGGTGGAGGTGGTGGCTATGTGTACGATGGAGATAACCCACGATGTTACGATGAAGGAAAAGGGGAAGATAAAAGGGAGGAAGCAAGGAGGAAAAAAGGAGGAGTATCCGCAATCATTCCAACCCAGCAAGAGAGAAGGAGACGCAGGAGGAGAAGGGGAGTGACAACCACCTCGCAGAAGAAGGACGGAGATCTGTCGCCGTTACATCTCTTGTATTTTTCTCGTCTTGTGATATCACTGTAAGAGGTTTTTCTCCTCCACCTTCGGAAACTTATTTTCCGTAAAGGAGGACCTTCATAGTGAAAGTGCTTAGGCACTGCATCCGGTGAGAAAAGCTCACCTCCGTGGAGTAGGAATTCTTATTCCGAACCACGTTACATCTTGTGTCTGAGTCTCGATTGCTGGCGTCGGTTTCTTGCGTTTCATCTACTTCATCTTCTTCTTCTTTACTGATTGCGGCCCGTGAGAACCCTCTGAGATCTCCCTCCGTGCTTCACTGCATTGGAAAGGAGTGAACAGATTTTCACCCGTCCGCATCACTCCACATCATCATTGACTTAGCATGTGATGCCACCTCATGAGGGAGACCAAGAGCCATTGGCTCTTGGAGAAGTTACATGCATGCATGTAACCTCCCAAGCCTTGAAGTGGTCGGCCACTCCATTAGATGGGGTAATTCATTTTTGTGAGTTACACAACTTCATCTTCTTCCTTGGATCATCCTCTCAAGCTCTCTCCCTCTTCTTCCTCATCTTGCCGTGAGCATCTAAGGAGTGCTAGCACACTCAAGATTGCTATTCTCCACCTATTGCTTGTGTGGATACCAATAGAGGAGTGTGCACTTGATGCTCTTGAGTTCCGGCGAAGCTTTTGGACGAGCGGGATTTGCGAAGGGCGACACATCGAGGGTAATGATCTCACCTTCTAGATCTAAGGTAGATCTAGGGTTTTTAGTAAACAAATACATGTTTTAGTTTTAATACATCTTCGCACGGATCCGTGGCCGGACTTCCGGGGTTTCCGCAATGCAAAAAGCGGTTTTTGCGGCTCGGAAAGTCCAACAGTGGTATCAGAGCCATGTGCGAAGCATGTATGTGTTTCGTTTTTGTAAATTTTGTATTAGATATAAAAATTACAAAATTTTATGTTTCTGTAAATTTCCTATATATTTTAGAATTTTTGGTTATTTTTCTCAAAGAGTCGAAGCAACGAGTGTTGGGAAACTTGTCGGCTTCAACCACCGAGAAAAACTCTCCGAAACGACGAGTTCTCTCTTTAGTTTTTTTGGACAGCGACATAAGTCACTGTAAGATCGTAGTAGGGACACTCACAAAATTTATTTTGCGAGTAGGGGCGCTGCCCCTATCCCCGAAAAGGGCCTTGTCCCACGATCGCGCCCAGAAATCGCTTAGCGGGACCATTACGGAGAGGTGACTCATAAAATTGAAAAACAAAATAGGAAAAATTATAGAAATTTTCTGTAAAAATATATAATTTAGAATTATGTATAATTCTGTGATTGTCATGGCCCAATGACCCCAATTTTATTGGATTATGATGTGTTGTAATTCATAATACGACATGCGTGTCGTTTTTGTGGTTGTGCGTATTGTATAGTGTATGCGACCTGCGCATCGTACTTCTTCTTTTAAAATTCTAGTTGTAAATAGTTTTAGACTCGAATGTAACTCGAGTTTCATATTTGTAATGTACAAAATGGAGCGGTAGAAAGTCCACTTGTAGACGGAGTTATGAGAAGGGTGCCGACGACACATGGCGGTCAAAGGAAGCGCTAGGAGAAGCCGCTAGCCCTAAGTTGACCGTCCGATCTTCTCATTGGCTTAAGAAGATCGTAGTATGGCCATGACCTAATCACAATATATATATATATATATATATATATATATATATATGTTGATATATATCTATATATATTTGTTATGCTTGTATGTATGTGATGCATGATAGTAGAATAATGCTTGTATGTATATGATGCATGCTAGGTTATTTTTCTTCTATATATATGATGCATGCTAGAATAATGCTTGTATGTATGTGATGCATGCTAATATAGTATAATAAAGGCCTTAATGCATATATGATATACATTACGATTAGATTAGATCTTAATCGAATCAACTCGTAAATGCCCACCAAGTCCTTGATACCCATCACTACCTCGATCATTTGTAGTTGTTGAATCTGCCAAAGCAGAGCAATGCATATTATCTTGGTAGGGTGCGGAGGGACAATCTTGGTCTCGCCTATCACGACTTGGGTTAGAGTAAGCTCAATTAGATTGAGTAAAACTAGTTAACTCAATTGGATCGAGTAAAACTATAGGCATATTCCAACCGTTGGAAAGATAGGATAAGATCTCATTTACACTAAATCTTGGGCGATTTAGCCAAAGCTAACTCAAGGTATTTTGTAAATGTGGGTCTTGATCCTATAAACAAGAGTTGCATAGAGATGTAATCGGTAATGTGTTACCCACCGATCGTACTATGTCTTGGGCGATTTAGCCAAAACTAACTGAAGGCTTAGTATGATGTGGATCTTGTCCCGCAAGAATTATAGCTAGTTTGTATGAATCTAGTAATGTGGTTTGACCACATCCATAACTCGATTCTACAAAATTCCTATAATTTAGTGGGAGCATCATTTGATTAAAGACCTAATTAAATGATAAAAAGAATATGATATTAATTTTCTGCATTGTATGTTGTAGATTACTATGTCGACAAACACGAACACTCTCTCTCTGCATTCTGTCCTTGAGAAGGACAAGCTCAATGGAGTAAATTTCCTGGACTGGTATAGGAACCTGAGAATTGTTCTCACCCAAGAAAGGAAGTTGTACGTCCTGGAGTATCCCATTTTGGAGGCACCTCCTACCACTACCTCGCGAGCTGACAAAGATGCTTACAAGAAACATCAAGATGATGCATTAGATGTGTCATGTCTAATGCTTGCGACCATGAACACTGAGCTTCAGAAGCAACACGAGTTCATGAATACTTATGATATCGTTGAACATCTTCGTCAACTATATCAAGGACAAGCAAGGCACGAGAGATATGAAGTCTGTAAGGCATTGTTTGGGTCCAAAATGCAAGATGGGACTTTCGTAGGTCCATATGTACTCAAGATGATTAGGTACGTAGAAAACCTACAAAGGCTGGGATTCCCACTTGGCCAAGAGCTGGCCACTGACCTGATCTTGCAATCTTTGCCACAAGCCTACAATCAATTTGTCATGAATTATAACACGAATGAAATTGATAAGCCACTGCCTGAGATGCTCAGCATGTTGAGAACTGCTGAGCTTAACCTTAAGAAGGGAAAATCTGACACCATTTTGATGGTGCAAAAGAAGAAAGGCAAGGGAAAGACTAAAGGTAAGGGAAAGTTCCAAGCCAAGGGCAAAGGCAAGGAAATGAAACCCAAAGGAGGGGTGGCCAAGGAAGGGGCTTGCTTCCACTGCAAGGAAGCTGGACACTGGAAGCGTAACTACAAGGCATACCTGGAAGATCTTAAGAAGAAAAGAAGTGAGACTTTTACTTCAGGTATAAATGTTATAGAAGTCAATCTATCTATTTCTTCATCATGGGTATTAGACACCGGATGTGCATCTTACATTTATACCAATGTGCAGGCACTGAGAAATAGCAAGGCATTGACAAAGGGCGAGGTGGACCTACGAGTAGGCAATGGAGGAAGAGTTGCTGCTGTTGCTGTAGAAACTTATGATCTATCTCTGTCCTCTGGGCTTGTACTAGAATTAGATGAATGTTGTTATGTGCTTACTTTGACAAAGAACATAATTTCGGTTTCTTGTTTGGACAAGAAAGGATTTACATTTATAATAAAGAACAAATATTGTTCAGTTTATTTAAATGATATGTTCTATTGTAGTGCACCTCTAATGAACAGACTCTACTTTCTATAATTAGAGAGCCCTATCTATAACATAAGTACCAAAAGGTTCAAGTCAAATGAGTTGAACCAAACCTATCTCAAGCATTGTCGCTTAGGTCACATAAATGAGAGTCGCTTATCTCAGTTCCATAAGAATGGGCTGCTAGACTCATTTGATTTTGAATCATATGAGACATGTGAGTCTTGCCTTTTAGGCAAGATGACCAAGACTCCCTTTAGTGGACACAGCGAAAGAGAAAAAGACTTGTTAGGACTTATACATAGTAATGTATGTGGCCCTTTCAATGTTGCTGCTAGAGGTGGTTACAAGTACTTCATTACATTTACTGATGACTTCAGTAGATATGGTTTTGTGTATCTTATGACACATAAATCAGAATCCTTTGAAAAGTTTAAAGAATTCAAGAATGAAGTACAAAACCAGCTTGGCAAGAGTATTAAGATACTTCGATCAGATCGAGGTGGTGAATACCTTAGCCATGAGTTTCATGACTATCTAGCTGAGTGTGGGATTCCATCCCAACTCACTCCTCCTGGAACACCACAGTGAAATGGTGTATCCAAAAGGAGGAATCGTAACCTATTAGATATGGTACGATCTATGATGAGTCACATAGATCTTCTTATATCCTTTTGGGGATATGCTCTAGACACAGCAGCCTTTACCCTTAACCGTGTACCATCCAAGGCTGTAATAAAGACACCATATACAATATGGACAGGGAGAAATCCCAAGATGTCTTTCATGAGGATTTGGGGTTGTGAGGCTTACGTTCGACGTCAAGTCTCAGACAAACTATGACCCAAATCCGATAGGTGCTATTTTGTTGGATATCCCAAGGATACAAAGGGATATTACTTCTACATTCCCAGTCAACACAAAGTGTTTGTGGCAAAGACTGGGGTTTTTCTAGAAACGGATTTTGTTTCTAGAAAAAACTAGTGGGAGTACGTTCGATCTTGAAGAAATTCAAGATAAGGACCATAGCACTGAGGCCTTGATCGAGGATGAACAGGAACCTCAAAGTGGTGTGGGTGATGAGGTTGTTGCACAAAGAGTTGTGGAACAACCACCTGTTCATGTAGACCTACCTCTTCGTAGGTCTGATAGGGCACGTCGTCTGCCTGAGAGATATTCATTTCTCTTGTCTGACCATGATGACGTTATTCTCATTGAAAATGAGCCTACCTCCTATCAGGAAGCTGTGATGAGCCCAGATTCTGAGAAATGGCTAGAGGCCATGAGATTCGAGATGGAATCCATGTACACTAACCAAGTATGGACTTTGGTTGATCCACCTGAAGGGGTCAAACCCATTGGGTGTAAGTGGGTCTTTAGGAGAAAGACTGACATGGATGGACTTACGCATACCTATAAGGGCCAATTGGTGGCTAAAGGTTTCAAAAAAATTCATGGTATTGACGATGATGAAACATTTTCTCGAGTGGCGATGTTTAAGTCCATTTGGATCTTGTTTGCTATTGTAGCATACCACGATTATGAGATCTAGCAGATGGATGTCAAAACCGTGTTTCTGAATGGAAACTTACTCGAGGATGTGTACATAACACAACCTGAGGGTTTTGAAGATCCATAACATACTGGGAAAGTATGCAAGCTGCAAAGGTCCATTTATGGGCTAAAGCAAGCTTCTCGGGGCTGGAATCTTCGATTCGATGATGCGATCAAACAGTTTGATTTCATCAAGAATGAAGATGAACCCTGTGTCTACAAGAGGGTTAATGGGAACATAGTTGTCTTTCTTGTATTGTATGTGGATGACATACTACTCATTGGGAATGACATCCCTTCGCTACAGTCTGTGAAGACTTTGCTGGGGACGTGCTTCTCAATGAAGGCCTTAGGTGAAACAGCCTGTATTCTAGGCATCAAGATCTATAGAGATAGATCTAAGAGATTGCTTGGCCTAAGTCAAAGTACATACATTGACACGGTATTACTACGGTTTGCCATACAGAATTCCAAGAAGGGACTTCTGCCGATGTCACATGGTGTGAGTCTTTCGAAGACTCAAAGTCCCTCTTCTAGAGAGGAGAGAGACTGCATGGATAAGATCCCTTATGCATCTGCTATAGGATCTATCATGTACGCCATGCTGTGTACTGGTCCTGATGTCTCGTATGCTTTGAGCATGACGAGTATATACCAGTCAGATCCAGGTGAGCATCACTGGATAATAGTCAAGAAGATTCTTAAGTACTTGAGAAGGACTTAAGAATATTTCTTGAAATTTGGAGGCTATGAGGAGCTAGTTGTAAAGGGTTACAGCGATGTCAACTTCTAAACTTACCAGGATGATTACAGATCACAGTTTGGGTTCGTGTTTTGCTAGAATGGTGGCGCTGGGAGCTGGAAGAGTTCGAAGCAGGACATAGTTGCTGATTCTACAACAAAAGCCGAGTATATTGCTGCATCTGAGGCAGCAAAGGAGGCAGTTTGTATCCGCAAGTTCATTACTGAGCTTGGGGTGGTTCCTAGCATAGCAGATCCCATAGAGCTCTATTGTGACAACAATGGAGCAATTGCACAGGCTAAGTAACCACGCTCACACCAGCGGACCAAACACATACTACGATGCTTCCATCTCATTCGAGAGATTATCGATAGAGGAGATTTAAAGATTTGCAAAGTACCCACAGAAGATAACATCGCAGATCCCTTGACCAAGACTTTGGCACAGAAAAAGCATGATGGTCACACTAGGTCATTGGGTATTAGATACTACGATGATTGACACTAGTGCTAGTGGGAGATTGTTAGTGAAAGCCCTAGAGTCAATCATGTGATGATTGTTGTATGGACTTTATTGTATCATATTCCTATTTATAAAGGCATGGTTATTATATTTACTTGTATTGGTGCAAAATAACTAAATATAATAATGTCCTTGAGTAGTAGGTTCTTATCTATATCAATCGATTGGTTGAATCGATAATGAGATGACATAGAGAACACTACTCTTAATCATTCCTAGTCAAGTATTAACCTTTAGGGACAATGTTAATGCATAGAGACTAGCATGTAGGTCAACACGATGACTTGATCTCACAAGTCATGGATATGAGATATCAAGTTGACACATGGATATTCATTGGAGAATGTATACTGAATGACCCGCCATGAGAAAGTATCATGGATCTGTTAGTAATATATGAGAGATGTCCTAAGGCAATCACCTTATGTATGAACCATTTATATGATAAATGAAGATTCACTATTTGAGTATACATGTTTTATGTATTTGATTGGATCTTAAACTCATTTACTGAATGTCCACGATACGATTCACAACATGAGAGAATTTGTGATTGGATCACAACTAGTGAGTATCTCTACATGTGTAATTGTGATGTATCGGAATTATCCCTAGTCGATGAATTGATGGATTTGGACACCATCAATTCTGTCGAGACTAGCACGAGGTATACTCCTTGGTGTATCCAAGCAGCTGATTCTCACTTTGCTAGAGACATAGTAATGTCCGGAGTTAATCGTGGATGCTAGTTATGGTAACTAGTTCATTAGAGTGACCAGCCGTAAGACTTCATATGGTTCTCTGCATATATAGATATGTCAATGAAGTTCTTATTGTGGCTTAAGTGCGATGTTCCTTTGACTTGCGGTATTCAAGTCATCTTGATCATGGAGACTTATGCTTTGACATCTTAAGCAAACATCTCTAAGGAGATGTGGACCCGGGATGATTGGGTATAAGTCGAAGTGATCAAAGGTGTTTGAATAGCCTATAAAGGATTCAACACTCCTTGCGAGGAGATGTATACCCATGACCTCTCGTCGGATTGTTACTAAAATCTTTGGCCAAAGCATTACATGTTTAGAGTAAGGTACTCTTCGATACATGTGGAGTAACTAGAATCCGTAGGACGAGGAAATAATACTTGCGCTAGGTGTGATGTAGTCAGCCTAGTGGGGACTGACACAATAGACCATGTCCTGAACCAAGTGGGTATAAGATGAGTGAAGGGAATGGGGCACGAATCATTCGAGCTGCTGAAGGGTTTCAGAAATAGTTCTGGATCAACCATTGATCTTTTCGGTTAATTGGGGATCATGATGTACTACTAGGTGCCACTCATGATCGTTCTATAATTAATGGTTAATTATAGACGACCAACATAAACCGAGAACCTATTTGGTCACACACACAACGAGCGTAATCCAAAGGATTTAAAACGAGCTTGATAATGGGATTCTCAGACCGAGAGAAACTAGGTTTGGTTGGACCAAACATAAAGCGAGCATGAAATCGTTTCAGTCGCAATGGAAGCGTGGATGGGCCGTGTCTTATGAAGACATAATGGACGAACCAAAATGGTTTGGTTCTAATCCAATGGAGGAGAATAAACTAAAGGGTTTGGTTTATTTTAAACGAATGAACCAAAAGTTGGTTCGGTTCGTTTTAACTTAAAATAAACCATCATGGTTTGGTTTATTTTAACTTATCTTAATGGAGCGGGTTAACGGGCCTAATGGTTATGATCCAATAACCATTAAGAGAATTAGTTCTCTATAAAAGAGGGCTTAATGGATAATTAAGCCCTAATCCAAGCCCTAGCAAAAGTTGCCGCCCAACCCCATTGAAGGAGTTGCCGCCCAAGCTCCTTGGCCGCCCAGCCCCTTGTGCCGGCGTCCAGCTCCTTGCCGGCGACCAAGCTTCAGCCGGTGATCCTCCGGCGACCCTCCGGTGATCTTCCTAGGCCTCGGTGAAAAGGTGAGCACTTGGCTTCCTTATTTTGGCCGGCGCCTACTCCTCCACCAAGCTGTCCAGTTTTCTGGACAGCTTCTTCTCCTCTCGTCGGAGCGTCGTTTGGACGACGGTTAGAGCTCCGACAGCGGATAACTTACCGGGGATTCGATCTCCGGTAATCCTCTGAGGTGGAGGACGAAGGATTCGTCAATTGGTTGACGAATACCTCTCCGGAGAAGCGAGTTTTGAGAACTCGTATAAGGATCCGAATTTGGATTCGGATCGTGATCATCTCTCGATCACGTCGTCTTCAACACTAGGCTAGTAACCCGTACAAAGACGAATCTCGTGGCTTAGCAAAGTCATCCCGAGGAACTCGGCGTGGATACGGATAGAGACGATTCTAGCGAGGATCGTTCCGGTTGATGCCGTTCCCGCTACACGTCATATGAAAGGTATAACGTAGATAAATTTCCTTTTATTGCAAATTTAAATTTACGGTTATGTCTACACTTGTTGTAATATGCATGCGTGTGTTGTGTGTGTTGTAATAAATAGAAGTATTTATTATTTTTATTGCTTCCGCTGTGTTCATGTTTACGAAACGTGATCGAACACACACACGCCGCGGTGCCGGAAACCCAACAGTGGTATTAGAGCCCAGGTTGTGTTTCAACATAATCGTAAAAATGGTTTTGCGATAGTCATAATGTATTTCTGGAAATTTTCTAATTTTGGAAATTTAGAAGTATTTATGGAAATTTTTCAATTTTGGAAAGTCTAGAAGTATTTATGGAAATCTTCCACTTTTGGAAAGTTGGAAGTATTTATGGAAATTGATATTTTCCATAAATAAAATATTTGATTAGATTCTGGAAATTTATTTCCTAATTTAATCATGATTTGATTTGGGAAATCAAATCTTAAAATATTTTATTTCCATAAGTAGTTTTAATGATTTAGGAAATTGGTTTCCTAAATAGATTTTCCTTAATCAAATAATTCCATGAATAAAATATGTGATTAGATTTGGAAATTTGTTTCCTAATTTAATTATGATTTGATTTGAAGAATCAAATCTTAAATATATTTTATTTCCATAAATAGTTATGACATATAAGGAAATATATACATGACATAATTGTATGCCATGTAATTGCATTAGATGCATAACATTATGCCATGCGTGTCGTGACATGTAGATGTATGCCATGTAGATAATAGTTATTTGCATGCAAAGAGGATGAGACATAAAAACCCTTAAACAATATTAAAGCCTACACCTTCCATTAATATGGTTAGAACCAGAGTTCCGTTTCTTATTTGGGTTGTTTGACTCTCTCCAAGCCCGGCTCGAACCCGAACATGTTCAAACCATGGAATAGTTTAATACTAATATTGTAAGAGTCAGAGGTCAATCGTTAGCTTTGGTTGTTGGACTCTCTCCAAGCTGGGCTAATTTGTTGAATGCGTTCTAACCATATTAAAACTATTTCCCGATTAATGGGTTGGCTTTAACCTGGAGCATCTGCTTGTTGGACTCTCTCCAAGGTCGATGTAAAGGGAGGTGAAGTTGGGTGCTATGCATATGATGCATACTTGTTAATGTGTTAACAACCCGATGTATGTGTGAACATTCAATTAGTTGATAGCACATTGTGATAGTTGCATATACGTGATATGCAATCGGTATAGAAGATACCTACCGTCGTAGTTATGAATGGCTTGTTGGACTCTCTCCAAGGTTGTTCATAACTATGATGGATATCAGCCCATTCGGAGATGGACCTACGATCTCCCGAAGTGATTTTGGGGTTTTTGAAATTCGAAAAATGAATGGGATTTATAAATGTATATTGATGCATTTTAAAATCATTTTCTCATATATGCTCGTTTTGTATTTCTAGGTCAATAAATTTATCATGACGTCTTTGAATTTGCGCACTATTTTGGATTCGAACAAACTGACTGGGCCTAACTTCCTGGACTGGCTTAGAAACCTGAGAATTGTTCTCAAGGCGGAAAAGCTTGCATATGTCCTTGAAGAGCCTCTTCCTGACCGTCCTAAGGACGATGCAACTCCAGACCAAATGTTGGTCTATCAGAAGCATGTGGCAGATTCTGAGTTGGCGAGTTGCATCATGCTAGCGGCGATGGTACCTGATCTGCAAAAGAAGCATGAGCATATGGATGCTAATACTATAGTCTTCCATCTTCATGAGTTGTTCGATGAGCAAGCGAGATCCGAAAGGTTCGAGGTCTCTAGGCTCCTCTTCACCACGAAGATGCAAGAAGGTTCGTCTATAGTGCAGTTTGTGCTAAAGATGAACGGGTACATCGAGCGGCTAGCCACCCTCGGTTTTGTGATGGATCATGAGTTAAGTATTGACTTAATTCTGCATTTTTTGCCCAAGAGTTTCTCACAATTTGTGATGAACTATCGGATGAACAAATTAGAATCCACCATTCCCGAGCTCCTCAATATGCTGAAGACTGTGGAGCCTTCTGTGAAGCATGAGGAGAAGATGGTTCTGTTAGTTGATTCCTCAAAGAAAGGTTCTAAGAGGAAGGCAAAAGAACAGAAGAAAGGAAAGAAGAAAAAGGCAAAGAAGGCGGAACCAGCGCAAAAGGGCACTTGCCATCACTGTGGCAAGGAAGGCCACCGCAAGAAAGCTCAAGATTTATCTTGAGTCCATGAAGAAGAAGAAGGCATCCGATGCCCCATCCTCTTCAGGTATCTTCGTTATTGATTGTCATTCTATTTCCTTGGACACTTGGGTATTGGATACTGGGTGTAGCTCACATATATGTAATGACATACAGGGGCTAAGGAATAGAAGAAGACTTGTCAGAGGGGAGTCAAATTTGCGAGTTGGCAATGGAGCAAAGGTTGTTGCGGTCGCCATCGGAACTTATTTGCTGAAGCTCCCTAGTAGACTAGTCTTAGAACTGGACAATTGCTATTATGTTCCTTCTCTAATAAAGAACATTGTTTCTATTTCCTGTTTAAATAGAAATGGTTTCCATTTGACGTTTAGTAACAATTGTTGTTATATAACTTTAAATGGCATACTTTATGGAACTGGAACCTTGAGTAATGACATTTATACGTTGGACGTATCCAGTGACATTTTCAATATCGAAGCGAGCAACACGCGTGCTCGAAAGGATAATCAAATAGACTCCTATATGTGGCATTGTCGTCTTGGCCATATAAGCAAGAAACGCATGTCCGAATTACATCGATGTGGAATTCTGGAATCGTTTGAATTGGATTCATACGATACATGCGAATCATGCTTAAAAGGCAAGATGACTAAGTTACCTTTTACTGGAAAAGGTGAATGAGTGGGAGAGTTACTAGGTCTAATACATACTGATGTATGTGGACCTATGTTAACTCAAGCATTAGGAGACTATAGCTACTTAATTACCTTCACCGATGATCACTCACGGTTTGGGTATGTGTTCTTGATGAAACACAAGTCTGAAGCCTTTGAAAGGTTCAAAGAATTCATAAATGAAGTAGAGAAACAACATGACAAGAGCATTAAAATACTTCGATCGGATCGAGGTAGTGAATACTTAAGTCAAGAGTTTCTTGATTATCTAAGAGACAATGACATATTGTCTCAATGGACTCCGCCCTATACACCACAGCATAATGGTGTATCTGAGAGGCGTAACCGGACCTTGTTGGACTTGGTCAGGTCAATGATGAATCATGCAACTCTTCCCAAGTCCTTTTGGGGCTATGCACTTCAGACAGCTATTTACTTGTTAAATAGAATGCCTACCAAGGTAGTCTCAACTACTCCATATGAGATATGGAATAGTAAGAAACCTCATTTATCTTACTTGAAGATATGGGATTGTCCTGCTTATGTGAAGCGGACTGTATCAGACAAATTGGATGCTAAGTCTGATAAATGTCTATTTATTGGATACCCTAAGGAAACAAGGGGTTACCAATTCTATCATCCTGTGGAACAAAAGGTGTTTGTTTCAAGGCATGCTGTGTTTCTAGAGAAAGAGTTTCTCTTGCAAGAAAATAATGGGAGTGTCATCGAGCTTGAGGAGGCTCGAGAGACTCAAATAGACATTGATGAGATACCTGGTGAAGCACAACAGTCGATAACTCATAGTAATGAGCAATCGGCTGGACCTATTGTAACACCACATCTTCGTAGATCTAGTAGAACACACAATATTCCTGAGAAATATGGATTTCTCGTAAGTGAATCGAACGACGTGTTACTTATTGATGATGAGGAGCCTACCAGTTATGAAGAAGTGCTGACAAGTTCAGAAAGGGATAAGTGGCTTGTTGTCATGAAGTCGGAAATGGATTCCATGTATGAAAACCAAGTTTGGAACTTGGTTGACCCACCTGAAGGGATAAAGCCTATAGGGTGCAAGTGGGTTTTCAAGAAGAAAACTGACATGGATGGTAATGTGATTATCTATAAGGCTAGATTGGTGGCGAAAGGATATCGTCAAAAACAAGGTGTTGATTATAACGAAACCTATTCGCCTGTAGCTATGCTTAAATCCATTCGGATTCTCCTGGCCATAGCGGCTCATTATGATTATGAGATATGGCAGATGGATGTGAAAACAGCTTTCCTTAATGGAAACCTGCTCGAGGATGTGTATATGATACAGCCTGAGGGTTTCACATCGGTTGATAAAACCAAGGTATGCAAATTGCGACAGTCCATTTATGGATTGAATCAAGCATCCAGGAGCTGGAATATCCGTTTTGATGAGACAATCAAAAAGTTTGATTTCTCACAAAATCCAGACGAACCTTGTGTGTACAAGAAGGTTAGTGGGAGTGCAGTCGTATTCCTAGTATTGTATGTTGATGACATACTACTTATAGGAAATGATGTTTCAATCTTACAGTCAGTGAAGGTTTGGTTATCCAAGACATTCTCCATGAAAGACCTGGGAGAAGCAACCTACATCCTCGGGATTAAGATCTATAGAGATAGATCGAAATGGTTGCTTGGTCTTTCGCAGTCTACATATATAGACCGAGTGCTAAAGAGGTTTAGCATGTCAGAATCCAAGAAAGGTTTCCTACCCATCAGGCATGGGGTACACCTTTCGAAGTCTATGTGTCCGCGCACAGAAGACGAGAGGATTTGCATGAGTAAGATTCCCTATGCATCCGCAATAGGATCTATCATGTATGCTATGTTATGTACGAGGCCCGATGTATCGTATGCTCTGAGTGTCACGAGCAGATACCAATCCGATCCAGGAATGGATCATTGGGCGGCTGTTAAGACGATCCTTAATTACTTGAGAAGAACTAAGGATGTGTTCATAATATATGGAGAAGGGGACATGGTGATACGCGGGTATACGGATGCCAGCTTCCAAACAGACAAGGATGATTCCAGGTCTCAGTCTGGATACGTGTTCACCTTGAATGGGGGCACAGTGAGTTGGAAAAGTTCTAAACAAGAGACTGTAGAGGATTCTACCACTGAGGCAGAATACATTGCAGCTTCAGAAGCAGCAAAGGAACCGGTTTGGATCAAAAAGTTCGTTCATGAACTTGGTGTGATTCCGGCCATTGTTGAAGCAATACTGGTCTACTGCGACAATAATGGAGCAATTGCACAGGCGAAAGAGCCAAGGTCTCATCAGCGATCCAAACATGTGCTTCGCCGCTATCATCTTATCAGAGAGATCATCAGTAGGAACGAAATACAAATCGAGAAAATTCCCACTGAAAGAAACTTAGCGGATCCTTTGACTAAGGCATTACCTCAAAGTAAGTTTGAGGGTCATGTTCGAGCTTATGGTATTGGATACCGTAGCGATTGGCATTAGGCCAAGTGGGAGTCTGTTAGTAATATATGAGAGATGTCCTAAGGCAATCGCCTTATGTATGAACCATTTATATGATAAATGAAGATTCACTATTTGAGTATACATGTTTTATGTATTTGATTGGATCTTAATCTCATTTACTGAATGTCCACGATACGATTCACAGCATGAGAGAATTTGTGATTGGATCACAACTAGTGAGTATCTCTACATGTGTAATTGTGATGTATCGGAATTATCCCTAGTCGATGAATTGATGGATTTTGACACCATCAATTCTGTCGAGACTAGCACGAGGTATACTCCTTGGTGTATCCAAGCAGCTGATTCTCACTGGCTGGAGACATAGTGATGTCCGGAGTTAATCGTGGATGCTAGTTATGGTAACTAGTTCATTGGAGTGACCACCGTAAGACTTCATATGGTTCTTCTGCATATATAGATATGTCAATGAAGTTCTTACTTGTGGCTTAAGTGCGATGTTCCTTTGACTTGCGGTATTCAAGTCATCTTGATCATGGAGACTTATGCTTTGACATCTTAAGCAAACATCTCTAAGGAGATGTGGACCCGGGATGATTGGGTATAAGTCGAAGTGATCGAAGGTGTTTGAATAGCCTATAAAGGATTCACCACTCCTTGCGAGGAGATGTATAACCCATGGCCTCTCGTCGGATTGTTACTAAAGTCTTTGGCCAAAGCATTACATGTTTAGAGTAAGGTACTCTTCGATACATGTGGAGTAACTAGAATCTGTAGGACAAGGAAATAATACTTGGGCTAGGTGTGACGTAGTCAGCCTAGTGGGGACTGACACAATAGACCATGTCCTGAACCAAGTGGGTATAAGATGAGTGAAGGGAATGGGGCACGAATCATTCGAGCTACTGAAGGGTTTCAGAAATAGTTCTGGATCAACCGTTGATCTTTTCGGTTAATTGGGGATCATGATGTACTACTAGGTGCCACTCATGATCGTTCTATAATTAATGGTTAATTATAGACGACCAACATAAACCGAGAACCTATTTGGTCACACGCACAACGAGCGTAATCCAAAGGATTTAAAACGAGCTTGAGAATGAGATTCTCAGACCGAGAGAAACTAGGTTTGGTTGGACCAAACATAAAGCGAGCATGAAATCATTTCAGTCGTAATGGAAGCGTGGATTGGCCGTGTCTTATGAAGACATAATGGACGAACCAAAATGGTTTGGTTCTAATCCAATGGAGAAGAATAAACTAAAGGGTTTGGTTTATTTTAAACGAATGAACCAAAAGTTGGTTCGGTTCGTTTTAACTTAAAATAAACCATCATGGTTTGGTTTATTTTAACTTATCTTAATGGTGCGGGTTAACGGGCCTAATGATTATGATCCAATAACCATTAAGAGAATTAGTTCTCTATAAAAGAGGGCTTAATGGATAATTAAGCCCTAATCCAAGCCCTAGCAAAAGTTGCCGCCCAACCCCATTGAAGGAGTTGCCGCCCAAGCTCCTTGGCCACCCCTTGTGCGTCGCCCTCCTCTGACCAAGCTTCAGCCGGTGATCCTCCGGCGACCCTCCGGTGATCTTCCTAGGCCTCGGTGAAAAGGTGAGCACTTGGCTTCCTTGTTTTGGCCGGCGCCTACTCCTCCACCAAGCTGTCCAGTTTTCTGGACAGCTTCTTCTCCTCTCATCGGAGCATCGTTTGGACGACGGTTAGAGCTCCGACAGCGGATAACTTACCGGGGATTCGATCTCCGGTAATCCTCTGAGGTGGAGGACGAAGGATTCGTCAATTGGTTGACGAATACCTCTCCGGAGAAGCGAGTTTTGAGAACTCGTATAAGGATCCGAATTTGGATTCGGATCGTGATCATCTCTCGATCACGTCGTCTTCAACACGAGGCTAGTAACCCGTACGAAGACGAAGCTCGTGGCTTAGCGAAGTCATCCCGAGGAACTCGGCGTGGATACGGATAGAGACGATTCTAGCGAGGATCGTTCCGGTTGATGTCGTTCCCGCTACACGTCATACGAAAGGTATAACGTAGATAAATTTCCTTTTATTGCAAATTTAAATTTACGGTTATGTCTACACTTGTTGTAATATGCATGCGTGTGTTGTGTGTGTTGTAATAAATAGAAGTATTTATTATTTTTATTGCTTCCGCTGTGTTCATGTTTACGAAACGTGATCGAACACACACACGCCGCGGTGCCGGAAACCCAACAGGATCGTTATATGAGTGTCATATACTTTCTCATGTGGCTATTAGTATGAGTATTAGTCCTTAGACCTGAAGTCACCATGGTTCCATACATAAGGAGTTGACCACTATGGCTTCGTCAAACATCACCCATAAATGGGTGGACTATAAAGGTGATTACTGGGTATGTAACAAATTATGCGGAGGGATGTGAGTGATGTAGATGGGATCTATCCCTCCTATATGACGGGGGTGATATCGATATTCTTGATAGAGTGAGACCACGAAGTGCATGGCCATGCCCAAATGAGTCAATATGAGATATTGAGCTCATTTAATTAGAGTGAGTCTACTTGGAGTTCAAGATATAGATTGTACCGAGGATGACACGGTCTATGCCTCGATTGGTCAATCTAGATGTCAAGGATAGAGGGACATTGTAACATATTGTGAGAGTCACAATTAGTAGTCACAAAGGTGATGTTGGAGCTCAACATTCTTGTAACTTGGGTAGCAATGATGTGTTGCTAGATACCGCTCATTGCTTATGTTCCTAATTCGGTTTAGGGACATTGCCAATGTTACAAGAACCTATAGGGTCACACACTAAGGGCAATTAGATGGAGATTAGGTTCATATGATGAACCATGAGGATTGGGTTCATGGGATGAACCAAATTAGATTAAGAGTAATCCTAATTAGACTAATTGAGTTGGACTCAATTTGATTCAAGTGTTGAATAAGTCTAATTTAGATTTGATTCATCAAATCAATTTAAATTAATGAATAGAGATTCATTAAATTAAATTGACTTGAATTAAATGGTTGGATTTGATCAACCATGGGAGATAAGAGGTTAGGTTTGACTTGACTTGAGAGGGAAGATGAAAGGTCAAATTTGACTTGACCTAATGCCATGTCATGATGATGACTTGGCATGACCGGCCAATGATGATGCTCCACATCATCATTGACTTAGCATGTGGTGCCACCTCATGAGGGAGACCAAGAGCCATTTGCTCTTGGAGGAGTTACATGCATGCATGTAACCTCCCATGCCTTGAAGTGGTCGACCACTCCATTAGATGGGGTAATTCATTTTTGTGAGTTACAAAACTTCATCTTCTTCCTTGGATCATCCTCTCAAGCTCTCTCCCTCTTCTTCCTCATCTTGCCGTGAGCATCTAAGGAGTGCTAGCACACTCAAGATTGCTATTCTCCACCTATTGCTTGTGTGGATACCAATAGAGGAGTGTGCACTTGACGCTCTTTAGTTCCGGCGAAGCTTTTGGACGAGCAGGATTTGCGAAGGGCGTCGTATCGAGGGTAATGATCTCACCTTCTAGATCTAAGGTAGATCTAGGGTTTTTAGTAAACACATACATGTTTTAGTTTTAATACATCTTCACACGGATCCGTGGTCGGACTTCCGGGGTTTTCGCAACGCAAAAAGCGGTTTTTGTGGCTCGAAAAGTCCAACAAGACCTAAATATGTCTTGGCCGAATGTTTTAAGGAGCTTTAAAGGTTAACCACTTAAATTTAGTCTAGCTACAACATGTTATCTTCATCTAACATCAAAACATAGCATGAACACATCTAGAGCATAGCATAGAAAACCATTAGGGGTCAAAAAGGGGACTTGGCCGAGAGTTTCATGAAGGTTGGGGATCAAGCACTTAACCAAACCTATTACCATCATATTCATACAAAGTATTGCATGGATCATCATAGAAAGCATAAGGAATGGTCTTGGTCGAAAGTTCATGAAGCTTTTAAGATCCAACACTTAAACAAACCTATCTAGAAACCTATTATCATCATATTCATACAAAGTATAGCATGGATCATCATGGAAAAACATAAGGAATAGTCTTGGCCGAAAGTTCATGAAGCTTTTAAGATCAAACACTCAACCAAACCTATTTAGAAACCTATTATCATCATATTCATACAAGGTATAGCATGGATCATCATGGAAAGCATAAGGAATGGTTTTGGCCGAAAGTTCATGAAGCTTTTAAGATCAAACACTCGACCAAACCTATTTAGAAACCTATTATCATCATATTCATACAAGGTATTGTTGGGAGTATGGGGAATACAATCAAAGTCCCACATTGGTAAGACATGGAAAAGATCATGTGCTTATAAGAAAAAAGATATCTCCATTGGTATGAGGCCTTTTGGGTAAAGCCCAAAAACAAAAACCATGAGGGCTTGGGCCCAAAGTGGACAATATCATACCATTGTGGAGATATGTGGATCTTATATGCACTAACAATTGGTATCAGAGCCATGGTCCATGTCAAGCCATGAACCTCGAACGAAGGAAGTTGAGCTCCCACATCCGGATCAAGAGAACCAGACATCAGGAAGGAAGTCTAGTTGGGTCGGGGGGACCGAACAACTGGCAGGAAGTCCTGGTGGGTTGAAGATCGGACATCAAGCAGAGAAAATCCTTCGAGGAGGGATAGGCTTGAGGGGGGGCCCAATGTGGTCCTTCGTTTGAGGGGGGGATTGTTGGGAGTATGGGGAATACAATCAAAGTCCCACATTGGTAAGACATGGAAAAGATCATGTGCTTATAAGAAAAAAGATATCTCCATTGGTATGAGGCCTTTTGGGTAAAGCCCAAAAACAAAAACCATGAGGGCTTGGGCCCAAAGTGGACAATATCATACCATTGTGGAGATATGTGGATCTTATATGCACTAACAGGTATATCATGGATCATCATGGAAAGCATAAGGAATGGTTTTGGCCAAAAGTTCATGAAGCTTTTAAGATCAAACACTTAACCAAACCTATTTAGAAACCTATTATCATCATATTCATACAAAGTATAACATGGATCATCATGGAAAACATAAGGAATGGTCTTGGACGAACGTTTCATGTAAGGTTTTTTTCTTAATAACATCAATCGAAACAACTTGTATGCAGGTGAGGGGATACTTACATCCTTCGCTTGTTAATAGTTGGAAAATACCCTAAGTGATGCCAAACGATAGCCTTCTTCTTGCTTGGGTAGGTTTTCGAAAAATGGAAGAGGGGAAGGGGTAGGGTTTCGGTGATGAAGAAGAAGAGAAGGAGAGGATGCCAACTTTGGTTTCTCATGTCTCCTCATTCCCCTATTTATTCACTTGAATGTGTCCCTTAGCCTTCCTTACCCTTATCTATCATTTCCTATACCCTTCTAATAGCACAACCCTGTTGGGCTTCTGGTTATTGGATGCATCTTAGGGTTTTGCTATCTACTAAAGGTTTAGTGTTCAAATCCTGGGTCATGCATCCTTTTTGTCTGTATTTCTTTTATTTTTGAAAGAGCCCACATAAAATCCCATTTGATCATGCAAAAATTCTCATAAAATTTTTAGAAATTTTATAGGCGTTACATGCTCATTGCTTCATGATGAACAAGTATGTATGATGAAATGCCTAAGAGATGCTTCCCTATGAATGGGGACTAAGAGCACTCTTTATGTTATAAAAAGGAACATGATATGTTATGAAAAGGAATATGATATGTTATGATAAGGAATATGATATGTTATGATAAGAAATATGATATGTTATTATAAGGAACATGATATGTTATGATAAGGAACAAGATATGCTATTTTACTTTTGAATGACTTGTACCGGACCCTAGCAAGGTCTAAGGGATGGGCTCCTACGTGCCCCTAGGTCGACGGTCATAGTATGAACCTAGTACGGGATGGGCTTCTATGTTATGTTGCCCCTAGGTTGATAGTCATAGTACGGACCTAGTACCCTAGTAGGTTCGGGATTAGCTACCTCGGGTCTATTTAGGGATGTGCGCAAAGATGATGATGTATGTAGTACAATGCCGGACCCACCATGTTGAGATTATGTTTAAGTACCTATAAAGTATATGTTTTCAAAGAACATCTTGCATATACCCATTTCATGTCTATGTGATTATGATATTTATATGAATGTTATGCTTATATGTTCTTAATTAATTATGTCACTACTTTTATATGAATGCTATGATTATATGTTCTTAAATGATCATGTCACTACTTTTATATGAATGTTATGCTTATATGTTTTTAAATGATCATGTCACTACTTTTATATGAATGATATGAATGATATGCTTATATGTTCTTAAATGATCATGTCACTACTTTTATATGAATGCTATGCATATATATTCTTAAATGATCATGTCACTACTTTTATATGAATGCTATGCTTATATGTTCTAAATGATCATGTCACTACTCTATGTCTAATTCTTGATGTATGGCTTTTGTGAGTAGGAAAGGATCTTACTAAGCCTGTGTGCTTATAGTTTCATGTTTCTCTTGTACTGCAGATAAGGGTAAAGAATGGATAAACTAAAGGGAGCAGCAGGAGGGGCAAAGTGTGTGTGTGGCAGTGACATGGTGGAACCGATCTTTTTCTTTTATATTATGCATGTTTTAAAGTTTGCATGTTGGTAGTTAAGAGTTGATCACTACTGGATGTTTAGATGGTTGCTACTTAGTGTCCTTATGAAATGAATATGCATGCTCCATATTTCATGTTCTATGTTTTTAAAAAGAAAAAAAAGAAGTTTAAATTCTTCCGCTGTAAATGCATGTATGTATGATCGCGTCGCGCCGCCCTTCCATACCCCTATAGATTATGAGTAAAGGGTGGGCGTGACACGAGGAGTCCTGGCAAGTGAAGACCCGGACGAGGAGTCCAGGCATGAAGACCCAGACAAGGAGTCTTGGCACGAAGTCCCGGAAGCAATTCTTGGCACGGAAGACCTATGAACAGTGGTTCATAGGCATCAGGTAAAGGGTACAGGGTAGACCCATTCTTAGGCATGGTTTCAACTCTAGACAAGTTGAAACGGTCAAGAGTCAAGGCAGTGGTTGAGGCAGCACCTCGATTGATTATGCCATCAGTCGAGGCGTCACCTCGACTGGCCTGCAAAGCACTGAGAAGACCGTAGCAGTTGAGGTGGCACCTCAACTGGGGTTGTTTCTCATGAACAGAAGCAAGCCACAGTTCATTAGCGTCTCGACTGGGGCTTGTGTGTTTGAAGGAAAAACCTATAGCAGTTGAGGCGGCACCTCGACTGGAGCTTTGGTTCAATCGAACAGATGCAAGGGCCTATCGACTGAAGGCTCGACTAAAGCCTAACAGTCAAGGCAATGAACCATCGCCTCGACTAGACCTATGCTACAATGGATAAATAACTCAAATTATGGTGAAAAACATACCGTTGGAACCTCATTAAATGCGAGTTAATGCTCCAGTCGAGGCACTAGTCGAGGAGACTCGACTGCCCGGTTCAGAAAAGCCTGAATCAGGCTCGATTTAAAAGGTTTACACAACTGCTTTTTATTAAGAAAGTGATTACTGCTCACGACAACCTTTGAAGCGATTACTCTAGCGAGAGTTCCTTGATCCTCCAAGTTTTGATCATACTTAAAGGCAATCAAAGGTTCTGAAAAGAAGAAGCGCTCTAGTTTTCACTGCAACACTTGTAATCAATTTCTTCTTCATCTCCTACGGATTTAAGTTTTGTGTAAACATCTGAAAATTTGTATTAAGAGATTTCTCCACCTCCGGTGTGTCACCGAGAAGGAGAAGTATTATATTAGTGGTGTGCATCACTAGAGCCGACTAGGGGCTCGACCGTGGAGTAGGAACTAGGGTTATGAACCACATAAATTCTCTGTATTGTGCTTGTTGTGTGTTTTTGTACTTGTATTCGTGTTTCCGCTACGTTCTAACAACTATAGACGAGCACAACGAATCAAAGAGACGATTATCGCTATTCATCCCCCCCCTTCGAGTGACGCCAATGGTATAACTGTTGTCGCCTACCAAGAAGAGATGAACCAGCCAAAACCCTAGCACACCTCTTCTATTCCTTGCCGCTCAAGCCTCCAACGCCAACTCCAAAAACCCTAGAAGAACTTATGTTGCCACCCAAGCCTCTCCAACCCTTATATGGATCTAGGCTTCACGAGATATTTATAATTGGCTACAATAGGGACCATGAGGAGGAGTTGGATCTTGGCCACCCAATGGATCCGAACCACATAAAACTCGATCCATTAATGATGATCCATTCCACTAGTGGATTATCATTGATCTACCTCACCAACCCCCATAATTAAATATGGGCTCCAAATATTATTTGCACAAAATATCTCTCCGTGTTTAAGATATCTAATGTCCATTAATTAATTAAATTACTGACAATTTAATTAATTAATATCTAACTCCATGAGTAGTACCACTCATCTTTATCATCATGTTGGACCAAGTCCACCAACATGATTTACATGATGAACCTTATGAGCTCCTCAAGGGTACATCATCATCCTAGTATATAGGACACGGTTTCCTCCTATAATCAACGACACACCATGTAAATAATATTATTTCCCAACTTACCAGGCCTATCGATTTAACACATAAATCTCGCCCATTGGTAAATCAAAGAAATAAATACTAAGTACATGTTCCCATTATTATATTGGGATTAAGAGCATGTACATAATAATATATGAGCTACGATTCAATTATATAGTCAGTATAAATTTAATCACCTCTAAATCGGTCCAGCTCAATACACACAAAATGTACTAGTGTAATTCTATGGTCATGATAAACGAATACCAAATCACACTACAACCATGCCAATGGTTTGTCCAAAATCATCTTGGTTGTGAGCCTCTACTTATACTCTACAAGGAACTGATAACATGATCTTCTGTGCGACACCAAACACCATGTTATCTACAATGTAAAGTATTAGACAATATGCAAAAATTGAAACAATGATTATGTGATTCTTATTTCAAAATGAAGATGTTCATACAAAAGTTAGGATTTTAGTATAAATCCCAACACAAGCAACTGATTCATCATCGTACTATTCGATTTGAGCAGTTGCTTGAACAAACTTGTTGTTCAAGCAACCTAACTCTTTTCCTCGATAAGTCGCAGAACAGATGATCTACGGATCACCAATTTTTGAGTTTATCATCAGGGTCCATGTCAATCAATAACATGCAAAATACAAAAGAACTAAAATCAATATTAAACAAGATTATACCTCTTGTTTTACCTCTTAATCTTCTATTGTATTCCTATCCTCTTCTTGGACGTCGTGTGGGTGATGATCTTCCAAGAATCGAAGCCTCCTAGACCACATATCTTCCCTTATTTGCTCTCTCCGAACAAGGGAAGAAAAACTCTCCCATCTTTTCCTATCACGTGCCGAACACAAAGCCTCCTCTTCTCCTTGCTTGTGCCGACCACCACAACTCCAAGAGTTGGTGTCCGCCATCCCTAGGAGAGGAGGGGAGTCTTGTTGTCGTCGGCCCTAGGAGAGGGAGAGGAAGTGCCAACTATAGGTGATGGAGAGGATGAGGGTGGTGCCGGCCAAGGAGATGCAAGAGCCAAACCCTAGCATAACTTGTTGCCGCCGACCCTAGGAAGCAAAACCAAAAAAACTTCTTGCCGCCAAAACCTATCCAACGCCAACTCCAATTCTCCATGTAGGTCTAGGCTTCATGAGGTATTTATAATAGGCTACAATATGGACCATTAGGAGGAGTTGGATCTTAGTCACCCAATGGATCCGAACCACATAAAACCCGATCCATTAATGATGATCCATTCCATTAGAGGATCAACATTGATCTACCTCACCAACCCCCATAATTAAATATGGGCTCCACATATTATTTGTACAAAATATCTCCCTGTGTTTAAGATATCGAATGTCGATTAATTAATTAAATTACTGACAATTTAATTAATTAATATCTAACTCCATGAGTAGTACCACTCATACTTATCATAATGTTGGACCAAGTCCACCTGCAGAATTTACATGATGAACTTTATGAGCTCCTCAAGAGGACATCATCATCCTAGTATATAGGACATAGTTTCCTCCTATAATCAATGGCACACCATGTAAATAATATTATTTCCCAACTTACCAAGCCTATTGATTTAATACATAAATCTCGCCCATTAGTAAATCAAAGAAATAAATACTAAGTACATGTGCCCATTATTATATCGGGATTAAGAGCATGTACACCATAATATTTGAGGTATGATCAATTATATAGTCAGTATAAATTGAATCACCTCTAAATCGATCCTGCTCAATACACATAATGTGTACTAGTGTAATTCTATGGTCATGATAAACCAATACTAATTTACACTACAACCATGCCAATGGTTTGTCCAAAACCATCTTAGTTCTGAGCCTCTACTTATACTCTTTAAGGAACAGATAACATGATCTTCTATGCGACACCACACACCATGTTATCTACAATGTAAAGTCCCAAACAATATGCATAAATATAAAATGCAAATAATGATCATGTGATTCTTATTTCAAAATGCAAATGTTCATACAAAGGCTAGGCTTTCAGTATACATCCCAACAATCTCCCACTTATACTAAAAGACTATGCTGCCTCAAACTGCCATACATCTGATTCTCATTCCCTCCACATGCCTATCAAAAGCACTCGCTGGAAGGGCCTTACTGAAAGGATCTGCCAGGTTATCCTCTGATGCAATCTTGGTGACAACAATTTCTCCTTGCCTTACGATCTCTCGTATCAGGTGGTACTTGAGCTCTATGTGTTTACTTGCCTTATGGCCTCGTGGTTCCTTTGAGTTTGCAACTGCAACACTGTTATCACAATAAATTGTGATAGTTCTAGGAAAACCAAGAATCACATCCAAGTCCATCAAGAAGTTCCTGAGTCATACAACTTCTTTGGCTGCCTCAGAGGTTGCAACATACTCAGCTTCAATGGTAGAGTCCGCCACACATTTCTGCTTGACACTCCTCCATATAATTGACCCACCTCCCAAAGTAAATAGAAAACTCGAGGTAGACTTACTGTTATCTCTATCTGATTGGAAGTTAGAATCTATGAAACCCATAGGGAGTAATTGATCTGCCTGTTACGTATTTGCTACACTATCTATATGGAATTACTTTTGAAATCATGAACCGTAAGAGTTTGAAATATCTTTTCTCGCGTAATAGATTGAATCTTAAATGAGGCGATGGATGGAATATCTGAAGAGTTATGGTTGCACCATTCATTACCATCGAGAAAAGCTAATGTGGTAGAGATGCACTAAGCGAAGGAAGTCTCTATCTCCTTTGATGTTCTAGGACACATCTCTTTAGATAAAGGTACTCCATGCCTAAAAGGTAGAAAACCTTTCTTGGAGTTCTGCATGCTAAAATGAGCTAGAATATTGTCTATGTATGAAGTTTGAGATAAGCACAACATCCTTTTCTTGCGATCCCTTATAACCTTGATCCCAAGGATGTGTCCCACTTCTTCAAAGTCCTTCATATCAAATTGTTTGGACAACCATTCCCTTACGTCTGATCACACTTTGACATTGTTGCCAATGAGCAAAATATCATCTATGTATAGTACAAGAAATATCATTACGTTTCCATCACATCTCTTGTATACACAAGGCTCATCCGGACTTTGAATAAATCCATATGAATGGATTACCTCATCAAAACGAATGTTCTAAGATCTCGAAACTTGTTTTAATCCATAAATGGACCGATTAAGCTTGCACACAAGATGCTCTTTGCCCTTTATGATGAATCCCTTTGGTTGCTCTATATAGATGTTTTCTTCAAGACTTCCATTAAGGAAAGATGTCTTGACATCCATCTGCCAAACCTCATAATCCATATGAGCTGCAATAGACAAGAGAATTCGGATAGACTTAAGCATGGCTACTGGCAAAAAGGTCTCCTCATAATCGATACCCTCTTTCTGAGTATTACCTTTCGCAACAAGCCTTGCTTTGAAGGTCTCTACCTTCTGGTATGATCCTCTCTTTCTTTTGTAGATCCACTTGCATTCAATGGCTTTTACACCATTGGGTGGTTCTATTTGCTCACAGACCTGATTCGAATCCATAGATTCTATCTCAGAATTCATCGCCCTTTGCCAAGATACCGCATCTTTATCTTGGATTGCCTCGTCATATGTCCAGGGATTAGGTTCATGTTCACTAGGGAATAAATCAGAAGATTCTCCCAAGAGCATAAATCTATCAGGTTGTCTAATAACCCTCCTACTACGACGAGGTATCACTTGTGTATCCAATGTGACACGCGGTGCAACCACTTGTGGTATGTCCTCTTGTATCGTTGGTACTGAAGTAGTGGCTTCCCCTCTTAATTCCTCCAAAACAATCTTGCTCATGGGCTTGTGGTTCATCACATAGTCTTCCTCTAAAAATCGGGCTTTCGTGTTAATGATCACCCTCTGATCTCTAGGACTATAGAACAAACCACCTTTCATTCCAATAGGATAGCCTATGAACAGGCACACTTCTGTATGAGATTCCAACTTACCAGCATCTCCCTTCAGCACATGTGCTGGACTACCCCAAATCCGAATATGTCTCAGACTAGGCTTTCGCCCAGTCCACAATTATGTGGGAGTAGAATGTACTGATTTAGATGGAACCAAGTTGAGAATATACACTATCGTTTCCAAAGCATACCCCCAGAACGACTCTGGTAACTCAGAATAACTCATCATCGATCTAACCATCTCCATAAGAGTCCTATTCCTTCGCTCCGCCACACCATTCTGCTGGGGTGTACCAGGTGCAGACAGTTGGGATTGAATCCTAGCCTCTATTAAGTAACTTTTAAACTCTCCCAAGAGGTACTCACCACCACGATCAGATCGTAGTGTCTTGATACTTTTACCTTGATATTTCTTCACATCAACCATGAATTCTTTGAACCTGTCAAAGCATTCAGACTTGCGGCGCATCAAGTAAATGTATTCATATCTTAAATAATTATCTATAAAAGAGACGAAATATTCAAAACCACCTCTAGCCTAGATAGACATAGGACCACACAAATCAGAATGAACCAATTCCAACACATCTTTGGCTATATACCCCTTTGTCATAAAAGGCCGCTTGGTTATTTTACCTTCCAAGCAAGATTCGTAGGCTAGGAAATCTTCCACCACCAATGAACCCAAAGGTCCATCAGCTATCAACCTTTGAATTCTACTCAGGTTAATATGACCTAACCTTGATGCCAAAGATATGTTTGGTTCATTTTCGAAGGTTCTTTTCTCTTATTAGATTTAGAAGATGAGTTATTTATTTCTATTTGCATCGTGGGAGCTTTTCATTCAAGAGTGTATAAATATCCTACCAACACACCAGAACAGATAATCTCCCTATTTCTTTTTATAACAACTCTATCATTAAAAGAAATAGAATACCCATCCATAAACAATTTAGAAACTGAAATTAAATTCTTTATAAATGAAGGTACATAAAGGAAATTTCTCAGAACCAAAGTTTTATTCCTATCAAAAGATAAATAAACATCTCCCACTGCAATAGCTGCCACCTTCGTAGCATTGTCCATGTAGATGGTAATTTCCCCCTCAGCTAGTCGTCTGGTTTTCTGGAACCCCTGCAAAGAGTTGCAGACATGATTAGTGACTCCCGTATCTACACACCATGTAATGGTAGATAACACTGCTAAACATATTTCAACAACTAAACTAAAAGATATACCTTTATTCTGTTTCTGGTTAGGGCAGTCCGCCTTCCAATGTCCAGTTTGCTTGCAAGTGAAGCACTTGCCTTTCGGCTTCTTCACTCTTGCCTGAGATCCTGCCCTCATCTTTGTTACACCTTGTTTTTTCTTCTTCTTGCCTTTGGGATTAGAAGTAGAAACCTTTTGAGCAACCATAACTTGAGGACTCTGACAAAAAAGCCCCTTTGCCACCAGGAGTTCTGTCAGAAGCTTCGCTAATGAATACAACCTCTTATTCATGTTGTAGTTCAGGCGAAACTGCTCAAAACTTCTAGGTAGAGATTAGAGAATGATATCGACCTGGGTTTTCCCATTGATCTTCGCTCCAAGGACTTCCAACTCATTCAAATGAGCCATCATTTTGAGAACATGATCCCTTATGGGTGTTCCCTCAATCATGGTGGCAGTTATCAAGTTCCTCATAGCTTCCTACCTAGTAGCTTGATTCTAGTGTCTGAAAAGTTCCTTGAGATTGAGCATCATGTCATAGGCAGTAGTATTGGCTTGATGTTAATGTTGCAATATATTTGACATAGAAGCCAAAATGTAACACCGCGCCATCTCATCAGCCTTAATCCACTTCCTATAACTCTCTTTCTCCTTTTCACTAGAATCATCCATAGGCTTAGGAGGACACTCTTCAAAAAGTTATTTGTACTCCTCAGCAGTCAAGATAATGTCCAGATTTCGTTTCCAATCAACATAGTTAGATCCAGTAAATTTGATTTCTTTCAAAATCATAACAAGTGGGTTGAAAGCCATTTTGAGTCGGCTTCGACATTGCCTCTCTGATAGGTTTGCCTTTAACTCAAAACCCTAACTTATCTTCCTCTCGAACCCTAGCGCTACCTCTGACTTTCTTACACCTCACCTACGAAAGTCCGACAACTGAACTTCCTTTGTCTTGTTGGTTCTCGCGACCAGGGAAACTGCGCCTCACTTGTTTCTGGACCATCTCTTCTAGACACTTTGGCACCGATGAGGATGGATGCCATCTCTGTGGATTTCTATTTATTCTTAATTCAGGCTTGTAACATTGTCTAGTTGCATATTGAATGAATAACATTAGTGAAGAGGAAAGTTGGAGCAAATGAAAGAATAACATTTAGGCATGCTATGTTAGTCTTAGAGTGCCTTTATTAATTGGGTTAGCTTCTTAGATGCCTTTACAATTATATATTGTATAATTCTGGTAAGATATTGTCTCACAGAGATTTTTTTTTTCAGGTTACTTGCAAGGGTTGATTTTTGTAAACATGGTTGAGCTTGTTTTTGAAGACATCTTTACTTTGACAAGAATAGACCCAGATGGCAAAAATTTTGATAAAGGTGTGCTACATGATCTATGTTTGTAATAGATGTTATGCATCTTATCACTTGTGAGATTCATGTTTTGATGAAACTAGCAGCGGAATTGATTTGTTATTTGTACTTTATACTTTCTTGTAGGTTATTTGTTAAAGTAGATGTGAATTATTTAGTGATATTTATATAATCAAGTTATTTGTTATTTGTTATTGTTATTAGTGTTAGTGAATGCCCTAGAGCCAATCATGTGATGATTGTTGTATGGACTTTATTGTATCATATTCCTATTTATAAAGGCATGGTTATTATATTTACTTGTATTGGTGTCAAATAACTAAATATAATAATATCTTTGAGTAGTAGGTTCTTATCTATATCAATCGATTGGTTGAATCGATAATGAGATGATATAGAGAACACTACTCTTAATCATTCCTAGTCAAGTATTAACATTTAGGGACAATGTTAATGTTTAGAGACTAGCATGTAGGTCAACACGATGACTTGATCTCACAAGTCATGGATATGAGATATCAAGTTGACACATGGGTATGCATTGGAGAATGTATACTGAATGACCGACCATGAGAAAGTATCATGGATCATTATATGAGTGTCATATACTTTCTCATGTGGCTATTAGTATGACTATTAGTCCTTAGACCTGAAGTCACCATGGTTCCCTACATAAGGAGTTGCATACTTTGGCTTCGTCAAACATCACCCATAAATGGGTGGACTATAAAGGCGATTACTGGGTATGTAACAAATTATGCGGAGGGATGTGAGTGATGTAGATGGGATCTATCCCTCCTATATGACGGGAGTGACATTGATATTCTTGATAGAGTGAGACCACGAAGTGCAGGGCCTTGCTCAAACGAGTCAATATGAGATATTGAGCTCATTTGATTAGAGTGAGTCTACTTGGAGTTCAAGATATAGATTGTACTGAGGATGACACAGTCTATGCCTCGATTGGTAAATCTAGATGTCATGGATAGAGGGACATTGTCACATATTGTGAGAGTCACAATTAGTAGTCACAAAGGTGATGTTGGAGCTCAACATTCTTGTAACTTGGGTAGCAATGATGTGTTGCTAGATACCGCTCATTACTTATGTTCCTAAATCGGTTTAGGGGCATTGCCAACGTTACAAGAACCTATAAAGTCACACACAAAAGGGCAATTAGATGGAGATTAGGTTCATATGATTATCCCTGAGGATTAGGTTCATGGGATGAATCAAATTGGATTAAGAGTAATCCAAATTAGACTAATTGAGTTGAACTCAATTTGATTCAAGTGTTGAATGAGTCTAATTTAGATTTGATTCATCAAATCAATTTAAATTAATGAATAGAGATTCATTAAATTCAATTGACTTGAATCAAATGGTTTGATTTGATCAACCATGGGAGATAATAGGTCAAGTTTGACTTGACTTGAGAGGGAAGATGAAAGGTCAAGTTTGACTTGACCAAATGCCATGTCATGATGATGACTTGGCATGGCAGACCAATGATGATGCTCCACATCATCATTGACTTATCATGTGATGCCACCTCGTGAGGGAGACCAAGAGTCATTGGCTCTTGGAGTTACATGCATGCATGTAACCTCCCAAGCCTTGAAGTGGCCGGCCACTCCATTAGATGGGGAATTCATTTTGGTGAGTCACAACAACTTCATCTTCTTCCTTGGATCATCCTCTCAAGCTCCCTCTCCTCCTTGGCCGAACCATCCAAAGAGTGCTAGCACACTCAAGGTTGTGTTTTCTCCACCTATTGCTTGTGTGGATACCAATAGAGGAGTGTTCACTTGACACTCAAGAGTTTCGGCAAGCTATTTGGACGAGCGGGATTTGCGTAGGGCGTCGTATCAAGGGTAAGACTCTCAACTTCTAGATCTAAGGTAGATCTAGGTTTAATAAACACATACATGTTTTTGTTTTAATATATCTTCGCACGGATCCGTGGCTGGACTTCCGGGGTTTCCGCAATGCAAAAAGCGGTTTTTGCAGCTCGAAAAGTCCAACAGTGGTATCAGAGCCACGTGTGAAGCATGTATGTGTTTCATTTTTGTAATTTTTGTATTAGATATAAAAATTATAGAATTTTATATTTCTGTAAATATCCTATTTTTATAGAATTTTTGGGTATTTTTCTCGAAGAGTCGAAGCGACGAGTGTTGGGACACTTGTAGGCTTCAACCATCGAGAAAAACTCTCCGTAACGGCGAGTTCTCGCTTTAGGTTTTTGGGACAGCGACTTAAGTCACTGTAAGATCGTAGTAGGGATACTCACAAAGTTTATTTTGCGAGTAGGAGCGTTTCCCCTATCCCCGAAAGGGGCCTTGTCCCACGATCGTGCCCGGAAACCGCTTAGCGGAACCGTTACGGAGAGGTGACTCATAAAATTGAAGAAAAAGGAAAAATTATAGAAATTTTCTGTAAAAATACATAATTTAGAATTATGTATAATTCTGTGATTGTCATGGCACAAGAATCCAAATATTATTGGATTATGATGTGTTGTAATTCATAATACGGCCTGCGTGTCGTTTTTGTGGTTGTGCGTATTTTATAGTGTATGCGACCTGCGCGTCGTGCCTCTTCTTTTGAAATTCTAGTTCTAAATAGTTTTAGACTCAAATGTAACTCGAGTTTCATATTTGTAATGTACAAAATGGAGTGGTGGAAAGGCCACTTGTAGACGAAGTTACGAGAAGGGTGCCGACGACACATGGCGGTCAAAGGAAGCGCTTGGAGTAGCTGCTAGCCCTAGGTTGACCGTCCGATCTTCTCATTGGCTTGAGAAGATCGTAGTAGGGTCATGACCACATCACAGTTGATTATATATATATATATATATATATATATATATATATATATATATATATATATATATATATATATGATTTTGCTTGTATGTATGTGATGCATGCTAGTAGAATAATGCTTGTATGTATATGATGTATGATAGGATATTTTTCTTGTTTGTATATGATGCATGCTAGAATAATGCTTGTATGTATGTGATGCATGCTAATATAGGATAATAAAGGTTTTAATGCGTATATGATACACATTACGATTAGATTAGATCTTAATCGAATCAACTCGTAAATGCTTACCAGGTCCTTAATACCCATCACTACCTCGATCATTTGTAGTTGTTGAATATGCCAAAGCAGAGCAACGCATATTATCTTGGTAGGGTGCGGAGGGACAATCTTGGTCCCGCCTATCACGGCTTGGGTTAGAGTAAGCTCAATTAGATTGAGTAAAACTAGTTAACTCAATTGGATCGAGTAGAACTATAGGCATATTCCAACCGTTGGAAAGATAGGATAAGATCACATTTACACTAAATCTTGGGCGACTTAGCCAAAGCTAACTCAAGGTCTTTTGTAAATGTGGGTCTTGATCCTATAAACAAGAGTTGCATAAAGATGTAATCGGTAATGTGTTACCCACCGATCGTACTAAGTCTTGGGCGATTTAGCCAAAGCTAACTCAAGGCTTAGTATGATGTGGATCTTGTCCCGCAAGAATTATAGCTAGTTTGTATGAATCTAGTAATGTGGTTTGACCACATCCATAACTCGATTCTACAAAATTCCTATAATTCAGTGGGAGCATCATTTGATTAAAGGGCTAATTAATTGATAAAAGGAATATGATATTAATTCTCTGCATTGTATGTTGTAGATTACTATGTCGATAAACACGAATACTCTCTCTCTCTGCGTTCTGTCCTTGAGAAGCACAAGCTCAATGGAGCAAATTTCCTGGACTGGTACAGGAACCTGAGAATCGTTCTCACCCAAGAATGGAAACTGTACGTCCTGGAGCAGCCCATTCTGGAGGCACCTCCTGCCACGCCTCATGAGTTGACAAAGATGCTTACAAGAAACATCAAGATGATGCATTAGATGTGTCTGTAGGGGATCGGATGGCCGGCTAGAGGGGGGTGAATAGCCCTCGTACGTTGGACGTCATAAATTGCTCTCGTCTACAAAAGATTAGCGCAAGCGGAATATACAAATACAAAGCAAAAGACAAACAATAAAACAAACGCTAACACGATGGTATAACGTGGTTCACGGCTACGCCGCTAATCCACGGTCCCCGATTCGTCCTCGGTGAATCACTCCGTTAAACCAATCCACTAAATGGTCTCTCCTTTGCACCAAGCTAGGTGGAGGTAACCTTTACAACCAAGATCACTCTTCTTACAATAGGATTGAAGTAAAGACAAGTACGAAGAGTTTAAAGCTTGTGGGGCACTAGGAAGATCGTTTGGAGTATGAGCATTAGCCTCTCAAAGGCTTTCACCCTCCCTTTTTATAGAGAGGGCTGTTTTCTTCCGTTGCCGCCATCACCGATCGCCGCCCTTTGGCCGATCCATCACTACAACGGCCTCCTAACACGTCAGATCCCGACCTTTTTAGTTCAACGGAACTCTTGGCTGATCGATGGACCTCATCCCGATCGATGCCTCCGTAGTCGACGCCCACGAATGCGGGTCGAAACCTATTGATCACCGATCGTATTATATATCATAATCAATACCCGAACTCACTCGATTAGGATCCGCCATGACATGGCAATGACCGGGTGTCGAAAACCCATCGACACTTGGCCAAATGGCCAAGTTTCACCTAAGAGCTACCCTTCCCGGTTACAATCGCCACCATTTATCGAGTCCCTCGCCTTCTAAGTTCTCTCTTCGCTCGCCACGCCCTCGACAAAGATCAGGCGCTGCAATGCTCCTTCGCGTCTCTTGCCTCGAAGTCTACTTCCTCCGGCTTCACTCCAAGCTTCTCGTCCGGCGGTCCCTCGGATGCTCCAAGCGCACGGCTTCCGCAAAGCTATCCTTGACCGACTCAAGGCACGAGTCATGAGATGTGAAACTCGCCACGGCTCCATGTGCGAATTACTAAGTCCTGCACGACTTCAACGCACATATCACATCAACATATCAAACTAACTTAAACCCTTTGCCACACCATCAAAACCATATTACGGCAAGAGATTGCCCTAACAATCTCCCCCTTTTTGATGTGCGGCAATCCATTTAAGTTAGGTAAAAACATTTGATATAAATTCTAAGGTAAGAAAGCATGTAAAGATAAACATGATATAGCAACATGCAACTCCCCCTTAATCCATGAAACTCTCTATGCAAATTTTCTCCCCCTATCATATATTTCTCCCCCTAAAATATATTTCTTCCCCTAAAATAATTAACTTAAACATAATTATTTCTCCCCCTTTGACACCATCAAAAAGATTAACACTAAGTTATAAGCTCATGGCATCAAGTATAATGGAGGGAAAATATGACAAGTTGATTTAAAATTGGGTATCACTTGTTGGTTTACAAACTGAATTCGGCCTTCAATGTTCTGATTTACAGGCCACGATCATTGCTATCGATTATGGCGGCACAAAGGAATCCAATTTTGATTTTCTGGACGAATTTCAGAAATGCATTATAAATTCCAAAAAATTCGAAAAATCATGAAATTTGGGGAACATATTTCTATTAAGTATATCTATCAAGGAAAAATAGTTTTTCATGAAAAATCATTATATTTTCCGAGATTTGCCAAAAATCCAAACACTTGAAAAACCACTAGTTTTTGAGCATTCTAGTATCAAGTTAGCTACCTAGTTTTGCATCCAATTGTTTCAAAACATGAATACATGTATTTTAAGGTAAGAAATTGTTTTGAAAACATATGAAATATCCAACCATGATCTTTGGGCAATATGTCTATGAATTAAACATAAGCCTTCCCCATGATTGGTCTATTATTGCTATGTTGATACTTTAAATGACCATTTAAATGCCATAGGCATTAGTGGACATTTGTATCATCCTAACATCTCACCCATGCTAAGTTTGCAATCAAGGTAGCCTATAGTGGGTGTGAGATGCATCCTAGGGGGTATTTGTATATACTTTAACCAATATATTCATGCAATTCTATCATGGTTAAGTATCAACCTAACATCCTACATGATCATAATGACATATATCAATTAATTCTACATTATGATCATGAAATGCATGTTTTCATCAATTTATAGTCATGCATTAGGTATTATATGATGATAATAACCAATGTATCACCTAAAGCATGATTCAACCCTATTTCTCATGATAACATGCCAAATATCAAAATCATAAATCATGATTTAAAACATACATAGCAATTACATTAATCATCATGATTTAAGCATTATTACCTATTTATGGGCACGTTATCATCACCCAACACTATCTAAAAAAATGTTGTCGCGTCATCCTAAGTCAACCAAAATATGATATAGGTTAGGACCATGTGGTTGACTACCCTAGGGTTATCCTAACCCTTAAGGATGGATTTTGGAACCCAAAATAAATTCTTTCCTATTGGGTTCACTAAATACTCCTTGGGGATCCATTTCCTAGCAATTACTTTCTTTTTATCTTGTCCCCTAGCTATTAGGCATTTATAGGCCTTTTCATTTTTCTTTTCTTTGTATCCTAGGCCTTTCTTATTGAAACTAGCTCTTTGGCTCCCTAAGATCATGTTCAATGTGTTGGAGCCAATAGTGAATTTCTCTAGGGCTTTGGTTAAATAATCTACCTTTTCCCTTAAGGCCCTATTTTCATTCATACATGCATCACTAACATCTAATGGCACATAAAGGTCATGTGAGCATGCTTCATTTAAGCTAGAAGAAATACTATCATTTAAGCATGCATTTTCTAGTTTGTTTTCTAGGTCCTTAATTTGATCTAGCATGCTTTTTTTTTTCTTCTTAGCTCTAAATAAATCTCTAGTTAAGCTAGAAACCATGGAAACTATTTTCTTAGGGGTTAGATTTGTTACCATAGTTTCCATGTCCTCTTCTTCTTCGGATGAGGAGGATGTAGAAGCTCCCCCTTCATTTGAGCTCTCCCCATTTGAGCTTGATCCTTCATTTTCGGATGAAGAGCAATCCAAGTCATCAAAGGCCATCAAGGCCAAATTGGTGACAAAAGCATTCTCCTCTTCCGATGATGAGGAGGAGGATGAGGAAGGATCATCCCATGTCTTGGCCTTGAATGCTTTGGCCTTCCCCTTTTCTTTTGCCTTCTTTTCTTCTTCCTTTCTCTTGCTCCCCTTCTTCTTCTTCCTCTTCTCTTCTTTCTTTTTCTTCTCTTCTTTGCTTTTGTTTAGGAGGGGACAATTGTCCCTTATGTGTCCCTCTCCTTGGTAATTATAGCATATGACCTTCCCCCTTGGTCTTCTATTCCTATCATTAGATTTATCAAATCTAAAATTCTTAAATACACGCCTCACCTTCCTTACCATGTAGGCTTCTTCGGTGCTATCCATGGAGGAGGAGGAAGATGCTTCGTCATCGGAGGAGGAGGTGATTTCCATCTTCTTCTTCCCCTTATTTGCCAATAATGCTACTCCTCTTGAGGGTTGAATTTTAGGCTCCTCTTGTATTCCCTCAAGCCTAGTTTCGTGGAGCTCCATTGTTGAGAAAAATTCCTCCAAGGTACTTACTTCCAAGTTCTTGGAGATGTAGAACGAATCCACCATGGAGCTCCACTTTGAGGACCGGGGAAAGGCATCTATGGCCTTCATTACCATATCCCGGTTTGATAGCTTCTCACCTACACTTGTTAGTCCATTTAAAATTTCTTTGAATCTAGAATGCAAAGAAATTACCTTTTCTCCCTTTTCCAATTTGATGTTGGATAGTTGGGAGCGGAGGAGATCTCTCCTTGCTAGCTTTGCCTCGGATGTGCCTTCATGAAGCTCAATTAGCTTCTCCCACATCTCCTTGGCGCTTAGGCATTCTCCTATTCGGTTGATTTCTTGTTGGGGGAGCACATTGAAAAGATGATGTTTTGCCTTTGAGTTCGCAAGGTGCTCCTCTCTTTGCTTCTTAGTCCATCGTGATTTTTCGATTGGTTTCCCTTCTTCATCCCTAGGCAAAACGAAACCGGATTCCATTGTAATCATTATATCAAAATCCGTTTCGAAAAATACCTCCATTCGCTTCTTCCACCAAGCGAATTCTCCTTCAAACTTCGGAGGATGAATGTTGGAGCCGGCCATTTTGAAAATTGCTTGTTGTGGCGGTTAGTCCTCGACAAGCTTTCCTCGGCTCTGATACCACTTGTAGGGGATCGGATGGCCGGCTAGAGGGGGGTGAATAGCCCTCGTACGTTGGACGTCGTAAATTGCTCGTCTACAAAAGATTAGCGCAAGCGGAATATACAAATACAAAGCAAAAGACAAACAATAAAACAAACGCTAACACGATGGTATAACGTGGTTCACGGCTACGCCGCTAATCCACGGTCCCCGATTCGTCCTCGGTGAATCACTCCGTTAAACCAATCCACTAAATGGTCTCTCCTTTGCACCAAGCTAGGTGGAGGTAACCTTTACAACCAAGATCACTCTTCTTACAATAGGATTGAAGTAAAGACAAGTAAGAAGAGTTTAAAGCTTGTGGGGCACTAGGAAGATCGTTTGGAGTATGAGCATTAGCCTCTCAAAGGCTTTCACCCTCCCTTTTTATAGAGAGGGCTGTTTTCTTCCCATTGGCCGCCATCACGATGCCGCCTTGGCGGTCATTGCATCCTAGCGGCCTCCGAACACGCCGGATCCCGTTGTAGTCCAACGGAACTCTTGGCAGTCGACTGATGGACCTCATCGATCGTGATGCCTCCGTGAGTCAATCGCCGATCGGCCTGAGCAGTTACGTGGTCGAAACCTATTGATCCGATCATTTTTCTTGGCCGATCGATGTATGCGATCGACCCCGGCGTATGGCGGTCGGCTAGCCACAATCCGGTCGATCGTATACCGGTCGAACTCACTGGACTCAGCGATCGCTATGACATATGGCGATCGGGTGTCGGGAAAACCCATCCGACACTTGGCCAAATGGCCAAGTTTCACCTAAGAGCTACCCTTCCCTGGGTTACAATCGCTCACTCTCATTTCTCGGAGTCCCTCGCCTTCGAATTTCTCTTCGTTCTCGACCACGTCCCTCGGCAGCATCAGGCACTGCAATGCTCCTTCGCGTCTCTTGCCTCGAAGTCTACTTCCTCCGGCTTCACTCCAAGCTTCTCGTCCGGCGGTCCCTCGGATGCTCCAAGCGCACGGCTTCCGCAAAGCTATCCTTCACCGACTCAAGGCACGAGTCATGAGATGTGAAACTCGCCACGGCTTCATGTGCGAATTACTAAGTCCTGCACGACTTCAACGCACATATCACATCAACATATCAAACTAACTTAAACCCTTTGCCACACCATCAAAACCATATTACGGCAAGAGATTACCCTAACAGTGTCATGTCTAATGCTCGCGACCATGAACTCTAAGCTTCAGAAGCAACACGAGTTCATGAATGCTTATGATATGGTTGAACCTCTTCGTCAACTATATCAAGGACAAGCAAGGCACGAGAGATATGAATTCTCTAAGGCACTGTTTGGTTCCAAAATGCAAGATGGGACTTCTGTAGGTCCATATGTACTCAAGATGATTGGGTACGTTGAAAACCTACAGAGATTGAGATTCCCCCTTGGCCAAGAGTTGGCCACTGACTTGATCTTGCAATCTTTGCCACAAAGCTACAATCAATTTGTCATGAATTACAACATGAATGAAATTGATAAGCCACTGCCTGAGATGCTCAGCATGTTGAGAACTATTGAGCTCAAACTTAAGAAGGGAAAATCTGACGCCAGTTTGATGGTGCAAAAGAAGAAAGGCAAGGGCAAGCCTAAAGGTAAGGGAAAGTCCCAAGCCATGGGCAAAGGCAAGGAACTGAAACCCAAAGGAGGGGTGGCCAAGGAAGGGGCTTGCTTCCACAGCAAGGAAGTTGGACACTGGAAGCGTAACTGCAAGGCATACGTGGAAGATCTTAAGAAGAAGAGAAGTGAGATTTCTACTTCAGGTATAAATGTTATAGAAGTCAATCTATCTATTTCTTCATCATGGGTATTAGATACCAGATGTGCATCTCACATTTGTACCAATGTGCAGGCGCTGAGAAATAGCAAGGCATTGACAAAGGGCGAGGTCGACCTACGAGTAGGTAATGGAGCAAGAGTTGCTGCTATTACTGTAGGAACTTATGATCTATCTCTGCCCTCTTGGCTTGTACTAGAATTAGATGAATGTTGTTATGTGCCTGCTTTGACTAAGAACATAATTTCGATTTCTTGTTTGGACAAGAAAGGATTTACATTTATAATAAAGAACAAATGTTGTTCAGTTTATTTAAATGATATGTTCTATTGTAGTGCACCTCTAATGAACGGACTCTACTTTCTAGACTTAGAGAGCCCTATCTATAACATAAGTACCAAAAGGTTCAAGTCAAATGAGTTGAACCAAACCTATCTCTGGCATTGTCGCTTAGGTCACATAAATGAGAGTCGCTTATATCAGCTCCATAAGGATGGGCTGCTAGACTCATTTGATTTTGAATCATATGAGACATGAGAGTCTTGCCTTTTAGGCAAGATGGCCAAGACTCCCTTTAGTGGACACAGCGAAAGAGCAACAGATTTGTTAGGACTTATACATAATGATGTATGTGGCCCTTTCAATGTTGCTGCTAGAGGTGGTTAAAAGTACTTCTTTACATTTACTGATGACTTCAGTAGATATGGTTATGTGTCTATCTCATGACACATAAATCAGATTCCTTTGAAAAGTTCAAAGAATTCAAGAATGAAGTACAAAACCAGGTTGGCAAGAGTATTAAGATACTTCGATCAGATCGAGGTGGTGAATACCTTAGCCATGAGTTTCGTGACTATCTAGCTGAGTGTGGGATACTATCCCAACTCACTCCTCCTGGAACACCACAGTAGAAAGGTGTATCCGAAAGGAGAAATCGTACCCTATTAGATAAGGTACGATCTATGATGAGTCACACAGATCTTCCTATATCCTTTTGGAGATATGCTCTAGACACAGAAGCCTTTACCCTTAACCGTGTACCATCCAAGGCTGTGATAAAGGCATCATATACGATATGGACAGGGAGAAATCCCAATATGTCTTTCATGAGGATTTGGGGTTGTGAGTCTTATGTTCGACGTCAAGTCTCAGACAAACTAGGACCCAAATCCAATAGGTGCTATTTTGTTGGATATCCCAAGGATACAAAGGGATATTACTTCTACATTCCCAGTCAGCACAAAGTGTTTGTAGCAAAGACTGGAGTTTTTTTAGAAAGGGATTTTGTTTCTAGAAAAACTAGTGGGAGTATGTTCGATCTTAAAGAAATTCAAGATAAGGACCATAACATTGAGACCTTGATGGAGGTTGAAAAGGAACCACAAAGTGTTGTGGGTGATGAGATTGTTGCACAAAGAGTTGTGGAACAACCACCAGTTCCTATAGACCTACCTCTTCGTAGGTCTGATAGGGTACGTCGTCAGCCTGAGAGATATTCATTTCTCTTGTCTTACCATGATGACGTTATGCTCATTGAGAATGAGCCTACCTCCTATCAGGAAGCTGTGATGAGCCTAGATTCTGAGAAATGGCTAGAGGCCATGAGGTCCGAGATGGAATCCATATACACCAACCAAGTTTGGACTTTGGTTGATCCACTTGAAGGGGTCAAACCCATTGGGTGTAAGTGGGTCTTTAGGAGAAAGACTGACATGGATGGACTTACGCATAACTATAAGGGTCGATTGGTTGCTAAAGGTTTCAAGCAAATTCATGGTATTGACTATGATGAAACCTTTTCTCCAGTGGCAATGTTTAAGTCCATTCGGATCTTGCTTGCTATTGCAGCATACCACGATTATGAGATATGGCAGATGGATGTCAAAACTGCATTTTTGAATGGAAACTTACTCGAGGATGTGTACATGACACAACCTGAGGGTTTTGAAGATCCACAGCATACTGGGAAAGTATGCAAGCTACAAAGGTCCATTTATGGGCTAAAGCAAGCCTCTCGGAGATGGAATCTTCGATTCGATGATGCGATCAAACTGTTTGGTTTCATCAAGAATGAAGATGAACCCTGTGTCTACAAGAGGGTTAATGGGAACACAGTTGTCTTCCTTGTATTGTATGTGGATGACATACTACTCATTGGGAATGACATCCCTTCACTATAGTCTGTGAAGACTTGGCTGGGGACGTGCTTCTCAATGAAGGACTTAGATGATGCAGCCTATATTCTAGGCATCAAGATCTATAGAGATAGATCTAAGAGATTGCTTAGCCTAAGTTAGAGTACATACATTGACACGGTATTACTACGGTTTGCCATGCAGAATTCTAAGAAGGGACTTCTGCCGATGTCACATGGTTTGAGTCTTTCGAAGACTCAAAGTCCCTCTTCTAGAGAGGAGAGGGACCGCATGGATAAAATCTCGTATGCATCTGCTATAGGATCTATCATGTACGTCATGCTGTGTACTCGTCCTGATGTCTCGTATACTTTGAGCATGACGAGTAGATACCAGTCAGATCCAAGTGAGTGTCACTGGATAGCAGTCAAGAATATTCTTAAGTACTTGAGAAGGACTAAAGAATATTTCTTGATATTTGGAGGCGATGAGGAGCTAGCTGTAAAGGGTTACAGCGATGCCAGCTTCCAAACTGACTAGGATGATTACAGATCGCAGTCAGGGTTCGTGTTTTGCTTGAATAGTAGTGCTATGAGTACCCACAGAGGCTAACATCGCAGATCCCTTGACCAAGGCTTTGGCACAGAAAAAGCATGATGGTCACACTAGGTCATTGGGTATTAGATACTACGATGATTGACACTAGTGCTAGTGGGAGATTGTTAGTGAAAGCTCTAGAGCCAATCATGTGATGATTGTTGTATGGACTTTATAGTATCATATTCTTATTTATAAAGGCATGGTTATTATATTTACTTGTATTGGTGCCAAATAACTAAATATAATAATGTCCTTGAGTAGTAGGTTCTTATCTATATCAATCGATTGGTTGAATAGATAATGAGATGATATAGAGAACACTACTCTTAATCATTCCTAGTCAAGTATTAACATTCAGGGATAATGTTAATGCGTAGAGACTAGCATGTAGGTCAACACGATGACTTGATCTCACAAGTCATGGATATGAGATATCAAGTTGACACATGGGTATGCATTGGAGAATGTATACTGAATGACCCGCAATTTGAAAGTATCATTGATCGTTATATGAGTGTCATATACTTTCTCATGTGGCTATTAGTATGACTATTAGTCCTTAGACCTGAAGTCACCATAGTTCCCTACATAAGGAGTTGCATACTTTGGCTTCGTCAAACTCCACCCGTAAATGGGTGGACTATAAAGGCGATTACAGGGTATGTAACAAATTATGAGGAGGGATGTGAGTGATGTAGATGGGATCTATCCCTCCTATATGATGGGAGTGATATCGATATTCTTGATAGAGTGAGACCACGAAGTGCATGGCCATGCCCAAATGAGTCAATATGACATATTGAGATCATTTGATTAGAGTGAGTCTACTTGGAGTTCAAGATATAGATTGTACCAAGGATGACACGGTCTATGCCTCGATTGGTCAATCTAGATGTCATGGATAGAGGGACATTGTCACATATTGTGAGAGTCACAATTAGTAGTCACAAAGGTGATGTTGGAGCTCAACATTCTTATAACTTGGGTAGCAATGATGTGTTTCTAGATACCGCTCATTGCTTATGTTCCTGAATCGGTTTAGGAACATTGCCAACGTTACAAAAACCTATAGGGTCACACACAAAAGGGCAATTAGATGGAGATTTGGTTCATATGATGAACCATGAGGATTAGGTTCATGGGATGAACCAAATTGGATTAAGAGTAATCGAAATTAGACTAATTGAGTTGAACTCAATTTGATTCAAGTGTTGAATGAGTCTAATTTAGATTTGATTCATCAAATCAATTTAAATTAATGAATAGAGAATCATTAAATTAAATTGACTTGAATCAAATGGTTGGATTTGATCAACCATGGGAGATAAGAGGTCAAGTTTGACTTGACTTGGGAGGGAAGATTAAAGGTCAAGTTTGACTTGACCAAATGCCATGTCATGATGATGACTTAGCATGGTCGACCAATGATGATTCTCCACATCATCATTGACTAATCATGTGGTGCCACCTCATGAGGGAGACCAAGAGCCATTGGCTTTTGGAGTTACATGCATGCATATAACCTCCCAAGCCTTGAAGTGGTCGGCCACTCCATTAGATAGGGAATTCATTTTGGTGAGTTACAACAACTTCATCTTCTTCCTTGGATCATCCTCTCAAGCTCCCTCTCCTCCTTGGCCGAACCATTCAAAGAGTGCTAGCACACTCAAGATTGTGTTTTCTCTACCTATTGCTTGTGTGGATACCAATAGAGGAGTGTTCACTTGACACTCTAGAGTTTCGGCAAGCTATTTGGACGAGCGGGATTTGCGAAGGGCGTCACATCCAGGGTAAGACTCTCAACTTCTAGATCTAAGGCACATCTAGGTTTAGTAAACACATACATGTTTTTGTTTTAATATATCTTTGCACGGATCCGTGGCCGGACTTCCGGGGTTTCTGCAATGCAAAAAGCGGTTTTTACAGCTCAGAAAGTCCAACAATTAGAAGGATGAATCACATACTTTCTTGTGTTATTTCTCATTGAGAAAAGCTTTGTGAAAATCTCTGCATAACTATTATAATTTTTTTCATCACAGATTCTCCTTCAACCGGATGGAGTTCAATGCGGTTATTTTGTTTTACGATATATGAGAGATATAATTGAAGGTGCTACATCCATTGACAAGTCTTCCCTATGACCAATAGTAATATTAGACATATTTTCAAATTTTCTTATTGATACATATTTATAAAATGATTTGTGCAATTAATTATCAGATAGTACTCAAAGTGTTTAATTATATTTTCATTTATTTATTCACATGTAGTTTGCAAAATCTCTATTAGCTGCAAAGGAAATTGATGAAATACATTCGAAGTAGGTTGAATGCATGCAAGATCCATATCTAATGATTATGAGATTTAAGTGTACATACCTCTTTTAGTTAGATGTGGTAATCTATAAGTGTTTTGGTTATTATGCATAATACTTTTGGTGCAGTACTAAGCATATGATGTGTAGTTGTTTTGCTACAATACTTTTTTTATATATGTTCTTAAGAGTGATCATTTAAAATGGGATGATGTGACCTTGTACTTTACATTGCTACAAGTGGGAGTGTATATGTGTTTTATAAAATTTTTTTTAATGTTGTTGTATGATTTATATTAAAAATATAATACTATAAATCGACAACGGTTTATTGTTCTCTAGAGTAACTGTTGAGAAATGACAACAGTTAAAAATGCAACGGTTAAAATAACAATGACAATACAAATGACATCGATTAATAACCGTTGTCTATGACTTAAAAAATTATAATAAATCTATGCGTTGAGAAAAATAGGACGCTCAAAGACAACGGTTATAACCCGTTGTAATTTTAGTTGAAAGACAACGGTGAAAAATGATTGTCTATGATCAAAAACATCTGTGGTAAATTGATCCGTTGTGAAAAGTGGAGTGCTCAAAGACAATGGTTAAAAATTATTGTCTTTTCCTTAAATCGACAACGGTTTTTCACCATTTTCTTTGAGCACCCCACTTTTCACAACGTGTCGATTTACCACGGATTTTTTGGATCATAGACAACGGTTTTTCACCGTTGTCTATTCGAATTTTTGTTGTACTGAACTCTGGATACTTTTGTTTCATATCATCATCGCGTTCCCAAGTTGCTTCTTCGAACTTTTGATTTTGCCATATGACTTTCACTAAGGGTACTTCTTTGTTTCTCAATTTCTTGATTTCTCGATCTATTATCTGAATAGGTCAACTTTCATAACTCAAATTTTTCTGAAATTGTACAGTTTGTGGCTCAATGACATGGTCTGCATTAGGAACATACTTTTTCAGCATTGAGACATGATACACATTGTGAATCGATGATGTTTCTTGAGGTAGCTCTAACTCATAAGCAATTTTGCCAACTCTTTTTGTGATCCAGTAAGGTCCTACATAATGTGGACTCAGCTTGCCTTTCTTCTCAAATCTCACCACCCCTTTCATAGGAGCTACTTTAAGAAATACAGAATCCCCAACTTCGAATTCAAGCGGTCTATGTCGTACATCGGCATAACTTTTTTGCCAACTCTGAGCAGTCTCTATTCTTTGGCAGATGCTCTTTATAGCTTTGGTGGTGTCATCTATAAAGTCTGTCTTAAGCCACATTTCTTTCTTCTCACCACCTTCATACCAACAAATAGGAGACCTACACTTCTTTCCATATAAAGCTTCATACGGTGTCATTCCAATTGTAGCTTGGTAGCTATTATTGTAAGCAAATTCTGCCAAACATAGGTATTTGCACCAGCTTCCTTTAAAATCTAAGGCATAATCTTGGAGCATATCCTCTAGAATTTGATTTACTCGTTTGGTTTGCCTCTCTGTTTGAGGATGAAATGTTGTGCTAAATCATAGTTTAGTGCCAAGGGCTTTCTGAGCACACTCCCAAAAGTGTGAAGTAAATCGGCTATCCCTATTAGAAATGATGGTCTTAGGAACTCCATGCAATTTGGTCACCTCCTTAACATACAACTGAGCTAGTTGTTCCATTGAGTAAGATATTTTGGTTGCTAGGAAATGAGCAGATTTTGTCAATCTATCAACAATCACCCAAATAGCATCATAACCATTAGTTGTTTTGGGTAGTCCTACTATGAAATCCATAGTTATATCTTCCCACTTCCATTCTGAGATTTGAATAGGTTACAGAACTCCTTCATGTCTCTGATGTTCTGCTTTGACTCTTTAACACGCCAGACAAGTGCTGACATATTTAGCCACATCCCTTTTCATACCGAACCACCAGAACTTTTCTTTCAAATCTTGATACATCTTGATAGATCCAGGATGCATTTAATATGGGGTCCCATGAGCTTCTTCTAAAATTCTCTTTCTCAATTCTAGATCATTGGGAATACATAAGTGTTAACCAAGATATAGTACCCCACTGTTAGAGACACAAAATCCTTTATCCTTTCCTTCTTGGATCTCTTTCTTGATCCTTTGGATGGTTGGATCTTCGTCTTGCTTCGCTAGTATATCATCAAATAGTGTTGGCGCTATTGTCAAGGTAGAAAGCTGTCTAGAAATAATCTCAACCCCAAAGTTCAACATCTCTTTCTCCAATGTTGGGATAATGAAGATAAGGACATTAAGGTGGCACAGGATTTCCTACTCAGTGCATCTACTACTTTGTTTGCCTTTACAGGATGGTAGAAGATTTCACAGTCATAATCTTTAACCAGCTCAAGTCATCTACACTGTCTCATGTTTAAATCCTTCTGAGTGAAGAAATATTTCAAACTCTAGTGATCTGTATAAATCTTGCACTGGACTCCATACAAGTAATGTCTCCAAATTTTGAGAGCGAAGACTACTGTTGCCAACTCAAGGTCATGAGTGGGATAATTCTTTTCATAATCCTTTCATTGTCTAGATGCATAGGCAATGACTTTACCATTCTGCATAAGCACAGATCCGAGTCCCATTTTCGATGCATCACTATACATATCAAAGCTTGCATTACTTTCTGAAAGGGTAAGAATCGGAGCACTTGTTAATCTCCTCTTTAGTTCAAGGAAACTTTTCTCACAATCCTCGGTACATTCAAACTTTCAGTTCTTTGTGGTAAGAACTGTCAATGGTGAAGCTATCCTTGAGAAGTCTTTTACAAATTTTCTGTAGTACCCTGCTAAACCAAGGAAACTTCTGATTTCACTGGTATTGTTTGGTCGACTCCAGTTACTAACATCTTCTATCTTTGTCAGATCTACCATAACCCCATCTTTTGAAATAATGTGACCCAGGAAGGATACTCGATCGAGCCAAAATTCACACTTGGAGAACTTGGCATACAATTATCTCTACTGCAGGGTTTGTAACACTGTCTCCAAATGTTCAGCATGGTCTTCCTGAGTCCTCGAGTAAATAAGGATATCGTCAATGAAGATGACCACAAATTTGTCAAGGAATGCCTTGAATACTCGATTCATTAGGTCCATAAAGGTTGCTGGAACATTTGTCACTCCGAAGGGCATGACCACGAACTCATAGTGTCCATACCTCATTCGGAAAGCTATTTTCGATACATCATCCTCTTTAACTTTTACTTGATGATAATCGGACCGTAAGTCAATCTTGGAGAAAACTGTGGCTCCCCACAATTGATCAAACAGATCATCAATCCTTGGCAAGGGATATCTTTTTTTGATTGTCACCTTATTCAGTGCTCGATAATCTATGAACATTCTCATAGATCCATCTTTCTTCTTCACGAACAATACTGGAGCTCTCCATGGTGAGTGACTAGGGCGAATGAATCCCTTGTCGAGTAACTCCTGTAATTGTTCTTGAAGCTCTTTTAATTCTACTAGGGCCATACGATAGGGTTCTTTTGAGATTGATTTGGTACCAGGAATAAGTTTAATCTCAAATTCGATTTCTCTTTTAGGAGCTAGCCCAGGCAACTCATCAGGGAATACTTCTGGGTAGTCACTTACAACTCAGACTTCTTCGAGCTTTTGGCTTCTTTCTTGCTTTGTATCAACCACATGTGTTAGATAACCAGCGCATCCATTGACTAACATCTTTTGAGCTTTTATGACAGATAAGAACTTCTTAGTTCTTTTCTTTGGTTCTTCGATAAATTCAAACTTAGATTCTACCTCAGGTTGGAATACGACTCTTCGCTTACGACACTCAATGGAAGCACCGTACTTGCTCAGAAAGTCCATTCCCAAAATGACATCATAATCATGCATGTCCAACATTCATAAAGTAATACCACTATAAGACTACTACTATTACTTACTTTCTATCATCATCACCTACATATGTTGTTGGGTTTCCGGCACCGCGGCGTGTGTGTGTTCGATCATGTTTCGTAAACATGAGCACAGCGGAAGCAATAAAAATAATAAATACTCCTATTTATTACAACACACACAACACACGCATGCTATTACAACAAGTGTAGACATAACCGTAAATTAAAATTGCAATAAAAGGAAATTAAACTACGTTATACCTTCCGTATGACGTGTAGCGGGAACGGCATCAACCGGAACGATCCTCGTAAGAATCGTCTCTATCCGTATCCACGCCGAGGTCCTCGGGATGACTTCGCTAAGTCACGAGCTTCGTCTTCGTACGAGTTACTAGCCTCGTGTTGAAGACAACGTGATCGAGAGATGATCACGATCCGAATCCAAATTCGGATCCAAAATGAGTTCTCAAAACTCGCTTCTCCGGAGAGGTATTCGTCAACCGTTTGACGAATCCTTCGTCCTCCACCTCAGAGGATTACCGGAGATCAAATCCCCGGTATGTTAGCCGCTGTCGGAGCACTAACCGTCGTCCAAACGACGCTCCGACGAGAGGAGAAGAAGCTGTCCAGAAAACTGGACAGCTTGGTGGAGGAGTAGGCGCCGGCCAAAACAAGGAGAGAAAAGGCTCACCTTGATGCCGAACCTATAGGAGATCACCGGAGGGTCGCCGGAGGTTCACCGGCTGGAGCTTGGACGCCGGCAACAAGTTGGAAGGCTGCACCACAAGCTGGGCGGCAACAAGATGTTGGGCGGCAACAAGATGTTGGGCGGCCACAAGATGTTGGGCGGCAACTAGTTGTTGGGCGGCCACAAGATGTTGGGCGGCAACTAGTTGATTAGGTTTAGGGTTAGGGTTTAATCCCTATTTTATAGAGAACTAATTCTCTTAATGGTTAATGGATCATATCCATAAAGCCCGTTAACCCGCTCCATTAAGATAAGTTAAAATAAACCAAACCATGATGGTTTATTTTAAGTTAAAACGAACCGAACCAACCTTTGGTTCATTCGTTTAATATAAACCAAACCATTTGGTTTATTCTCATCCATTGGATTAGAACCAAACCATTTTGGTCCATCCATTATGTCTTCATAAGACACTGCCCATCCACGCTTCCATTGCGACTGAAACAATTTCATGCTCGCTTTACGTTTGGTCCAACCAAACATAGTTTCTCTCGGTCTGAGAATCCCATTCTCAAGCTCGTTTTAAATCCTTTGGATTACACTCGTTGTGCGTGTGACCAAATAGGTTCTCGGTTTATGTTGGCCGTCTATAATTAACCATTAATTATAGAACGATCATGAGTGGCACCTAGTAGTACATCATGAACCCCAATTAACCGAAAAGATCAACGGTTGATCCAGAACTATTTCTGAAACCCTTCAGTAGCTCGAATGAATCGTGCCCCATTCCCTTCACTCATCTTATACCCACTTGGTTTAGGACATGGTCTATTGTGTCACCTCACTAGGTCGACTACGCCACACCTAGCCCAAGTATCATTTCCTCGTCCTACGGATTCTAGTTACTCCACATGTATCGAAGAGTACCTTACTCTAAACATGTAATGCTTTGGCCAAAGACTTTAGTAACAATCCAACGAGAGGCCATGGGTATACATCTCCTCGCAAGGAGTGGTGAATCCTTTATAGGCTATTCAAACACCTTCGATCACTTCGACTTATACCCAATCATCCCGGGTCCACATCTCCTTAGAGATGTTTGCTTAAGATGTCAAAGCATAAGTCTCCATGATCAAGATGACTTGAATACCGCAAGTCAAAGGAACATCGCAGACTTAAGCCACGAAGAACTTCATTGACATATCTATATATGCAGAGAACCATATGAAGTCTTACTACCGGTCACTCCAATGAACTAGTTACCATAACTAGCATCCACGATTAACTCGGACATCACAATGTCTTCGTGAGAATCACCGCTTGGATACACCAAGGAGTATACCTCGTGCTAGTCTCGACAGAATTGATGGTGTCCAAATCCATCAATTCATCGACTAGGGATAATTCCGATACATCACAATTACACATGTAGAGATACTCACTAGTTGTGATCCAATAACAAATTCTCTCATGCTGTGAATCGTATCGTGGACATTCAGTAAATGAGTTTAAGATCCAATCAAATACATAAAACATGTACACTCAAATAGTGAATCTTCATTTATCATATAAATGGTTCATACATAAGGCGATTGCCTTAGGACATCTCTCATATATTACTAACAGACTCCCACTTGGCCTAATGCCAATCGCTACGGTATCCAATACCATAAGCACCAACATGACCCTCAAACTTACTTTGAGGTAATGCTTTAGTCAAAGGATCCGCTAAGTTCCTTTCAGTGGGAATTTTCTCGATTTGTATTTCGTTCCTACTGATGATCTCTCTGATAAGATGATAGCGGCGAAGCACATGTTTGGATCATTGATGAGACCACATCAAGTTCAGAGATGAACTTCTTGATCCAAACTGTTGGATCGAAAGTGTCGCTAGAGGGGGGGGGTGAATAGCGATACGATGTCGTTAAAAAACTTTTGCAATAAGTAAAAAGCAAGTAGAGAGTGCACAGCGGAAATATAAAGTAGACAAGATATTTTTACGTGGTTCACAATCTTTCGATTGCTAATCCACGGCCCTAGTGATCCTTGATCACGTACGGAGGGCAATTCACTAAAACCACTCCTCCTCGTTGGAGGTAGGAGCAACGATTACAAAAAGAAATCAAGGCAAAGGGACACTCCCCCTTTCCTTGTTACGATTAAAGCACAAAGACAATTTAAAGAAGTAGAACTTAAATAAATATACCGACAACTCTTATAAGTAGAGTTGTCGGCACTTCGTCGTAGCAAATGTGAGTAGTAGTAGCGCGGCGTTACGGGCGTGTTGAGAGCTCTTGAATTCTTGTAATTTGCTTGGCTTGAACATGTCTATTTATGGATATTGATCTATGAATTTAGACATAGGTAGTGTCCAAGGTGAGGTTCTTATCCCAACTCAAGGATGAGGTGTTTCATCCAACCACCTTGTGCCACCTCCAACCTCCTTGTGCGCCAACTCAAGGATGAGGTGTTTCATCCAACCACCTTGTGCCACCTCCAACCTCCTTGGGCGCCAACTTGAGGATGAGGTGTTTCATCCAACCACCTTGTGCCACCTCCAACCTCCTTGGGCGCCAACTTGAGGATGAGGTGTTTCATCCAACCACCTTGTGCCACCTCCAACCTCCTTGGGCGCCAACTTGTTGGAGCCATTCAACTTGTGCCACATCATGGGAGCCAACCATCTTGTGCCAACTCACCTTATCTTGGGCGCCCACCACAAGGAAGCTTGGTGATGGTTTGGATGTCCACCTTGATGCCACATCACCCTTTGTACCAAAACACGAGTCAAGTCCAAATTCACCCCCTTGAAATTCGAGGCTCTTCTCGAGGTGGAACTTGACTAGCGATTGATAGTCAAAGGGTTTTGGACCGATACAAGTTAGCTTAAAATATAAAGTACGATGGTTCTAACCATTTGATCTCGACCTAGACCTTCCATTGGAGGTATTGGGTGGATCTACGCTAACGACCTTGCTTCGCTTTCACACGAGCTTACCTTGTAGCCTCGCTCCTGGTCCTTCACCCGAGTACCTCGGCTTCCTCCAAGTCCTCTCGGCGCGTTGCGACCACCTCGGTTCCACCGTGTGTCGCAGACCTTCTCGCACACTTAATTGAGCTCGTAAGATAACAAATATACCCTTAACTATTGAGCCTTTTGCCATAATCAAAATACGGTTCGACTTTGGTGCCCATTGCACCAACAATCTCCCCTTTGATTCATGGCAAACCGACAAAAGTTAAGGAAAAATTAAGCATAACAAAGAAGCTAGCATAATGATTAAGCATGAATGAGCTAGCATAAAGATTAAATATGAATGAGCTAGCATAATGATTAAGCATGAATGAGCTAGCATAAAGATTAAATATGAATGAGCTAGCATAATGATTAAATATGAATGAGCTAGCATAATGATTAAGTATGAATGAGCTAGCATAAAGATTAAGCATGAGTGAGCTAGCATAAAGATTAAGCATGAGTGAGAAATATTATTGTTTCAAGTTCTCCCTTTGAGGTAACCTCCCTTGACCAAGGTGAGTTCTTGAAAATAATTTTTACTCCCCTTAATAGTTGCTTAAGTAAACGGAATTACTTAATATAAAAGGTAATAATTTTGTTTACTTTCTTCCTTACTTTTGTGACTTTCTCCCCTTTGCCTTAACTCAAAAAGTTTGTAAATATATTTTAAGGTTTGTAAGTCCAAGCAAGTTCCCAATATAAATATTTTTTTTTTAAATAATAATAAGCTTGAAAATATGTTCATCTAAAATGTACAACTCCGGTTGGACTTGATTGATATAGAATGATCAATAAGTCTTGAAGGAGTTGATTAATTTTAAATAATTATACTCCATGGTTCATGTCGATGCACCAATCTACATCTGAACCAGAGTAAGGTCCTAACATCTCACGCCTGTCATTGGCTAAGTACACAAACACATTAGTCCTATGTGTTGTGAGATGTGTTGGCTCCTTAAATCTATAGGTATATGATTTCTAAGGTAAGACTTAGGCTAATTTCATAAAAAGAAGCAAAAGTAGAGTACATATATAGAAAAATTTAAATCCTACTCTATTACGCACATATACCTAACTTTCGCCTTAATAAACTAAATTGGCCGGGTAGTGGTTTGGTGAAGATGTCCGCTAGGTTTGATTTGGACTCAACATACTCTAGTTGTATAGTTCCATTAGTTACATGTTCCCTAATGAAGTGGTGTTTAACTTCTATATGTTTTGTCCTAGAATGACATATTGGATTTTTAGTTAAGTTAATTGAACTAATGTTATCTATGTAGGTTTTAATGTTGTTAAAGATTTTAAAGTCTTGGAGAGTGTGCTTCATCCACAGTGAGTGAGAGACACACTCACCCATCGCAACGTATTCGCCGGTGGTAGATAAGGCAACGCAATCTCGCCCTCGCACTCAACTTACTAGACTCGAGCCGAGGATTTGACAACAACCACTCGTGCTCTTTCTATCGAGTTTACTACGGCATAGTCTGAGTCGGAGTAGTCGATTAGATTAAACTCGGTAGATCTAGTGTACCAAATACCTACGTTTAGCGAGCCCTGTAGATATCTAATCATAAGCTTGACTAGTGTTAGGTGAGACTCCTAGGCACACGTTTGTAACCTTGCGCACATACTTACCGCGAATAAAATGTCGGGTCGGCTCGCGGTTAAGTATAGGAGACTTCCTATTGCGCTCCTATAGTATTTTAGGTCAACGGGTTTTCCTTCTACATCTTCGCTTATATTAACATTAGTTGCCATAGGTGTATTGATTATTTTAGCATCTTGCATTCCAAATCGATTTATTAAGTCCTTAGTATATTTTTGTTGATGTAAATATATTCCATCTTTAGTTTGTTTAATTTGTAAACCTAAGAAGAAACTTAACTCTCCTACTAAATTCATTTCAAATTCACTTTCCATAAGTGAGATGAATTCGCTTAGCAGATCGAGTTGGTAGTTCCAAAAATTATATCATCTACATAGATTTGGGCTATAAAGATTTCTTTTCCTACGGTTTTTACGAATAAGGTTGGGTCGACTAAACCTTGGTTGAATCCTTTGACTTAAGATAGATCGAAGCCTTCGCATCAAGCTCTTGGGGCTTGTTTGAGTCCATATAGGGCTTTCTTAAGTCTAAGGACATGGTCAGTTTATCTAGATTTTCAATCCGGAGGTTGATCGACGTAAACTTCTTCCTTAATGTATCCATTCAAAAATGCTGACTTGACATCCATTTGAAACAATTTAAAACCTCGATGTGCAAAGATATGCTAACAACATTCGGATGGACTCTAGTCCGCTACGGGGCGAGGTCTCATCGTAATCTAAACCTTCGACTTGACTAAACCCTTTGCGACTAACCTAGCTTTATTTCTAACTACTTCACCTTTATCATCAAGTTTATTTCAAATACCCACCTTGTTCCAATAATTGATTTTTCTTTAGGTGGTGGTACTAATTCTGGACTTCATTTCTAGTGAATTGAGCTAGCTCTTCTTGCATAGCAATAATCCAATGGGATCAAGAAGTGCTTGTTCAATAGTTTTGGGTTCGATTTTGGAAATTAACGAGATTTGACTAAGGTTTCGATATGAAGCTCTAGTTCGAACCCCTAAATTTGGATCACCTATAACTTGATTGATAGGATGATTTGTTTGAGTCTTAGTGTGACTCGGGTTAGGGTCATCTATCACTTGGTCGATAGGATGACTTGGGTGAGTTCTAGTTTGACTTGGGTTAGAGTCATCTATCACTTGGTCGATAGGATGACTTGGGTTAGGACGAGATTCAAGTTCAAGATAGTCGGGTTCGCTATAAGTTGATTTGCTAGTTGGTTTTGTTAAGGATTGAACGGGTTCGTGTCCTTCGTCGAAAACTATATTAATGGTTTCTTCGACTCTAAGAGTGTCGTGATTGTATACCCTATAAGCTCTCTGGTGGTTGAGTATCCTAGAAAGGTTCCAGTAGAGGTTTTGGATTTGAATTTCCCTAGGTAATCCTTAGTGTTTAAGATATGTACCTTGCATCCAAATACCCTAAAGTACTTGATGTTCGGTATTTTATCGTGATAAATCTCGTACGAGGTCTTTTGGTGCCTCTTTACCATAAGGATCCTATTTTGGACATAGCAAGTCGCATAACGGCCTACCGCCAAAATCTATCGGGTAGGTTATACTGCTTAACATTGTCCTAGCGGCTTCTTGTAGGGTTCTATTTTTCCGCTCGACTAACCCATTTTGTTGTGGGGTTCTAGGACATGAAAACTCATGGTGGTATCCGCTAGGTTACGTAAATCAGAAACTCGTGGTTTTCGAATTCACCACCATGATCGCTTCTAAGTCTTTTAATCTTAAGGTTCTTTTGATTTTCGATTAACCTACAAAGATTGATTAGTTGGTCTAGGGTATCATTTTTATGTTTGATAAACCTAACCCAAGTAAATCTAGAATAGTCGTCAATTATGACTAAGCAAAATTGACTACCATTGAGTGACTTAGCTCCATGTGAATCAAATAGATCCATGTGTAGGAGCTCAAGAACACTTTTGGTTCGTTCTTGATTAGTTAATTGATGTTGTGTCCTAGATTGTTTACCTTGTTGACAAGCATTACATATTTTATTATCCAAGTTGTTTAGTTTAGGCAAACCTATAACCAAGCCACTCTGACTCATCTTGTGGACGAGTCTTGTGTGCGAGTGTCCGAGTCGTAGGTGCCATAACCAAGATTCCTCTTGCTGTGTCATAAGACACTTGGTTGAGGAGTTGGGTAAATTTATTGTGTAGATGTTGCTACTCCTAGTTCCTTTAAGTATTATTTTAGATGTTGCATTTATTTTGATTACGCATTCATTTTCTAGAAATATGACCTTATAATTGTTATCGCACAATTGGCTTACACTAAGTAAATTATATTGAAAGTTTTCTACTAATAAGACATTTTGAATTGTAAAGTTAGAGTTGAGCTCAATATCACCTGATCCGATGATTTTGAGCTTGCCGTTATTTCCGAAGGCTACCGATCCTTGTCGTTTGAATCGTAACTTCGAAAATTTGAGTTGATCCTCGGTCATGTGCTGAGCAACCATCGCCCAACATCCATTGATCCTACACATAAGGTAGTTGGATCGGATATTGGAATTACTAAAGGGTTGTTTGTAAGTTTTTAAACCTAAATCATCTCACCAATATCTACATGATCAAAACATGTTATTCCTATGTGTTATTGTGAGATGACTATCAATTTTACTTGATTAATTTTAATGAATTTAAATTAACCAACATTAGGTTAGATTCGGATTTAGTCTAAGCTCATCAAGTAATCTTTTCAAGAGATTAGCTTCCAGGTCGTGGCGAGGCACAGAGGCCTTCTTTAATCGGAACAACGACCACTTCCTTAGACAAAGCTAATTTCAAGAAATTGATAACTCGACTTACTTGAGACTACGTCTTGGTCTAACTAGTTATTTTTGAAAAGAGGCTCACCGAGGCTCAATCTTTTCGTAGGATTTTAGTTGGTTATGAGTCCTATCTAACCATTCTAAAAATAAAGGAAAAACTAAGCATGCAATTTCTAAGACTTAACAAAAATACATTTTGTATTGGCTCCCCCCGGACCATTGAATCGAGTGGGTCTATTCACATAGTGAATTTGGTCCTTGGGAACCCAATACATGTTAGATCCTAAAGTTGAAATCAAAGTGGTCTTAGGGACCCATGCTTGGACATTTTTCTTATGTTGGTTTACTATAGACATATATGACTTATTGGTTGTATTTGAGTTAAACCCGAGTCCGGCCTTATTGTACACGGCCCTTTGTGATCCAAGTAAGAGGTCAAGTCCCTTGGATCCCAAAGTGAACCTTTCCAACGTGTTCCTAAGGTCTTCGACTTGTGTTTTCAAAAGCGAGTTCTCAACTTCAAGCTTTTCAACTTGAGTTGAGTCCTCCTCTTGAATACGAGTAGTCGAAGAGGTTAGGGAGACCTCATGTTTGAGAAGGTTAACCTCCTCAATTAGGGTCTCGACCTTGGACTCGGACTTAGCTAGTTTCTTATTTAAAAATTTAATTGCACCATACAAAGTATTAAGTAACGACCGACTTACCCTTAATGATTCTTTTGAACCGGATACGGATCCGTGGCTTGTCTTGAATGGAAGCTCATCATCGGATTCGGACTCGGACTCTTCTTCGGTTTCGGAGTCGTGCTCGGTCGGCTTGGCCATTAGAGCTTGGATATCGTCTTCTTCCTCCGACAACTCCTCCCAAGTAGCGTTTAGCGCTTTCTTGGTCTTTGATGCGTTATTCTTTAGCTTTGGGCACTCGGACTTGATGTGACCGAACTCGCTGCACTCATAGCATCTAAAATTAGAAGTATTTGAATTAGGTTTAGGCTTACCTTGAGTTGTTGGTCGCTTTCGTCCTCTTGATCATCTTCCGAACTAGATTGACTAGTTCGGATTCTATTTCGGTCTACTTCCGATTCGGACTCGCCTTCTTCCTTGGGGTGGCTTGCTTGCGGGCTTCTTCTTCTTGGAACCCGCAACTAACGCAATACTCTTCTCGGCCCGGACCACGTTAGTTTGCTCATGTAATTCAAGTTCAAAACAATTCGCCTAACCTAATTTTAGAAAGGTCCTTGGAGACCTTGTAGGCATCGACCATGGATGCCCACAAGGTGGTCCTAGGAAACGAGTTAAGAGAATACGATAAGGTCGCGATTCTCGACCTTTTGTCCGATGGCATGGAGTTGGTTGACGGCGATGTCTTGGATACGAGCATGTAGTTGAGTTGCGGTCTCGCTTTCCTGCATTTTCAAGTTATACAATTTATTTAAAAGTAAATCTCTTTACATACCTTCGCGGTCGCTTGCCTTCGTGTAGTTCCACTAGCTTGGTCCATAAGTCCTTTGCACTAATGAAGGGGCCGACGCGGTTGAGCTCTTCCTTGGACAACCCACATTGCAAGATTTGAGTTGCCTTGGCATCGGCTTCTACTTGTTTTTCATGGAATTTGACCATTGATCGTAACCCAAAGATTCACCATCTTCATTAATAGGAAGTGTGAAACCGGTTTGATTACGATCCACATCTCGATTTGGGTTTTAAGAAAGCATTCCATCCGACCCTTCCAATAACGAAAGTCATTACCGTTGTAAAACGGGTCGGCGTGCTAAACCCTTCGAGATGGGCCATTTAAAAACAAGAAGAAGAACGAAAAAGAATCTTGCAAAACACACACGAAAGAATATTCCAAGACTTTCGCCTTGGATTAGTAAAAGGGAAGTAAAAAGATAAATAAAATTTAACTTGCAAAAAGAAATAAACAATCAAATGCGAATGTCTTTGAAGTTCCGGAGCACAACCTAACTCGGTATCTAACCCGAAGCACAACCTTATCCGGATCCTAAAGCCTCTAATGCAATTCTATATGTAGGAGAAGATAAGCAAGTTAAATAATTATACGAAAACAGAAATAAATAAATAAAAAATCTGTAAAAAGGAAAACAAAGCTAGATTGGTGGTTTCACCGAATCTTAGCGCCCCCGGCTCTGATACCAATTGTTGGATCGAAAGTGTCGCTAGAGGGGGGGGGTGAATAGCGATACGATGTCGTTAAAAAACTTTTGCAATAAGTAAAAAGCAAGTAGAGAGTGCACAGCGGAAATATAAAGTAGACAAGATATTTTTACGTGGTTCACAATCTTTCGATTGCTAATCCACGGCCCTAGTGATCCTTGATCACGTACGGAGGGCAATTCACTAAAACCACTCCTCCTCGTTGGAGGTAGGAGCAACGATTACAAAAAGAAATCAAGGCAAAGGGACACTCCCCCTTTCCTTGTTACGATTAAAGCACAAAGACAATTTAAAGAAGTAGAACTTAAATAAATATACCGACAACTCTTATAAGTAGAAGATGTAGCTTTCGTTGTCGGCGGCACTTCGTAGCAAATGTGAGTAGTAGTAGCGGCGTTCGGGCGTGTTGAGAGCTCTTGAATTCTTGTAATTTGCTTGGCTTGAACATGTCTATTTATGGATATTGATCTATGAATTTAGACATAGGTAGTGTCCAAGGTGAGGTTCTTATCCCAACTCAAGGATGAGGTGTTTCATCCAACCACCTTGTGCCACCTCCAACCTCCTTGTGCGCCAACTCAAGGATGAGGTGTTTCATCCAACCACCTTGTGCCACCTCCAACCTCCTTGGGCGCCAACTTGAGGATGAGGTGTTTCATCCAACCACCTTGTGCCACCTCCAACCTCCTTGGGTGCCAACTTGAGGATGAGGTGTTTCATCCAACCACCTTGTGCCACCTCCAACCTCCTTGGGCGCCAACTTGTTGGAGCCATTCAACTTGTGCCACATCATGGGAGCCAACCATCTTGTGCCAACTCACCTTATCTTGGGCGTCCACCACAAGGAAGCTTGGTGATGGTTTGGATGTCCACCTTGATGCCACATCACCCTTTGTACCAAAACACGAGTCAAGTCCAAATTCACCCCCTTGAAATTCGAGCTCTTCTCGAGGCTGGAACTTGACTAGCAGTTGACTGTAGTCAAAGGGTTTTGGACTGCAGTACAAGTTAGCTTAAAATATAAAGTACGATGGTTCTAACCATTTGATCTCGACCTAGACCTTCCATTGGAGGTATTGGGTCGGATCTACGCTTAACGACCTTGCTTCGCTTTCACACGAGCTTACCTTGTAGCCTCGCTTCCGGTCTTCACCCGAGTACCTCGGCTTCCTCCGAAGTCCCTCTGGCGTTGCCCGACCACCTCGGTTCCCACCGGGTGTCGCAGACCTTCTGCACACTTAATTGAGCTCGTAAGATAACAAATATACCCTTAACTATTGAGCCTTTTGCCATAATCAAAATACCGGTTCGACTTTGGTGCCCACTGCACCAACACAAACCGCTTCCTTTGCTGCTTCCAAAGCGGCAATGTATTCTGCCTTAGTGGCAGAATCCGCTATAGTGTCAAGCTTGGAACCTTTCCAGCTTATTGCGCCTCCATTCCAGGTGAACACGTATCCAGACTGAGACCTGGAATCATCCTTGTCTGTCTGGAAGCTGGCATCCGTATACCCGCGTATCACCATGTCCCCTTCTCCATATATTAGGAACACATCCTTAGTTCTTCTCAAGTACTTAAGGATCGTCTTAACAGCCACCCAATGATCCATTCCTGGATCAGACTGGTATCTGCTCGTGACACTCAGAGCATACGATACATCGGGCCTCGTACATAACATAGCATACATGATAGATCCTATTGCGGATGCATAGGGAATCTTACTCATGCAAATCCTCTCGTCTTCTGTGCGCGGACACATAGACTTCGAAAGGTGTACCCCATGCCTGATGGGCAGATAACCTTTCTTGGATTCCGACATGCTAAACCTCTTTAGCACTCGGTCTATACATGCAGACTGCGAAAGACCAAGCAACCGTTTCGATCTATCTCTATAGATCTTAATCCCAAGGATGTAGGTTGCTTCTCCCAGGTCTTTCATGGAGAATGTCTTGGATAACCAAACCTTAATCGATCGTAAGATGGACACATCGTTTCCTATAAGTAATATGTCATCGACATACAATACTAGGAATACGACTGCACTCCCACTAACCTTCTTGTACACACAAGGTTTGTCTGGATTTTGTGAGAAATCAAACCTTTTGATTGTCTCATCAAAACGGATATTCCAGCTCCTGGATGCTTGCTTCAATCCATAAATGGACCGTCGCAATTTGCATACCTTGGTTTTATCAACCGATGTGAAACCCTCAGGCTGTATCATATACACGCCCCTCGGCGGGTTTCCATTAAGGAAAGTATTTTACATCCATCCGCCATATCTCATAATCATAATGAGCCGCTATGGCCAGGAGCATCCGAATGGATTTAAGCATAGCTACAAAGTAATAGGTTTCGTCATAATCAACACCTTGCTTTTGACGCATATCCTTTCGCCACCAATCTAGCCTTATAGGTAATCACATTACCATCCATGTCGGTTTTCTTCTTGAAAACCCACTTGCACCCTATAGGCTTTATGCCTTCAGTGGGTCAACCAAGTTCCAAACTTGGTTTTCATACATGGAATCCATTTCCGACTTCATGGCACCAAGCCACTTATCCCTTTCTGAACTTGTCAGCACTTCTTCATAACTGGTAGGCTCCTCATCATCAATGAGTAACACGTCATTCGATTCGCTTACGAGAAATCCATATCTCTCAGGAATATTGCGTGTTCTACCAGATCTACGAAGATGTGGTGTTACAATAGGTCCAGCCGATTGCTCATCACTATGAGTTGCATTGCAGCTCACCAGGTATCTCATTAATGTCTATTTGAGTCTCTCGAGCCTCCTCAAGCTCGACGACACTCCCACTGTTTTCTTACAAGAGAAACTCTTTCTCTAGAAACACAGCATGCCTTGAAACAAACACCTTTTGTTCCACAGGATGATAGAATTGGTAACCCCTTGTTTCCTTAGGGTATCCAATAAATAGACATTTATCAGACTTAGCATCCAATTTGTCCGATACAGTCCGCTTCACATAAGCAGGACAACCCCATATCTTCAAGTAAGATACATGAGGTTTCTTACCATTCCATATCTCATATGGAGTAGTTGAGACTACCTTGGTAGGCATTCTGTTTAACAAGTAAACAGCTGTCTGAAGTGCATAACCCCAAAAGGACTTGGGAAGAGTCGCATGATTCATCATTGACCTGACCATGTCCAACAAGGTCCGGTTATGCCTCTCAGATACACCATCATGCTGTGGTGTATATGGCGGAGTCCATCGAGACAATATGCCATTGTCTCTTAGATAATCAAGAAACTCTTGACTTAAGTATTCACCACCTCGATCCGATCGAAGTATTTTAATATTTTTGTCATGTTGTTTCTCTACTTCATTTCTGAATTCTTTGAACCTTTCAAAGGCTTCAGACTTGTGTTTCATCAAGAACACATACCCAAACCGTGAGTGATCATCGGTGAAGGTAATGAAGTAGCTATAGCCTCCTAATGCTTGAGTTGACATAGGTCCACATACATCAGTATGTATTAGTCCTAGTAACTCTCCCACTCGTTCACCTTTTCCAGTAAAAGGTAACTTAGTCATCTTGCCTTTTAAGCATGATTCGCATGTATCGTATGAATCCAATTCAAACGATTCCAGAATTCCACATCGGTGTAATTCGGACATGCATTTCTTGCTTATATGGCCAAGACGACAATGCCACATTTAGGAGTCTATTTGATTATCCTTTCGAGCACGCGTGTTACTCGTTTCGATATTGAAATCGTCACTGGATACGTCCAACGTATAAACACCATTGCTTAAAGTTACAATCCCATAAAGAACTCCATTCAAAGTTATGTAACAACAATTGTTACTAAAAGTCAAATGGAACCCATTTCTATTTAAACAAGAAATAGAAATGATGTTCTTTATCAACAAAGGAATATAAAAGCAATTGTCCAGTTCTAAGACAAGTCCTGTAGGGAGTTTCAACAAATACGTTCCGATGGCGAGTGCAACAACCTTTGCTTCATTCCCAACACGTAAATTTGACTCACCCTTGACGAGTCTTCTTCTATTCCTTAGCCCATGTATGTCATTACATATATGTGAGCCACACCCAGTATCCAATACCCAAGTGTCTAAGGAAATAGAATGACAATCAATAAAGAAGATTTCTGAAGAAGATGGGGCATCCGATGCCTTATCCTTCTTCACGGACTCAAGATAAATCTTGCACTTTCTTCGCAAATGGCTCTCCTTGCCATAATGATGGCAAGTTTCCTTTTGTGCTAGTTCTACCTTCTTAGCCCTTCTCTTCTTTCCCTTCTGCTGTTCCTTTGACTTCCTCTTAGAACCTTTCTTCGAGGAATCAACTAACAGCACCGTCCCCTGCTCATGCTTCTCAGAAGACTCCACAGTCTTCAGCATATTGAGCAGTACCACAGATGAACCTCCTAACATCTCAGAGGTGAAGAGGAGCTTTGAGACTTCGAACCTTTCGAATCTCACTTGCTCATCAACCAACTCACAAAGATGAAGGACTACGATATGAGCATCCATATGCTCATGCTGTTATCGTAGCTTGGGTTCCATCATGGCTAGCATGATGCAACTCATTTGTTCAGAATCACTCACATGTTTCTGATAGGCCAACAATTGGTCCAGAGTTGCATTGTCACTAGGATGGGCGGGAAGAGGCGCTTCGAGGACATACGCAAGCTTTTCCACCTTGAGAACAATTCTCAAGTTTCTAAGCTAGTCCAAGAAGTTTGGCCCAGTCAATTTATTTGAATCCAAAATGGAACGCAAATTCAAACACATCATGATCAATATATTAACTTAGAAATACAAAACGAGCATATATGAGAAAGATGATTTTAAAATGCATTAATATACATTTATAAATCCCATTCATTTTTCGAATTTCAAAAACCCCAAAATCACTTCGGGAGATTGTAGGTCCATCTCCGAATGGGCTGATATCCATCATAGTTATGAACAAACTTGGAGAGAGTCCAACAAGCCATTCATAACTACGACGGTAGGTATCATCTATACCGATTGCATATCCCGTATATGCAACTATCACAATGTGCTATCAACTAATTGAATGTTCACACATACATCGGGTTGTTAACACATTAACAAGTATGCATCATATGCATAGCACCCAACTTCACCTCCCTTTACATCGACCTTGGAGAGAGTCCAACAAACCGATGCTCCAGGTTAAAGCCAACCCATTAATCAGGACATAGTTTTAATATGGTTAGAGCGCATTCAACCAATTAGCCCAGCTTGGAGAGAGTCCAACAACCAAAGCTAACGATTGACCTCTGACTCTTACCATATTAGTTTTAAACTATTCCATGGTTTGAACATATTCAGGTTCGAGCCGGGCTTGGAGAGAGTCCAACAACCCAAACAAGAAACAGAACTCTGGTTCTAACCATATTAATGGAAGGTGTAGGCTTTAATATTGATTAAGGGTTTTTATGTCTCATCCTCTTTGCATGCAAATAACTATTATCTACATGGCATGGCATACATGGCATACATCTACATGTCACGACACGCATGACATAATGTTATGCATCTAAATGCAATTACATGGCATACAATTATGTCATGTTTATAATTTCCTTATATGTCATAACTATTTATGGAAATAAAATATGTTTAAGATTTGATTCTCCAAATCAAATCATAATTAAATTAGAAAACAAATTTCCAAATCTAATCACATATTTTATTCATGGAATTATTTGATTAAGGAAAATCTATTTAGGAAACCAATTTCCTAAATCTTTAAAACTACTTATGGAAATTAAATATTTTAAGATTTGATTTCCCAAATCAAATCATGATTAAATTAGGAAACAAATTTCCAGAATCTAATCAAATATTTTATTTATGGAAAATATAATTTTCCATAAATACTTCCAACTTTCCAAAAGTGGAAGATTTCCATAAAAACTTCTAGACTTTCCAAAATTGAAAAATTTCCATAAATACTTCTAAATTTCCAAAATTTAGAAAACTTCCAGAAATACATTATGACTATCGCAAAACCATTTTTACGATTATGTCGAAACACAACCTGGGCTCTGATACCACTGTTGGGTTTCCGGCACCGCGGCGTGTGTGTGTTCGATCATGTTTCGTAAACATGAGCACAGCGGAAGCAATAAAAATAATAAATACTCCTATTTATTACAACACACACAACACACGCATGCTATTACAACAAGTGTAGACATAACCGTAAATTAAAATTGCAATAAAAGGAAATTAAACTACGTTATACCTTCCGTATGACGTGTAGCGGGAACGGCATCAACCGGAACGATCCTCGTAAGAATCGTCTCTATCCGTATCCACGCCGAGCTCCTCGGGATGACTTCGCTAAGTCACGAGCTTCGTCTTCGTACGAGTTACTAGCCTCGTGTTGAAGACAACGTGATCGAGAGATGATCACGATCCGAATCCAAATTCGGATCCAAAACGAGTTCTCAAAACTCGCTTCTCCGGAGAGGTATTCGTCAACCGTTTGACGAATCCTTCGTCCTCCACCTCAGAGGATTACCGGAGATCAAATCCCCGGTATGTTAGCCGCTGTCGGAGCACTAACCGTCGTCCAAACGACGCTCCGACGAGAGGAGAAGAAGCTGTCCAGAAAACTGGACAGCTTGGTGGAGGAGATAGGCGCCGGCCAAAACAAGGAGACAAAAGCTCACCTTGATGCCGAACCTTTTAGGGGATCACCGGAGGGTCGCCGGAGGTTCACCGGCTGGAGCTTGGACGCCGGCAACAAGTTGGAAGGCTGCACCACAAGCTGGGCGGCAACAAGATGTTGGGCGGCCACAAGATGTTGGGCGGCAACTAGTTGTTGGGCGGCCACAAGATGTTGGGCGGCAACTAGTTGATTAGGTTTAGGGTTAGGGTTTAATCCCTATTTTATAGAGAACTAATTCTCTTAATGGTTAATGGATCATATCCATAAAGCCCGTTAACCCGCTCCATTAAGATAAGTTAAAATAAACCAAACCATGATGGTTTATTTTAAGTTAAAACGAACCGAACCAACCTTTGGTTCATTCGTTTAATATAAACCAAACCATTTGGTTTATTCTCATCCATTGGATTAGAACCAAACCATTTTGGTCCATCCATTATGTCTTCATAAGACACTGCCCATCCACGCTTCCATTGCGACTGAAACAATTTCATGCTCGCTTTACGTTTGGTCCAACCAAACATAGTTTCTCTCGGTCTGAGAATCCCATTCTCAAGCTCGTTTTAAATCCTTTGGATTACACTCGTTGTGCGTGTGACCAAATAGGTTCTCGGTTTATGTTGGCCGTCTATAATTAACCATTAATTATAGAACGATCATGAGTGGCACCTAGTAGTACATCATGATCCCCAATTGACCGAAAAGATCAACGGTTGATCCAGAACTATTTCTGAAACCCTTCAGTAGCTCGAATGAATCGTGCCCCATTCCCTTCACTCATCTTATACCCACTTGGTTCAGGACATGGTCTATTGTGTCAGTCTCCACTAGGCTGACTACGTCACACCTAGCCCAAGTATCATTTCCTCGTCCTACGGATTCTAGTTACTCCACATGTATCGAAGAGTACCTTACTCTAAACATGTAATGCTTTGGCCAAAGACTTTAGTAACAATCCGACGAGAGGCCATGGGTATACATCTACTCGCAAGGAGTGGTGAATCCTTTATAGGCTATTCAAACACCTTCGATCACTTCGACTTATACCCAATCATCCCGGGTCCACATCTCCTTAGAGATGTTTGCTTAAGATGTCAAAGCATAAGTCTCCATGATCAAGATGACTTGAATACCGCAAGTCAAAGGAACATCGCACTTAAGCCACAGTAAGAACTTCATTGACATATCTATATATGTAGAGAACTATATGAAGTCTTACGGCTGGTCACTCCAATGAACTAGTTACCATAACTAGCATCCACGATTAACTCCGGACATCACAATGTCTTCAGCCAGTGAGAATCAGCTGCTTGGATACACCAAGGAGTATACCTCGTGCTAGTCTCGACAGAATTGATGGTGTCCAAATCCATCAATTCATCGACTAGGGATAATTCTGATACATCACAATTACACATGTAGAGATACTCACTAGTTGTGATCCAATCACAAATTCTCTCATGGCCGTGAATCGATCGTGACATTCAGTAAATGAGTTTAAGATCCAATCAAATACATAAAACATGTATACTCAAATAGTGAATCTTCATTTATCATATAAATGGTTCATACATAAGGCGATTGCCTTAGGACATCTCTCATATATTACTAACATATGTCAGCATGTTTAACAAAACATTCTTTACTAGTATAGAAGGAGGTAAAACATATATATACTTTCTTACTTAGAAGTGGCAGGATTGATGCTTGATGTGTGTGTGGTGGAAGGGCTGAACTGGCACTGATACCATACTGTAACACCCCCCCCCTATGCTTACACTAGTAAGGGAGGTGTTATTATACCATTCTTTATCTTACTCTTTGAGTGATTAGGTAAAACATGACTCACATACACTATTTATGAATTCACTAATACCTTATTACGAACAGAATAGGGTCAATGACTCGTAGCAAGATCTAAACATGGTTTCTAACCAAGTATCATAATTCAAACTCTTAACTTGAAACAACGGAAGCTAAAGAAATAGATTGACTACATTGACATGTTGACACAGGGAGATTACGCAAGTTCTTAACCTATCTAAGCATGCACATTCACTAGGGTTCTATTATAAAACATTCTTAAGTAACTCAACCACATGCATGGTGATAGTAATATATGCATCCTTGACATGAACATCAATGTAAACAACAATACCAAACATCAACACTAGCACCTAACATTAACACTAGCACATAACATGAACACTAGTAGACTAGCAAGTTCAAAGTTCTTAGCATAGAATAATACTAGCAAGTTCAACATTCTTAGACACAACATGATCAAACACATAAGCATGAACACTATCACACGAACAAGTTCGAAGGTCTTAACACATAACAAAATACTAACAAGTTCAAGATCATAATCCACTGTTCCGCTGCCACACACACAAAGCACTTGATCCATTGCCCCCTCTTACGCAAACTTTACTTTACCCTTATCTGCAGTATAAGGAATGCAACTAGAAGCAATTATGTTTAGTAAGTATATCCTATTCTCACAAAACATCGCATTATAAGAAAACATGCTATTAGAATACTTGCATGCAACATATGCTCATACTTGCCATTAAGAAAATTCTGCATTAACCATTTAGAAACACTTGTACATAACACAATGGTTCAACTTGAAATGCATGAACTTTCTATATTAAACATTTATAAACACTTGTACATAACACAAGTGTTCAACTTGAATGCATGAACTTGGAAATACACAACTTGCAATACATGCTCTTTAAATATGCTTCGCTTGTAGAAACATGCTCATGAGATATACTTACGCTTGTAACCCTTGGTGCTGTGGTTAACTTTAGAAACCATATATACATATATACTTTAAAAATACTAATCATCCTTGTTTGGGCAGGCCGACATAGTACCAATTTGCTTGCAACCCTAATAGATTTTTTGGTAGCTAGCCACTGAACTTATTAGGGTAACTTACTAAGGGAAGTCTAGGGGCCCGTGGGCGATCTAAGGGCCCAGTACATGTCACTTTAAAGTAAAATACTTTCTTTATATATGACTTACTAAATTTTGTCATTTATCAAACATTTAACATGATCATACTCCCAAAACTCATATAGTAAGCCTTTTAAGACATTGGATCATACTCTTTGTCCCCAAAACTTATAGGGGAAGCATCTTTGCGATCTTATGTCTTGCTTCAATATGAAATATACCTATCAATATATATGACATACTGATTTTGTCATTTAACCATCATGTAACATTTTCATACTCCCAAAACACATATATGAAGTATTTCAAGACATTTAATCATGCTCTTTGTCCCCAAAACTTGTAGGGGAAGCATCTTTTCAATCTTTACATTTTACCCCACAAGAAATATACCTAAAATACCTAAAAATCCAAACAACCATAATCTGAACAGAAACATATAAATCTGAACCAAACATGATAATAGAAGCAAGATGCACAAATCAAAAGTTACTTATACTATAGGGGAGAAATAGCATCCTGGTGATCTTAAGTCTTGCTTAAAACAAAATATACCTTACCTATAAATCTAAACACACCCATATAATCTGATCAAAACATATAATCTTAACAAAAAATAAGAAAAGAAGCTAGATACAACAATCGAATAGCTACTTATAGTGCAGGTGAGAAATACTTACATCCTTTCGCTAGATTCAATAAATATATTGCTAGGGTTATGAAGATCTTCTACACGTTTCTTAGCTCTAAGAGTGATCCTTGCATATACCAAGCCCTTGTGAGAAAATCCCCTTGAAAACCCCCCTCAAGAACACCAACACAAGGGGTCCTAAAGCTTGGGATGGAGAGGGAGGAAGGAGAAGGAAAGTTTCAACCAAGGATGAGGAAGAAGGAAGAAGAAGGAAGATGAGGTGGTTGGTGTTTCTTTCTCCCTTTTAATTGTCACATTAATAGCTAGGAAGATGAAAAGAAAAGAAAAACTCTCCATCTTCTCATTGGGAGATGAAACAACTCTTCATCCTTTCATCTTCTCATTTATCTTCTTTATATATTTTAGCCAAGAATTATCATATGGCCTAGTGGTATCAAGGCTATCTCATAATTAGGAGGTTCATGGTTCAAATCCTAGCTATAATGAATCATATTTTATTTTATTTTTTGGGCGTTACAAGTCTGGATCAAGAAGTTCATTACCGAATTTGGAGTAGTTTCGAGCATTGTTGAAGCATTACCAATTTACCGCTACAATAATGGCGACATTGCATAGGTGAAGGAACCACGATCTCATCAGCGATCCAAGCACGTACTATGTCGTTACCATCTGATCAGAGAGATGATAGGTAGAAGAGACACACAAATAGAGAAAGTTCTCATTAATAAGAATCTAGTAGATCCCTTGACAAATCCTCTTCCCAAAGAAAAGTTCGAGAGGCATATAGAGGCCTATGGTATTAGATACCAAGGCTATTGACTATAGGCAAAGTGGGAATTTGATGTAATTGAGAGGTGTCTAAGGCAATCGCCTTAGAAGTTAATAATAAAATTCACTATTTGAGTATATATTATATATATTTTTGATTGGATCTTAAACTCATGTATTGAAATCCACAATACAATCCATGGCATGAAAGAAATTGTGATTGAATTGCAATTAGTGGATATCTTATCATGTGTAATCATGTAAGTATTGAGACTATCCCTAGTCGATGAATTGATGAGATTGGACATCATCGATATATGAGACAAGCACATGTTATGCTCCTTGGTTTATCCAAGAATTCGGTACTCACTGAATGGAAGCATAGGGATATTGAGAGTGAACATGTGGATGCTATTTATGGTAACTAGTTCATTGGAGTGACCTGCTATGAGACCTCACATGGTTCTATATATCGTTGAAGATATCATTGCATCTTGAGTGCGAGCTTCCTTAGACTTGAGGTTTTCAAGTCATCTTAGTCATGACGCCTTATACTTTGACTTCTTTGTAGCCATCTCTATAGGAGGTGTGGCTCTGGAGTGATTGGGTATAAGCCAAAGTGATCTAAGGTGTTTGAATAGCCCACAAAGGATTCACCACTCCTAATAAAAGAGATGTATATCCTAGGCCTCTTGTCAGGATTGTTACTCAAAAGTCTCTAGCCAGAGCTAGCACATTAAGAAGATGGTCTTCTTGGAAATATATAGGAGTAATTTGAATCCACAGGACAAAGAAACTAACTTGGGCTAGGGGCCATGATGTATACCCTAGGCCTCTTGTCAGGATGGTTACTCAAAAGTCTCTAGCCAGAGCTAACACGTTAAGAAGATGGTCTTCTTGGAAACATGTAAGAGTAATTTGAATCCACATGACAAACAATTATAGCTGTTGAAGGGTTTAAAAACATTCTGGAGTTGATTTAGACTTTTTGGTCAATTAGGGGTCATGATGTATTGCTAGATATCACTCATGTTCTTGTTGGGTTTCCGGCACCGCGGCGTGTGTGTGTTCGATCATGTTTCGTAAACATGAACACAGCGGAAGCAATTAAAAATAATAAATACTCCTATTTATTACAACACACACAACACACGCATGCTTTTACAACAAGTGTAGACATAACCGTAAATTAAAATTGCAATAAAAGGAAATTAACTATGTTATACCTTTCGTATGACGTGTAGCGGGAACGGCATCAACCGGAACGATCCTCGTAAGAATCGTCTCTATCCGTATCCACGCCGAGCTCCTCGGGATGACTTCGCTAAGTCACGAGCTTCGTCTTCGTGCGGGTTACTAGCCTCGTGTTGAAGGCGGCGTGATCGAGAGATGATCACGATCGAATCCAAATTCGGATCCAAAGCGAGTTCTCAAAACTTGCTTCTCCGGAGAGGTATTCGTCAACCGATTGGATCGCCGTCCTCCACCTCAGAGGATTACCGGAGATCAAATCCCCGGTAAGTTAGCCGCTGTCGGAGCACTAACCGTCGTCCAAACGACGCTCCGACGAGAGGAGAAGAAGCTGGCCAGAAAACTGGACAGCTTGGTGGAGGAGATAGGCGCCGGCCAACAAAGGAAGCCAAGTGCTTACCTTGATGCCAAACCTAAGGAGGATCGCCGGAACTCTTCCGGCAGCTCTGCCAGCGGAGGAAGGAAGCGCCTTACGGGCCTTGGTTGGAGGAGGGTTGGAGGTAAGCCCTATTTTATAGAGAACTAATTCTCTTAATGGTTAATGGATCATATCCATAAAGCCCGTTAACCCGCTCCATTAAGATAAGTTAAAATAAACCAAACAATGATGGTTTATTTTAAGTTAAAACGAACCGAACCAACCTTTGGTTCATTCGTTTAATATAAACCAAACCCTTTGGTTTATTCTCATCCATTGGATTAGAACCAAACCATTTTTTTCCATCCATTATGTCTTCATAAGACACGGCCCATCCACGCTTCCATTCTTGCATTTGAAACAATTTCATGCTGCGCTTTATGTTTGGTCAACCAAACATAGTTTCTCTCGATGCGAGAATCCCATTCTCAAGCTCGTTTTAAATCCTTTGGATTACACTGCGTTGTCGTGTGACCAAATAGGTTCTCGGTTTATGTTGGCCGTCTATAATTAACCATTAATTATAGAGCGATCATGAGTGGCACCTAGTAGTACATCATGATCCCCGATTAGCAGAAAAGATCAGCAGTTGATCGAACTATTTACGAAACCCTTGATGGCTCGAATGAATCGTGCCCCATTCCCTTCACTCATCTTATACCCACTTGGTTGGGACATGGTCTATTGTGTCGATCCCCACTAAATTTGACTCGTCACACCTAGCCCAAGTATCATTTCCTCGTCCTACGGATTCTAGTTACTCCACATGTATCGAAGAGTACCTTACTCTAAACATGTATTGCTTTGGCCAAAGACTTTAGTAACAATCCGACGAGAGGCCATGGGTATACATCTCCTCGCAAGGAGTGGTGAATCCTTTATAGGCTATTCAAACACCTTCGATCACTTCGACTTATACCCAATCATCCGGGTCCACATCTCCTTAGAGATGTTTGCTTAAGATGTCAAAGCATAAGTCTCCATGATCAAGATGACTTGAATACATAAGTCGAAAGGAACATCGCACTTAAGCTCAGTAAGAACTTCATTGACATATCTATATATCACGAGAGAACCATATGAAGTCTTACGGTGGTCACTCGATGAACTAGTTACCATAACTAGCATCACGATCAACTCGGACATCACTATGTCTCGGCCCGGTGAGAATCGGTGCTTGGATACACCAAGGAGTATACCTCGTGCTAGTCTCGTGAATTGATGGTGTCCAAATCCATCAATTCATCGACTAGGGATAATTCCGATACATCACAATTACACATGTAGAGATACTCACTAGTTGTGATCCAATCACAAATTCTCTCATGCTGTGAATCGTATCGTGGACATTCAGTACATGAGTTTAAGATCCAATCAAATACATTAAACATGTATACTCAAATAGTGAATCTTCATTTATCATATAAATGGTTCATACATAAGGCGATTGCCTTAGGACATCTCTCATATATTACTAACAGTTCTATTCATAATTAAGGGGTTAATTATGAATGACTAACATAGCCAAAAATCTATTGGGTCACACGCAATATGGGTGATCTAGAGATGTGAAACAAGTATGAGAATGAGATTCTTAGTGAGGGAGAAGATGTATCTGGTTGGACCAGGCCAAGAAGGTGCAAAACAGAGGCTATGGAACCTATTATGACCTTGTCAGACTTGGCATAACCATATCGCACCTAAACGAAGTTAAATGGACCGTATAGAGCCTCACATGGTCATGCCTAACCAGGCAAGCACGGGTCATGCCTGGCTCTGGCTGAAAATGACCAAAGTCTTGGTTGTGTCTAGAAGGACACATGGCTAGCCATGTGTAGGGCATGGTCGTGCCTTTTTGGCACGGCTGGCCATATCAAGGCTCCGCCATTTTTGGAGATTTCTCTTATGAAAATTTCCTAGGTTGTTTGTACCTTAATTATGAGATAATTATAGAAAGATAGATTCTGTTTAAGCCTCTTAAGATGCCCTAATCAAGAGATCTATAAATAGATCCCATGATAATCCTTGGTGTGGTGTTCTAATCTTAGGTTTTCTTCCTTGGTAGCCGTCTTTCTCTTTTCTCTTTCCCTCTCTTGTCTCTATAGGTTAGCTAGCACCAATTGGAGACAAACACTTGTTGCTAGAGGAGTTGTCTCAGGTGATCCTGGCATGGATACTGATAGAGGCAAGGCCAATTGGTCTTGCTCGTGGTTTCGACAGATACAATAAGAATCTCGAAGGTATGAATCTTCTCTTCTCCTTTCTTCGCATGAGATTATGTCAATAGCAAAGATTCCTTGCCCCAGAGGATGTCTGGGATGAAATAAAATATTTTTTTATTCGCTTTATTCCACTGTGCATGATCCCGGAATCTCCAACAGATAGAATGAATAAAAATATAAATGTGATTATTAACATAGAGCATTATAACAAGTACATACTTCTGTTAAATGGATAATTCATAGAAAAGAAGAACTCTTATATTCAACATATACTGATGAAATACCTTAAATGACACACCCTTAGTGAGCAATTTGTTAGTGAAAGTCCTAGAAATAATCATGTGATGATTGTTGTATGGATTTGTTGTATCATATTCCTATATATATATATAAAGACATTTCTTTATGGTTATTATACTTACTTGTATTGGTATCAAATAACTAAGTATAATAACATCCTTGAGTATAAAGTTCTTATCTATATCAATCGATTGGTTGAATCGATAATGAGATGATATAGAGAATACTAACATTCAGGGATAATATTAATGCGAAGAGACTAGCATGTAGGTCAACTCGATGACTTGATCTCACAAGTCATGGATATGAGATATCAAGTTGACACATGGGAATACATTGGAGAATGTATACTGAATGACCCGCCATTAGAAAGTATCATGGATGGTTATATGAGTGACATATACTTTCTCATGTGACTATTAGTATGACTATTAGTACTTGGACCTGAAGTCACCATGGTTCCCTACATAAGGAGTTGAACACTTTGGCTTCGTCAAACGTCACCCGTAAATGGGTGGACTATAAAGGCGATTACTGCGTATGTACCAAATTATGTGGAGGGATGTGAGTGATGTAGATGGGATCTACCCCTCCTATATGACAGGAGTGACATCATCATTCTTGATAGAGAGAGACCACTAAGTGCATGACCATGCCCAAATGAGTCAATATGAGATATTGAGCTCATTTTATTAGAGTGAGTCTACTTGGAGTTCAAGATATAGATTGTACAGAAGATGACATGGTCTATGCCTCAATTGGTCAATGTAGATGTCAAGGATAGAGGGACATTGTCACATATTGTGAGAGTCACAATTAGTAGTCACAAAGGTGATGTTGGATCTCAACATTCTTGTAACTTGGGTAGCAATGATGTGTTGTTAGATATCGCTCATTGCTTAGGTTTCTAAATCGGTTTGGGAGCATTACCAATGTTACAAGAACCTATAGGGTCACACACAAAGGGAAATTAGATGGAGATTAGGTTCATATGATGGACCAAGAGGATTAGGTTCATGTGATGAACCAAATTGGATTAAGAGTAATCCAAGTTAGACTAATTGAGTTGGACTCAATTTGATTCAAGTGTTGAATGAGTCTAATTTAAATTTGATTCATTGAGTCAATTTAAACTAATGAATAGAGATTCATTAAATTAAATTGACTTGAATCAAATGATTGGATTTGATCAACCATGGGAGATAAGAGGTCAAGTTTGACTTAACATGAGAGGGAAATTGAAGGGTCAAGTTTGACTTGACCAAATGTCATGTCATGGTCACTTGGCAAGGGGCCGACTAATGATGATGTTCCACATCATCATGGACACATCATGGTGTGCCATCTCATGAGGGATACCAAGAGCCATGGCTCTTGGTATTACATGGAGGTATTTAACCCTCTATGAAGTGGCCAGCCAAATGCATGTGTGCATTAGTGGTGAATTGAAGTAGATTAACTTCATCTTCTTCCTCCTCTTCTTGCTATCCTCCTCATCCTCTTTTGCCAAGACCTTCATGAGTTCTAGAACACTCTAAGTGATCTTCTCCACCTATTGTTCGTGTGGATACTTGTAGAGGAGTGTACACTTGACACTCTTCGAGATCCGGCAAAGCATTTGGACGAGCGGGATAAGCGAAGGGCATCGCTACAAGGGTAATGCTCTTCTCAAGTAGATCTAAAGTAGATCTATGTTTTCTTAACATGTACATGAATTCAAGTTTTAATTTATCTTCGCACAGATCCGTGGCTGACTTTCGAGGTTTTTGCAATGCAAAAAGTGATTTTTGCGGCTTGGATAGTCCAACAGTGGTATCAGAGCCACGTGCGAAGCATGTACATATTTAGTCTTGTAATTTTTCTATTAGATATAAAAAATTACATATCTGTATGTTTCCATAATTTTCCTAATTTTAAGGATTTTGTGAGTATTTTTCTCGTAGAGTCGAAGCAACAAGTGTTTGGACACTTGTAGGCTTCAACCACCGAGAAAAACTCTCCGAAACGGTGAGGTCTTGCTTTAGTCTTTTGGAACAACGACTTAAGGCACTATAAGATCATGATGGGACACTCACAAAATTCATTTTGCGATAAGGGGCGCTGCCCCTAACCCCGCAAGGGGCATTGTCCTATGATCGCGCCCGAAAATCGCTTAGCGGGACCGTTGCGGAGATGTGACTCATAAAATTGAAAAACAAAAGATAGAAAAATTATAGAAATTTATGTTAAAAAACATAATTTAGAATTATATATTATACTGTGATGGTCATTGCCCAAGAACCCCAATGTGATTGGATTAAATGTGTTGTAATTCATAATACGGCTTGCGCGCCATTTTTTGTGTTGTGCATGTTGTATATGGTATGCGACCTATGCGTCGTGCCTCTCCTTTTAATATTCCTATTGTAAATAGTTTTAGACTCGAATGTAACTCGAGTTTCATATTTGTAATGTACAAAATGAAGTGGTAGAAGGTCCACTAGTAGACGGAGTTACGAGGAGGGTGTCGACGACACATGGTTGTCAAAGGAGGCGCTTGGAGAAGCCGCTAACCCTAGGTTGACCATCCGATCTTCTCATTGGCTTGAGAAGATCGTAGTAGGGCCATGACTTGATCACAATTTAATTTTATATATATATATATATATATATATATGGTTGGAATGTTTACTGAAAGCCTAGCTCTTTTTGTATGAATATTTTATTTTGGAATAAGAATCACATGATCATTGTTTGCACTTTATATATTTATTATATATATGTGTGCATATTGTCTAATATTTTACATTGTAGATAACATGGTTCTTGGTGTGGCACAGAAGATCATGTTATCAGTCCCTTGTAAAATATAAGTAGAGGCTCACGACCAAGATGGTTTTGGACAAACCATTGGCATGGTTGTAGTGTAGCTTGGTATTGTTTTGTCTTGAACATAAAGTTAAACTAGTACACTTAGGTGTATTGAGCAGGACCGACATAGAGGTGATTCAATTTAGTACTGACTACATAATTGAATCGGATCTCGGATATTATGTTGTGCATGCTCTTAATCCCGATATAATAACGGGCACATGTACTTAGTATTTATTTCTTTGATTTACCAGAGGGTGAGATTTAGATGGATTAAATCAATATGCCCGGTAGGTTGGGAAATGATATTATTTACATGGTGTGCCGTTGATTATAGGAGGAAACCGTGTCCTATATATTAGGTTGATGATGTCCCCTTGAGGAGCTCATAAAGTTCATCATGTAAACCCAGCTGATTGACTTAGTCAACATGATGATAAGGTTGAGTGGTACTACTCGAGGAACTAGATGTTAATTAATTGATGGTCAGTAAATCAATTAATTGATGGACATTCGATATCTTAAACACGGGGAGATTAATGTACGAATAATATATGGAGCCCATATTAATTTATGGGGTTGGTGAGGTAGTTCAATGATGATCCTCTAGTGGAATGGAACATCATTGATGGATCAAGTTTGTGTGGTTCCGATCCATCGGGTGGCCAAGATCCAACTCCTCCTTATGGCCCCTATCGTAACCTAATATAATCCTTGTGAAGTCTAGATCCAAGAATGTAAAACAAAACCCTAGAACCAACGGTTGGGATTAAATCCCTAAGATCCGATGGTTAGGATGAAACCCTAGAACCAATGGTTGGGATTAAATCTCTAAGATCCGATGGTTAGGATGAAACCCTAGATCCGACGGTTGGGATGAAATCCTAGATCCGACGGTTGGGATAAAACCCTAGATCCGATGGTTGGGATAAAACCCTATATCTGATGGTGGAGATTAAATCCCTAGATCCGACGGTGGAGATTAAAGGAGGCTTAAGCCCAATTCTATAAATAGAGGCTTAGGCTTGGGCGGCAAAAAAAAAAAAAGGTAGAGAATTAGGGTTTGGCTCTACCACAAGTGGGCGGCTAGAGTTTTTGGGTGGCTAGGGTTTTGAAGCAAAACAAGTGGGCGGCAACCTTCTTCCTTCTAGTTGATTGCCGACGGCCATCCTCCTCCATCAACATTTGGCCGGCGCCCATCCTAGAGGCCTCTCCCTTCTTCCTTGGCCGGCGGTTCTCCTTCCATTGGTGGCCGGCGTTCATCTTCCTCCCTTTCTCCTTAGTGGCCGGCGGCAACCCTTCTTCAAGTTGGCCGGCGCTTCATCCATTTGATCCTTGGCCGGCGGTTGCACCAAATTCCCTAATTTGGTGGCCGGTTCTAGAAAGGATAGGTATTTGTTGGTTCTTCTCTTTGTTCGCAGCGAACAAGGTAGAGGAGAACGCGATCTAAAAGGCTTCTACTCGTGGAGGATCTTCGTCCACATGTCGTCCACGAGAAGGATAGGACATACGGTAGAAGATCGTAAGGTATAAAGTTCTTTTAACTTTAATTACAGATCTGAGTATGATCTTTTATTTTTTGATTATACATGTATGAATTAGTAAATATATTGTATAATCATGGACCCCGAAGACAAACACAAAAACCGGCGATTCGTCCGTCGTCTCTTCCGTGGCTAACTAACTAGAAGAGTTGTGTTGCTTGAACAACTAGTTTGTTCAAGCGACCACTCAAGTTGTTAGCACGACGACGAAATGGTGGTGCTAAGGAAGCTCATCCCATCCAGATTAATTCTTTCATTAGTGAAAATTTTAATCCGGGGACATGGGAGCCAATGAGCCTCCGAAGCGACTCCCTTCAATTGGTATCAGAGCCACGGTTTCCAGTTTTGTGTGTTTTGGATTCGGTTAATTTTTATACACTTTTTCATATATTATATGTGTCGGATAATAGTAGGATATGCGTAGTTTAACTCTTTGGTTGCAAGCATAAGATCCGACTATTATGGCCATGTGTGTGTATGTGAATGGATGTGTGTAAATATTTATTATTTTAATCTTTGGGGTTGACGAGGCTAGATTAGTATTTAATTTTTGTAATTAAATACGACATTGTTTAGCCACTCATTTTAGTTTACTTTCGATCTAGATTATTTGTACACTCATTCGTGGGGTATAGGATCGATGGATGTAAATAAAATGATTTATCTCGGCTCGGATATCTTTGGTGACTTGCGCACGGGAAAAGGTGGAGCGGACGAGGTGGCGACACGACGGGATGCATATTGGGGGACAATGCCATAATAGTTGGAAAAATTTTGTTTTTTCCATATTTATTGCTTATTTGTTTTATATGCATGTTGTGTATGTTTTAAAATACCTCATTTTCAATTAACTAAGTGGGAGAGGGACATTTTAAAAAATTCCCGCAGCCTCCATTACAATTTGACGTGTGATGCAACAAACTTGTGTGTTGGCTCTGAGTGCCTTCCTCCCTGCGGACGGGTTTGTTTGTGGATCACTAGGTCAAATAATGGTTATAGGAAATTATCAAGGAGCATGTGTACTTCCACAGCGGTAAGGCACATAATCCGAAATAATTCCCTTAGTATCGTGTAATGGTGCACACTTAGATGCAAATAGAAGTATCCTCCCCATCGGAGCCACTACTTTTATTTGTAGGGCCAAAGAGGAATCAACTATTAATTTTATTTGTCAAAAAGTAAGGTTGACAAGATAATAAAATTAATGGGTAAAACCTCCTCTTACAAATGTAGAATTCGTATACATCCACACAACGTGGCATGCGATATTCTCGGTGATTTGAGGTGTTGGTTGATTTCGGGATTTTATTGTTTTGAGGAATCAATAATATTTGAAATCTAATATTTTGATCATTGTGATTTTTAGGATTTTCAAATGGCTTTCAACCCACTTGCTGTGATTTTAAAAGAAAACAAACTTACTGGTCCAAACTACATCGATTGGAAAAGAAATCTGGATATTGTCTTAACTGCGGAGCAGTACAAATTTGTACTCTTCAAGGTCTGTCCTCCTAAGCCCTCCAATGACTCTGATGAAAAGGAGAAAGAACGTTATAAGAAATGGGTCAAGGCAGATGAGATGGCGCGGTGTTACATTTTGGCATCTATGTCAAATGTGCTGCAACATCAGCATCAGGCCATAGCCACAGCTTATGACATGATGTTCAATCTCAAGGAACTTTTCAGACATCAGAGTAGGGCGACTAGGTAGGAGGCAATGAGAAACTTGATGATGACCACCATGATCGAGGGAACACCCGTTAGGGATCATGTTCTCAAGATGATGGCTCATCTTAATGAGATGGAAGTCCTCGGAGCTGAGATCGATGGGGAAACCTAGGTCGATATCATTCTCCAGTCTCTGCCTAGGAGTTTTGAGTAGTTACGCCTCAACTACAACATGAACAAGAGGTTGTATTCGTTGGCGGAGCTTCTGACAGAACTCCAAAGGTGAGAGGCTTTTTAAATCGAGTGCTCAAGCCATGGTCGCTCGGTAAGGTTTCTTCCTCTAAACCGAAAGGTAAGAAGAAGAAGAAGCAAGGTGGAGCGAAGAAGGTGGCGATGGGACCTCGGAGTGAGAAGAAGCCGAAAGGCAAGTGCTTCACTTGCAAGCAGACTGGACATTGGAAGGCGGACTATCCTCGCCGAAAGAACAAAGGTATATCTTCTTGTTTAGTTGTTGAAACATGTTTAGCGGTGTTATCTACCAGTGCCTAGTGTGTAGATACAGGAGCCACTGATCATGTCTGCAATACTTTGCAGGGGTTCCAGGAAACCCGACGACTAGAGGAGAGATTACAGTCTTCATGGGCAATGCTTCAAAGGTGGCGGCTATTGCGATCTTTTGATAGAAATAAAGTTTTGGTTTTGAGAAATTGTCTTTATGTACCTACTTTTAGAAAGAATTTAATTTCAATTTCTAAATTGTTTATGGATGGGTATTACTTTCTTTTAATGACAAAGTGGTTATAAAAAGAATAGGAGATTATACTGTTACAGTACATTGGTTGGCAATTTATATACTCTTGAACCAAAAACTCCCACGATGCATATAGAAATCAATAACTCATCTTCTAAGTCTAATAAGAGAAAAGAACCTTTGAATGAACCAAACATATCTTTGGCATCTAAGGCTTGGTCATATTAACCTAAGTAGAATTCAAGGTTGATAGGTGATGGACCTTTGGGTTCATTAGTGGTGGAGGATCTCCCAACTGTGAATCTTGCTCGAAGGTAATGACCAAGAGGCCTTCAAGGCCAAGGGGTATAGGAGCCAAAGATGTGTTAGAATTGCTCATTCTGATTTGTGTGGTCCTATGTCTATCCAGTAAGAGGTGGTTTTGAATATTTCGCCTCTTTATAGACGATTATTCAAGATATGGATACATTTACTTGATGCACCGCAAGTCTGAATGCTTTGACAGGTTCAAAGAATTTAAGGCTGATGTGGAGAACCGTCAAGGTAAAAGTATCAAGACATTACGATCTAATCGTGGTGGCGAGTACCTCTTGGGAGAGTTTAGGAATTACTTATCAGAGGCTGGGATTCAATCCCAATTGTCTGCACCTGGCACACCCCAGCAGAATGGTGTAGCGGAGCGAAGGAATAGGACTCTTATGGAGATGGTCAGATCGATGATGAGTTATTCTGAGTTACCGCTTGCTCGGGTATGCAATCGGATACGACAATGTATACTCAACTTGGTTCCATCCAAATCGTACCTTCTACCCTCGTAGAATTGTGGACTAGGTGAAAGTCGCTGGTTTTTTCCGAGCCGCAAAACCGCTATGCGCTATGGAAACCTCGAAAGCCCCGGCCACGGATCCGTGCGAAGTATAAAATTATAATTACATGTATGTGCTTACAGAAATCCTAGATCTACCTTAGATCTAAGAGGTTAGAACGTTACCCTCGTAGCGACGCCCTTCGTTTATCCCGCTCGTCCAAAAGTTCGCCGGAACTCGAGAGTGTCAAGTGCACACTCCTCTATGGTATCCACACAAGCAATAGGTGGAGAAAACTCAACCTTGAGTGTGCTAGCACTCCTTGGTTGGTTCAGCCAAAGAGAGGGATGGGAGAGGGAGAGCTTGAGAGAAAAGGTTCCAAGGAAGAAGATGAAGTTATGAGAGTAACACATCAAATGAATTCACCTAATGAAAACCCTAAAGGGGCCGGCCACTTCAAGAAGAGGGAGTTACATGCATGCATGTAACTCCAATGTCCCTTGGTCTCCCTCATGAGGTGGTACCAATTGACAAAGTCAATGATGATGTGGAGCATCATCATTGGCCGGCCCTGCCTAGTCATCATCATGACATGGCATTTGGTCAAGTCAAACTTGACCTTTCATCTTCCCTCTCAAGTCAAGTCAAACTTGACCTCTAATCTCCCATGGTTGATCAAATCTAACCACTTGACTCAAGTCAATTTAATTTAATGAATCTCTATTCATTAATTTAAATTGATTTGATGAATCAAATCTCAATTAGACTCATTCAACACTTGAATCAACTTGAGTCTAACTCAATTAGTCTAATTTGGATTACTCTTAATCCAATTTGGTTCATCCCATGAACCTAATCCTCATGGTTCATCATATGAACCTAATCTCCATCTAATTGCTCTTATGTGTGTGACCCTATAGGTTCTTGTAACGTTGGCAATGTCCCTAAACCGATTTAGGAACATAAGCAATGAGCAGTATCTAGCAACACATCATTGCTACCCAAGTTACAAGAATGTTGAGCTCCAACATCACCTTTGTGACTACTAATTGTGACTCTCACAATATGTGACAATGTCCTCTATCCTTGACATCTAGATTGACCAATCGAGGCATAGACCGTGTCATCCTCATACAATCTAAATCTTGAACTCCAAGTAGACTCACTCTAATCAAATGAGCTCAATATCTCATATTGACTCATTTGGGCATGGCCATGCACTTCGTGGTCTCACTCTATCAAGAATATCGATGTCACCCCGTCATATATATAGGAGGGATAGATCCCATCTACATCACTCACATCCGCATAATTCTGTTACATACCCATAGTAATCGCTTTATAGTCCACCCATTTACGGTGTGACGCTTGTGAAGCCAAAGTATGCAACTCCTTATGTAGGGAACCATGGTGACTTCAGTGTCTAAGGACTAATAGTCATACTAATAGCCACATGAGAAAGTATATGACACTCATATAACGATCCATGATACTTTCTCATGGCGGGTCATTCAAGATACATTCTCCAATGCATACCCATGTGTCAACTTGATATCTCATATCCATGACTTGTGAGATCAAGTCATCTTGTTGACCTACATGCTAGTCTCTATGCATTAACATTGTCCCTGAATGTTAATACTCGACTAGGAATGATTAAGAGTAGTATTCTCTATATCATCTCATTATCGATTCAACCAATCGATTGATATAGATAAGAACCTATTACTCAAGGACATTATTATATTTAGTTATTTGGCACCAATACAAGTAAATATAATAACCATGCCTTTATAAATAGGAATATGATACAATAAAGTCCATACAACAATCATCATATGATTGGCTCTAGGGCTTTCACTAACAATCTCCCACTAGCACTAGTGCCAATCACCGTAGTATCTAATGCCCAATGACCTAGTGTGACCATCATGCTTTTTCTGTGCCAAAGCCTTGGTCAAGGGATCTGCGATGTTAGCCTCTGTGGGTACTCTGCAAATCTTCACATCTCCTCTATCGATGATCTCTCGAATGAGATGGAAGCGCCGTAGTATGTGTTTGGTCTGTGAGCGAGGTTCCTTAGTTTCAGGTAATCGCTCCATTGTTGTCACAATAGAGCTCTATAGGATCTCGCAATGCTAGGAACCACCCCAAGCTCGATAATGAACTTGAGGATCCAAATCGCCTCCTTCGCTCTCCTGGATGCAGCGATATACTCGCCTCTGTTGTAGAATCAAGAATCGTGTCCCGCTTGAACTCTTCCACTCACAGCGCCACCATTCAAGCAAAACACGAACCCCGATCGCGATCCGTAATCATCCCGTCGGGTTTGAAGCCGAAGTATCGTCACAGAACCCTTTACACCTAGCTCCTCATCGGCCCAATATCAAGAAATATTCTTTAGTCCTTCTCAAGTACTTAAGAATATTTTTGATCGCATCCAAAGGACGCCACCGGATCTCGATCGTATCTACTCGTCATGCTCAAAGCATACGAGACATCGTGACGAGTACACAAGACGTATGCATATGATAGATCCTATAGCGTATGCATAAGGGATCTTATCCATGCGGTCTCTCCTCTCTAGAAGAGGGACTTTGAGTCTTCGAAAGACTCACACCATGTGACATCGAGTAAGTCCTTTCTTGGAATTCTCGCATGGCAAACCAAGTAATACCGTGTCAATGTATGTACTGACTTAGGCCAAGCAATCTCTTAGATCTATCTCTATAGATCTTGATGCCTAGAATACAGTCGCTTCACCTAAGTCCTTCATTGAGAAGCACGCCCACCAAGTCTTCACAGATCGTAGCGAAGGGATGTCATTCCCAATGAGTAGTATGTCATCCACATACAATACAAGGAACACAATGTGTTCCCATTAACCCTCTTGTAGACATAGGGTTCATCTTCATTCTTGATGAAACCAAACTCTTTGATCGCATCATCGAATCGAAGATTCCAACTCGAGAAGCTTGCTTTAGCCCATAAGCATACCTTCCCAAGATGTTGTGGATCTACAAAACCCTCAGGTTGTGTCATGTACACATCCTCGAGTAAGTTTCCATTCAGAAACGCGGTTTTGACATCCATCTGCCAGATCTCATAATCGTGGTATGCTGCAATAGCAATCAAGATCCGAATGGACTTAAACATCGCCACTGGAGAAAAGGTTTCATCATAGTCAATACCATGAATTTGCTTGAAACCTTTAGCCACCAATCGGCCCTTATAGGTATGCGTAAGTCCATCCATGTCATCTTTCTCCTAAAGACCCACTTACACCCAATGGGTTTGACCCTTGTGGATCAACAAAGTCCATACTTGGTTAGTGTACATGGATTCCATCTCGATCTCATGGCGCCTAGCCATTTCTTAGAATCTGGGCTCATCACACCTCGATAGGAGGTAGGCTCATTCTCAATGAGCATAACGTCATCATGGTCGACAAGAGAAATGAGTATCTCTCAGTCGACGACGCATCTATCGGACCGCAAGAGGTAGGTCTACTTGAACAGGTGGTTGTTCCACAACTCTTTGTGCAACAACCTCATCACCCACAACACTTTGTGGTTCCTATTCAACCTCCATCAAGGCCTCAGTGCTATGGTCCTTATCTTGAATTTCTTCAAGATCGAAGGTACTCCCACTAGTTTTTCTAGAAACAAAATCCCTTTCTAGAAAAACTCCAGTCTTTGCCACAAACACTTTGTGCTGACTGGGAATGTAGAAGTAATATCCCTTTGTATCCTTGGGATATCCAACAAAATAGCACCTATCGAATTTGGGTCCCAGTTTGTCTGAGACTTGACGTCGAACGTAAGCCTCACAACCCCAAATCCTCATAAAAGACATCTTGGGATTTTTCCCTGTCCATATCGTATATGGTGTCTTTACCACAGCCTTGGATGGTACACGGTTAAGGGTAAAGGCTGCTGTGTCCAGAGCATATCCCCAAAAGGATATAGGAAGATCTGTGTGACTCATCATAGATCGTACCATATCCAATAGGGTACGATTCCTCCTTTCGGATACACCATTCCACTGTGGTGTTCCAGGAGGAGTGAGTTGGGATAGAATTCCACACTCAGCTAGATAGTCACGAAACTAATGGCTAAGGTATTCACCACCTCGATCTGATCGAAGTATCTTAACACTCTTGCCAAGCTGGTTTTGTACTTCATTCTTGAATTCTTTGAACTTTTCAAAGGATTCAGATTTATGTGTCATAAGATACACATAACCATATCTACTGAAGTCATCAGTAAATATAATGAAGTACCTGTAACCACCTCTAGCAGCAACATTGAAAGGACCACATACATCACTATGTATAAGTCCTAACAAATCTGTTGCTCTTTCGCTATGTCCACTAAAGGGAGTCTTGGTCATCTTGCCTAAAAGGCAAGACTCGCATATCTCATATGATTCAAAATCAAATGAGTCTAGCAGCCCATCCTTATGGAGCTGAGATAAGCGACTCTCATTTATGTGACCTAAGCGACAATGCCAGAGATAGGTTTGGTTCAACTCATTTGACTTGAACCTCTTGGTACTTATGTTATAGATAGGGCTCTCTAAGTCTAGAAAGTAGAGTCCGTTCATTAGAGGTGCACTACAAAAGAACATATCATTTAAATAAACTGAACAACATTTGTTCTTTATTATAAATGAAAATCCATTCTTGTCCAAACAAGAAACTGAAAAGATGTTCTTAGTTAAGGCAGACACATAACAACATTCATCTAATTCTAGTACAAGCCCAGAGGGCAGAGATAGATCATAAGTTCCTACAACAATAGCAGCAACCCTTGCTCCATTGCCTACTCGTAGGTCCACCTCGCCCTTTGTCAATGCCCTGCTATTTCTCAGCCCCTGCACATTGGTACAAATGTGAGATGCACATCCGGTATCTAATACCCAAGATGAAGAAATAGATAGATTGACTTCTATAACATTTATACCTGAAGTAGAAGTCTCACTTCTCTTCTTCTTAAGATCTTCCAGGTATGCCTTGCGACGCATCCAAAGGTTGTCCTCGCTTCCTTGCGGAAGCAAGCCCCTTCCTTGGCTACCCCTCCTTTGGGTTTAAGTTCTTTGCCTTTGCCCTTGGCTTGGGACTTTCCCTTACCTTTAGGCTTGCCCTTGCCTTTCTTCTTCTGCACCATCAAAATGGTGTCAGATTTACCCTTCTTAAGGTTAAGCTCAACAGTTCTCAACATGCTGAGCATTTCAGGCAATGACTTATCAATTTCATTCATGTTATAATTCATGACAAATTGATCAATGGCTCTTGGCAAAGATTGCAAGATTAGGTCAAGCCTCTTGGCCAAGTGGGAATCCCCTTTGTAGGTTTTCTACGCATCTAATCATCTTGAGTACATATGTACCTACGGGAGTCCCTTCTTGCATTTTGGACCCAAATAATGCCTTAGAGACTTCATATCTCTCATGCCTAGCTTGTCCTTGATATAGTTGACGAAGATGTCCAACCATATCATAAGCATTCATGAACTCATGTTGCTTCTGAAGCTCAGAGTTCATGGTCGCGAGCATTAGACATGACACATCTAATGCATCATCTTGATGCTTCTTGTAAGCATCTTTGTCACCGCAGGCATTGGAAGGAGGTGCCTCCGAATGGGCCGCTCCAGGACGCATACAACTTCCTTTCTTGGGTGAGAACACTTCAAGTTCCCTGCATCACCCAGAAATTTGCTCCATTGAGCTTGTCCTTCTCAAGGACGGATCGCAGAGAGAGAGTGTTCGTGGTTGTCGACATAGTTATCTACAACATACAATGCAGAGAATTAATATCATATTCCTTTTATCATTTAATTAGGCCTTTAATCAAATGATGCTCCCACTGAATTATAGGAATTTTTGTAGAATCGAGTTATGGATGTGGTCAAACCACATTACTAGATTCAAACAAACTAACTATAATTCTTGCGGGACAAGATCCACATCATACTAAGCCTTGAGTTAGCTTTGGCTAAATCGCCCAAGATTTAGTACGATCGGTGGGTAACACATTACCGATTACATCTCTATGCAACTCTTGTTTATAGGATTAAGACCCACATTTACAAAAGACCTTGAGTTAGCTTTGGCTAAATCGCCCAAGATTTAGTGTAAATGCGATCTTAACCTATCTTTCCAACGATTGGAATATGCCTATAGTTCTACTCGATCTAATTGAGTTAACTAGTTTTGCTCAATCTAATTGAGCTTACTCTAACCCGAGTCGTGATAGGCGGGACCAAGATTGTCCCTCCGCACCCTACCAAGATAATATGCGTTGCTCTGCTTTGGCAGATTCAACAACAACAAATGATCGAGGTAGTGATGGGTATCAAGGCTCGGTAGGCATTTTCGAGTTGATTCGATTATGATCTAATCTAATCGTAATGTGTATCTTATACGCATTTAGGCCTTTATTATCCTATATTAGCATGCATCATATACATACATTAATTATTCTAGCATGCATCATATACATACAAGAAAATTAACCTAGCATGCATCATATACATACAAACATTTTTCTACCAGCATGCATCACATACATACAAGCAAAATCAATTAAATATACATATATATATATCAACATATATATGTATATATCATTAAATGTGATATAGTCATGGCCCTACTACGATCTTCTCAAGCCAATGAGAAGATCGGACGGTCAACCTAAGGCTAGCGGCTTCTCCAAGCGCTTCCTTTGACCGCCATGTGTCGCCACCCTTCTCGTAATCGCCTCTTGTGGACTTTCCACCGCTCCATTTTTGTACATTACAAATATGAAACTCGAGTTACATTCGAGTCTAAAACTATTTACAACTAGAATATTAAAAGAAGAGGTGCGACGCAGTGTCGCAAACACTTTACAACACGCACAACCACAAAGCGACGCAGCAGTATTATGAATTACAACACACATAATCCAATCCAATTGGGTTATTAGGCCATGACAATAACAGAATTATACATAATTCTAAATTATGTATTTTTACAGAAAATTTCTATAATTTTTCCTAATTTATTTTGAATTTGAACGGTCCCGCAAAGCTTTCGAGCGATCGCGGGACATGGCCCCTTTCGGGGATAGGGGCAGCGCCCCTACTCGCAAAATAAACTTTGCGAGTGTCCCTACAATGATCTTACAGCGACTTAAGTCTCTGTCCCAAAAACCTAAAGCGAGAACTCACCGATTCGGAGAGTTTTTCTCGACGGTTGAAGCCTACAAGTGTCCCAACACTCGTTGCTTCGACTCTACGAGAAAAATACCCAAAAATTCTATAAAATAAGAAAATTTACAGAAACATATAAATCTGTAATTTTTATATCTAATATAAAAACTACAAAAACGAAACACATACATGCTTCGCACGTGGCTCTGATACCACTGTTGGGTTTTTCCGAGCCGCAAAAACCGCTTTTTGCGTTGCGGAAACCTCGGAAGCCCCGGCCACGGATCCGTGCGAAGTATAAAATTATAATTACATGTATGTGCTTACAGAAATCCTAGATCTACCTTAGATCTAAGAGGTTAGAATGTTACCCTCGTAGCGACGCCCTTCGCTTATCCCGCTCGTCCAAAAGTTCGCCGGAACTCGAGAGTGTCAAGTGCACACTCCTCTATGGTATCCACACAAGCAATAGGTGGAGAAAACTCAACCTTGAGTGTGCTAGCACTCCTTGGTTGGTTCGGCCAAAGAGAGGGATGGGAGAGGGAGAGCTTGAGAGAAAAGGTTCCAAGGAAGAAGATGAAGTTATGAGAGTAACTCATCAAATGAATTCACCTAATGAAACCCCTAAAGTGGCCGGCCACTTCAAGGAGAGGGAGTTACATGCATGCATGTAACTCCCATGTCCCTTGGTCTCCCTCATGAGGTGGCACCAATTGACAAAGTCAATGATGATGTGGAGCATCATCATTGGCCGGCCATGCCTAGTCATCATCATGACATGGCATTTGGTCAAGTCAAACTTGACCTTTCATCTTCCCTCTCAAGTCAAGTCAAACTTGACCTCTAATCTCCCATGGTTGATCAAATCTAACCACTTGACTCAAGTCAATTTAATTTAATGAATCTCTATTCATTAATTTAAATTGATTTGATGAATCAAATCTCAATTAGACTCATTCAACACTTGAATCAACTTGAGTCTAACTCAATTAGTCTAATTTGGATTACTCTTAATCCAATTTGGTTCATCCCATGAACCTAATCCTCATGGTTCATCATATGAACCTAATCTCCATCTAATTGCTCTTATGTGTGTGACCCTATAGGTTCTTGTAACGTTGGCAATGTCCCTAAACCAATTTAGGAACATAAGCAATGAGCGGTATCTAGCAACACATCATTGCTACCCAAGTTACAAGAATGTTGAGCTCCAACATCACCTTTGTGACTACTAATTGTGACTCTCACAATATGTGACAATGTCCCTCTATCCTTGACATCTAGATTGACCAATCGAGGCATAGACCGTGTCATCCTCTGTACAATCTAAATCTTGAACTCCAAGTAGACTCACTCTAATCAAATGAGCTCAATATCTCATATTGACTAATTTGGGCATGGCCATGCACTTCGTGGTCTCACTCTATCAAGAATATCGATGTCACCCGTCATATAGGAGGATAGATCCCATCTACATCACTCACATCCTCCGCATAATTTGCTACATACCCAAGAATCGCTTTATAGTCCACCCATTTACGGGTGACGTTTGTGACGGCCAAAGTATGCAACTCCTTATGTAGGGAACCATGGTGACTTCAGGTCTAAGGACTAATAGTCATACTAATAGCCACATGAGAAAGTATATGACACTCATATAACGATCCATGATACTTTCTCATGGCGGGTGATTCAGTATACATTCTCCAATGCATACCCATGTGTCAACTTGATATCTCATATCCATGACTTGTGAGATCAAGTCATCTTGTTGACCTACATGCTAGTCTCTATGCATTAACATTGTCCCTGAATGTTAATACTCGACTAGGAATGATTAAGAGTAGTGTTCTCTATATCATCTCATTATCGATTCAACCAATCGATTGATATAGATAAGAACCTACTACTCAAGGACATTATTATATTTAGTTATTTGGCACCAATACAAGTAAATATAATAACCATGCCTTTATAAATAGGAATATGATACAATAAAGTCCATACAACAATCATCATATGATTGGCTCTAGGGCTTTCACTAACAAAAGCCTAGTCTAAGACATATTCGGATATGGGGGAGTCCAGCACATGTGCTGAAGGCTGATGCTGGTAAGTTGGAATCTCGTACAGAAGTATGCATGTTTGTTGGCTACCCTAAGGGAACGAAAGGTGGTTTGTTTTATAATCCTAGAGATCAGAGGGTGATCATTAGCACGAATGCCAGATTTCTAGAGGAGGATTATGTAATGAACCACAAGCCCAAGAGTAGGATTGTTCTTGAGGAGTTGGCAGGGGAAGTCCCGACTTCAGTACCACCGGTACAAGAGGAGACACCACAAGTCACTGTACCGCGTGTCACAGAGCATACACAGTAGGCACCTCGTCGTAGTGGGAGGGTCGTTAGACAACCCGAGAGATTCATGTTTTTGGGAGAGTCTTCGGACTTAGTCCCTGGTGAACATGAACCGGATCCTTGGACATATGACGAGGCACTCCAAGATCGAGATGCGAAATCTTGGCAAAGTGCGATGAATTCAGAGATAGAATCTATGGATTCTAATCAGGTCTAGGAGCTAGTAGAGCCACCCGATGGTGTAAAAACCATTGGATGCAAGTGGATCTACAAGAGAAAGAGAGGAGTAGATGGGAAGGTTGAGACCTTCAAAGCTAGGCTTGTTGCGAAAGGGTATACTTAGAAAGAGGGTATCGATTATGAGGAGACCTTTTCGCCGGTAGCTATGCTTAAGTCTATCCAGATTCTCTTATCTATAGCTACTCATATGGATTATGAGATTTGGCAGATGGATGTCAAGACAGCTTTCCTTAACAGAAGTCTTGAGAAGAACATCTATATGCGGCAACCAAAGGGATTCATTGCTAAAGGCAAAGAGCATCTTGTATGTAAGCTTAATCGATCCATTTATGGATTGAAGCAAGCCTCTAGATCTTGGAACATCCGCTTTGATGAGGTAATCCAGTCATATGGATTTATTCAAAGTCCAGATGAACCTTGTGTATACAAGAGATGTGACGGAAACATAGTGGTGTTTCTTGTACTATACGTAGATGACATTTTGTTAGTTGGCAACAATATCAAAGTGTTATCAGACGTAAGGGTATGGTTGTCCAAACAGTTTGACATGAAGGACTTGGGAGAAGTGGGACACATCCTTGGGATCAAAGTTATAAGGGATCGCAAGAAAAGGATGTTGTGCTTATCTCAAGCTTCATACATTGACACTATCCTTGCTCGTTTTAGCATGCAGAACTCCAAGAAAAGTTTCCTACCTTTTAGGCATGGAGTTTCTTTATCTAAAGAGATGTGTCCCAAAACATTAAAAGAGATAGAGGACATGAAGGCGGTTCCTTATGCTTTGGCAGTAGGAAGCCTTATGTATGATATGCTATGTACGAGACCGGATATCTGCTTTGCCGTGGGCATGGTTAGCAGATATCAGAGTAATCCTGGACAGAGATATTGGACTGCGGTAAAGCATATATTGAAGTACCTGAGAAGGACTAGGGATTATATGCTGGTTTACCGGGCAGATCAATTAGTCCCTGTGGGTTACACGGATTCGGATTTCCAATCAGATAGGGACAAGAGTAAGTCTACCTCGGGGTTTGTGTTTACTTTTGGAGGTGGAGCCATAGTATGGAGGAGTGTCGAGCAGAAATGCGTGGCGGACTCTACCATGGAAGCTGAGTATGTGGCAGCCTCTGAGGCAGCCAAAGAAGCTGTATGGCTCAGGAACTTCTTGATGGACTTGGATGTGATTCCTGGTTTGCTCAGAACTATCACAATTTATTGTGATAATAGTGGTGCAGTTGCAAACTCGAAGGAACCACGAGCCCATAAGGCGAGTAAACACATAGAGCGCAAGTACCACCTTATACGAGAGATCGTAAAGTGAGGAGAAGTTGTTGTCGCCAAGATTGCATCAGAGGATAACCTGGCAGATCCATTCACTAAGGCCCTTCCAGCGAAAGCATTTGATAGGCATGTGGAGGACATGGGGATCAGATGTATGACAGAGTGATGACGGCATAGTCTTTTAATATAAGTGGGAGATTGTTGGAATGTATACTGAAAGCCTAGCTCTTTTTGTATGAATATTTTATTTTGGAATAAGAATCACATGATCATTGTTTGCACTTTATATATTTATTATATATGTGTGTGCATATTCTCTAATATTTTACATTGTAGATAACATGGTGCTTGGTGTGGCACAGAAGATCATGTTATCAGTCCCTTGTAAAATATAAGTAGAGGCTCACGACCAAGATGGTTTTGGACAAACCATTGGCATGGTTGTAGTGTAGCTTGGTATTGTTTTGTCTTGAACATAAAGTTACACTAGTACACTTAGGTGTATTGAGCAGGACCGACATAGAGGTGATTCAATTTAGTACTGACTACATAATTGAATCGGACCTCGGATATTATGTTGTGCATGCTCTTAATCCCGATATAATAACGGGCACATGTACTTAGTATTTATTTCTTTGATTTACCAGAGGGTGAGATTTAGATGGATTAAATCAATATGCCCGGTAAGTTGGGAAATGATATTATTTACATGGTGTGCGGTTGATTATAGGAGGAAACCGTGTCCTATATATTAGGTTGATGATGTCCCCTTGAGGAGCTCATAAAGTTCATCATGTAAACCCAGCTGGTTGACTTAGTCAACATGATGATAAGGTTGAGTGGTACTACTCGAGGAACTAGATGTTAATTAATTGATGGTCAGTAAATCAATTAATTGATGGACATTCGATATCTTAAACACGGGGAGATTAATGTACGAATAATATATGGAGCTCATATTAATTTATAGGGTTGGTGAGGTAGTTCAATGATGATCCTCTAGTGGAATGGAACATCATTGATGGATCAAGTTTGTGTGGTTCCGATCCATCGGGTGGCCAAGATCCAACTCCTCCTTATGGTCCCTATCGTAGCCTAATATAATCCTTGTGAAGTCTAGATCCAAGAATGTAAAACAAAACCCTAGAACCAACGGTTGGGATTAAATCCCTAAGATCCGATGGTTAGGATGAAACCCTAGAACCAACGGTTGGGATTAAATCCCTAAGATCCGATGGTTAGGATGAAACCCTAGATCCGACAGTTGGGATGAAACCCTAGATCCGACGGTTGGGATGAAATCCTACATCCGACGGTTGGGATAAAACCCTAGATCCGACGGTTGGGATAAAACCCTAGATCCGACAGTGGAGATTAAATCCCTAGATCCGACGGTGGAGATTAAAGGAGTCTTATGCCCAATTCTATAAATAGAGGCATAGGCTTGGGCGGCAAAAAAAAAAAAGATAGAGAATTAGGGTTTGGCTCTACCACAAGTGGGCGATTAGGGTTTTTGGGCGGCTAGGGTTTTGGAGCAAAACAAGTGGGCGACAACATTCTTCCTTCTAGTTGATTGTCGGCGCCCATCCTCCTCCATCAACATTTGGCCGGCGCCCATCCTAGAGGCCTCTCCCTTCTTCCTTGGCCGGCAGAACCATCTTCCTTCTAGTTGATTGCCGGCGCCCATCCTCCTCCATCAACATTTGGCCGGTGCCCATCCTAGAGGCCTCTCCATTCTTCTTTGGCCAGCGGTTCTCCTTCCATTGGTGGTCGGCGTTCATCTTCCTCCCTTTCTCCTTGGTGGCCGGTGGCAACCCTTCTTCAAGTTGGCCGGCGCTTCATCCATTTGATCCTTGGCTGGCGGTTGCACCAAATTCCCTAATTTGGTGGTCGGTTCTAGAAAGGATAGGTATTTGTTGGTTCTTCTCTTTGTTCGCAGCGGACAAGGTAGAGGAGAACGCGATCTCGAAGGCTTCTACTCGTGGAGGATCTTCGTCCACACGTCGTCCACGAGAAGGATAGGACATACAGTAGAAGATCGTAAGGTATAAAGTTCTTTTAACTTTAATTACAGATCTGAGCATGATCTTTTATTTGTTGATTATACATGTATGAATTACTAAATATATTGTATAATCATGGACCCCGAAGACAAACACAAAAACCGGCGATCCGTCTGTCATCTCTTCCGTGGCTAACCAACTAGAAGAGTTGTGTTGCTTGAACAACTAGTTTGTTCAAGCGACCACTCAAGTTGTTAGCACGACGACCAAATGGTAGTGCTAAGGAAGCTCATCCCATCCGAATTAATTCTTTCATTAGTGAAAATTTTAATCCGGGGACATGGGAGCCAATGAGCCTCCGAAGCGACTCCCTTTATATATATATATATATATATATATATATATATATATATATATATATATTTGTTTTTGCTTGTATGTATGTGATGCATGCTAATATATTTTGCTTGAATGTATATGATGCATGCTAGTATATTTTGCTTGTATGTATATGATGCATGCTAGTACATTTTGCTTGTATGTTTGTGATGCATGCTAGTGCAGGGTAATTAAGGCCTTAATGCGTATATGATACACATTCACGATTAGATTAGATCGTAATCGAAACAACTCGAAATGCCTACAAAGTTTTGATACCCATCACTACCTCGATCATTTGTTGTTGTTGAATCTGCCAAAGTAGAGCAACACATATTATCTTGATAGGGTGCAGAGGGACAATCTTGGTCCCGCCTCTAACAGCTTGGGTGAGAATAAGCTCAATTAGATTAAGTGAAACTAGTTAACTCAATTGGATCGAGTAAAACTATCGGCATATTCCAACGGTTGGAAAGATAGGATAAGATCACATTTACACTAAATCTTGGGCGATTTAGCCAAAGCTAACTCAAGTTCTTTTGTAAATGTGAATCTTGATCCTATAAACAAGAGTTGCATAGAGATGTAATTGGTAATTTGTTACCTACCGATCATACGAAGTCTTGGGTGATTTAGCCAAAGCTAACTCAAGGCGTAGTATGATGTGGATCTTGTCCCACGAGAATTATAGCTAGTTTGTATGAAACTAGTTATGTGGTTTGACCACATCCATGACTCGATTCTACAAAAGGCCTATAATTCAGTGGGAGCATTATTTAATTAAAGGCCTAATTAAATGATAAATGGAATCTGATTTTATATTTATGCATTGTTTATGTTGTAGATTGTCACGTCGTCAAACACGAACACTCTATCTCTGCGTTCTGTCCTTGAGAAGGACAAGCTCAATGGAGCTAATTTCCTGGACTGGCACAGGAATTTGAGAATTGTTCTCACTCAAGAAAGAAAATTGTACGTCCTAGAGCAACCCATTCCGGAAGCACCTCCTGCCACTACCTCGCGAGCTGACCAAGATGCTTACAAGAAGCATCAAGATGATGCATTAGATGTGTCATGCCTCATGCTAGCGACCATGAACTCTGAGCTTTAGAAGCAACACGAGTTCATGAATGCTTTTGATATGGTTGAACATCTTCATCAACTGTATCAAGGACAAGCAAGGCATGGGAGATACGAGATCTCCAAGGCACTGTTTCAGTGCAAGATGCAAGATGGGACTCCCGTAGGTCCATATGTACTCAAGATGATTGGGTACATAGAGAACCTACAGAGGTTGGGGTTTCCACTTGGCCAAGAACTGGCCACTGACTTGATCTTGCAAACTTTGCCAGAAAGCTACAATCAATTTATCATGAATTACAGCATGAATGAAATTGATAAGCCACTGCCTGAGATGCTTAGCATGTTGAGAACTGTTGAGCTCAACCTTAAGAAGGGAAAACCCAACTCCATTTTGATGGTGCAAAAGAAGAAAGGCAAGGGCAAGCCTTGAAGGGAGTTGCTTCGGAGGCTCATTGGCTCTCATATCCCCGGATTAAAATTTTCACTAATGAAAGAACTAATCCGGATGGGATGAGTTTCCTTAGCACAACTAACTCGTCGTCGTGCTAACAACTTGAGTGATCGCTTGAACAAACTAGTTGTTCAAGCAACACAACTCTTCTAGTTGGTTAGCCGCGGAAGAGACGACGGACGGACCGTCGGTTTTTGTGTTTGTATTCGGGGTCCATGATTATACAAAATATATACATACACACACTTGTATAATCAACACATAAAAGAACATGCTAAGATCAGAAAATAAAGTTGTAAAACTTTTATACCTCACGATCTTCTACCGTATGTCCTATCCTCCTCGTGGACGACGTGTGGGCGAAGATCCTCCACGAGTAGAAGCCTTCTAGATCGTGTTCTTCCCTTCCTTGTTCGCTGCGAACAAAGAGAAGAACCAACAAAACTTCTCCTTTCTAGAATCGGCCACCAAGCAAGGGAGTTTGATGTAACCACCGACCAAGGAACGAATGGATGAAGCACCAGCCACCAATGTATGGGGAACCGCCGGCCACCTTGGAGAGAATGGAGGAGTGAACGCCAGCCAACCTTGAAGAGAGGTTGCCGCCGGCCAAGGAATAAGAGAGGGACAAAGATGATGGGCGCCGGCCAAGTCTTGATGGAAGATGATGGGCGCCGGCCACTTGTCCAAGAGTTGCCACCCAAGCCAAAGCTTCCATACCCTAGCCGCCCAACCTAAAACCCTAACTCCAATTAAACCCCCCTTGCCGCCCAACCTAAGCCCTCTATTTATAGAATTGGGCTTAAGCCTCCTTTAATCTCAACCGTCGGATCTAGGGTTTTATCTAAACCGTCGGATCTAGGGTTTCATCCCAACCGTCGGATCTAGGATTTCATCCCAACCTTCGGATCTAGGATTTCATCCCAACCGTCAGATCTAGGGTTTTATCCCAACCGTCGAATCTAGGGATTTAATCCCAACCGTCGATTCTAGGGTTTCATCCTAACCATCGGATCTAGGGATTTAATCCCAACCGTTGGTTCTAGGGTTTCATCCCAACCATCGGATCTAGGGATTTAATCCCAACCGTTGGTTCTAGAGTTTTGTTTTACATCCTTGGATCTAGACTTCATGAGGATTATATTAGGCTACGATAGGGACCATAAGTGTTAGTAATATATGAGAGATGTCCTAAGGCAATCGCCTTATGTATGAACCATTTATATGATAAATGAAGATTCACTATTTGAGTATACATGTTTTATGTATTTGATTGGATCTTAACCTCATTTACTGAATGTCCACGATACGATTCACAGCATGAGAGAATTTGTGATTGGATCACAACTAGTGAGTATCTCTACATGTGTAATTGTGATGTATCGGAATTATCCCTAGTCGATGAATTGATGGATTTGGACACCATCAATTCTGTCGAGACTAGCACGAGGTATACTCTTTGGTGTATCCAAGCAGCTAATTCTCACTGGCTGGAGACATAGTGATGTCCGGAGTTAATCGTGGATGCTAGTTATGGTAACTAGTTCATTGGAGTGACCAGCAGTAAGACTTCATATGGTTCTCTGCATATATAGATATGTCAATGAAGTTCTTACTGTGGCTTAAGTGTGATGTTCCTTAGACTTGCGGTATTCAAGTCATCTTGATCATGGAGACTTATGCTTTGACATCTTAAGCAAACATCTCTAAGGAGATGTGGACCCGGGATGATTGGGTATAAGTCGAAGTGATCGAAGGTGTTTGAATAGCCTATAAAAGATTCATCACTCCTTGCGAGGAGATGTATACCCATGGCCTCTCGTCGGATTGTTACTAAAGTCTTTGGCCAAAGCATTACATGTTTAGAGTAAGGTACTCTTCGATACATGTGGAGTAACTAGAATCCGTAGGATGAGGAAATGATACTTGGGCTAGGTGTGACGTAGTCAGCCTAGTGGGGACTGACACAATAGACCATGTCCTGAACCAAGTGGGTATAAGATGAGTGAAGGGAATGGGGCACAAATCATTCGAGCTGCTGAAGGGTTTCAGAAATAGTTCTGGATCAACCGTTGATCTTTTCGGTTAATTGGGGATCATGATGTACTACTAGGTGCCACTCATGATCGTTCTATAATTAATGGTTAATTATAGATGGCCAACATAAACCGAGAACCTATTTTGTCACACGCACAATGAGCGTAATCCGAAGGATTTAAAACGAGCTTGAGAATGGGATTCTCAGACCGAGAGAAACTATGTTTGGTTGGACCAAACATAGAGCGAGCATGAAATTGTTTCAGGCGCATTGAAAGCGTGGATGAGTTGTGTCTTATGAAGACATAATGGATGGACCAAAATGGTTTGGTTCTAATCCAATGGAGGAGAATAAACCAAAGGATTTGGTTTATTTTAAACGAATGAACCAAAAGTTGGTTCGGTTCATTTTAACTTAAAATAAACCATCATGGTTTGGTTTATTTTAACTTATCTTAATGGAGTGGGTTAACGGGCCTAATGGTTATGATCCAATAACCATTAAGAGAATTAGTTCTCTATAAAAGAAGGCTTAAGGGATAATTAAGCCCTAATCCAAAAACCCTAGCAAGGAGTTGCCGCCCACCCCATTGAGGGAGTTGCCGCCCAACCTCCTTTGCCGCCCAGCCCCTTGTGCCGCCGTCCAGCTCCTTGCCGGCGACCAAGCTTTAGCCGGTGATCCTCCGGCGACCCTTCGGTGATCTCCTTTAGGTTTGGCATCAAGGTGAGCTTTATCTTTCCTTGGTTGGCCGGCGCCTATCTCCTCCACCAAAGCTGTCCAGTTTTCTAGACAGCTTATTCTCCTCTGGTCGGAGCGTCATTTGGACGACGGTTAGAGCTCCGACAGCGGCTAACTTACCGGGGATTCGATCTCCGGTAATCCTCTGAGCTGGAGGACGAAGGATTCGTCAATTGGTTGACGAATACCTCTCCGGAGAAGCGAGTTTTGAGAACTCGTATTAGGATCCGAATTTGGATTCGGATCGTGATCATCTCTCGATCACGTCGTCTTCAACACGAGGCTAGTAACCCATACGAAGACGAAGCTCGTGGCTTAGCGAAGTCATCCCGAGGAACTCAGCGTGGATACGGATAGAGACGATTCTAGCGAGGATCGTTCCGGTTTATGCCGTTCCCGCTACACGTCATACGAAAGGTATAACATAGATAAATTTCCTTTTATTGCAAATTTAAATTTACGGTTATGTCTACACTTGTTGTAATATGCATGTGTGTGTTGTATGTGTTGTAATAAATGTAGATTTATTATTTTTATTGCTTCCGCTGTGTTCATGTTTGCGAAACGTGATCGAACACACACACGCCGCGGTGCCGGAAACCCAACAGTGGTATCAGAGCCCAGGTTGTGTTTCGACATAATCGTAAAAATGGTTTTGCGATAGTCATAATGTATTTCTGGAAATTTTCTAATTTTGGAAATTTAGAAGTATTTATGGAAATTTTTCAATTTTGGAAAGTCTAGAAGTATTTATGGAAATCTTCCACTTTTGGAAAGTTGAAAGGATTTATGGAAATTGATATTTTCATAAATAAAATATTTGATTAGATTCTGGAAATGTGTTTCCTAATTTAATCATGATTTGATTTGGGAAATCAAATCTTAAAATATTTTATTTTCATAAGTAGTTTTAATGATTTAGGAAATTGGTTTCCTAAATAGATTTTCCTTAATCAAATAATTCCATGAATAAAATATGTGATTAGATTTGGAAATTTGTTTCCTAATTTAATTATGATTTGATTTGGAGAATCAAATCTTAAACATATTTTATTTCCATAAATAGTTATGACATATAAGGAAATATATACATGACATAATTGTATGTCATGTAATTGCATTAGATGCATAACATTATGCCAAGCGTGTCGTGACATGTAGATGTATGCCATGTATGCCATGACATGTAGATAATAGTTATTTGCATGCAAAGAGGATGAGACATAAGAACCCTTAAACAATATTAAAGCCTACACCTTCCATTAATATGGTTAGAACCAGAGTTCCGTTTCTTGTTTGGGTTGTTGGACTCTCTCCAAGCCCGGCTCGAACCCGAACATGTTCAAACCATGGAATATTTTAATACTAATATGGTAAGAGTCAGAGGTCAATCGTTAGCTTTGGTTGTTGGACTCTCTCCAAGCTGGGCTAATTGGTTGAATGCGCTCTAACCATATTAAAACTATTTCCTGATTAATGGGTTGGCTTTAACCTGGAGCATCGCCTTGTTGGACTCTCTCCAAGGTCGATGTAAAGGGAGGTGAAGTTGGGTGCTATGCATATGATGCATACTTGTTAATGTGTTAACAACCCGATGTATGTGTGAACATTCAATTAGTTGATAGCACATTGTGATAGTTCCATATACGTGATATGCAATCGGTATAGTTGATACCTACCGTCGTAGCTATGAATGGCTTGTTGGACTCTCTCCAAGGTTGTTCATATCTTTGATGGATATCAGCCCATTCGGAGATGGACCTACGATCTCCCGAAGTGATTTTGGGGTTTTTGAAATTCGAAAAATGAATGGGATTTATAAATGTACATTGATGCATTTTAAAAATCATCTTTCTCATATATGCTCATTTTGTATTTCTAAAATTGATCATGTTGTCTTTTAATTTGCGTTCCATTTTGGATTCGAATAAATTGACTGGGCCGAACTTCTTGGACTGGCTTAGAAACTTGAGAATTGTTCTCAAGGTGAAAAGCTTGCGTATGTCCTCGAAGCGCCTCTTCCTGCCCATCCTAGTGACGATGCAACTCCGGACCAATTGTTGGTCTATCAGAAACATGTGACTGATTTCTGAACTAACAAGTTGCATCATGCTAGCCGCGATGGAACCCAAGCTACGAAAGCAGCATGAGCATATGGATGCTCATATCGTAGTCCTTCATCTTTATGAGTTGTTTGATAAGCAAGTGAGATTCGAAAGGTTCGAAGTCTCCAAGCTCCTCTTCACCTCTGAGATGCTAGAAGGTTCATCTGTGGTACTGCTCAATATGTTGAAGATTGTGGAGTCTTCTGAGAAGCATGAGCAGGGGACGGTGCTATTAGTTGATTCCTCGAAGAAAGGTTCTAAGAGGAAGTCAAAGGAACAGCAGAAGGGAAAGAAGAGAAGGGCTAAGAAGGTAGAACTAGCACAAAAGGACACTTGCCATCATTATGGCAAGGAGAGCCATTTGCGAAGAAAGTGCAAGATTTATCTTGAGTCCGTGAAGAAGAATAAGTCATCGGATGCCCCATCTTCTTCAGATATCTTGGTTATTGATTGTCATTCTATTTCCTCAAACACTTGGGTATTGGATACTGGGTGTGGCTCACATATATGTAATGACATACATGGGCTAAGGAATAAAAGAAGACTCATCAAGGGAGAGTCAAATTTGCATGTTGGGAATGGAGCAAAGGTTGCTGCAGTCGCCATTGGAATGCTTTTGTTTAAACTCCCTACAGGACTTGTCTTAGAACTGGACAATTTCTTTTATATTCCTTCGTTGATAAAGAACATCATTTCTATTTCTTGATTAAATAGAAATGGGTACCATTTGACTTTTAGTAACAATTGTTGTTACATAACTTTAAATGGAGTTCTTTTTGGGACTGGAACTTTAAGCAATGGTGTTTATACGTTGGACGTATCCAGTGACATTTGCAATATCGAAGCGAGCAATAAGTATGCTCGAAAGGATAATCAAATAGACTCCCATATGTGGCATTGTCGTCTTGGCCATGTAAGCAAGAAACGCATGTCCGAATTACACAAATGTGGAATTCTGGAATCGTTTGAATTGGATTCATACGATACATGCGAATCATGCTTAAAAGGAAAGATGACTAAGTTACCTTTTACTGGAAAAGGTGAACGAGTGGGAGAGTTACTAGGTCTAATACATACTAATGTATGTGGACCTATGTCAACTCAAGCTTTAGGAGGCTATAGCTACTTCATTACCTTCACCGATGATCACTCACGGTTTGGGTATGTGTTCTTGATGAAACACAAGTCTGAAGCCTTTGAAAGGTTCAAAGAATTCAGAAATGAAGTAGAGAGACAACATGACAAGTGTATTAAAATAATTCGATCGGATCGAGGTGGTGAATACTTGAGTCTGGAGTTTCTTGATTACCTAAAAGACAATGATATATTGTCTCAATGGACTCCGCCCTATACACCACAGCATAATGGTGTATCTGAGAGGCGTAACCGGACCTTGTTGGACATGGTCAGGTCAATGATGAATCATGCGACTCTTCCCAAGTCCTTTTGGGGTTATGCACTTCAGACAGCTGTTTACTTGTTAAACAGAATGCCTACCAAGGTAGTCTCAACTACTCCATATGAGATATGGAATAGTAAGAAACCTCATGTATCTTACTTGAAGATATGGGGTTGTCCTGCTTATGTGAAGCGGACTGTATCAGACAAATTGGATGCTAAGTCTGATAAATGTCTATTTATTGGATACCCTAAGGAAACAAGGGGTTACCAATTCTATCATCCTGTGGAACAAAAGGTGTTTGTTTCAAGGCATGCTGTGTTTCTAGAGAAAGAGTTTCTCTTGCAAGAAAACAGTGGGAGTGTCGTCGAGCTTGAGGAGGCTCGAGAGACTCAAATAGACATTGATGAGATACCTGGTGAAGCACAACAGCCGACAACTCATAGTGATGAGCAATCGACTGGACCTATTGTAACACCACATCTTCGTAGATCTGGTAGAACACGCAATATTCCTGAGAGATATGGATTTCTCGTAAGTGAATCGAACGACGTGTTACTCATTGATGATGAGGAGCCTACCAGTTATGAAGAAGTGCTGACAAGTTCAGAAAGGGATAAGTGGCTTGGTGCCATGAAGTCGGAAATGGATTCCATGTATGAAAACCAAGTTTGGAACTTGGTTGACCCACCTGAAGGCATAAAGCCTATAGGGTGCAAGTGGGTTTTCAAGAAGAAAACCGACATGGATGGTAATGTGATTACCTATAAGGCTAGATTGGTGGCGAAAGGATATCGTCAAAAACAAGGTGTTGATTATGACGAAACCTATTCGCCTGTAGCTATGCTTAAATCCATTCGGATGCTCCTGGCCATAGTGGCTCATTATGATTATGAGATATGGCAGATGGATGTGAAAACAGTTTTCCTTAATGGAAACCTGCTCGTGGACGTGTATATGATACAGCCTGAGGGTTTCACATCGATTGATAAAACCAAGGTATGCAAATTACGACGGTCCATATATGGATTGAAGCAAGCATCCAGGAGCTGGAATATCCGTTTTGATGAGACCATCAAAAAGTTTGATTTCTCACAAAATCCAGACGAACCTTGTGTGTACAAGAAGGTTAGTGGGAGTGCAGTCGTGTTCCTAGTATTGTATGTCGATGACATACTACTTATAGGAAATGATGTTTCAATCTTACAGTCAATGAAGGTTTGGTTATCCAAGACATTCTCCATGAAAGACCTGGGAGAAGCAACCTACATTCTCGGGATTAAGATCTATAGAGATAGATCGAAACGATTGCTTGGTCTTTCACAGTCTACATATATAGACCGAGTGCTAAAGAGGTTTAGCATGTCGGAATCCAAGAAAGGTTTCTTACCCATCAGGCATGGGGTACACCTTTCGAAGTCTATGTGTCCACGCACAGAAGACGAGAGGATTTGCATGAGTAAGATTCCCTATGCATCCGCAATAGGATCTATCATGTATGTTATGTTATGTACAAGGCCCGACGTATCGTACGCTCTGAGTGTCACGAGCAGATACCAGTCCGATCCGGGAATGGATCATTGGGCGGCTGTTAAGATGATCCTTAAGTATTTGAGAAGAACTAAGGATGTGTTCCTAATATATGGAGAAGGGGACATGGTGATATGCGGGTATACGGATGCCAGCTTCCAGACAGACAAGGATGATTCCAGGTCTCAGTCTGGATACGTGTTCACCTTGAATGGGGGCGCAGTGAGTTGGAAAAGTTCCAAACAAGAGACTGTAGCGGATTCTACCACTGAGGCAGAATACATTGCAGCTTCGGAAGCAGCAAAGGAAGCGGTTTGGATCAAGAAGTTCATTCATGAACTTGGTGTGATTTCGGCCATTGTTGACGCAATATCGGCCCATCATGATAACAATGGAGCAATTGCACAGCGAAAAGAGCCAAGGTCTCATCAACGATCCAAACATGTGTCACGCTATCATCTTATCGTAGAGATCATCGTAGGGAACGAAATACAAATCGAGAAAATTCTAATCGAAAGGAACTTAGCGGATCCTTGACTAAGGCATTACCTCAAAGTAAGTTTGAGGGTCATGTTCGAGCTTATGGTATCGATATCGTAGCGATTGGCATTAGCCAAGTGGGAGTCCGTTAGTAATATATGAGAGATGTCCTAAGGCAATCGCTTTATGTATGAACCATTTATATGATAAATGAAGATTCACTATTTGAGTATACATGTTTCATGTATTTGATTGGATCTTAAACTCATTTACTGAATGTCCACGATACGATTCACAGCATGAGAGAATTTGTGATTGGATCACAACTAGTGAGTATCTCTACATGTATAATTGTGATGTATCGGGTATCCTAATTGATGAATTGATGGATTTGGACACCATCGATTACGTCGAGAACTTGGTATACTCCTTGGTGTATCAAGCGGTGATTCTCCTTGGTAGGAGACATTGTGATGTCGGAGTTAATCGTGGATGCTAGTTATGGTAACTAGTTCATTGGAGTGACCGGTAGTAAGACTTCATATGGTTCTCTGCATATATAGATATGTCAATGAAGTTCTTCTTGTGGCTTAAGTCATGTTCCTTTGACTTGCGGTATTCAAGTCATCTTGATCATGAGACTTATGCTTTGACATCTTAAGCAAACATCTCTAAGGAGATGTGGACGGGATGATTGGGTATAAGTCGAAGTGATCGAAGGTGTTTGAATAGCCTATAAAGATTCACCACTCCTTGCGAGGAGATGTATACCCATGGCCTCTCGTCAGTTGTTACTAAAGTCTTTGGCCAAAGCATTACATGTTTAGAGTAAGGTACTCTTGATACATGTGGAGTAACTAGAATCCGTAGGGCGAGGAAATGATACTTGGGCTAGGTGTGGCGTAGTCGACCTAGTGAGGGGCTGACACAATAGACCATGTCTCACGAACCAAGTGGGTATAAGATGAGTGAAGGGAATGGGGCGCGAATCATTCGAGTTTCTTGAAGGGTTTGAAATAGTTACGGATCAACCGTTGATCTTTTGGTTAGGGGATCATGATGTACTACTAGGTGCCACTCATGATCGTTCTATAATTAATGGTTAATTATAGATGGCCAACATAAGAGAACCTATTTGGTCACACACACGCAGCGTAATCAAAGGATTTAAAGCGAGCTTGAGAATGGGATTCTCGAGGAAGAAACTATGTTTGGTTGGACCAAACATAAGCGAGCATGAAATCGTTTGATCGCATGGAAAGTGGATGGGCGTGTCTTATGAAGACATAATGGATGGACCAAAATGGTTTGGTTCTAATCCAATGGAGGAGAATAAACCAAAGGGTTTGGTTTATTTTAAGCGAATGAACCAAAAGTTGGTTGGTTCGTTTTAACTTAAAATAAACCATCATGGTTTGGTTTATTTTAACTTATCTTAATGGAGCGGGTTAACGGGCCTAATGGTTATGATCCAATAACCATTAAGAGAATTAGTTCTCTATAAAAGAGGGCTTAAGGGATAATTAAGCCCTAATCCAAAAAACCCTAAGTTGCGCCCACCCCTTGGAGTTGCCAACCTCCTTTGCCGCCCCCTTGTGCGCCGTCCAACTCCTTGCGGCGACCAAGCTTCCGGTGATCCTCGTGACCCTCGTGATCTCCTTTAGGTTTGGCATCAAGGTGAGCTTTATCTTTCCTTGGTTGGCGGCGCCTATCTCCTCCACCAGCTGTCGGTTTACGGACGGCTTGTTCTGGGCACTAGATAATCGAACCTGTGTTTTGATTATGGCAAAGACACAAAGTTAAGTTTATATTGTTATCTCACGTGCTAAATCAAGTGTCGAAAAGTACTAAAGCTGGGTGAGGCTGACACGGAGGAGTGGTGGTCGGGCGACACAGTGATCGGAGGGAGTAGAAGGAATCAGTGGAAGGCGAGCGAGCTACTAATAAGCTCGTGTGGTGAGAGAGTGGGTGTCCTCGAAGGGGGCGACCGTGCGGCGATCGACTAAGACTTCTGTGGAAGGTCTAGGTCGAGATCGGACGGTTAACCGTCGTATTTATCATTTCAGAGCTAATCTCTTCTGCAGAAGTGGCGGTGATCATTGTGGACATTTGTCGATTAGTGGGTGATGAGATGCATCGGTCATTGTCATCGATCGGCGATGGTGACTACTTTGCGCTATGTCAAAGCGGATAACGTTTTGTGACCGCGATAAAATTTGGAAAAATCCATGATCCATTCAAGAGGAACAATTTGAGCAGTCTATAAAAGGAGGAGGATTCATAAACATCAATTATTCATCAAGTGCCTCAAGCGCCAAACATGATATCAGCATATTCCTGATCAGATTCGTAAATTTCTTATTATTTATATTACATATCCTAAGGGGAGGCGCCTCCTCGATTAGGGACGTTGTCTCCTACCTACGAGGAGGGTAGTATTGCCCTCGTGTGTCTAGGACGATAGCCTTGGGTAATTGGGTTGTGAACCAAGTAAAATAAGCGTGTTCATTTATTTTCCGCTGTGCTTACTGCGTATCGAGCGAGCGAAAAAGAAAAGTTTTACGATCGCTATTCACCCCCTCTAGCGGCTTCTCGATCCAACAATTGGTATCGGCGGCGCTAAGATTTGTGAAACCACCAATCTAGCACGTTTTGGTTTTCTTTTTCGTATTTTTGATTTGTATATTTCTTAGGTTTGACTACTAATCCAAGGCAAGTCTTGGTACATAGTTTTAGTTGTGTTTTTTGCTAGTACTAATCTCCTTGGAGTACCTCACGATCAAGCGAGCATAACTTTGCTACGTGGACTCACGCGATCTACCCACCAAATCGAAGCTCTCTGAAAGATCTACACTTTTTACTGAGGTTTACCCTCGTAACAAGCTGTTTCAGCCCCAAAATCCAGCGTTTAATACCCTTTCGGGGACATCGAAGGTCGTAAGTTTCAAATTTTTTTAGTTTTTTATCCTCCTTATTTATTTCTGTTTTTTTTTCTATTATTTCCCGCATTACTAATCCAAGACCAAGTCTTGGAATTATCTTTGGTTTTTATTTGTGTTTTTGAAAGATACTTAATGGCTAACATTTAGGGATATAGCACCACCCGACCTCCGTTCTTTCGGAGATGATTTCCGTTATTGGAAAGGTCGGATGGAGTGTTTCTTGAAAACACAAGTCGAGACTTGGATAATAATCCAAACCGGCTTTGCTTTACCACCAATGATCAAGGAGAGCCCTTGGATTTCAACAAGTGGACAAATGCAACCAAGAGGCAAATCGAAGCCGATGCAAGAGCAACCCAAATATTGCAATGCGGCTTGTCAAGGAGGAACTCAACCGCGCCGGACCATTCATTAGCGCCAGGACCTATGGAATAAATTAATTGAGCTACGAAGGAACACCCGATGCTAAGGTATGTAAAGCGTGACCTTCTTTTCAATAAGTTGTATAACCTCAAGATGCAGGAACACGAGGCGGCAACATACTACGCCGGCGTGACATTGTCAGCGGCCTACACACCATCGGACACAAGGTCGAAAGCAACTATTAAAAGCGTTCTTAATTCATTTCCTAGGACTACCTTGTGGGCATCCATGGTCGATGCCTACAAGGTCTCTAAGGACCTAGCTTAGGTTAGATGAATTATTTTCGAGTTTGAACTTCATGAGCAAACTAGCGTGATCGGGCGAGAGGTGCTCTACTTGCGGACAAAAGCAAGCCACCTACTAGGCAAGTAGATGAACTCGAACCGGCGAATCGAATCAAGAGGAGGCCATAATAGTCAATATTGTCGGAGAATAGTTCGGCAAGAAGAAGGAAATTGAAGAATGAGAACCAAAGAAAGGGGCAAAAGCCTTCCATGCAACTTGGGACAACAGAGAAGACATAGCTTACATGGCAAGAACGGAGAGTCAGTGAGAATCGGCGAGTCCAACTACAACTCCGACTCGACCCGAAGATTATTTGAGAGAAAACTCAAGCCGGACCAAAGGGAAAGTTAAGGTTGATTTCTCTTTAATGTACACTTTACAATACAATTAAATGCTTAATAGGAAATTAACTAAGTCCGAGTCTAGGGTTGAGTCGTTACTTGAGGAGGTTGAAACCCTCAAGCAAGAGGCTACTCTAACCTCTTCAACTAGTCAAGTTCAAGAGAAACTCAACCCAAATTGAAAAACTTGAAGGAGAATTCTCTCTTGAAAGACCAAGTTCAAGAGGTCGAGGCTAGGTTGGAAAGTTCACGTTGGGATCTAAGAACCTTAACCGACTACTTGGAACCCAAAGAGCCGTGTACAACAAAGCGGACTCATTTAAGTCAAAGACTACGAATAGGTCTTATATGTCTATCGTAAATCGTAGTCATCAAAGAGTTCAAGCATGGGTCCCAAAGGTTTTATTAAATTCACATACTAGGACTAATAATTGGATTCCTCGGGATCAAGTTCATTATTTGAATAGACCTTATTGGTTCAATGGTCTGGGGAGCTAACACTAAAATAGTATACCCGCTTACTTAGCAAAACCATTGCATGCTTAGAATTACTTTGAACTTACTTAGAATAATTACATAACAACTAAAATCCTTGAAAAGATTGAGCCTCGGGAGCCTCTTTTCATAAATAACTAGTTAGTCAACTCTTGATAATATAGTATCGGGGCGAGATGATATGCGTTAGGGAGACAAAGTCTAGTATTCGAGCTAGATAAGGCGTATCTAGCTTGGTGCACTTGAGAGTGGAACTAGTGAAGCTACCTCAGTATCCTAAACTAGTTAGACCGAAGTAACCTAAGTGACTTAAGTAATATTTTCTTGAATTTGGCTTTGTCTAAGGAAGTGGTCGTTGTTCCGATCAAAGAAGGCCCATGCCTCCACGACAGAAGCATTTCTCGGTTACTTACGATCTAAGGTTAAATCTGAATCTAATTGACTATCTTTAATCAATTTAAAATCATCTCACAAAACATATAAGGTGAACAAATTATGAGACACATAGAATGGGTGAGATGTTAAGGATAATTGAAATATACTTGAAACAATCCTTCAAAATACTACTTATTTTCTCAACTATTGTACTTAACAACTCAGGCCAAAGTTTAGCGCCCCCTACATCTCTTATACTTCATATATTTGACTAAGGGGGAGAGCAAACTAATCTTAAGGGTTATATTATAAATCTTTAGATTATTGGTGCAGAGGGACACACCTCGAACCAATCCATCTAACTATTGCTCGACGCATGCTTGGACTTATATTTGATTTATCTAGATGCATTCATAAACGACATTGTTTTAAACCCCTATATACAAAAGCCCCAACACTCTTTTTGATTTATGGCAAAGGGGAGAAGAGCGAAAGTTAAGGGGAGTAACACAAAATTTGTTTTTGAAAACTAAAGTATCTCTTTCAAAACTCACCTAGGTTAAGGGAGTTTTGGTTAAGGGATTTTTGACATTCATCATCTACTATGTGTGTTTTATGCTTTAATTTCCCTTAACTTTGTGTTGGTTTGCCATAGATCAAAAAGGGGGAGATTGTTGGTGCAGGGGCACTAGATAATCGAACCTGTGTTTTGATTATGGCAAAGACACAAAGTTAAGTTTGTATTGTTATCTCACGAGCTAAATCAAGTGTCTTAAAAGTACTAAAGCGGTGAGGCTAGCGACACCGGAGAAGCCGTGGTGGTCAGGCGACACTTGAGTGAATGGAGCCGAAGGAATCAGTGGAAGGCGAGCGAGCTACTATCGATGTAAGCTCGTGTGAGTGAGAGATTGTAAGGTCGTGTCCTCTTTGGGACGCCCGTGGCGATCGACTAAGACTTCGTGGAAGGTCTAGGTCGAATCGACGATTAAGCCGTCGTGTTATCATTTTCCGATAATCTCTTATTGCGAAGTAGCGGTGGTCATTGACATTGGGATCTGATCATCGTGATGACATCATCGGTGTCTTCGGTGATGAGAGGCATCGATCGGGATGGCGGCTGCTTTCGCTATCAAAAGCGGATAACGTTTGACGCCGCCAGCGATAAAATTTGGAAAAATCCATGATCCGTTCCAAAGAAATAGGAGACAATTTCGAGGCCAAAGTCTATAAAAGGAGGGAGGATTCATCTCCAAGAACATCAATTATTCATCAAGTGCTCCTACAGCATGGCGCTTCAACACCGTCATAACGGTTGACGACAACCTTAGATCTTCTTAAACGAGATTCAAGTAATATTTTGATATTATATTCTGTGTTTTTATCTTAACTAGGTGAGGTAGGCTTGTTGCCTCATCCTCGTGTTTCGGTTTTTATGTCGTTGTCTCCTGAGGAGAGCGTGTTAGTGCTTTGCCCTCCGTTACGGTCTAGGACCGATAGGGCCTTAGTAGCGCACTGGGTTGTGAACCAAGTAAAATAAAGCGTGTTCATTTATTTTCCGTGCTTTTGCGTGTCGACGAGCGAAAAAGAAAAGTTTTTACGCTATTCAACCCTCTAGCGGCGCTTCTCGATCCAACACAATTATTCTCCTCTCGCTGAACATCGTTTGTCGCGGTTAGAGCTCCACAGCTAACTAGGGATTCGATCTCGGTAATCCTCTGAGTGGAGGACGAAGGATTTGTCAATTGGTTGAATACCTCTAGGCAGTTTGAGAACTATTAGGATCCGAATTTGGATTGGTTGTGATCATCTCCGATCACGCGCTTCAACGAGGCTAGTAACGCTCAAGGCGAAGCTCGTGGTAAGTCATGAACTCGGCGTATCAATAGAGACATTCTAGCGAGGATCGTTAGTTGATGTCGTTCTATCATCGAGTATAACATAGATAAATTTCCTTTTATTGCAAATTTAAATTTACGGTTATGTCTACACTTGTTGTAATATGCATGCGTGTGTTGTGTGTGTTGTAATAAATGTAGATTTATTATTTTTATTGCTTCCGCTGTGTTCATGTTTGCGAAACGTGATCGAACACACACACGCCGTGGTGCCGAAAACCCAACAATAAGGAGGAGTTGGATCTTGGCCACCCGATGGATCGGAACCACACAAACTTGATCCATCAAAGATGTTCCATTCCACTAGAGGATCATCATTGAACTACCTCACCAACCCCCATAAATTAATATGGGCTCCATATATTATTTGTACATTCATCTCCCCGTGTTTAAGATATCGAATGTTCGTCAATTAATTGATTTACTGACCATTAATTATTTAATGTCTAACTCCTCGAGTATTACCACTCAACCTTATCATCATGTTGACTAAGTCAACCAGCTGGGTTTACATGATGAACCTTATGAGCTCCTCAAGGGGACATCATCAACCTGATATATAGGACACGGTTTCCTCCTATAATCAACGACACACCATGTAAATAATATCATATCCCAACTTACCGGGCATATTGATTTAATCCATCTAAATCTCACCCTCTGGTAAATCAAAGAAATAAATACTAAGTACATGTGCCCGTTATTACATCGGGATTAAGAGCATGTACAACATAATATCCGAGGTCCGATTCAATTATGTAGTCAGCAATAAATTGAATTACCTCTCTGTCGGTCCTGCTCAATACACCTAAGTGTACTAGTGTAACTCTATGTTCAAGACAAAACAATACCAAGCTACACTACAACCATGCCAATGGTTTGTCCAAACCATCTTGGTTGTGAGCCTCTACTTATATTTTACAAGGGACTGATAACATGATCTTCTGTGCCACACCAAGCAACATGTTATCTACAATGTAAAATATTAGACAATATTCACACACATATAATAAATATATAAAGTGCAAACAATGATCATGTGATTCTTATTCCAAAATAAAATGTTCATACAAAAAGAGCTAGGCTTTCAGTATACATTTCAACAATCTCCCACTTATACTAAAAGACTATGCCGTCATTGGCCATACATCATCATGTCCTACATGTCTATCAAAACGCTTTGCTAAGGTGTTGGGTTTTCGAGCCGCTTACGCTTCTGAAACTCAGCGGATCCGTCTGAGTATAAAATTATAAAACATGTATGTGCTTACTAAAAACCCTAGATCTACCTTAGATCTAAGAGATGAGATCATTACCCTCGATCGATGCCCTTGCTTATCCGCTCGTCAAAAGTTCAACTCGAGTGTCAAGTGCACACTCCTCTATTGGTATCCACACAAGCAATATGTGGAGAAAGAGACAAACTTGAGTGTGCTAGCACTCCTAGTAGATCTCGGCAAGATGAGGAAGGAGAGGGAGAGCTTGAGAGGAAAAACACCAAGGAAGAAGATGATCCAAGAGTGTAACTCACCAAATGAATTCACCACCCATAACCCCTAAAGTGGCCTGCCACTTCATGAAAGGGGGGTTACATGCATGCATGTAACTCCCATGACCCTTGGTCTCCCTCATGATGTGGCACCAATTGACCAAGTCAATGATGATGTGGAGCACCATCATTGGCCGGCCATGCCATGTCATCATCATGACATGGCATTTGGTCAAGTCAAACTTGACCTTTCATCTTCCCTCTCAAGTCAAGTCAAACTTGACCTTTAATCTCCCATGGTTGATCAAATCTAACCACTTGACTCAAGTCAATTTAATTTAATGAATCTCTATTCATTTAATTTAAATTGATTTGATGAATCAAATCTAAATTAGACTCATTCAACACTTGAATCAACTTGAGTCTAACTCAATTAGTCTAATTTGGATTACTCTTAATCAAATTTGGTTGATCCCATGAACCTAATCCTCATGGTTCATCATATGAACCTAATCTCCATCTAATTGCTCTTATGTCTGTGACCCTATAGGTTCTTGTAACGTTGGCAATGTCCCTAAACCGATTTAGGAACATAAGCAATGAGCGGTATCTAGCAACACATCATTGCTACCCCAGTTACAAGAATGTTGAGCTCCAACATCACCTTTGTGACTACTAATTGTGACTCTCACAATATGTGACAATGTCCCTCTATCCTTGACATCTAGATTGACCAATCGAGGCATAGACCGTGTCATCCTCGGTACAATCTAAATCTTGAACTCGAAGTAGACTCACTCTAATCATATGAGCTCAATATCTCATATTGACTCATTTGGGCATGGCCATGCACTTCGTGGTCTCACTCTATCAAGAATATTGATGCCACCCCCGTCATATAGGAGGGATAGATCCCATCTACATCACTCACATCCCTCCGCATAATTTGTTACATACCCAGTAATCGCCTTTATAGTCCACCCATTTACGGGTGACATTTGACGAAGCCAAAGTATGCAACTCCTTATGTAGGGAACCATGGTGACTTCAGGTCTAAGGACTAATAGTCATACTAATAGCCACATGAGAAAGTATATGACACTCATATAACGATCCATGATACTTTCTCATGGCGGGTCATTCAGTATACATTCTCCAATGCATACCCATGTGTCAACTTGATATCTCATATCCATGAATTGTGAGATCAAGTCATCTTGTTGACCTACATGCTAGTCTCTACGCATTAACATTGTCCCTGAATGTTAATACTCGACTAGGAATGATTAAGAGTAGTGTTCTCTATATCATCTCATTATGGATTCAACCAATCGATTGATATAGATAAGAACCTACTACTCAAGGACATTATTATATTTAGTTATTTGGCACCAATACAAGTAAATATAATAACCATGCCTTTATAAATAGAAATATGATACAATAAAGTCCATACAACAATCATCACATGATTGGCTCTAGGGCTTTCACTAACAATCTCCCACTAGCACTAGTGCCAATCACCGTAGTATCTAATACCCAATGACCTAGTGTGACCATCATGCTTTTTCTGTGCTAAAGCCTTGGTCAAGAGATCTGCGATGTTAGCCTCTGTGGGTACTCTGCAAATATTCACATCTCCTCTATCGATAATCTCTCGAATGAGATGGAAGCACCGATATATTCGGCCTCTGTTGTAGAATCAACAACTGTGTCCTGCTTGGAACTATTCCAGCTCACAGTGCCACTATTAAAGCAAAACACGAACCCTGACTGCGATCTATAATCATCCTGGTCAGTTTGGAAGCTGGCATCGCTGTAACCCTTTACAGCTAGCTCCTCATCGCCTCCAAATATCAAGAAATATTCTTTAGTCCTTCTCAAGTACTTAAGAATATTCTTGACTACTATCCAGTGACGCTCACCTGGATCTGACTGGTATCTACTCGTCATGCTCAAAGCATACGAGACATCAGGATGAGTACATAGCATGACGTACATGATAGATCCTATAGCAGATGCGTAAGGGATCTTATCCATGCGGTCTCTCTCCTCTCTAGAAGAGGGACTTTGAGTCTTCGAAAGACTCACACCATGTGACATCGGCAGAAGTCCTTTCTTGGAATTCTGCATGGAAAACCGAAGTAATACCGTGTCAATATATGTACTATGACTTAGGCCAAGCAATCTCTTAGATCTATCTCTATAGATCTTGATGCCTAGAATACAGGCTGCTTCACCTAAGTCCTTCATTGAGAAGCACGTCCCGAGCCAAGTCTTCACATGCAGATGGCGAAGGGATGTCATTCCCAATGAGCAAAATGTCATCCACATACAATACAAGGAAGACAATCAGTGTTCCCATTAACCCTCTTGTAGACCACGTGGTTCATCTTCATTCTTGATGAAACCAAACTGCTTGATCGCATCATCGAATCAAGATTCGGCTCGAAGCTTGCTTTAGCCCATAAATGGACCTTACACTTGAATACCTTCCCAAGATCTTGTGGATCTACAAAACCCTCGTGTTGTGTCATGTGTTGGTGCAAAGGGGCACCAAAGTCGAACCGTATTTTGATTATGGCAAAGGCTCAATAGTTAAGGGTATATTTGTTATCTTACGAGCTCAATTAAGTGTGCGTAAATGCTAAAGTTGAGCGGAAGGTCTCATGCGACCCGGTGGGAACCGAGGTGGTCGGGCAACGCCAGAGGGACTTCGGAGGAAGCCGAGGTACTCGGGTGAAGACCGGAAGCGAGGCTACAAGGTAAGCTTGTGTGAAAGCGAAGCAAGGTCGTTAAGCGTAGATCCGACCCAATACCTCCAATGGAAGGTCTAGGTCGAGATCAGATGGTTAGAACCATCGTACTTTATATTTTAAAGCTAACTTGTATCGATCCAAAACCCTTTGACTACAACAACGCTAGTCAAGTTCCATTCGAGAAGAGCTCGAATTTCAAGGGGGTGAATTTGGACTTGACTCGTGTTTTGGTACAAAGGGTGATGTGGCATCAAGGTGGACATCCAAACCATCACCAAGCTTCCTTGTGGTGGGCGCCCAAGATAAGGTGAGTTGGCACAAGATGGTTGGCTCCCATGATGTGGCACAAGTTGAATGGCTCCAACAAGTTGGCGCCCAAGGAGGTTGGAGGTGGCACAAGGTGGTTGGATGAAACACCTCATCCTCAAGTTAGGCGCCCAAGGAGGTTGGAGGTGGCACAAGGTGGTTGGATGAAACACCTCATCCTTGAGTTGGCGACAAGGAGGTTGGAGGTGGCACAAGGTGGTTGGATGAAACACCTCATCCTTGAGTTGGCAAAGGATGTGGATGAACAAGTCTTGGGGATAAGAACCTCACCTTGGACACTACCTATGTCTAAATTCATAGATCGATATCCATAAATAGACATGTTCAAGCCAAGCAAATAACAAGAATTCAAGAGCTCTCAACCTGTAATCGTACTACTACTCACATTTGCTCTGACGAAGTGCATGCCGACAACAGCTACATCTTCTACTTATAAGAGTTGTCGGTATATTTATTTAAGTTCTACTTCTTTAAATTGTCTTTGTGCTTTAATCGTAACAAGGAAAGGGAGTGTCCCTTTGCCTTGATTTCTTTTTATGTCGTTGCTCCTACTCCAGCGAGGAGGTGGTTTTAGTGAATTGCCCTCCGTGCGTGATCAAGGATCACTAGGGCCGTGGATTAAGCAATCGAAGATTGTGAACCACGTAAAAATATCTTGTCTACTTTATAATTCCGCTGTGCACTCTCTACTTGCTTTTTACTTATTGCAAAAGTTTTTAAAGACATCGTATCGCTATTCACCCCCCCCCTCTAGCGACACTTTCGATCCCACAATTGGTATCGAGCAGGCGCTAAGATTGATGAAACCACCAATCTAGCTTTGTTTTCTTTTTTTACAGATTTTTATTTATTTATTTCTGTTTTCGTATAATTATTTCACTTGCTTATCTTCTCCTACATATAGAATTGCATTAGAGGCTTTAGGATCGGATAAGGTTGTCCTTGGGTTAGATCCGAGTAAGGTTGTCCTCGGAACTTCAGCGACATTCGCATTTGATTGTTTATTTCTTTTTGCAAGTTACATTTTATATATCTTTTTACTTTACTAATCCAAGGCGAAAGTCTTGGAATATTCTTTCGTGTGTGTTTTGCAAGATTCTTTTAAATCGTTCTTCTTCTTGTTTTTAAATGGCCCATCTCGAAGGGTTTAGCACGCCCGACCCCGTTTACAGCGGTAATGACTTTCGTTATTGGAAGGGTCGGATGGAATGCTTTCTTAAAACCCAAATCGAGATGTGGATCGTAATCAAACCGGTTTCACACTTCCTATTAATGAAGATGGTGAATCTTTGGGTTCACGATCAATGGTCAAATTCCATGAAAAACAAGTAGAAGCCGATGCCAAGGCAACTCAAATCTTGCAATGTGGGTTGTCAAGGAAGAGCTCAGCAGCGTCGGCCCCTTCATTAGTGCAAAGGACTTATGGACCAAGCTAGTGGAACTACTACGAAGGCAAGCGACACGAAGGTATGTAAAGAGATTTACTTTTAAATAAATTGTATAACTTGAAAATGCAGGAAAAGCGAGACCGCAACTCAACTACATGCTCATCGTATCCAAGACATGCCGTCAACCAACTCCATGCCATCGGACAAAGGTCGAGAATCGCGACCTTATCGGTATTCTCTTAACTTTCGTTTCCTAGGACCACCTTGTGGGCATCCATGGTCGATGCCTACAAGGTCTCCAAGGACCTTTCTAAAATTAGGTTAGGCGAATTGTTTGAACTTGAATTACATGAGCAAACTAACGTGGTCGGTGAGAAAGAGTATTGCGTTAGTTGCGAGTTCCAAGAAGAAGAAGCCCCGCAAGCAAGCCACCCCAGAAGGAAGAAGGCGAGTCGAATCGGAAGTAGACTCGAAATAGAATCCGAACTAGTCAATCTAGTTAGGAAGATGATCAAGAGCGAAAGCGACCAACAACTCAAGGTAAGCCTAAACCTAATTCAAATACTTCTAATTTTAGATGCTATGAGTGCAGAGTTCGGTCACATCAAGTCCGAGTGCCCAAAGCTAAAGAATAGCATCAAAGACCAAGAAAGCGCTAAGCGCTACTTGGGAGGAGTTGTCGGAGGAAGAAGGCGATATCAAGCTCTAATGGCCAAGCCGAAGCACGACTCCCGAAAGAAGAGTCAGTCGAATCCGATGATGAGCTTCCATTCAAGACAAGCCACGGATCCGTATCCGGTTCAAAAGAATCATTAAGGGTAAGTCGGTCGTTACTTAATACTTTGTATGGTGCAATTAAATTTTTAAATAAGAAACTAGCTAAGTCCGAGTCCAAGGTCGAGACCCTAATTGAGGAGGTTAACCTTCTCAAACATGAGGTCTACCTAACCTCTTCGACTACTCGTATTCAAGAGGAGGACTCAACTCAAGTTGAAAAGCTTGAAGTTGAGAACTCGCTTTTGAAAACACAAGTCGAAGACCTTAGGCTACGTTGGAAAGGTTCACTTTGGGATCAAGGGACTTGACCTCTTACTTGGATCACAAAGGGTCGTGTACAACAAGGCCGGACTCGGGTTTAACTCAAATACAACCAATAAGTCATATATGTCTATAGTAAACCAACATAAGAAAAATGTCCAAGCATGGGTCCCTAAGACCACTTTGATTTCAACTTTAGGATCTAACATGTATTGGGTTCCCAAGGACCAAATTCACTATGTGAATAGACCCACTCGATTCAATGGTCGAGGGGAGCCAATACAAAATGTATTTTGTTAAGTCTTAGAAATTGCATGCTTAGTTTTCCTTTATTTTTAGAATGGTTAGATAGGACTCATAACCAACTAAAATCCTGCGAAAGATTGAGCCTCGGGAGCCTCTTTTCAAAAATAAACCAACTAAAATCCTCACGAAAGATTGAGCCTCGGGAGCCTCTTTTCAAAAATAACTAGTTAGACCAAGACGTAGTCTCAAGTAAGTCGAGTTATCAATTTCTTGAAATTAGCTTTGTCTAAGGAAGTGGTCGTTGTTCCGATCAAAGAAGGCCTCTGTGCCTCGCCACGACACAGAAGCTAATCTCTTGAAAAGATTACTTGATGAGCTTAGACTAAATCGAATCTAACCTAATGTTGGTTAATTTAAATTCATTAAAATTAATCAAGTAAAATTGATAGTCATCTCACAATAACACATAGGAATAACATGTTTTGATCATGTAGATATTGGTGAGATGATTTAGGTTTAAAACTTACAAACAACCCTTTAGTAATTCCAATATCCGATCCAACTACCTTATGTGTAGGATCAATGGATGTTGGGCTGGTTACTCGACACATGGCCGAGGATCAACTCAAATTTTGATTACGATTCAAGCGACAAGGATCGGTAGCCTTCGAAATAGCGGCAAGCTCAAAATCATCGGATCGGTGATATTGAGCTCAACTCTAACTTTACAATTCAAAATGTCTTATTAGTAGAAAACTTTCAATATAATTTACTTAGTGTAAGCCAATTGTGTGATAACAATTATAAGGTCATATTTCTAGAAAATGAATGCGTAATCAAAATAAATGCAACATCTAAAATAATACTTAAAGGAACTAGGAGTAGCAACATCTACAATAAATTTACCCAACTCCTCAACCAAGTGTCTTATGACACGGCAAGAGGAATCTTGGTTATGGCAATCAAGACTCGGACACTCGCACCCAAGACTCGGTCCACAAGATGAGTCGAGTGGCTTGGTTATAGGTTTGCCTAAACTAAACAACTTGGATAATAAAATATGTAATGCTTGTCAACAAGGTAAACAATCTAGGACACAACATCAATTAACTAATCAGAGAACGAACCAAAAGTGTTCTTGAGCTCCTACACATGGATCTATTTGATTCACATGGAGCTAAGTCACTCAATGGTAGTCAATTTTGCTTAGTCATAATTGGCGACTATTCTAGATTTACTTGGGTTAGGTTTATCAAACATAAAAATGATACCTAGACCAACTAATCAATCTTTGTAGGTTAATCGAAAATCAAAAGAACCTTAAGATTAAAAGACTTAGAAGCGATCATGGTGGTGAATTCGAAAACCACGGGTTTACAGATTTACGTAACCTAAGCGGATACCACCATGAGTTTTCATGTCCTAGAACCCCACAACAAAATGGGTTAGTCGAGCGGAAAAATAGAACCCTACAAGAAGCCGCTAGGACAATGTTAAGCAGTATAACCTACCCGATAGATTTTGGCGAGGCCGTTAAATGCGACTTGCTATGTCCAAAATAGGATCCTTATGGTAAAGAGGCACCAAAAGACCTCTCGAGATTTATCACGATAAAATACCGAACATCAAGTACTTTAGGGTATTTGGATGCAAGGTACATATCTTAAACACTAAGGATTACCTAGGAAATTCAAATCCAAAACCTCTCTGGAACCTTTCTAGGATACTCAACCACCGAGAGCGTATAGGGTATACAATCACGACACTCTTAGAGTCGAAGAAACCATTAATATATTTATCGACGAAGGACACGAACCAGTTCAATACTTAACAAAACCAACTATCAAATCAACTTATAGCGAACCCGACACTGATCATGAACTTGAATATCGTCTAACCCAAGTCATCCTATCGACCAAGTGATAGATGACTCTAACCCAAGTCAAACTAGAACTCACCCAAGTCATCCTATAGACCAAGTGATAGATGACCCTAACCCGAGTCACACTAAGATTCAAACAAATCATCCTATCAATCAAGTTATAGGTTATCCAAATTTAGGGGTTCGAACTAGAGCTTCATATCTAAACCTTAGTCAAATCTCGTTAATTTCAAAATCGAACCCAAAACTATTGAACAAGCACTTCTTGATCCCGATTTGGATTATTGCTATGCAAGAAGAGCTAGCTCTATTCACTAGAAATGAAGTCTTTGAATTAGTACCACCACATAAAGAAAAATCAATTTTTGGAACATGGTGGGTATTTCGAATTAAACTTGATGATAAAGGTGAAGTAGTTAGAAATAAAGCTAGGTTAGTCGCAAAAGGGTTTAGTCAAGTCGAAGGTTTAGATTACGATGAGACCTCGCCCCGTAGCAGACTAGAGTCCATCCGAATGTTGTTAGCATATCTTTTATCGAGGTTTTAAATTGTTTCAAATGGATGTCAAGTCAGCATTTTTGAATGGATACATTAAGGAAGAAGTTTACGTCACCTCCGGATTCGAAAATCTAGATAAACTGACCATGTCCTTAGACTTAAGAAAGCCCTATATGGACTCAAACAAGCCCCCAAGGCTTGATGCGAAGGCTTCGATCTATCTTAAGTCCAAAGGATTCAACCAAGGTTTAGTCGACCCAACCTTATTCGTTAAAACCGTAGGAAAAGAAATCTTTATAGCCCAAATCTATGTAGATGATATAATTTTTGGAACTACCAACTCGATACTGCTAAACGAATTCATCTCACTTATGGAAAGTGAATTTGAAATGAATTTAGTGGGAGAGTTAAGTTTCTTCTTAGGTTTACAAATTAAACAAACTAAAGATGTAATATATTTACATCAACAAAAATATACTAAGGACTTAATAAATCGATTTGGAATGCAAGATGCTAAAATAATCAATACACCTATGGCAACTAATGTTAATATAAACGAAGATGTAGAAGGAAAACCCGTTGACCTAAAATACTATAGGAGCGCAATAGGAAGTCTCCTATACTTAACCGCGAGCCGACCCGACATTTTATTCGCGGTAAGTATGTGCGCAAGGTTACAAACCTGTGCCAAGGAGTCTCACCTAACCCTAGTCAAGCGTATCCTTAGATATCTAAAGGGCACGCTAAACGTAGGTATTTGGTACCCTAGATCTACCGAGTTTAATCTAATCGGCTACTCCGACTCCGACTATGCCGGTAGTAAACTCGATAGAAAGAGCACGAGTGGTTGTTGTCAAATCCTCGGCTCGAGTCTAGTAAGTTGGTGCAGTAGGAAGCAGCATTGCGTTGCCTTATCTACCACCGAAGCCGAATACGTTGCGATGGGTGAGTGTGTCTCTCAGCTCCTGTGGATGAAGCACACTCTCCAAGACTTTAGCTTAATCTTTAACAACATTAAAACCTACATAGATAACATTAGTTCAATTAACTTAACTAAAAATCCAATATGTCATTCTAGGACAAAACATATAGAAGTTAAACACCACTTCATTAGGGAACATGTAACTAATGGAACTATACAACTAGAGTATGTTGAGTCCAAATCAAACCTAGCGGACATCTTCACCAAACCACTACCCGAAGCCGAATTTAGTTTATTAAGACGAAAGTTAGGTATGTGCGTAATAGAGTAGGATTTAAATTTCTCTATATATGTACTCTACTTTTGCTTCTTTTTATGAAATTAGCCTAAGTCTTACCTTAGAAATCATATACCTATAGATTTAAGGAGCCAACACATCTCACAACACAGAGGACTAATGTGTTTGTGTACTTAGCCACGTAGACGGGTGTGAGATGTTAGGACTTACTCCTGGTTCCAGACGTAGATTCTGTGCATCGACATGAACCATGGAGTATAATTATTTAAAATTAATCAACTCCTTCAAGACTTATTGATCATTCTATATCAATCAAGTCCAACCGGAGTTGTACATTTTAGATGAACATATTTTCAAGCTTATTATTATTTTAAAAAAATATATATATTTATATTGGGAACTTGCTTGGACTTACAAACCTTAAAATATATTTACAAACTTTTTGAGTTAAGGCAAAAGGGGGAGAAAGTCACAAAAGTAAGGAAGAAAGTAAACAAAATTATTACCTTTTATATTAAGTAATTCCGTTTACTTAAGCAACTATTAAGGGGAGTAAAAATTATTTTCAAGAACTCACCTTGGTCAAGGGAGGTTACCTCAAAGGGGAGAACTTGAAACAATAATATTTCACTCATGCTTAATCTTTATGCTAGCTCACTCATGCTTAATCTTTATGCTAGCTCATTCATACTTAATCATTATGCTAGCTCAGTCATATTTAATCATTATGCTAGCTCATTCATATTTAATCTTTATGCTAGCTCATTCATATTTAATCTTTATGCTAGCTCATTCATATTTAATCTTTATGCTAGCTCATTCATATTTAATCTTTATGCTAGCTCATTCATGCTTAATCATTATGCTAGCTCATTCATATTTAATCTTTATGCTAGCTCATTCATGCTTAATAATTATGCTAGCTTCTTTTATATGTAATTTTTCCTTAACTTTTGTGTCGGTTTGCCATGAATCAAAGGGGAGATTGTTGGTGCGGGCACCAAAGTCGAACCGTATTTTGATTATGGCAAAAGGCTCAATAGTTAAGGGTATATTTGTTATCTTACGAGCTCAATTAAGTGTGCGAAATGCTAAAGTTGGCGGAAGGTTCGACACCGGTGGGAACCGAGGTGGTCGGGCAACGCCAGAGGACCGGAGGAAGCCGGGTACTAGGCGAAATTTTTCGGGTGAGCGAGCGAGGCTACAAGGTAAGCTCGTGTGAAAGCGAAGCAAGGTCGTTAAGCGTAGATCCGACCCAATACCTCCAATGGAAGGTCTAGGTCGAGATCAGATGGTTAGAACCATCGTACTTTATATTTTAAAGCTAAATTGTACTGCAGTCCAAAACCCTTTGACTACGATCAAGCTGCTAGTCAAGTTCCGACCTCGAGAAGAGCTCGAATTTCAAGGGGTGAATTTGGACTTGACTCGTGTTTTGGTACAAAGGGTGATGTGGCATCAAGGTGGACATCAAACCATCACCAAGCTTCCTTGTGGTGGGCCCCAAGATAAGGTGAGTTGGCACAAGATGGTTGGCTCCCATGATGTGGCACAAGTTGAATGGCTCCAACAAGTTGGCGCCCAAGGAGGTTGGAGGTGGCACAAGGTGGTTGGATGAAACACCTCATCCTCAGTTGGCGCCCAAGGAGGTTGGAGGTGGCACAAGGTGGTTGGATGAAACACCTCATCCTTGAGTTAGCGCGCCAAGGAGGTTGGAGGTGGCACAAGGTGGTTGGATGAAACACCTCATCCTTGAGTTGGCGCAAAGGATGTGGATGAACAAGTCTTGGGGATAAGAACCTCACCTTGGACACTACCTATGTCTAAATTCATAGATCAATATCCATAAATAGACATGTTCAAGCCAAGCAAATAACAAGAATTCAAGAGCTCTCAACACACCCGTAAATAGCTACTACTACTCACATTTGCTCTGACGAAGTGCCGCCCGACAAGCAGCTACATCTTCTACTTATAAGAGTTGTCGGTATATTTATTTAAGTTCTACTTCTTTAAATTGTCTTTGTGCTTTAATCGTAACAAGGAAAGGGGAGTGTCCTTTGCCTTGATTTCTTTATGTCGTTGCTCCTACTTCCAACGAAGAGGAGTGGTTTTAGTGAATTGCCCTCCGTACGTGATCAAGGATCACTAGGGCCGTGGATTAGCAATCGAAAGATTGTGAACCACGTAAAAATATCTTGTCTACTTTATATTTCCGCTGTGCACTCTCTACTTGCTTTTTACTTATTGCAAAAGTTTTTTAACGACATCGTATCGCTATTCACCCCCCCCCCTCTAGCGACACTTTCGATCCAACATCATGTACACATCCTCGAGCAAGTTTCCATTCAGAAACACGATTTTGACATCCATCTGCCAGATCTCATAATCGTGGTTTGCTGCAATAGCAGGCAAGATCCAAATGGACTTAAACATCGCCACTGGAGAAAAGGTTTCATCATAGTCAATACCATGAATTTGCTTGAAACCTTTAGCCACCAATCGGCCCTTATAGGTATGCGTAAGTCCATCCATGTCAGTCTTTCTCTTAAAGACCCACTTACACCCAATGGGTTTGACCCCTTCAGGTGGATCAACCAAAGTCTATACTTGGTTGGTGTACATGGATTCCATCTCGGATCTCATGGCCTCTAGCTATTTCTCAGAATCTGGGCTCATCACAGCTTCCTGATAGGAGGTAGGCTCATTCTCAATGAGCATTACGTCATCATGGTCAGACAAGAGAAATGAATATCTCTCAGGATGACGACGTACCCTATCAGATCTGCGAAGAGGTTGGTCTACATGAACAGGTGGTTGTTCCACAACTCTTTGTGCAATAACCTCATCACCCACAATACTTTGTGGTTCCTGTTCAACCTCCATCAAGGCCTCAGTGCTATGGTCCTTATCTTGAATTTCTTCAAGATCGAAGGTACTCCCACTTGTTTTTCTAGAAACAAAATCCCTTTCTAGAAAAACTCCAGTCTTTGCCACAAACACTTTGTGCTGACTGGGAATGTAGAAGTAATATCCCTTTGTATCCTTGGGATATCCAACAAAATAGCACCAATCGGATTTGGGTCCCAGTTTGTCTACGACTTGACGTCGAACATAAGCCTCACAACCCCAAATCCTCATAAAAGACATCATGGGATTTCTCCCTGTCCATATCGTATATGGTGTCTTTATCACAGCCTTGGATGGTACACGGTTAAGGGTAAAGGTCGTGTTCAGAGCATATCCTCCAAAAGGATATAGAAGATCTGTGACTCATCATAGATCGCATACTACATATCTAATAGGGTACGATTCCTCCTTTCTGATACACCATTCCACCGTGGTGTTCCAGAGGAGTGAGTTGGGATAGAATCCCACACTCACCTAGATAGTCACGAAACTCATGGCTAAGGTATTCACCACCTCGATCCGATCAAGTATCTTAATACTCTTGCCAAGTCGGTTTTGTACTTCATTCTTGAATTCTTTGAACTTTTCAAAGGATTCTGATGTGTCATGAGATACACATAACCATATCTACCAAGTCATCAAGAAATGTAATGAAGTACTGTAACCACCTCTAGCAGCAACATTGAAAGGACCACATACATCACTATGTATAAGTCCTAACAAATCTGTTGCTCTTTCGCTGTGTCCACTAAAGGGAGTCTTGGTCATCTTGCCTAAAAGGCAAGATTCGCATGTCTCATATGATTCAAAATCAAATGAGTCTAGCAGCCCATCCTTATGGAGCTGAGATAAGCGACTCTCATTTATGTGACCTAAGCGACAGTGCCAGAGATAAGTTTGGTTCAACTCATTTGACTTGAACCTCTTGGTACTTATGTTATAGATAGGGCTCTCTAAGTCTAGAAAGTAGAGTCCGTTCATTAGAGGTGCACTACAATAGAACATATCATTTAAATAAACTGAACAACATTTGTTCTTTATTATAAATGAAAATCCTTTCTTGTCCAAACAAGAAACTGAAATGATGTTCTTGGTTAAGGCAGACACATAACAACATTCATCTAATTCTAATACAAGCCCAGAGGGCAAAGATAGATCATAAGTTCCTACAGCAACAGCAGCAACTCTTGCTCCATTGCCTACTCGTAGGTCCACCTCGCCCTTTGTCAATGCCCTGCTATTTCTCAGCGCCTGCACATTGGTACAAATGTGAGATGCACATCCGGTATCTAATACCCATGATGAAGAAATAGATAGATTGACTTCTATAACATTTATACCTGAAGTAGAAGTCTCACTTCTCTTCTTCTTAAGATCTTCCAGGTATGCCTTGCAGTTACGCTTCCAGTGTCCAGCTTCCTTGCAGTGGAAGCAAGCCCCTTCCTTGGCTACCCCTCCTTTGGGTTTAAGTTCTTTGCCTTTGCCCTTGGCTTGGGACTTTCCCTTACCTTTAGGCTTGCCCTTTCCTTTCTTCTTTTGCACCATCAAAATGGTGTCAGATTTTCCCTTCTTAAGGTTAAGCTCAGCAGTTCTCAACATGCTGAGCATTTCAGGCAATGGCTTATCAATTTCATTCATGTTATAATTCATGACAAATTGATTGAAGGCTTGTGGCAAAGATGCGCCTCTTGGCCAAGTGGGAATCCCAGCCTTTGTAGGTTTTCTACGTACCCAATCATCTTGAGTACATATGTACCTACGGGAGTCCCTTCTTGCATTTTGGACTCAAATAATGCCTTAGAGACTTCATATCTCTCATGCCTAGCTTGTCCTTGATATAGTTGACGAAGATGTCCAACCATATCATAAGCATTCATGAACTCATGTTGCTTCTGAAGCTCAGAGTTCATGGTCGCGAGCATTAGACATGACACATCTAATGCATCATCTTGATGCTTCTTGTAAGCATCTTGGCGGTGGAGGTGCCTTGAATGGGCCGCTCAGGACATACAACTTCCTTTCTTGGGTGAGAATATTCTCGTGTTCTGCATCACCAGAAATTTGCTCCATTGAGCTTGTCCTTCTCAAGGACAGAACGCAGAGAGAGAGAGTGTTCGTGTTTGTCGACATAGTTATCTACAACATACAATGCAGAGAATTAATATCATATTCCTTTTATCATTTAATTAGGCCTTTAATCAAATGATGCTCCCACTGAATTATAGGAATTTTTGTATAATCGAGTTATGGATGTGGTCAAACCACATTACTAGATTCATACAAACTAGCTATAATTCTTGCGGGACAAGATCCACATCATACTAAGCCTTGAGTTAGCTTTGGCTAAATTGCCCAAGACTTAGTTTGATCGGTGGGTAACACATTACCGATTACATCTCTATGCAACTCTTGTTTATAGGATCAAGACCCACATTTAGTGTAAATGTGATCTTGACCTATCGTTCCAACGATTGGAATATGCCTATAGTTCTACTCGATCCAATTGAGTTTAACTAGTTTTGCTCAATCTAATTGAGCTTACTCTAACCCAAGTTTGATAGGCGGGACCAAGATTGTCCCTCCGCACCCTACCAAGATAATATGCGTTGCTCTGCTTTGGCAGATTCAACAACAACAAATGATCGAGGTAGTGATGGGTATCAAGGCTCGGTAGGCATTTTCGAGTTGATTCGATTATGATCTAATCTAATCGTAATGTGTATCTTATATGCATTTAGGCCTTTATTATCCTATATTAGCATGCATCATATACATACATTCATTATTCTAGCATGCATCATATACATACATGCATTATTCTACTAGCATGCATCACATACATACAAGCAAAATCAATTAAATATATATATATATATATATATATATATATATATATCAACATATATATATATATAATTAAATGTGATATAGTCATGGCCCTACTACGATCTTCTCAAGCCAATGAGAAGATCGAACGGTCAACCTAAGGCTAGCGGCTTCTCCAAGCGCTTCCTTTGACCGCCATGTGTCATTGTCACCCTTCTCGTAATCTCGTCTTCGAGTGGACTTTCCACCGCTCCATTTTGTACATTACAAATATGAAACTCGAGTTACATTCAAGTCTAAAAACTAATTACAACTAGAATATCAAAAGAAGAGGTACGACACACAGGTCGCATACACTATACAATACGCACAACCACAAAACGGCACGCAGGTCGTATTATGAATTACAACACACATAATCCAATCAAATTGGGGTCATTGGGCCATGAAAATCACAGAATTATACATAATTCTAAATTATGTATTTTTACAGAAATTTCTATAATTTTTCCTAATTTTGTTTTTTTCAAATTAATGAGTCACCTCTCCGTAATGGTCCCGCTAAGCGTTTTCCGGGCGCGATCGCGGGACAAAGCCCCTTTCGGGGATAGGGCAGCGCCCATACTCGCAAAATTAACTTTGCGAGTGGCCCTACTATGATCCTACAGTGACTTAAGTCACTGTCCCAAAAACCTAAAGCGAGAACTCGCCGTTTCGGAGAGTTTTTCTCGACGGTTGAAGCCTACAAGTGTCCCAACACTTGTTGCTTCGACTCTTTGAGAAAAATACCCAAAAATTCTATAAAATTAGGAAATTTACAGAAACATATAAATCTGTAATTTTTATATCTAATACAAAAATTACAAAGACGAAACACATACATGCTTCGCACGTGGCTCTGATACCACTGTTGGGTTTTTCCGAGCCGTAAAAACCGCTTTTTGCGTTGCGGAAACCTCGGAAGCCCCGGCCACGGATCTGTGCGAAGTAAAAAAATTATAAAACATGTATGTTCTTACTAAAATCCCTAGATCTACCTTAGATCTAAGAGATGAGATCATTACCCTCGATGCGATGCCCTTCGCTTATTCCGCTCGTCCAAAAGTTCGCAAGAACTCGAGAGTGTCAAGTGCACACTCCTCTATTGGTATCCACACAAGCAATAGGTGGAGAAAGAGACAAACTTGAGTGTGCTAGCACTCCTAGTAGATCTCGGCAAGATGAGGAAGAAGAGAGAGAGCTTGAGAGGAAAAACACCAAGGAAGAAGATGATCCAAGAGTGTAACTCACCAAATGAATTCACCACCCATAACCCCTAAAGTGGTCGGCCACTTCATGAAAGGGGGGTTACATGCATGCATGTAACTCCCATGACCCTTGGTCTCCCTCATGATCTGGCACCAATTGACCAAGTCAATGATGATGTGGAGAACCATCATTGGCCGACCATGCCATGTCATCATCATGACATGGCATTTGGTCAAGTCAAACTTGACCTTTCATCTTCCCTCTCAAGTCAAGTCAAACTTGACCTCTAATCTCCCATGGTTGATCAAATCTAACCACTTGACTCAAGTCAATTTAATTTAATGAATCTCTATTCATTTAATTTAAATTGATTTGATGAATCAAATCTAAATTAGACTCATTCAACACTTGAATCAACTTGAGTCTAACTCAATTAGTCTAATTTGGATTACTCTTAATCCAATTTGGTTCATCCCATGAACCTAATCCTCATGGTCATCATATGAACCTAATCTCTATCTAATTGCTCTTATGTGTGTGACCCTATAGGTTCTTGTAATGTTGGCAATGTCCCTAAACTGATTTAGGAACATAAGCAATGAGCGGTATCTAGCAACACATCATTGCTACCCAAGTTACAAGAATGTTGAGCTCCAACATCACCTTTGTGACTACTAATTGTGACTCTCACAATATGTGACAATGTCCCTCAATCCTTGACATCTAGATTGACCAATCAAGGCATAGACCGTGTCATCCTCGGTACAATCTAAATCTTGAACTCCAAGTAGACTCACTCTAATCAAATGAGCTCAATATCTCATATTGATTCATTTGGGCATGGCCATGCACTTCGTGGTCTCACTCTATCAAGAATATCGATGCCACCCCCGTCATATAGGAGGGATAGATCCCATCTACATCACTCACATCCCTCCGCATAATTTGTTACATATCCGATGTCGCCTTTATAGTCCACCCATTTACGGGTGGCGTTTGTGAAGCAAAGTATGCAACTCCTTATGTAGGGAACCATGGTGACTTCAGGTCTAAGGACTAATAGTCATACTAATAGCCACATGAGAAAGTATATGACACTCATATAACGATCCATGATACTTTCTCATGGCGGGTCATTCAGTATACATTCTCCAATGCATACCCTTGTGTCAACTTGATATCTCATATCCATGACTTGTGAGATCAAGTCATCTTGTTGACCTACATGCTAGTCTCTACGTATTAACATTGTCCCTGAATGTTAATACTCGACTAGGAATGATTAAGAGTAGTGTTCTCTATATCATCTCATTATGGATTCAACCAATCGATTGATATAGATAAGAACCTACTACTCAAGGACATTATTATATTTAGTTATTTGGCACCAATACAAGTAAATGTAATAACCATGCCTTTATAAATAGAAATATGATACAATAAAGTCCATACAACAATCATCACATGATTGGCTCTAGGGATTTCACTAACAGTCCTTAGTGAATGGATCCGCCAGGTTATCCTCTGATGCAATCTTGGCGACAGCAACTTCTCCTCGCTTTACGATCTCTCATATAAGGTGGTACTTGCGCTCTATGTGTTTACTCGCCTTATCGGCTCGTGCTTCCTTTGAGTTTGCAACTGCACCACTATTATCACCATAAATTATGATAGTTCTGTGCAAACCAGGAATCACATCCAAGTCCATCAAGAAGTTCCTGAGCCATACAGCTTCCTTGGCTGCCTCAGAGGCTGCCACATACTCAGCTTCCATTGTAGAGTCCGCCACACATTTCTTCTTGACACTCCTCCATACTATGGCTCCACCTCCAAAAGTAAACACAAACCCCGAGGTAGACTTACTCTTGTCCCTATCTGATTGGAAATCCGAATCCGTGTAACCCACTGGGACTAATTGATCTTCCCGGTAAACCAGCATATAATCCCTAGTCCTTCTCAAGTACTTCAATATATGCTTTACCGCAGTCCAATGTCCCTGTCCAGGATTACTCTGATATCTGCTAACCATGCCCACGGCAAAGCAGATATCCGGTCTCGTACATAGCATAGCATACATAAGGCTTTCTACTGTCGAAGTATAAGGAACCACCTTCATGTCCTCAATCTCCTTTGATGTTTTGGGACACATCACTTTAGATAAAGGAACTCCATGCCTAAAAGGTAGAAAACCTTTCTTGGAGTTCTGCATGCTAAAACGAGCAAGGATAGTGTCAATGTATGAAGCTTGAGATAAGCACAACATCCTTTTCTTGCGATCCCTTATAACTTTGATCCCAAGGATGTGTCCCACTTCTCCCAAGTCCTTCATGTCAAACTGTTTGGACAACCATACCCTTACGTCTGATAACACTTTGATATTGTTGCCAACTAACAAAATGTCATCTACATATAGTACAAGAAACACCACTACGTTTCTGTCACATCTCTTGTATACACAAGGCTCATCTGGACTTTGAATAAATCCATATGACTGGATTACCTCATCAAAGCGGATGTTCCAAGATCTAGAAGCTTGCTTCAATCCATAAATGGACCGATTAAGCTTACATACAAGATGCTCTTTGCCTTTAGCAATGAATCCCTCTGGTTGCCGCATATAGATGTTCTCCTCAAGACTTCCGTTAAGGAAAGCTATCTTGACATCCATCTGCCAAATCTCATAATCCATATGAGAAGCTATAGATAAGAGAATCCGGATAGACTTAAGCATAGCTACCAGCGAAAAGGTCTCCTCATAATCGATGCCATCTTTTTGAGTATACCCTTTCGCAACAAGCCTAGCTTTGAAGGTCTCAACCTTCCCGTCTACCCCTCTCTTTCTCTTGTAGATCCACTTGCATCCAATGGTTTTTACACCATCGGGTGGTTCTACTAGCTCCCAGACTTGATTAGAATCCATTGATTCTATCTCTGAATTCATCGCTCTTTGCCAAGATACCGAATCTCTATCTTGGAGTGCCTCGTCATATGTCCAGGGATCAGATTCATGTTCACCAGGGACTAAGTCCGAAGTCTCTCCCAAAAACATGAATCTCTCGGGTTGTCTAACAACCCTCCCACTACAACGAGGTGCCTCCTGTGTATGCTCTGTGACACGCGGTGCAGTGACTTGTGGTATCTCCTCTTGTACCGGTGGTACTGAAGTCGGGACTTCCCCTGTTAACTCCTCAAGAACAATCCTACTCTTGGGCTTGTGGTTCATTACATAATCCTCCTCTAGAAATCTGGCATTCGTGCTAACGATCACCCTCTGATCTCTAGGATTATAAAACAAACCACCTTTCGTTCCCTTAGGGTAGGCAACAAACATGCACACTTCTGTACGAGGTTCCAACTTACCAGCATCAGCCTTCAGCACATGTGCTGGACTCCCCCATATCCGAATATGTCTCAGACTAGGCTTTCGCCCAGTCCACAATTCTACAGGGGTAGAAGGTACTGATTTGGATGGAACCAAGTTCAGAGTATACATTGTCGTATCCAGCGCATACCCCAAGAACGAAACAGGTAACTCAGAATAACTCATCATTGATCTGACCATCTCCATAAGAGTCCTATTCCTTCGCTCCGCTACACCATTCTATTGGGGTGTGCTAGGTGCAGACAATTGGGATTGAATCTCAGCCTCTGATAAGTAATTCCTAAACTCTCCCAAGAGGTACTCACCACCACGATCAGATAGTAGGGCCTTAATACTCTTACCTTGACGGTTCTCCACATCAGCCTTGAATTCATTGAACCTGTCAAAGCATTCAGACTTGTGGCGCATCAAGTAAATGTATCCATATCTTGAATAATCGTCTATAAAAGAGATGAAATATTCAAAACCACCTCTTTCCTAGATAGACATAGGACCGCACAAATCATAATGAACCAATTCTAACACATCTTTGGCTCTATACCCTTTGGCCTTGAAAGGCCTCTTGGTCATTTTACCTTCCAAGCAAGATTCGCAGGTTGGGAGATCCTCCACCACTAATGAAGCCAAAGGTCCATCAGCTATCAACCTTTGAATTCTGCTTAGGTTAATATGACCAAGCCTTAGATGCCAAAGATATGTCTGGTTCATTTGCAAAGGTTCTTTTCTCTTATTAGACTTAGAAGATGAGTTATTGACTTCTATATGCATCGTGGGAGTTTTCGGTTCAAGAGTATATAAATTGCCAACCAATGTACCAGAACAGATAATCTCCCTATTCCTTTTTATAACCACTTTGTCATTAAAAGAAATAGAATATCCATCCATAAACAATTTAGAAACTGAAATTAAATTCTTTCTAAAAGTAGGTACATAAAGACAATTTCTCAAAACCAAAACTTTATTCCTATCAAAAGATAAATAAACGTCTCCCACTGCAATAGCCGCCACCTTTGAAGCATTGCCCATGAAGACGGTAATCTCTCCCTCAGCTAGTCGTCGGGTTTCCTGGAACCCCTGCAAAGTATTGCAGACATGATGAGTGACTCCTGTATCTACACACTAGGCACTAGTAGATAACACCGCTAAACATGTTTCAACAACTAAACAAGAAGATATACCTTTGTTCTTTCGGCGAGGACAGTCCGCCTTCCAATGTTCAGTCTGCTTGCAAGTGAAGCACTTGCCTTTCAGCTTCTTCACTCCTGCCTGAGGTCCCACTGCCACTTTCTTTTCTCCACCTTGCTTCTTCTTCTTCTTACCTTTCGGTTTAGAAGAAGAAACTTTCTGAGCAACCATGGCTTGAGCATTTTGACGAAAAAGCCCTCGCGCCTAGAGTTACACGGAAGCTCCGCCAACGAATACAACCTTTTGTTCATGTTGTAGTTGAGGCGGAACTGCTCAAAACTCCTAGGCAGAGACTGGAGAATGATATCGACCTGGGTTTCCCCATCGATCTCAGCTCTGAGGACTTCCATCTCATTAAGATGAGCCATCATCTTGAGAACATGATCCCTAACGGGTGTTCCCTCGATCATGGTGGTCGTCATCAAGTTTCTCATCGCCTCCTGTCTAGCCACCCTACTCTGATGTCCGAAAAGTTCCTTGAGATTGAACATCATGTCATAAGCTGTGGCCATGGCCTGATGCTGATGTTGCAACACATTTGACATAGATGCCAAGATGTAACACCGCGCCATCTCATCTGCCTTGATCCATTTCTTATAACTTTCTTTCTCCTTTTCATTAGAGTCATCGGTGGGCTTAGGAGGACAGACCTCGAAGAGTACAAATTTGTACTCCTCCGTAGTTAAGACAATATCCAAGTTTCTTTTCCAATCAATATAGTTTGTTCCAGTAAGTTTATTTTCTTTTAATATCACAGCAAGTGGGTTGAAAGCCATTTGAAAAACCTAAGAATCAAAATGATTAAAATATTAGATTTCAAATATTATTGATTCCTCAAAAAAATAAAATTTCAAAATCAACCAACACCTCAAAACACAGAGAATATCGCATGTCACGCTGTGTGGACGTATACGAATTCTACATTTGTAAGAGGAGGTTTTACCCATTAATTTTATTATCTTGTCAACCTTACTTTTTGACAAATAAAATTAATAGTTGGTTCCTCTTTGGCCCTACAAATAAAAGCAGTGACTCCGATGGAGAGGATACTTTTATTTGCATCTAAGTGTGCACCATTACACGATACTAAGGGAATTATTTCGGATTATGTGCCTTACCACTGTGGAAGTACACACGCTCCTAGATAATTTCCTATAACCATTATTTGACCTAGTGATCCGCAAACAAACCCATCCACAGGGAGGAAGGCACTCAGAGCCGACACGCAAGTTTGTTGCATCACACGTCAAATTGTAATGGAGGCCGCGGGAATTAATTAAAATATCCCTCTCCCACTTAGTAAATTGAAAATGAGGAATTTTTAAGTATACACAACATGAATATAAAACAAATAAGCAATAAATATGGAAAAAATAGAATTTTTCCAACTATTATGGCATTGTTCTCCAATATGCATCCCGTCGTGTCGCCACCTCGTCCGCTCCATCTTTTCCCGTGCGCAAGTCACCAAAGAGATCCGAGCCGAGATAAACTATTTTAATTTACATCCATCAATCCTATACTCCACGAAGGAGTGTACAAATAATCTAGATCGAAAGTAAACTAAAATGAGTGGCTAAACAATGTCGTATTTAATTACAAAAATTAAATACTAATCCAGCCTCGTCAACCCCGAGGATTCAAATAAAATACATACAATCACACACAAATAGCCATAATAGTCGGATCTTATGCCTGCAACCAAAAAGTTAGCCTACCCACATCCTACTATTATCCGGCATACTCAATATATGATATGTGTATAAAAGTAACCGAATCCAAAACACACAAAACCGGAAACCGTGGCTCTGATACCACTTGAAGGGAGTTGCTTCGGAGGCTCATTGGCTCCCATATCCCCGGATTAAAATTTTCACTAATGAAAGAACTAATCCAGATGGGATGAGTTTCCTTAGCATAACCAACTCGTCGTCGTGCTAACAACTTGAGTGATCGCTTGAACAAACTAGTTGTTCAAGCAATACAACTCTTCTAGTTGGTTAGCCGCGGAAGAGACGACGGACGGATCGCCGGTTTTTGTGTTTGTATTTGGGGTCCATGATTATACAAAATATATACATACACACACTTGTATAATCAACACATAAAAGAACATGCTAAGATCAGAAAATAAAGTTGTAAAACTTTTATACCTCACGATCTTCTACCGTATGTCCTATCCTCCTCATGGACGACGTGTGGGCGAAGATCCTCCACAAGTAGAAGCCTTCTAGATCGCGTTCTTCCCTTCCTTGTTCACTGCGAAAAAAGAGAAGAACCAACAAAACTTCTCCTTTCTAGAACCGGCCACCAAGCAAGGGAGTTTGATGTAACCGCCGGCCAAGGAACGAATGGATGAAGCACCGACCACCAATTTAAGGGGAACCGCCGGCCACCTTAGAGAGAATGGAGGAGTGAACGCCGGCCAACCTTGAAGAGAGGTTGCCGCCGGCCAAGGAATAAGAGAGGGACCAAAAGGATGGGCGTCGGCCAAGTCTTGATGGAAGAAGATGGGCACCGGCCACTTGTTCAAGAGTTGCCGCCCAAGCCAAAGCTTCAAAACCCTATCCGCCTAACCTAAAACCCTAACTCAAATTAAACCCCCCCTTGCCGCCCAACCTAAGCCCTCTATTTATAGAATTGGGCTTAAGCCTCCTATAATCTCCACCGTCGGATCTAGGGTTTTATCCCAACCGTCGGATCTAGGGTTTCATCCCAACCGTCGAATCTAGGATTTCATCCCAACCTTCGGATCTAGGATTTCATCCTAACCATCGGATCTAGGGTTTTATCCCAACCATCAGATCTAGGGATTTAATCCCAACCGTCGATTCTAGGGTTTCATCCTAACCATCGGATCTAGGGATTTAATCCCAACCGTTGGTTCTAGGGTTTCATCCCAACCATCGGATCTAGGGATTTAATCCCAACCGTTGGTTCTAGAGTTTTGTTTTACATCCTTGGATCTAGACTTCATGAGGATTATATTAGGCTATGATAAGGACCATAAGGAGGAGTTGGATCTTGGCCACCCGATGGATCGGAACCACACAAACTTGATCCATCAATGATGTTCCATTCCACTAGAGGATCATCATTGAACTACCTCACCAACCCCCATAAATTAATATGGGCTCCATATATTGTTTGTACATTCATCTCCCCGTGTTTAAGATATCGAATGTCCGTCAATTAATTGATTTATTGACCATCAATTAATTAACGTCTAACTCCTCGAGTAGTACCACTCAACCTTATCATCATGTTGACTAAGTCAACCAGCTGGGTTTACATGATGAACCTTATGAGCTCCTCAAGGGGACATCATCAACCTAATATATAGGACACGGTTTCCTCCTATAATCAACGGCACACCATGTAAATAATATCATTTCCCAACTTACCGGCCATATTGATTTAATCCATCTAAATCTCACCCTCTGGTAAATCAAAAAAATAAATACTAAGTACATGTGCCCGTTATTACATCGGGATTAAGAGCATGTACAACATAATATCCGAGGTCCGATTCAATTATATAGTCAACAATAAATTGAATCACCTCTCTGTCGGTCCTGCTCAATACACATAAGTGTACTAGTGTAACTCTATGTTCAAGACAAAACAATACCAAGCTACACTACAAGCATGCCAATGGTTTATCCAAAACCATCTTGGTTGTGAGCCTCTACTTATATTTTACAAGGGACTGATAACATGATCTTCTGTGCCACACCAAGCACCATGTTATCTACAATGTAAAATATTAGGCAATATGCACACACATATAATAAATATATAAAGTGCAAACAATGATCATGTGATTCTTATTCCAAAATAAAATGTTCATACAAAAAGGGCTAGGCTTTCAGTATACATTCCAACAAGCCTAAAGGTAAGGGAAAGTCCCAAGCCAAGGGCAAAGGCAAGGCACTAAAACAGAAAGGAGGGGTGGCCAAGTAATGGACTTTCTTCCACTGTAAGGAAGTTGGACACTGGAAGCGTAACTGCAAAACATACCTGGAAGATCTTAAGAAGCAGAGAAGTGAGACTTCTACTTCAGGTATATATGTCATAGAAGTCAATCTATCTATTTCTTCATCATGGGTATTAGATACCGGATGTGCATCTCACATTTGTACTAATATGCAGGCACTGAGAAATAGCAGGGCATTGACGAAGGGAGAGGTGGACCTATGAGTAGGAAATGGAGAAAGGGTTATTGCTGTAGGAACTTATTTTCTATCTCTGCCCTCTGGGCTTGTACTAGAACTAGATGAATGTTGTTATGTGCCTACTCTGACTAAGAACATAATTTCAGTTTCTTGTTTAGACAAGAAAGGCTTTTCATTTATAATAAAGAACAAATATTGTTCAATTTATTTAAATGATATGTTCTATTGTAGTGAACCTCTGATGAACGGACTCTACATTCTAGACTTAGAGAACCCCATCTATAACATAAGTACCAAAAGGTTCAAGTCAAATGAGTTGAACCAAACCTATCTCTGGCATTGTCGCTTAAGTCACATAAATGAGAGTCACTTATCCCAACCCCATAAGGATGGGTTGTTGGACTCATTTGATTTTGAATCATATGAGGCATGTGAGTCTGCCTTCTAGGAAAGATGACCAAGACTCTCTTTAGTGGACAAAGCGAAAGAGCAACAGACTTGTTAGGACTTATATATAGTGATGTATGTGGCTCTTTCAATGTTGCTGCTAGAGGTAGTTATAGGTACTTCAGTACATTTACTGATGAATTCATCAGATATGGTTATGTGTATCTGATGATACATAAGTCAGAATCCTTTGAAAAGTTCAAAGAATTAATGAATGAAGTACAAAACTAACATGGCAAGAGTATTAAGATACTTCGATCAGATCGAGGTGGTGAATACCTTAGCCATGAGTTTTGTGACTTTCTAGCTGAGTATGGGATTCTATCCCTGTTGGGTTTCCGGCACCGCGGCGTGTGTGTGTTCGATCATGTTTCGTAAACATGAGCACAGCGGAAGCAATTAAAAATAATAAATCTATATTTATTACAACACACACAACACACGCATGCATTTTACAACAAGTGTAGACATAACCATAAATTAAAATTTGCAATAAAAGGAAATTTATCTACGTTATACCTTCCGTATGACGTGTAGCGGGAACGGCATCAACCGGAACGATCCTCGTAAGAATCATCTCTATCCGTATCCACGCTGAGCTCCTCGGGATGACTTCGCTAAGTCACGAGCTTCGTCTTCACACGGGTTACTAGCCTCGTGTTGAAGACGACGTGATTGAGAGATGATCACGATCCAAATCCAAATTCGGATCCTAAAACGAGTTCTCAAAACTCGCTTCTCCGGAGAGGTATTCGTCAACCAATTGACGAATCCTTCGTCCCCCACCTCAGAGGATTACCGGAGATCAAATCCCCGATAAGTTAGCCGCTGTCGGAGCACTAACCGTCGTCCAAACGACGCTCCGACAAGAGGAGAAGAAGCTGTCCAGAAAACTGGACAGCTTGGTGGAGGATATAGGCGCCGGCCAACCAAGGAAAGAAAAGACTCACCTTGATGCCAAACCTATAGGGGATCACCGGAGGGTCGCCGGAGTGTTCACCGGCTGAAGCTTGGTCGCCGGCAATGACTTGGACGGCGGCACAAAACCTGGGCGGCGGCAATCCTAGGGTTGGCGCCGACTAGGGGAGGAGAGGGAGGGGCGGCAACACAAGGTTGGGCGGCAACTCTTGATTAGGGTTTTGGATTAGGGTTTAAGCCCTATTTTATAGAGAACTAATTCTCTTAATGGTTAATGGATCATATCCATAAAGCCCGTTAACCCGCTCCATTAAGATAAGTTAAAATAAACCAAACCATGATGGTTTATTTTAAGTTAAAACGAACCGAACCAACCTTTGGTTCATTCATTTAATATAAACCAAACCCTTTGGTTTATCCTCCTCCATTGGATTAGAACAAAACCATTTTGGTTCATCCATTACGTCTTCATAAGACACGGCCCATCCACGCTTCCATTGCGACTGAAACAATTTCATGCTCGCTTTATGTTTGGTCCAACCAAACATAGTTTCTCTCGGTCTGAGAATCCCATTCTCAAGCTCGTTTTAAATCCTTTGGATTACACTCGTTGTGCGTGTGACCAAATAGGTTCCCGGTATATGTTGGCCATCTATAATTAACCATTAATTATAGAACGATCATGAGTGGCACCTAGTAGTACATCATGATCCCCAATTAACCGAAAAGATCAACGGTTGATCCAGAACTATTTCTGAAACCCTTCAGTAGCTCGAATGAATCGTGCCCCATTCCCTTCACTCATCTTATACCCACTTGGTTCAGGACATGGTCTATTGTGTCAGTCCCCACTAGGCTGACTACGTCACACCTAGCCCAAGTATCATTTCCTCGTCCTACGGATTCTAATTACTCCACATGTATCGAAGAGTACCTTACTCTAAACATGTAATGCTTTGGCCAAAGACTTTAGTAACAATCCGACGAGAGGCCATGGGTATACATCTCCTCGCAAGGAGTGGTGAATCCTTTATAGGCTATTCAAACACCTTCGATCACTTGACTTATACCCAATCATCCGGGTCCACATCTCCTTAGAGATGTTTGCTTAAGATGTCAAAGCATAAGTCTCCATGATCAAGATGACTTGAATACCGCAAGTCAAAGGAACATCGCACTTAAGCCACAAGAAGAACTTCATTGACATATCTATATATGCAGAGAACCATATGAAGTCTTACTGGTCACTCAATGAACTAGTTACCATAACTAGCATCCACGATTAACTCGGACATCACTATGTCTCCGGCCCGGTGAGAATCGGTGCTTGGATACACCAAGGAGTATACCTCGTGCTAGTCTCGACAGAATTGATGGTGTCCAAATCCATCAATTCATCAACTAGGGATAATTCTGATACATCACAATTACACATGTAGAGATACTCACTAGTTGCGATCCAATCACAAATTCTCTCATGCTGTGAATCATATCGTGGACATTCAGTAAATGAGTTTAAGATCCAATCAAATACATAAAACATGTATACTCAAATAGTGAATCTTCATTTATCATATAAATGGTTTATACATAAGGCGATTGCCTTAGGACATCTCTCATATATTACAAACAGACTCCCACTTGGCCTAATGCCAATCGCTACGGTATCCAATACCATAAGCTCTAACATGACCCTCAAACTTACTTTGAGGTAATGCTTTAGTCAAAGGATCCGCTAAGTTCCTTTCAGTGGGAATTTTCTCGATTTGTTTTTCGTTCCTACTTATGATCTCTCTGATAAGATGATAGCGGCGAAGCACATGTTTGGATCATTGATGAGACCACATCAAGTTCATAGATGAACTACTTGATCCAAACCGCTTCCTTTGCTGCTTCCAAAGCTGCAACGTATTCTGCCTTAGTGGCAGAATCTGCTATAGTGTCAAGCTTGGAACCTTTCCAACTTATTGCGCCTCCATTCTAGGTGAATACATACCCAGACTAAGACATGGAATCATCCTTGTGCATGCGGTTAACATCCGTATACCACGTATCACCATGTACCCTTCTCCATATATTAGGAACACATCCTTAGTTCTTCTCAAGTACTTAAGGATCGTCTTATGACCCAATGATCCATTCTGGATCGGTGTATCTGCTCGTGACACTCGAGCATACGATACATCGGGCCTCGTACATAACATAGCATACATGATAGATCCTATTGCGGATGCATAGGGAATCTTACTCATGCAAATCCTCGTCTTACGTGCGCGGACACATAGACTTGAAGGTGTACCCCATGCACGATGGGTGATAACCTTTCTTGGATTCGACATGCTAAACCTCTTTGCACTTTTCGGTCTATATATGTAGGCTGCGAAAGACCAAGCAACCGTTTGATCTATCTCTATAGATCTTAATCCCAGGATGTAGGTTGCTTCTCCCGTCTTTCATGGAGAATGTCTTGGATAACCAAACCTTAAGCTTGTAAGATTGACACATCGTTTCCTATAAGTAATATGTCATCGACATACAATACTAGGAACACATTGCCTCCCACTAACCTTCTTGTACACACAAGGTTAAATGCGGATTTTGTGAAATCAAACTTTTTGATCGTCTCATCAAAGCGGATATTCGACTCTGGATGCTTGCTTGATCCATAAATGGATCGTCATAATTTGCATACCTTGGTTTTATCAGCGATGTGAAACCCTCGGTTGTATCATATACCGTCCTCGGCGAGTTTCCATTAAGGAAATTTGTTTTCACATCCATGCCATATCTTATAATCATAATGAGCCGCTATGGCGGGAGCATCCGAATGGATTTAAGCATAGCTACAGGCGAATAGGTTTCGTCATAATCAACACCTTGCTTTTGACGATATCCTTTCGCCACCAATCTAGCCTTATAGGTAATCACATTACCATCCATGTCGGTTTTCTTCTTGAAAACCCACTTGCACCCTATAGGCTTTATCCCTTGGTGGAGTCAACCAAGTTCGAACTTGGTTTTCATACATGGAATCCATTTCCGACTTCATGGCACCAAGCCACTTATCCCTTTCTGAACTTGTCAGCACTTCTTCATAACTGGTAGGCTCCTCATCATCAATGAGTAACACGTCGTTCGATTCGCTTATGAGAAATCCATATCTCTCAGGAATATTGCATGTTCTACCAGAACTACGAAGATGTGGTGTTACAATAGGTCCAGTCGATTGCTCATCACTATGAGTTGTCGGTTGTTGTGCTTCACCAGGTATCTCATTAATGTCTATTTGAGTCTCTCGAGCCTCCTCAAGCTCGACGACACTCCCACTGTTTTCTTGCAAGAGAAACTCTTTCTCTAGAAACACAGCATGTCTTGAAACAAACACCTTTTGTTCCACAGGATGATAGAATTGGTAACCCCTTGTTTCCTTAGGGTATCCAATAAATAGACATTTATCAGACTTAGCATCCATTTTGTCTGATACAGTCCGCTTCACATAAGCAGGACAACCCCATATCTTCAAGTAAGATACATGAGGTTTCTTACCATTCCATATCTCATATGTAGTAGTTGAGACTACCTTGGTAGGCATTCTGTTTAACAAGTAAACAGTTGTCTGAAGTGCATAACCCCAAAAGGACTTGGAAGAGTCGCATGATTCATCATTGACCTGACCATGTCCAACAAGGTCCGATTACGCCTCTCAGATACACCATTATGCTGTGGTGTATAGGGCGGAGTCCATTGAGACAATATGTCATTGTCTCTTAGATAATCAAGAAACTCTTGACTTAAGTATTCACCACCTCGATCTGATCGAAGTATTTTAATACTTTTGTCATGTTGTTTCTCTACTTCATTTCTGAATTCTTTGAACCTTTCAAAGGCTTCAGACTTGTGTTTCATCAAGAACACATACCCAAACCGTGAGTGATCATCGGTGAAGGTAATGAAGTAGCTATAGCCTCCTAAAGCTTGAGTTGACATAGGTCCACATACATCAGTATGTACTAGACCTAGTAACTCTCCCACTCGTTCACCTTTTCCTGTAAAAGGTAACTTAGTCATCTTGCCTTTTAAGCATGATTCGCATGTATCGTATGAATCCAATTCAAACGATTCCAGAATTCCACATCGGTGTAATTCGGACATGCATTTCTTGCTTATATGGCCAAGACGACAATGCCACATATAGGAGTCTATTTGATTATCCTTTCGAGCACGCGTGTTGCTCGCTTCGATAAATGTCACTGGATACGTCCAACGTATAAACACCATTGCTTAAAGTTCCAATCCCATAAAGAACTCCATTCAAAGTTATGTAACAACAATTGTTACTAAAAGTCAAATGGTACCCATTTCTATTTAAACACGAAATAGAAATGATGTTCTTTATCAACGAAGGAACATAAAAGCAATTGTCCAGTTCTAAGACAAGTCCTACAGGGAGTTCCAACAAATACATTCCGATGGCGAGTGTAGCAACCGTTGCTCCATTCCCAACACGTAAATTTGACTCTCCCCTTGACGAGTCTTCTTCTATTCCTTAGCCCATGTATGTCATTACATATATGTGAGCCACACCCAGTATCAAATACCCAAGTGTCTGAGGAAATAGAATGACAATCAATAAAGAAGATTTCTGAAGAAGATGGGGCATCCGATGCCTTATCCTTCTTCACGGACTCAAGATAAATCTTGCACTTTCTTCGCAAATGGCTCTCCTTGCCATAATGATGGCAAGTTTCCTTTTGTGCTAGTTCTACCTTCTTAGCCCTTCTCTTCTTTCCTTTCTGTTGTTCCTTTGACTTCCTCTTAGAACCTTTCTTCGAGGAATCAACTAACAGCACCGTCCCCTGCTCATGCTTCTCAGAAGACTCCACAGTCTTCAGCATATTGAGCAGTACCACAGATGAACCTCCTAGCATCTCAGAGGTGAAGAGGAGCTTTGAGACTTCGAACCTTTCGAATCTCACTTGCTCATCAACCAACTCACAAAGATGAAGGACTACGATATGAGCATCCATATGCTCATGCTGCTTTCGTAGCTTGGGTTCCATCGTGGCTAGCATGATGCAACTCATTTGTTCAGAATCACTCACATGTTTCTGATAGGCCAACAATTGGTCCAAAGTTGCATCGTCACTAGGACGGGCGGGAAGAGGCGCTTCGAGGACATACACAAGCTTTTCACCTTGAGAACAATTCTCAAGTTTCTAAGCCAGTCCAAGAAGTTCGGCCCAGTCAATTTATTTGAATCCAAAATGGAACACAAATTCAAACACATCATGATCAATATATTAACTTAGAAATACAAAACGAGCATATATGAGAAAGATGATTTTAAAATGCATCAATATACATTTATAAATCCCATTCATTTTTCGAATTTCAAAAACCCCAAAATCACTTTGGGAGATCGTAGGTCCATCTCCGAATGGGCTGATATCCATCATAGTTATGAACAACCTTGGAGTGAGTCCAACAAGCCATTCTTAGCTATGATGGTGGGTATCAAGTATACCGATTACATATCATGTATATGTAACTATCACAATGTGCTATCAACTAATTGAATGTTTAGACATACATTGGGTTGTTAACACATTAACAAGTATGCATCATATGCATAGCACCCAACTTCACCTCTCTTCACATCGACCTTGGAGTGAGTCCAACAAATCGATGCTCCAAGTTAAAGCCGACCCATTAATCGCGAAATAGTTTTAATATGGTTAGAGCGCATTCAACCAATTAGACAGGCTTGGAGTGAGTCCAACAACCCAAACTAACGATTGACCTCTGACTCTTACCATATTAGAGTTAAACTATTCCAATGATTTAAACATGTTCAGGTTCGAGCCGGGCTTGGAGTGAGTCCAACAACCCAAACAGGAAACAGAACTCTGGTTCTAACCATATTAATGGAAGGTGTAGGCTTTAATATTGAGTTAGGGTTTTTATGTCTCATCCTCTTTGCATGCAAATAACTATTATCTACATGGCATGGCATACATGGCATACATCTACATGTCACGACACGCATGGCATAATGTTATGCATCTAATGCAATTACATGGCATACAATTATGTCATGTATATAATTTCCTTATATGTCATAACTATTTATGGAAATAAAATATGTTTAAGATTTGATTCTCCAAATCAAATCATAATTAAATTAGAAACAAATTTCCAAATCTAATCACATATTTTATTCATGGAATTATTTGATTAAGGAAAATCTATTTAGGAAACCAATTTCCTAAATCATTAAAACTACTTATGGAAATAAAATATTTTAAGATTTGATTTCCCAAATCAAATCATGATTAAATTAGGAAACAAATTTCAGAATCTAATCAAATATTTTATTTATGGAAAATATCAATTTCCATAAATACTTCCAACTTTCCAAAAGTGGAAGATTTCCATAAATACTTCTAGACTTTCCAAAATTGAAAAATTTCCATAAATACTTCTAAATTTCCAAAATTAGAAAATTTCCAGAAATACATTATGACTATCGCAAAACCATTTTACGATTATGTCGAAACACAACCTGGGCTCTGATACCACTGTTGGGTTTCCGGCACCGCGGCGTGTGTGTGTTCGATCATGTTTCGTAAACATGAGCACAGCGGAAGCAATTAAAAATAATAAATCTATATTTATTACAACACACACAACACACGCATGCATTTTACAACAAGTGTAGACATAACCATAAATTAAAATTTGCAATAAAAGGAAATTTATCTACGTTATACCTTCCGTATGACGTGTAGCGGGAACGGCATCAACCGGAACGATCCTCGTAAGAATCGTCTCTATCCGTATCCACGCCGAGCTCCTCGGGATGACTTCACTAAGTCACGAGCTTCGTCTTTCTACGGGTTACTAGCCTCGTGTTGAAGACGACGTGATCGAGAGATGATCACGATCCGAATCCAAATTCGGATCCTAAAACGAGTTCTCAAAACTCGCTTCTCCGGAGAGGTATTCGTCAACCAATTGACGAATCCTTCATCCCCCATCTCAGAGGATTACCGGAGATCAAATCCCCGGTAAGTTAGCCGCTGTCGGAGCACTAACCGTCGTCCAAACGACGCTCCGACGAGAGGAGAAGAAGCTGTCCAGAAAACTGGACAGCTTGGTGGAGGATATAGGCGCCGGCCAACCAAGGAAAGAAAAGCCTCACCTTGATGCCAAACCTATAGGGGATCACCGGAGGGTCGCCGGAGTGTTCACCGGCTGAAGCTTGGTCGCCGGCAATGACTTGGACGGCGGCACAAAACCTGGGCGGCGGCAATCCTAGGGTTGGCGCCGACTAGGGGAGGAGAGGGAGGGGCGGCAACACAAGGTTGGGCGGCAACTCTTGATTAGGGTTTTGGATTAGGGTTTAAGCCCTATTTTATAGAGAACTAATTCTCTTAATGGTTAATGGATCATATCCATAAAGCCCGTTAACCCGCTCCATTAAGATAAGTTAAAATAAACCAAACCATGATGGTTTATTTTAAGTTAAAACGAACCGAACCAACCTTTGGTTCATTCGTTTAATATAAACCAAACCCTTTGGTTTATCCTCCTCCATTGGATTAGAACCAAACCATTTTGGTTCATCCATTACGTCTTCATAAGACACGGCCCATCCACGCTTCCATTGCGACTGAAACAATTTCATGCTCGCTTTATGTTTGGTCCAACCAAACATAGTTTCTCTCGGTCTGAGAATCCCATTCTCAAGCTCGTTTTAAATCCTTTGGATTACACTCGTTGTGCGTGTGACCAAATAGGTTCTCGATTTATGTTGGCCGTCTATAATTAACCATTAATTATAGAACGATCATGAGTGGCACCTAGTAGTACATCATGATCCCCAATTAACCGAAAAGATCAACGGTTGATCCAGAACTATTTTCAAACCCTTGATGGCTTCGAATGAATCGTGCCCCATTCCCTTCACTCATCTTATACCCACTTGGTTCAGACATGGTCTATTGTGTCGGTCCCCACTAGGTGACTACGTCACACCTAGCCCAAGTATCATTTCCTCGTCCTACGGATTCTAGTTACTCCACATGTATCGAAGAGTACCTTACTCTAAACATGTAATGCTTTGGCCAAAGACTTTAGTAACAATCCGGAGAGAGGCCATGGGTATACATCTCCTCGCAAGGAGTGGTGAATCCTTTATAGGCTATTCAAACACCTTCGATCACTTCGACTTATACCCAATCATCCCGGGTCCACATCTCCTTAGAGATGTTTGCTTAAGATGTCAAAGCATAAGTCTCCATGATCAAGATGACTTGAATACCGCAAGTCAAAGGAACATCGCACTTAAGCCACAGAAGAACTTCATTGACATATCTATATATGCAGAGAACCATATGAAGTCTTACGGCTGGTCACTCCAATGAACTAGTTACCATAACTAGCATCCACGATTAACTCCGGACATCACTATGTCTCCAGCCAGTGAGAATCAGCTGCTTGGATACACCAAGGAGTATACCTCGTGCTAGTCTCGACAGAATTGATGGTGTCCAAATCCATCAATTCATCGACTAGGGATAATTCTGATACATCACAATTACACATGTAGAGATACTCACTAGTTGCGATCCGATCACAAATTCTCTCATGCTGTGAATCGTATCGTGGATATTCAGTAAATGAGTTTAAGATCCAATCAAATACATAAAACATGTATACTCAAATAGTGAATCTTCATTTATCATATAAATGGTTTATACATAAGGCGATTGCCTTAGGACATCTCTCATATATTACTAACAATCCCAACTCACTCCTCCTGGAATATCACAGTGGAATGATGTATACGAAAGGAGGAATCGTACCCTATTAGATATGGTACGATCCATGATGAGCCACACAGATCTTCCTATATCTTTTTGGGGATATGCTCTAGACACAGGAGCCTTCACACTTAACTGTGTACCATCCAAGGCTGTGATAAAGACACCATATACGATATGGACAGGGAAAAATCCCAAGATGTCTTTCATGAGTATTCGGGGTTGTGAGGCTTATGTTCGACGTCAAGTCTCAGACAAACTGGGACCCAAATTCGATAAGTGTTATTTTGTTGGATATCCTAAGGAAATGAAGGGATATTACTTCTACATTCCCAGTCATCACAAAGTGTTTGCGGCAAAGACTGGGGTATTTCTAGAAAGGGATTTTGTTTCTAGAAAAACTAGTTGAAGTAAGTTCGATCTTGAAGAAATTCAAGATATGGACCATAGCATTGAGGCCGAGATGGAGGTTGAACAGGAACCACAAAGTGTTGTGGGTGATGAGATTGTTGCACAAAGAGTTGTGGAACAACAACCTGTTAAGGTAGACCTACCTCTTCGCAGGTCTGATAGGGTACATGGTCAGCCTAAGAGATACTCATTTCTCTTATCTGACCATGATAACATTATGCTCATTTAGAATGAGCCTACCACCTATTAGGAAGCTGTGATGAGCCCAGATTCTGAGAAATGGATAGAGGCCATGAGATCCGAGATGAAATCCATGTACACCAACCAAGTATGGACTTTGGTTGATCGACCTAAAGGCATCAAACCCATCGGGTGTAAGTGGGTCTTTAAGAGAAAGACTGACATGGATGGACTTACGCCTACCTATAAGGGTCGATTGGTAGCTAAAGTTTTCAGGTAAATTCATGGTATTGACTATGATGGAACCTTTTCTCCAATTGTGATGTTTAAGTCCATTCGGATCATGCTTGCTATTGCAGCATACCAAGATTATGAGATCTGGCAAATGGATATCAAAACCGCATTTCTGAATGGAAACTTGCTCGAGGATGTGTACATGACACAACCTAAGGGTTTTGTAGATCCACAACATACTGGCAAAGTATGCAAGATGCAAAAATCCATTTATGGGCTAAAGCAAGCTTCTCGGAGCTAGAATCTTCAATTGGATGATGCGATCAAACAGTTTGGTTTTATCAAGAATGAAGATAAACCTTGTGTCTACAAGAGGGTTAATGGGAACACAATTGTCTTCCTTGTATTGTATGTGGATGACATACTACTCATTGGGAATGATATCCCTTCACTACAGTCTGTGAAGACTTGGCTGGGGAAGTGTTTCTCAATGAAGGACTTAGGTGAAGCAACCTGTATTCTAGGCATCAAGATCTATAGAGATAGATCTAATAGATTGCTTGGCCTAAGTTAGAGTACATATATTGACACGGTATTACTACGGATTTCCATGCAGAATTCCAAGAAGGGACTTCTGCCGATGTCACATAGTGTAAGTCTTTCGAAGACTCAAAATCCCTCTTCTATAGAGGAGAGAGACCGCATGGATAAGATCCCTTATGCATCTGCTATAGGATCTATCATGTACTCCATGCTATGTACTCGTCCTGATGTCTCGTATGCTTTGAGCATGACGAGTAGATACCAGTCAGATCCAGGTTAGTGTCACTGGATAGCAGTCAAGAATATTCTTAAGTACTTGAGAAGGACTAAAGAATATTTCTTGATATTTGGAGGTAATGAGGAGCTAGTTGTAAAGGGTTACAGCGATGTCAGCTTCCAAACTGACCAGGATGATTATAGATCGCATTCAGGGTTTGTGTTTTTCTTAAATGGTGGCGTTGTGAGCTGGAAGAGTTCAAAGCAGGACAGTTGCTGATTCTACAACTGAGGGCGAGTATATTGCTGCATCAGAGGCAGCAAAGGAGGCTGTTTGGATCTGCAAGTTCATTACTAAGCTTAGGGTGGTTCCTAGCATAGCATATCCTATAGAGCTCTATTGTGAAAACAATGGAGCGATTGTGCAGGCTAAGGAACCTCGCTCACACTAGTAGACCAAACACATACTACGGCACTTCCATCTCATTCGAGAGATTATCGATAGAGGAGATGTGAAGCTTTGTAGAGTACCCACAGAGGCTAACGTTGCAGATCCCTTGACCAAGGCTTTAACATAGAAAAAAACATGATGGTCACACTAGGTCATTGGGTATTAGATACTACAGTGATTGACACTAGTACTAGTAGAAGATTGTTAGTGAAATCCTTAGAGCCAATCATGTGATGATTGTTGTATGGACTGGTTGTATCATATTCTTATATATATATATATAAAGTAATTTCTTTATGGTTATTATACTTACTTGTATTGGTGCCAAATAACTAAGTATAATAACGTCCTTGAGTAGAAGGTTCTTATCAATATCAATCGATTGTTTGAATCGATAATGAGATGATATAGAGAATACTACTCTTATTTATTCCTAGTCAAGTATTAACATTGAGGGACAATGTTAATGCGAAGAAATTAGCATGTAGGTCAACTCGATGACTTGATCTCACAAGTCATGGATATGAGATATCAAGTTGACACATGGGAATACATTGGAGAATGTATACTGAATGACCCGCCATGAGAAAGTATCATGGATCGTTATATGAGTGTCATATACTTTTTCATGTGACTATTAGTATGACTATTAGTCCTTGTACCTGAAGTCACCATGGTTTTCTACATAAGGAGTTACACACTTTAACTTCATCAAACGTCACCCGTAAATGGGTTGATTATAAAGGCAATTACTAGGTATGTAACAAATTATGCGAAGGGATGTGAGTAATGTAGATGGGATCTATCCCTCCAATATGACAGGAGTGACATTATGATTCTTGATGGAGTGAGACCACTAAGTTTATGGCCATGCCCAAATGAGTCAATATGAAATATTGAGCTCATTTGAATAGAGTGAGTCTACTTGGAGCTCAAGATATAGATTGTACGAAGGATGACACGGTCTATGCCTCAATTGGTCAATCTAGATGTCAAGGATAGAGGGACATTGTCACATATTGTGAGAGTCAAAATTAGTAGTCATAAAGGTGATGTTGGATCCCAACATTCTTGTAACTTGGGTAGCAATGATGTGTTGCTAGATACCGCTAATTGCTTATGTTTCTAAATCGGTTTAGGAGCATTGCCAACATTACAAGAACCTATAGGGTCACACACAAAGGGAAATTAGATGAAGATTAGGTTCATATGATGGACCAAGAGGATTAGGTTCATGTGATGAACCAAATTGGATCAAGAGTAATCCAAATTTGACTAATTGAGTTGGACTCAATTTGATTCAAGTGTTGAATGAGTCTAATTTAGATTTGATTCATTGAGTCAATTTAAACTAATGAATAGAGATTTATTAAATTAAATTGAATTGAATCAAATGGTTGGATTTGATCAACCATGGGAGATAAGAGGTCAAGTTTGACTTGACTTGAGAGGGAAGTTGAAGGGTCAAGTTTGACTTGACCAAATGCCATGTCATGGTGACTTGGCATGGGTTCGTCCAATGATGATGTTCCACATCATCATGGACACATCATGGTGTGCCACCTCATGAGGGAGACCAAGAGCCATGGCTCTTGGTATTACATGGAGGTATTTAACCCTCCATGAAGTGGTCGGCCAAATGCATGTGTGCATTAGTGGTGAATTGAAGTGGATTAACTTCATCTTCTTCCTCCTCTTCTTGCTCTCCTCCTCATCCTCTTTTGCCGAGACCTTCATGAGTGCTAACACACTCTAAGTGATCTTCTCCACCTATTTTTCATGTGGATACTTGTAGAGGAGTGTACACTTGACACTCTTCGAGATCCGGCAAAGCATTTGGACGAGCGGGATAAGCGAAGGACGTCACTACAAGGGTAATTCTCTTCTCAAGTAGATCTAAGGTAGATCTAAGTTTTCTTAACATGTACATGAATTCAAGTTTTAATTTATCTTTGTTGGAATGTATACTGAAAGCCTAGCTCTTTTTGTATGAACATTTTATTTTGAAATAAGAATCACATGATCATTGTTTGCATTTTATATATTCATTATATATGTGTGCATATTGTCTAATATTTTACATTGTAGATAACATGGTGCTTGGTGTGGCACAGAAGATCATGTTATCAGTACCTTATAAAATATAAGTAAAGGCTCACAACCAAGATGGTTTTGGACAAACCATTGGCATGGTTGTAGTGTAGCTTGGTATTGTTTTATCTTGAACATAGAGTTACACTAGTACACTTAGGTGTATTGAGTAGGACCGACATAGAGGTGATTCAATTTAGCACTGACTATATAATTGAATCGGACCTCGAATATTATGTTGTACATGCTCTTAATCCCAATATAATAACGGGCACATGTACTTAGTATTTATTTCTTTGATTTACCAGTGGGTGAGATTTAGATGGATTAAATCAATATGCCCGGTAAGTTGGGAAATAATATTATTTACATGGTGTGTCATTGATTATAGGAGGAAACCGTGTCCTATATATTAGGTTGATGATGTCCCCTTGAGGAGCTCATAAGGTTCATCATGTAAACCCAGCTGGTTGACTTAGTCAACATGATGATAAGGTTGAGTGGTACTACTCGAGGAATTAGATGTTAATTAATTGATGGTCAGTAAATCAATTAATTGTGGACGTCGATATCTTAAACACAGGAGATTAATGTACAAATAATATATGGAGCCCATATTGATTTATGGGGGTTGGTGAGGTAGTTCAATGATGATCCTCTAGTGGAATGGAACATCATTGATGGATCAAGTTTGTGTGGTTCCGATCCATCGGGTGGCCAAGACCCAACTCCTCATTATGGTCCCTATCATAGCCTAATATAATCCTTATGAAGTCTAGATCCAAGAATGTAAAACAAAACCTAGAACCAACGGTTGGGATTAAATCCCTAGATCCGATGGTTGGATGAAACCCTAGAACCAACGGTTGGGATTAAATCCCTAGATCCGATGGTTAGGATGAAATCCTAGAATCGACGGTTGGGATTAGATCCTTAGATCCGATGGTTGGGATAAAACCCTAGATCCGACGGTTGGGATGAAACCTTAGATCCGACGGTTGGGATGAAATCCTAGATCCGATGGTTGGGATTAAACCCTAGATCCGACGGTTGGGATAAAACCCTAGATCCGACGGTGGAGATTAAATCCCTAGATCCGACGGTGGAGATTAAAGGAGGCTTAAGCCCTATTCTATAAATAGATGGCTAGGGTTGGGCGGCAAGATAATCAAGGTTTAGAATTGGAATTAGGGTTTGGCTCTTGGATAGTGGGCGGCTAGGGTTTGGAGCTAGGGTGGGCGGCAACCATCTTCATCCAAAATTGTTGCCGGCGCCCACCTCCTTCAATCATTCCTTGGCCGGCGCCCTTCATCTTAGCCACTCTCTTCTTCCTTTGCCGGCGGTTCTCCTCCCATTGGTGGCCGGTTCTCTTCCTCCTCCCTATTCTCCAAAGTGGCCGGCGGCAACTCTTCTTGAAGTTGGCCGGCGCATCATCCATTGTTCCTTGGCTGGCGGTTGCACCAAATTGCCTAATTTGGTGGCCGGTTCTAGATAGGAGAGGTATTTGCTAGTTCTTCTCTTTGTTCGCAGCAGACAAGGTAGAGAAGAAAGCGATCTAGAAGGCTTCTACTCATGGAGGATCTTCGTCCACACGTCGTCCACGAGAAGGATAGGACATACGGTAGAAGATCATGAGATATAAAGTTATTTTAACTTTATGTACAGATATGAGCATGTTCTTATTTGTTTTGATTATGCATGTGTGTGTATGAATATATATTGTATAATCATGGACCCCGAAGACAAACACAAAAACCGGCGATCCATCCGTCGTCTCTTCCGCTGCTAACCAACTAGAAGAGTTGTGTTGCTTGAACAACTAGTTTGTTCAAGCGACCACTCAAGTTGTTAGCACGATGACGAAATGGTGTTGTTAAGGAAGCTCATCCCATCCGGATTAATCCTTTCATTAGTGAAAATTTTAATCCGGGGACATGGGAGCCAATGAGCCTCCGAAGCATCCACCCATCAATTGGTATCAGAGCCACGGTTTCCGATTTTGTGTGTTTTGGATTCGGTTAATTTTTTATGCACTTTTTCATATATTATATGTGCCAGATAATAGTAGGATATGCGTAGTTTAACTCTTTGGTTGCAGGCATAATATCCGACTATTATGGCCATGTGTGTGTATGTGAATGGATGTGTGTAAAAATTTATTATTTGAATCCTCGGGGTTGACGAGGCTAGATTAGTTTTAATTTTTGTAATTAAATACGGCATTGTTTAGCTGATCATTTTAGTTTACTTTTGATCTAGATTATTTGTACACTCTTTCGTGGAGTATAGGATCGATGGATGTAAATAAAATGATTTATCTCGGCTCGGAACTCTTTGGTGACTTGCGCACGGGAAAAGATGGAGCGGACGATGTGGCGACACGACGGGATGCATATTGGAGGACAATGCCATAATAGTTGGAAAAATTCTGTTTTTTCCATATTTATTGCTTATTTGTTTTATATGCATGTTGTGTATGTTTAAAATTCCTCGATTGCAATTTACTAAGTGGGAGAGGGATATTTTAATTAATTCCCGTGGCCTCCATTACAATTTGACGTGTGATGCAACAAACTTGCGCGTTGGCTATGAGTGCCTTCCTCCCCATCGGATGGGTTTGTTTGCGGATCACTAGGTCAAATAATGGTTATAGGAAATTATTTAGGAGCGTGTGTACTTCCCCATCGGTAAGGCACATAATCCGAAATAATTCCCTTAGTATCGTGTAATGGTGCACACTTAGATACAAATAAAGGTATCCTCCCCATCGGAGTCACTGCTTTTATTTGTAGGGCTAAAGAGGAACCAACTATTAATTTTATTTGTCAAAAAGTAAGGTTGACAAGATAATAAAATTAATGGGTAAAACCTCCTCTTACAAATGTGGAATTCGTATATGTCCACACTATCGTGGCATGCGATATTCTCGGTGTTTTGAGGTGTTGGTTGATTTCGGGATTTTATTGTTTTGAGGAATCAATAATATTTGAAATCTAATATTTTGATCATTGTGATTTTTAGGATTTTCAAATGGCTTTCAACCCACTTGCTGTGATTTTAAAAGAAAACAAACTTACTGGTCCAAACTACATTGATTGGAAAAGAAACCTGGATATTGTCTTAACTGCGGAAGAGTACAAATTTGTACTCTTCGAGGTCTGTCCTCCTAAGCCCTCAGATGACTCTGATGAAAAGGAGATGGAACGTTATAAGAAATGGGTTAAGGCAGATGAGATGGTGCGGTGTTACATTTTGGCATCTATGTCAAATGTGCTGCAACATCAGCATCAGGCCATAGCCACAGCTTATGACATGATGTTCAATCTCAAGGAACTTTTCGGACATCAGAGTAGGGCGGCTAGGCAGGAGGCTATGAGAAACTTGATGACGACCTCCATGATCGAGGGACCACCCGTGAGGGATCCTGTTCTCACGAGGATGGCTCATCTTAATGAGATGGAAGTCCTAGGAGCGGAGATCGATGGGGAAACCCCGGTCGCTATCATTCTCCAGTCTTGGCCTAGGAGTTTTGAGCGATTACGCCTCAACTACAACATGAACAAAAGGTTGTATTCACAAGGAGCTTCCATGTAACTCCAGGTGGCAGAGGGGCTTTTTCATCAGAGTTCTCAAGCCATGGTCGCTCAGAAGGTTTCTTCCTCTAAACCGAAAGGTAAGAAGAAGAAGAAGCAAGGTGGAGCGAAGAAGGTGGCAACAGAACCTCAGGCCGGAGTGAAGAAGCCGAAAGGCAAGTGCTTCACTTGCAAGCAGACTGGACATTGGAAGGCGCACTGTCCTCGCCGTAAGAACAAAGGTATATCTTCTTGTTTAGTTGTTGAAACATGTTTAGCGGTGTTATCTACCAGTGCCTGGTGTGTAGATACAGGAGCCACTGATCATGTCTGCAATACTTTGCAGGGGTTCCAGGAAACCCGACGACTAGCTGAGGGAGAGATTACCGTCTTCATGGGCAATGCTCCAAAGGTGGCGGCTATTGCAGTGGGAGACGTTTATTTATCTTTTGATAGGAATAAATTTTTGGTTTTAAGAAATTGTCTTTATGTACCTACTTTTAGAAAGAATTTAATTTCAATTTCTAAATTGTTTTTGGATGGATATTCTGTTTCTTTTAATGACAAGGTGGTTATAAAAAGGAATAGGGAGATTATCTGTTCTGGTACATTGGTTGGCAATTTATATTCTATTGAACCAAAAACTCCCACGATGCAAATAGAAGTAAATAACTCATCTTCTAAGTCTAATAAGAGAAAAGAACCTTCGCAAATGAACCAAACATATCTTTGGCATCTAAGGCTTGGTCATATTAACCTAAGCAGAATTCAAAGGTTGATAGCTGATGGACCTTTGGGTTCATTAGTGGTGGAGGATCTCCCAACCTGCGAATCTTGCTTGGAAGGTAAAATGACCAAGAGGCCTTTTAAGGCCAAGGGGTATAGAGCCAAAGATGTGTTAGAATTGGTTCATTCTGATTTGTGCGGTCCTATGTCTATCCAGGCAAGAGGTGGCTTTGAATACTTCGTCTCATTTATAGACGATTATTCAAGGTATGGATACATTTACTTGATGCGCCGCAAGTCTGAATGCTTTGACAAGTTCAAAGAATTCAAGGTTGATGTGGAGAACCGTCAAGGTAAAAGTATCAAGACATTACGATCTGATCGTGGTGGCGAGTACCTCTTGGGAGAGTTTAGGAGTTACTTATCAGAGGCTGGGATTCAATCCCAATTGTCCACTGCACACCCTGAGAATGGTGTAGCGGAGCGAAGGAATAGGACTCTTATGGAGATGGTCGATCGATGATGAGTTATTACGAGTTACCGATTAGTTACAGGGGTTTTCTCTGGAAACAGCAGCACACATTCTGAACTTGGTTCCATCTAAATCAGTACCCTCTACTCCCACAGAGTTGTGGACTGGGCGAAAGCCTAGTCTAAGACATATTCAGATTTGGGGTAGTCCAGCACATGTGCTGAAGGGAGATGCTGGTAAGTTGGAATCTCGTACAGAAGTGCGCTTGTTTGTTGGCTACCCTAAGGGAACGAAGGGTGGTTTATTCTATAGTCCTAGAGATCAGAAGGTGATCGTGAGTACAAATGCCAGATTTCTAGAGGAAGATTATGTGATGAATCACAAGCCCACGAGTAGGATTGTTCTTGAGGAGATGACAGGGGAAGTCCCGACTTCAGTACCACCGGTACAAGAGGAGACACCACAAGTCACTGCACCGCGTGTCACAGAGCATACACATGAGGCACCTCGTCGTAGTGGGAGGGTTGTTAGACAACCCGACAGATTCATGTTTTTGGGAGAGTCTTCGGACTTAGTCCCTGGTGAACATGAACCTGATCCCTGGACATATGACGAGGCAATCCAAGATAGAGATGCAGTATCTTGGCAAAAAGTGATGAATTCAGAGATAGAATCTATGGATTCTAATCAGGTCTGGGAGCTAGTAGAGCCACCCGATGGTGTAAAAACCATTGGATGCAAGTGGATCTACAAGAGAAAGAGAGGAGTAGATGGTAAGGTTGAAACCTTCAAAGCTAGGCTTGTTGCGAAAGGGTATACTCAGAAAGAGGGTATCGATTATGAGGAGACCTTTTCGCCGGTAGCTATGCTTAAGTCTATCCGGATTCTCTTATCTATAGTTTGCTCGTATGGATTATGAGATTTGGCGGATGGATGTCAACTGACTTTCCTTAACTAAGTCTTGAGGAGAACATCTATATGCGCCAACCAGAGGGATTCATTGCTAAAGGCAAAGAGCATCTTGTATGTAAGCTTAATCGGTCCATTTATGGATTGAAGCAAGCTTCTAGATCTTGGAACATCCGTTTTGATGAGGTAATCTAGTCATATGGATTTATTCAAAGTCCGGATGAGCCTTGTGTATACAAGAGATGTGACGGAAACGTAGTGGTGTTTCTTGTACTATACGTAGATGACATTTTGTTAGTTGGCAACAATATCAAAGTGTTATCAGATGTAAGGGTATGGTTGTCCAAACAGTTTGATATGAAGGACTTGGGAGAAGTGGGACACATCCTTGGGATCAAAGTTATAAGGGATCGCAAGAAAAGGATGTTGTGCTTGTCTCAAGCTTCATACATTGACACTATCCTTGCTCGTTTTAGCATGCAGAACTCCAAGAAAGGTTTTCTACCTTTTAGACATGGAGTTCCTTTATCTAAAGAGATGTGTCCCAGAACATCAAAGGAGATAGAGGACATGAAGGCGGTTCCTTATGCTTCGGCAGTAGGAAGCCTTATGTATGTTATGCTATGTACGAGACCGGATATCTGCTTTGTCGTGGGCATGGTTAGTAGATATCAGAGTAATCCTGGACAGGGACATTGGACTGCGGTAAAGCATATATTGAAGTACCTGAGAAGGACTAGGGATTATATGCTAGTTTACCGGGCAGATCAATTAGTCCCTGTGGGTTACACGGATTCAGATTTCCAATCAGATAGGGACAAGAGTAAGTCTACCTCGGGGTTTGTGTTTACTTTTGGAGGTGGAGCCATAGTATGGAGGAGTGTCAAGCAGAAATGCGTGGCGGACTCTACCATGGAAGCTGAGTATGTGGCAGCCTCTGAGGCAGCCAAGGAAGTTGTATGGCTCAGGAACTTCTTGATAGACTTGGATGTGATTCCTGGTTTGCCCAGAACTATCACAATTTATTGTGATAATAGTGGTGCAGTTGCAATCTCGAAGGAACCACGAGCCCATAAGGCAAGTAAACACATAGAGCGCAAGTACCACCTCATACGAGAGATCGTAAAGCGAGGAGAAGTTGATGTTGCCAAGATTGCATCAGAGGATAACCTGGCGGATCCATTCACTAAGGCCCTTACAGCGAAAGCGTTTGATAGGCATGTGGAGGACATGGGGATCAGATGTATGGCAGAGTGATGACTGCATAGTCTTTTAGTATAAGTGGGAGATTGTTGGAATGTATACTGAAAGCCTAGCTCTTTTTGTATGAACATTTTATTTTGAAATAAGAATCACATGATCATTGTTTGCATTTTATATATTCATTATTTATGTGTGCATATTGTCTAATATTTTACATTGTAGATAACATGGTGCTTGGTGTGGCACAGAAGATCATGTTATCAGTACCTTGTAAAATATAAATAAAGGCTCACAACCAAGATGGTTTTGGACAAACCATTGGCATGGTTGTAGTGTAGCTTGGTATTGGTTTATCTTGAACATAGAGTTACACTAGTACACTTAGGTGTATTGAGTAGGACCGACATAGAGGTGATTCAATTTAGCACTGACTATATAATTGAATCGGACCTCGGATATTATGTTGTACATGCTCTTAATCCCGATATAATAATGGGCACATGTACTTAGTATTTATTTCTTTGATTTACCAGTGGGTGAGATTTAGATGGATTAAATCGATATGCCCGGTAAGTTGGGAAATAATATTATTTACATGGTGTGCCGTTGATTATAGGAGGAAACCGTGTCCTATATATTAGGTTGATGATGTCCCCTTGAGGAGCTCATAAGGTTCATCATGTAAACCCAGCTGGTTGACTTAGTCAAAATGATGATAAGGTTGAGTGGTACTACTCGAGGAATTAGATGTTAATTAATTGATTGTCAGTAAATCAATTAATTGACAGACATTCGATATATTAAACACGGGGAGATTAATGTACAAATAATATATGGATCCCATATTGATTTATGGGGGTTAGTGAGGTAGTTCAATGATGATCCTCTAGTGGAATGGTACATCATTGATGGATCAAGTTTGTGTGGTTCCGATCCATCGGGTGGCCAAGACCCAACTCCTCCTTATGGTCCCTATCGTAGCCTAATATAATCCTTATGAAGTCTAGATCCAAGAATGTAAAACAAAACCTAGAACCAACGGTTGGGATTAAATCCCTAGATCCGATGGTTGGATGAAACCCTAGAACCAACGTTTGGGATTAAATTCCTAGATCCGATGGTTAGGATGAAATCCTAGAATCGACGGTTGGGATTAGATCCTTAGATCCGACGGTTGGGATAAAACCCTAGATCCGACGGTTGGGATGAAACCTTAGATCCGACGGTTTGGATGAAATCCTAGATCCGATGGTTGGGATTAAACCCTAGATCCGACGGTTGGGATAAAACCCTAGATCCGACGGTGGAGATTAAATCCCTAGATCCGACGGTGGAGATTAAAGGAGGCTTAAGCCCTATTCTATAAATAGATGGCTAGGGTTGGGCGGCAAGATAATCAAGGTTTAGAATTGGAATTAGGGTTTGGCTCTTGGATAATTGGCGGCTAGGGTTTGGAGCTAGGGTGGGCGGCAACCATCTTCATCCAAAATTGTTGCCGGCGCCCACCTCCTTCAATCATTCCTTGGCCGGCGCCCTTCATCTTAGCCACTCTCTTCTTCCTTTGCCGGCGGTTCTCCTCCCATTGGTGGCCGGTTCTCTTCCTCCTCCCTATTCTCCAAAGTGACCGGCAGCAACTCTTCTTGAAGTTGGCCGGCGCATCATCCATTGCTCCTTGGCCGGCAGTTGCACCAAATTCCCTAATTTGGTGGCCGGTTCTAGATAGGAGAGGTATTTGCTAGTTCTTCTCTTTGTTCACAGCGGACAAGGTAGAGAAGAAAGCGATCTAGAAGGCTTCTACTCGTGGAGGATCTTCGTCCACACGTCGTCCACGAGAAGGATAGGACATACGGTAGAAGATCGTGAGGTATAAAGTTATTTTAACTTTATGTACAGATCTGAGCATGTTCTTATTTGTTTTGATTATGCATGTGTGTGTATGAATATATATTGTATAATCATGGATCCCGAAGACAAACACAAAAACCGGCGATCCATCCGTCGTCTCTTCCGCGGCTAACCAACTAGAAGAGTTGTGTTGCTTGAACAACTAGTTTGTTCAAGCGACCACTCAAGTTGTTAGCACGACGACAAAATGGTGTTGTTAAGGAAGCTCATCCCATCCGGATTAATCCTTTCATTAGTGAAAATTTTAATCCGGGGACATGGGAGCCAATGAGCCTCCGAAGCATCCACCCATCAATCTTCACACAGATCCGTGGCTGACTTCCGAGATTTTTCCAATGCAAAAAGCGGTTTTTGCGGCTCAGAAAGTCCATCACAATTCATGAACATGAAATTTGTGCTAATATACTCTATTGCCACTTGACTACTTTAAACTCTTTCTTTAACTATAACAAAAAGTTGATGTTGATTTCTTTCAACTTCGACAAACTATGGTTGTTTTTGGAATATAGTTGATGCAAGCGGAGTAGGGGAATGGGGATCCTTCCATGTGTAAGGTTAGAAAAGAGGTTGACATAAAAATCGAAGGAGAAGAAATTCGTGAATAAAGAGGAACCACCTCTAGGTGTAAATGAAAGAACTTTATTAAAACCAATTAATGAATGCTTCCAAGAGCCTTAGCCCATGTTTAAATAGATTAGGAAAGGATAAAATTTCGAACAAACAAGAACAATTTAAACAAACAAATAGAAAAATTCAAAACCCCTAAATTACCAAGCTATGATGGTAGCGTGCCACACCTGTGGACTAGTCCATGGGCAAGTCATGGTAGAGAACATGGGCATGTCGTGTTCCTCTCTTGTAAAACTCATTTTAAGATGTAGAATTGAATATGCCCATGGGTGGTCCACGGTTGAACCATGGTAGGTACCATGACCATGGTAGGAAACACGGGCAAGCTATGTTCCATTATGGAAAGACTCGTCTCAAATCACAAAATGGAACACGCCCATAGAGTGGACCATGGGCATACCATGGTTGTATCTGGACGGTGTGTCTTCTTATTGTTAAGGATCAGAATGCGACATACTCATGCCATGAGGCATAGATAGATCACATTGGCTCGTAGATGCTCTTACATCAAACACTCGGAGTTGAAAAGAACTCAACCTCAAGTTTGAAGTAGTACCTTCACTTTCTCCGGTGAAAGGGCTCAAGTGCTTGACATTGAACATGTTAGAGGACTTTATGTTGCTAGAGAGAGGTAACCTATAAGAGTTATCATTGATATTTTATATGATTTCACATTGTCCAAGTTTTTTCTCTTTAAGCTTGTTGTATTCTTGATAATTCACATTTTTGACATGATATTTGTATTCATTCATTGATGTTTTAATCCTCTTGTATGCTTAATTCAATGTATTTATCATGTTTCAAGAGTATTTGATTATTTTAGCACCTTAAAGCAAATATATACTAATTTGATTTTATTATCACTAATTTGATATGTATCTTATTTTCTAGGCCATTTGAAGTGCAAATCGAGGATTTTTGGAGCTTAACCATGCCCCTAAACATGACCAAGCCATGCCCCTTACTGATCCACTCGATCGACACAAAATTTGGAGCTCACAGAGCCTGGCATGGCCAGACTGTGCCTTTTGGGATGGTCATGCTAGGCTTGGTTGTGTCTACTAGACACGGGAGTGGCGCAAACATTGGGTTAGATAGGGCGACTATAAAATCTATTTTAGCTAGAAAACACTTGATCATTTTCATCCCTAGAGCCCTAGCAGCCACCTCCACCCTCATCCATCCACTTTCCTCCTGCAGATTCGAGAAGGATTCATTTCATCAAGGGATTCCGATGATGTCCTCCATCTTCCCTGCTTAACCACCTTCTCCTGTGGATTCATGTTTGGACTAAACCCCAAGAAATTTATTCACACAACGAACACATATTTAGTTGATTAGATCATTTATCTTTTTTTTAGTTTAGATAAATTTTCTACATGTCAAGTATTTATCAATTTACTCTTACATTGTTGTTAACTTTACATTTATGCACGCCAATTGTTTGTCTTAATTTTCCTTACATCTTGTTACTTTATTTAATGTAGTTTATGTGTTTGATTCAATTCCTACTTTACTTTACTTGCCAAATGTTTTAATTACTTACATTGTTAAGTTAGAGTTTTAATTACCTTGCAATTGTAGTTTTAGAATTTCAAATCTCAAACCTCCCCATTTAAATTAGAAAAACCTAAAGCAATAATGAAGCAATCCTCTGGACACCACTCTACTAGTTAAACTCGTTGGAAGATGACATAAGTTATCTCTATACTACATTAGTGTAGAGGGGATTTTTTTAATTATAAATTTTATTTTGATATATCGCATCACGATAATGTGAGGTATCAATTCTCCAATAGGAAAGTGGTCCTAGATCAATACGACCCAGACTAAATCTCCAACATAAAAAAGCACTTGATAATAATGATTATTGATGCATGCAAATGCGACCTCAAATCTCACGATGGAGACCGTCGAGGGCTCGAAGTGCGCGCTCACGCTCAATGCTTGCAAGTGCACGGGTGTCGTCAAGTAATAATATAGATTATCGATCCCATAGGGACTGAGATTCGAGTAGCGATCTATTCAGTGGACGTTATTGTTCGAACTTTAGTTCTAATGGTTGTGATTTAGAGGGTTATCGACAGTCCTAACTCTTGTACGGTGTCACACGGAGGAAGAGAAGGGTTGATACGAGGCTTTTAGGGAATTTTAGGATTTCGGTTTCACTTGAGAGTTACAGAACATGCTACCAATTGAGTATTATCTGGACTTCTAACTACGACCTTGTGGAAGGGACATCATACACTCCCCTGATGAGCTTTCACATCTATCAGAAGCTACCTCTGCTATCCCAGGTCGACCCCTGGCTTTAGGATGGGGTAGGCGGTACAAGGATGCCGAATCAATCCCTGCGGTGAGACTGAACGTATCTCGTTCCGACTTTATCGCATCCTTCTATCTATGGTTACGAGAGATTAGGCCAACCCCTTAGGTTCCTCCTTAATTCTCCTAAATCTTTGATACGAGGGATGTCACCCCTCGTATCTATTAGGGCAATAAATATATGTATGATGTGGTTTTGATGTGTGTTGCAAAAGGTTTAAGTTAGGTTGTTATGTTGATTTGATATGTGTGTTGAAGTCGTGCAGGACTTAGTAATTCACACATGCGATTGACTTGACGAAAGCATTGGTAAGTTCACCATCTCATTGCTCGAGTCTTTGAGTCAGTGAAGGATGGCATTGCGAAAGTCATGCGCTTGGTGCATCTGAGGGACCGTCGGACGAGCAACATTAGAGTGAAGCCAAGGAAGTAGACTTCAGGGTGAGACGCGAATGATGACATTGCGAAGCCATGCGCTTGGTGCATCTGAGGGATGTGGCCGGATGAAGAGAACCTCGGCGAGGGACTCCAAGAGAGATGAGAGAATGAGTGAATTGTAACGGTAGCTCATAGGTGAACTTGGCCGAATGGCTAAGTCAAGTGTTGGATGCTCAACCAAGTGGGTTGAGGTTTTACCCGACCATCGGATTCTCAAACAAATGTTTGTTTGAAGTTTTACCTGACACCAGTCGACTGATATAGATATCAGTCGACTACTCTAGGTCGATGGCACTCGATTGGTGCTCGATCAGTGTTCGACTAAAGCTTTTCTAGCCCAATAGTTGACTGCTAGGGTGTGGCAGTCGATTGCTTGACCATCAGTCAATTTCCAAGGGACGACAGTCGATTGATCGAGGTGAATTATGGCAAAAAAGGTTTTGGAGTTGACTGATCGCTTCAGTCACTCGACTGATGGCGATGATCAGTCGAATGATGTGGGAGCCGTTGGCTGGAAGCCAACGTGAATAAAGTCGTTGCGAGGCAACGGCTACAGCAGCACTCAACTGATGACTCCATCAGTCGACTGCTCGGTGCCCTACAGGAAGAATGACCTCTTCCCTATAAGAAGAGGCCTTGGGTGCTCTTGGGAGGCTAATGCTTCTACTCTAATCTTCTCCCAAGTGCCTAAACGATTTTTACTCCTCTTCCTTGTATTTATTTACATCTTATTGTAAGAGGGAGTAATTCTTGTAAGAAAGGTTTACCTCCACCTTGAAGAAGAGACTAGTGAAGGTTTAGGAGTGATTCACCTATAACGAATCGGTCCGTGGATTAGTGGCAAGGACCGTGAACCATGTTACATGCCTTGTTAGCATTTGTCTTCTTTATTCTTGCTTAAGTCTTAATTGTATTTACTTTAGCTCTATATTTCCGCTGTGATAATAGTGTTTGTAGACAATTAAGATGAGCGAGTGATTTCCATCGTACATGAAGACTATTCACCCCCTTCTAGTCGGCCACCGATCCTCCAACAAGTGCTATCAGAGAGAGGAGCTTGTCGCATACTCATCACCAACACAAGCACAATAAGATGGCTGGCTCCAACATTCATCCACCCAAGTTCGAAGGCGACTTCACATGGTGGAAGAAGTGTATGGAGGTATTCTTTGAAACCGACTTTGATATCATGTTAATAATGGAAAATGGTTTCGAGATACCTAGGGATGAAGAAGGGAGAATGCTCGAAAAATCAAGGTTGACCAAGAAGCAAAGAGAGGAGCACTTGGCGAATTCAAAGGCAAAACTATTGGTGCAATCGACCCAGGTCACGATTGACCAGACTCAAGTTTGACTTGAACTATATTATGATGTTAGACAAAACGTATGACATGGGATTGTCATGGGAAGTCCAACATGGGTTGACCACGTAAATCCAAGTGTGTAGCCTTGGTGGTGAAAAGTCCAAGCATGGGGCTTGGTGTTGGGAAATTCCAAGCATAGGGCTTGGTGTTGGTAAGTCCAAGTGTGTAGCCTTGGCAATGGGAAGTCTTGAGGACTTGGCAAGGTCACTAGTCTCGTAGGCTCGGGGTCATTGAGTCGGTGAAGGTTGACATTGTGAATCCATGCGCTTGGTGCATCCGAGGGACCGTCGGACGGGGAGCGAAAGGAGTGAGGCCCAAGGATGACATTGCGAAGTCGTGCGCTTGTTGCATTCGAGGGACGTAAGCCGAGGGAAGAGAGCTTCGGTGGGGAACTCCATGAGAGGATGAGGTGGACTTGGCCAAGTGGCTAAGACTGAGCGTCGGATGCTCAAATATGTTGTTTGAGGTTTTACCCGGTGTTCAGATGCTCAAACAACTTGGTGTTTGAGGTTTTACCCGACATCAGTCGACTGGCATAGGTGTCAGTCGACTAGTCCAAGTCGATGGCAATCGACTGGTGTTCGATTGATGTGCTTCTTGTTGAATAGTTGATTGCCAAGGGTTGGTAGTCGACTACCGACACCATTAGTCGACTGCCAAGGGATGGCAGTCGACTGATCAGGGTGAATTCTAGCACAGAAAGTTTTCCAGTCGAGTGATCATGTCAATCACTCGACTGATGGGGTTATCAGTTGACTAATGAGCATGATCAGTTGACTGATGATGGATCCGTTGGGACTTGTCCAGCGTGGATCGAGTCGTTGTGAGACAACGACTACAAGAGCAGTCGACTGATGGTCACGATTAGTCGACTGATTGGCACGAAATTAACTCGATGCAGGTTATAAATGGAGCTCAAGATGGAGGATTTTGCAAGAGTTTTTGGGGCAATTTTAGAGGGGAATTGCTGCTGCATTCCAGTCCTTTAAGAGCCAAACCAAAGCAAGCAACAAGCAAAAGTGATTAAAGCTATTTGTGTAAAGTTTTCTTTCGTATTGTCTTTGTATTTGCTTGTACTTTTCTATTACCTTGTATTTGCTTGTACGAGGTTTCTCCACCTTTGACTTGTTGTCGAGAAGGAGTTTTGTTAGTGCTGTGAGCATAACACGAGCTCGTTGAGCTCACTCCATGGAGTAGGATCCCTAAGGTTCTGAACCACATATATCATGTTGTATTTGTGCCTGTGTGTCTTGTATTCATATTACTATTATTTACGCTGCGCTAATGACAATTGTAGACAAGCGACACGCATGAGCGATCGATTTCCATCATCGTTCACGAAAAGGGCTATTCACCCCCCTCTAGCTGGCCACCGATCCTCCAACAAGTGGTATCAGAGCGAGGAGCTTGTCGAGGACTCATCTCTAACACATGCATGACAAGATGGCCGACTTCAACCTCTAACCACCAAAATTCGAAGAGAATTTTCAATGGTGGAAAATAAAAACGGGGGTATATCTCGAAACCAATTTTGATGTAATGTTAATTATAGAAAATGGTTTCGAAATTCCTAGGGATGAAGACAATAGGCAAATTGAAAGTCAAGATGGACCAAGGTCCAAATCAAGGATTTCAAGACAAATCTCAAGGTAATCAAATTGCTAAGTGATTTAATTCCTAACCATATTTGGTCTAGATTAGGTAATTATAGGGATGCAAAGGAGTTGTGCCATAAGGTGGTCAAATTCCACGAAATTCCCGAACCGACACAAGTAGAGAAGGATGTCGAGAAAGAATCGCCATCAACATTCGAAGATGTGGATGACTTGGAGGAAACCTCCACCTCTAGCATTGAGGGGGAGGAGAGGGTTTCCATTTCGGAGCAAGATCAAGACGAGGCATCCACATTCGGAAGAAGTGAAGAATCAACTCCGACACCCACAACCAACCTAGGTAACTCATGCATTGTACTTAATAATAAAGATCACATAATTTGCTTTGAGTGTAGGGAGAAAAGGCATTACAAAAGTAAGTGCCCAAAATTGGCTAAGAATAATGTACTGACTCCAAAAGTCAACCAAAAGTCAAAGGATGTCAGAGTCCTCGTCAAGAAGAGCAAAGAGCACATTGTGTGTTTCAAATGCAACCAAAGAGGACATTACCGAAACCAATGCCCTAGGGGGAGGAAGAAAGGGCAAGAAGGAGCTACACAAGTAGGGGGAGCTTCTAAAGCAAACCCTAAGTTATATCTTAATGCACCTTCAATTTGTAGGATTAAAAAGCATGCTAGAAATTATTTTAGTACTCTTGCAATTGTTAATGAAAAGCAGGCTAGTAGAAATAATAAATACTATTGCTTAGGTGCCAAGCATGTAAACTTACCTAAGGACAAACCTAGGAACAACAATTCTAGACCCATTTTACCTAGAGAGTCCTTAGAAAAGTAGAAAACTATCTAGGCATTAATCCCAAAAATCATAGATATATGCTTATGAAGAGTCATTCCCAAAAGAGGAATAAAAAATCAAAATTGGGAAGATTAGAGGTGGAGAACCAAGCCTTGAGGTCAAGGCTTGAAAAACTAGAGAAGACCCTACCAAAAATGACAAACTCATTTAAAGGGTCAAAGGAACAAAATTTAGGACCTAGGAGACAAGAACTGGTTAAGGGAAAGAAAGGTTTGGGTCACAAACCTAAGTTCTACCATAATGTTTCATTTGATTATGGAACTAAATATGGTCTAACAAAACCAAGGTTAATAGGGAAGTCATCCCTAAGACTAACCATGGTAAGTGTCTAGTGTCTAAAAATTCAAGAAAATCTAAGGTAGCCACTAAGAAGGTTACTAGGGAGGCAATCCCTAAGGTTAACCTAGGAAAGACCCAAATGACTAAGGCTTCAAAGTCAAAAAGGATCATTAGGAAGGTATCTAGGGAAGTTATCCCTAGTGAATACTTTGTTAACTCAAGGAGCTCCAATAGGTATTGGGTTCCTAGGAGCGTGATCGATTCACGCTAGATGGGTTTGGGTGTGTTAACCCTAAGTGGATGAGTAGTTAACCAAATCATATTAGAGTTGACACTTTAGGATGTGCCAATAGGTTTTGAGAAGTTGAAAAGTGATTAAATTGGCACAAGTGAGTCTTAGAAGTCATGGTGTGTCATTTTTGGTTTTTGGCACACTAGGGAAATGGATGGTTATATGGCAAAATGGATTTAATTATAACAAATTGCAATTAATGCTAAAATCTAGGTATTTTATACCTTTATCTTTCACTTGCCATATTTGTTTGTCATATACTATGTCATGACATCATATTCATTTTTATCATGTAAAATGTCATGATCAAATTTAGGGTAATTTATATATGTCATGTATGCTTAAGTTTGTATCATATGTCATGACATCATGATTATTGGCACATGCTTGCTTATATTATCATTTATGTCATAATCATTACTCATGCATGATTTAAAATTGATTTAAGAACTATGACATGATTTGAAGTCCCATGCATAAGGGAATCAAATAGTATTGCCTAGTAAATTGCATGAGACCCTAGTTTATGGAGAACAAAATACATATCTCACATCAAATTGCCTTGGGTCTTATTTGATATTAGATATATGTGAGATGTTAAGAAATTGAATATAAGGTTTTAAAAATATTTCAAAATCATTTTGAAAAACCTTGGTGAAATCTATCTTGTGATAGCAATCACCATAGAATGAGGTGATACAAAGATTGTTCAAATATTGAAGATTTTCTCATCTTTTGAACTTTATATCAATATCACTACTTTGTGGGTAAAATATTTTTCAAATATTTTTCACCCATATTGATTATTATAAGTATTATGCATATGAATTTTCATGATTTTTCACCTTATGTATAATTACTTATGATTTTTAGAAATTCATTTCTGAAAACCTAATTTCTGCATTTGTAGTTATCGATCATTATCATTGTTGGCACTTTCATTGATGTGGTAAATGATCTTGATCGTCAGAGTCGATCGAGCTATTCAGGTAAACAATGTTTGTTAGGCCCATGTTCAACTATTTTTTGGTTCCCTAACTACTCCTAACCCTAGGACATGCTTTGGAGAGCATTAAAAAGGGTGGAAATCCATTAGATATGGATTAGGAGAAGTGTTTAGGGTGAGTATCAATTTTAAGGTGTATGGAAGTTCAATGTTGAACCTGTGCCTTAATTTTGATTGTTTAAGTGTTCCTATTGTCTTAGGGACTCTTCAAAGACATTGTTGGTGCAATGGTCAAGGGAGAGCAAGCCTTTAAGGGGAGGTATCCATCATGGGAAGATGGATGTGTATTTTTCCTCATGGGAGAAAAATTGGGGTATTGCCTCTCTAAAGTGATATGGGACTTATCAATAGAAAGATTGATGGCATGTTTTTGTACCAAGGGAAAGATTGTAAGATCTCTTCGGGATATAAGACATTGACACCCTTGAGGACCTTTTTGATGTATGTCAAAAAGGGGGAGAAATTACCAATTGGGGTTAGTTGGAATTCTCATTGGGATGTGAGAATTGCCAATTAGGGATAATTGGTAGACTTGAGTTTAAGGTTTTCTCAAACATCAAAAAGGAGGAGATTGTTGGTGAAATCGACCCAGGTCACGATTGACCAGACTCGAGTTTGTCTCGAACTCTATTTTGATGTTAGACAAAACGTATGACATGGGAAGTCCAACATGGGTTGGCCACGTAAATCCAAATGTGTAGCCTTGGTGGTGAAAAGTCCAAGCATGGGGCTTGGTGTGGAGAAAATCCAAGCATAGAGCTCAATTTTGGTAAGTCCAAGTGTGTAGCCTTGGCAATGGGAAGTCTTGAGGACTTGGCAAGGTCACTAGTCTTATAGGCTCGGGGTCCTTGAGTCGGTGAAGGATGACATTGCTAAGTCATGCGCTTGGTGTATCCGAGGAATCGTCGAACGGGGAGCGAATGGAGTGAGGCCCAACGAAAGCAGACTTTGAGGGCAAGAGACGTGAAGGATGGCATTGCGAAGTCATGTGCTTGTTGCATCCGAGGGACGTAGGCCGAGAGAAGAGAGCTTTGGTGGGAAACTCTATGAAAGGATGAGGTGGATGTGGCCAAGTGGCTAAGACTGAGTGTCGGATGCTCAAACATGATGTTTGAGGTTTTACCCGATGGTCGAATGTGCAAACAACTTGGTGTTTGAAGTTTTACCCGACATCAGTCGACTGACATAGGTGCCAGTCGATTGCTCCAAGTCGATGGAAATCGACTGGTGTTCGACAAATGTGTACAGTGAGCGATCATTGCCAAGAGGATGGCGATCGGTGATCGATGAATTTGAGCGAAGGTTTTCGGTCAGTGATCGCGTCGAATACTCGACTAATGGGGTCATTAGTCGACTGATGATGGATCCGTTAGAACTTGTCTAGCGTGGATCGAGTCATTGTAAGACAACGACTACAAGAGCAATCAACTGATAGTCATGATCAGTCAACTGATTGGCGCAAAATCAACTCGATGCAGGTTATAAATAGAGCTTAAAATGGAAGATTTTGCAAGAGTTTTTGGGGCAATTTTTGAGGGGAATTGCTGCTGCATTCCAGTCCTTCAAGATACAATCCAAAGCAAGCAACAAGCAAAAGTGATCAAAGCCATTTGTGTAAAGTTTTCTTTCGTATTGTCTTTTTATTTTCTTGTACTTTTGTATTACCTTGTAATTGCTTGTACGAGGTTTCTCCACCTCCGACTTATTGTCGAGAAGGATTTTGTTAGTGTCATGCGCATAACACGAGCTCGTTGAGCTCACCCCATGGAGTAGGAACCCTAAGGTTTCGAACCACGTATATCGTGTTGTATTTGTGCTTGTGTGTCTTGTATTCGTATTACTTTTATTTCCGCTACGCTAACAACAATTGTAGACAACCGACATGCACGAGCGATCGATTTTGATCATCGTACGCGAAAAGGGCTATTCACCCCCTTTAGTCGGCCACCGATCCTCCAACAAAAACATCACCTATTCAATGTACTTCCTCGACAAGAGATAAACTGGATAGGAGAATATGCAAGCACCAAGGAGATGTGGGAGAGATTGATTGAGCTTCATGAAGGCACATCCGAAGCCAAGCTTGCAAGATGGGACCTTCTCCGCTCCCAACTCAATAATATCAAGCTAGATAAAGGGGAGAAGGTATTATCCTTGCATTCTCGTTTTAAAGAAATTAGTAACGATTTATCTAGCGTAGGGGAGAAGCTCTCCAATAGGGATATGATCATGAAGGCTATAGATGCATTCCCCCGATCATCTAAGTGGAGCTCCATGGTGGATTCGTTCTACATTTCCAAAAATCTAGAGGTAAGTACTCTAGAAGAATTCTTTTCAACCATGGAATTGCATGAGACTAGGCTTAAAGGAATAGTAGAATATCAATCAATCCATCAAGGGAATTATCACTCATAGCCGACAAAGGGAAGAAAAGAAGGAGACTCCACCTTTCTCATCCGATGAATCATCCTCCTCATCATCAATGAATAGAAATGAGGAAGCATATATGGTAAGGAAGATGAGATGTGCTTTAAAGAATTTTAAATTTAACAAGTCTTATGATAGGAGAAGGCCAAGAAGAAAAATCATTTGCTACAATTGCCAAGGAGAGGGACACATGAGGGATGATTGTCCCCTCTTGAACAAAAGCAAGGAAGAAATAAGAAAAAAAGAAGACAAGAAGAAGGGGAGCAAGAAGAAGGAAGAAGAAAGAAAATCAAAAGAAAAAGGGAAGGCTAAAGCCCACAACCTTAAAGCGGTGACGTGGGATGATCCATCATCCTCATCGGAGGAAGAACAAGCATTTACAAGCCTTACACTTATGGCGGTAGAAGACTTGGACTCCTCCACCTCTTCCGAAAAAGGAGAAACAAGCTCAAGTGAAGAGGAGAGCTCGAGTGAAGGGGGAGCCTCATCATCAACATCATCGAAAGGGGATTGGGTAAGCAAGGTAATGAAACTCCCCTCCAATGATATTGTTTCAATGATAACTAGCCTAACTAGGGACTTATTTAGGGCTAAGAAGAAGAACAAATGCATGCTTAATGAAATTAGAACTCTAGAAGAAAAATTGAAAAATGCATGCTCACATGATAATGATATTTCTTCTAGTGTAAATGATGCATGCTTAGTAGAAGAAAATAAGACTTTAAGGGAAAAGGAAGAATTTCTTACCAAGGCCTTAGAAAAATTTACTATTGGCTCAAATACCCTTAACATGAAAATTGGGAGCCAAAGGCCTAGTTTCAACAAGAAATGCCTTGGTTATAAGGGATCCAAGAATGAGAAGGCTTACCATTATTTGATTGCTAGGGGTCAAACTAAAACAACAATGGTAGCTAGGAATGTTGGGATCTATACTGAAAGCCTAATCTTTGTATGGACATCTTCATTTTGAAATAAGAATCACATGATCATTGTTTGTATATTTATAGTTAAGCATATTGTCTAATACTTTACATTGTAGATAACATGGTGTGTGGTGTCGCACAGAAGATCATGTTATCAGTTCCTTGTAGAGTATAAGTAGAGAATCACAACCAATATGATTTTGGACAAACCATTGGCATAGTTGTACTGTAATTTGGTATTGGTTTATCTTGACCATAGAATTACACTAGTACACTTTGTGTGTATTGAGCATGACCGACTTAAAGGTGATTCAATTTATTGCTGACTATATAACTGAATCAGACCTCAGATATTATGGCATACATGCTCTTAATCCCGATATAATAATGGGCATATGTACCTAATATTTATTTCTTTGATTTGCCAATGGGCGAGATTTATATGTTAAATCGATAGGCCCGATAAGTTAGAAAGTAATATTATTTACATGGTGTGTCGTTGATTATAGGAGGAAACCGTGTCCTATGTATTATGATGATGATGTCCCCTTGAGGAGCTCATAAGGATCATCATGTAAATCCTGCAGGTGGACTTAGTCCAGCATGATGGTAAGGTTGAGTGGCACTACTCATGGAGTTAGATGTTAATTAATTAATTATCAGTAAATTAATTAATTAATGGGCATTCTATATCTTAAACACGGAGAGATATTTGTACAACTAATATATAGATCCCATATTTAATTATGGGGGTTGGTGAGGTAGATCAATGATAATCCTCTAGTGGAATGGATTATCATTAATGGATCGATTTTTATGTGAGTCGGATCCATTAGGTGGCCAAGATCCAACTCCTCCTCATGGTCCCTATTGTATCCTATTAAAACCCTCACGAAGCCTAAATCCAATGGAAACGATTAAAAGGAGGCTTGGGCAAAATCTATAAATAGATTCCCAGGCTTGGGCGGCAAGAAAAAGATTGGAGTACTAGGGTTTGGAGTTTCTAAGGGTTGGGCGGCAAGCAAGCATTGGTTGCTAGGTTTTGCTTCTCCATTAGGGTCGGCAGCAACACAAACAAAGGATAAGGGTTTCATCTTCTCCTTTGCTCTTGGTCGGATCCTCCTTCTCCTCTCCTAGGGCGGCACCTTCTTCCCTCAACTCTTGGTCGGCGCCCACCTCTCCTTCTTCCTCTCCTTGGCCGGGGCAACAACCAAGCAAGGAGGCTTGGTGGTCGACACTAGATAGGAGAAGAAGATTTTGGTTATCTTCCCTTGTTCGGAGCGAGCAAGGGAGGGAAAATACAAGATCTAGGAGGCTTCGATTCTTGGAGGATCGTCGCCCACACGATGTCCAAGAAGAAGACAGGTCATACGATAGAAGATCAAGAGGTAAACAAGAGGTATAATTCTTGTTCTGATTTCCTTTTATTCTATGTAATTGTCTACAATTTTATGATCATGGACCCCGATAATAAACACAAAAACCGGTGATCCGTACATCATCTATTCCATGGCTAATCGAGGAAAAGAGTTACGTTGCTTGAACAACAAGTTTGTTCAAGCAACCACTCAAATCGAATACCACAATGATGAATCGATTGCTTGGGTAATCCATTTTCATCCAGATTAATTTTTTTTAATCCAGGGATGCGAGATAGGATCGCCATGCACAAGCGACAGAGGCAAAGCGAGAAGCAAAGCTTCAACCTTCAAGTGGTATCAGAGCCACATTTTTCGATTTTGTGTGTTTAGGATTCGGTTACTTTTATGCACTTATCATATATTATGTCTGTCGGATAAATAGTAGGATGTGCGTAGGCTAACTTTTTGGTTGTAGGCTTAAGATCCAACTATTATGGCCATATGTGTGGGTATGTGATTGTATGTCTGTAATCGTAATATTATTTGAATCCTCGGGGTTGATGAGGCTAGTATTTAATTTTTGCAATTAAGTACGACATTGTTTAGCCACTCTTTTATTTTAGTTTACTTTCGATCTAGATTTCATATACACTCCTTTGTGGAGTATCGGATCGATGGATGTAAATTAAAATAATTTTTCTCGGCTTGGATCTCCGGATGGCTTGTACATGGCGTAGGGAGGAGCGGACGAGGTGGCAACACGACTGGAGGCATATTGGAGAACAAAAGTCATAATAGTTGGAAAATTTATTTTTCATATTTATTGCTTTTGATTTATATGCTTGTTGTTCTTGCATAGTTAAAATTCCTCAATTTTAAATTACTAAGTGGGAGAGGGATATTTTTTAAATTCCCGCGACCTCCATTACAATTTAACATGTGATGCGAACAAACTTGTGCGTTGGCTCTGAGTGACTTCCTCCATATCGGATGAGTTTGTTTTGCAGATCACTAGGTCAAATATGGTTATAGGAAGTTATTTAGGAGTGTGTGTACTTTCCCATCGGAAGACACATAATCTGAGGTAATTGCCTTAGTATCGGGTAATGGTGAACACTTAGATGCAAATAAAAGTATCCTTCCCATCGGAGTCACTGTTTTTATTTGTAGGACTGAAGAGAAACCAACTATTAATTTTATTTGTCAAAAAGTAAGGTTGACAGGATAATAAAATTAATGGGTAAAACCTCCTCTTACAAATGAAGAATGTGTATACGTTCACACTATCATGCCATACGATATTCTCGGTGTTTTAAAGTGTTGGTTGATTTTAAAATTTTATTGTTTGAGGAATCAATAATTTTTTGAAATCTAAATGTTTTTTATCTATGTGATTCTTAGGTTTCTTCAAAATGACTTTCAACCCACTTGCTATGATTCTAAAGGAAAACAAACTTACTGGACCTTACTATGTTGATTGGAAAAGAAATCTAGACATTGTCTTAACTGCTGAAGAGTACAAATATATACTCTTCGAAGAGTGTCCTCCTAAGCCAATAGATGATTCTAGTGAAAAGGAGAAAGAGAGTTATAAGAAGTGGATCAAGGCTGATGAGATGACACGGTGTTACATTTTGGCTTCTATGTTAAATGTATTGCAACATCAGCATCAGGCCATTGTAGGGATGTATACAGAAAAGTGTATCTTTTGTATGAACATCTTTATTTTGAAATAAGAATCACATGATCATTGTATACATATTTGTATGGTTATGGAATATTGTCTAACACTTTACATTGTAGATAACATGGTGTGTGGTGTCACACAGGAGATCATGTTATCGGCCCCTTGAAAAGTATAAGAAAAGGCTCACAACCGAGATGGCTTTGGATAAACCATCGGAATGGTTGTAGTGTGATTTGGTATTGGTTTATCTTGACCATAGAATCACACTAGTGCCCTTTGTGTGTATTGAGCAGGACCGACTTAGACGTGATTCGATTTATTGCTGACTGCATAATCAAATCGGACCTCAGATATTATTATGTACATGCTCTTAATCTCGATATAATAACAGGCACATATACTTAGTAGTCATCTCTTTGATTTACCAATGGGCGAGATTTATAGATTAAATCGATAGGCTCGGTAAGTTGGGAGATGATATTATTTATATGGTGTGTCGTTGATTATAGGAGGAAACCGTGTCCTATATATTAGGATGATAATGTCCCCATGAGGAGCTCAAAAGGTTCATCATGTAAACCCTGCAGGTGGACTTGGTCCGGCATGATGAAAAGTTTGAGTGGTACTACTCATGGAGTTAGATGTCAATTAATTAATGGTCAGTAAATTAATTAATCGATGGACATTCGAGATCTTAAACACGGGGATAAAATGTACAAATAATAAATGGAGCCCATATTATCATATGGGGGTTGGTGAGGTAGATCAATGATGATCCTTTAGTGGATTGTATCATCATTAGTGGATCGGACTTTATGTGGGCTTGATCCATGGGTAGCCAAGATCCAACTCCTCCTCATGGTCCCTAATGTAGCCTATTAACACCTCATGAATCTTAGATCCAATGGATAGAAACAAAACTCTAAGATCCATAGGTAGAGATTAAATCTCTAAGATTCGACGGTTGAGATTAAATCTCTAGATCCGACGGTTGAGATTAAATCTCTAGATCCGACGGTTGAGATTAAATCCCTAGAACCAATGGAGGAGATTAATTCATGACTTATCCCTAACTCTATAAAAGTAGGCTATGGGAGTTGGCGTGGATGATGATGAAGAGAGCTAGGGTTTGGGCGGCAAGAAGGTGAATCCTAGTTGAGATAGGATTAGGGTTAGGGTTTGGAGGCTAGGGCGGCACCAAATAAGGAAGGTGATTGTTTCTTCTTCCTCTTCTTGTGGCCGGCATCCAGCTTATTTCCAGCCCCTTTCTAGACCTTGGCCGGTGGCCAAAAGCTCCCTTCTCCTTCTCCTTAGGTGGTGGAAAAAAGATATAGGGTTTCCCTTGGTGTCTTGATTGTTTTCCATCATCTTCTCCACCTTCTAGTTGGCCGGCGGCAAGGAGATTGTATGCTCCTTGCTGGTTGGTTTTAGGGAGGAGAAAAAGCTTGTTTCTACTCTTACTCTTTCTTTGGAAGAGAAAGGAAGGAAGATTTACGATCTAGGAGCTTCGACTTTTGGTAGATCGTCGCCCACACGACGTCCAAAAGGAGGAAGGTCATACATTAGAAGATCGAGAGGTATACCTATTCTACTTTCTTCTTTTGTTTGTTGCTTGTTTTTGTTTTTCAATTATAATCATGTTATAAATCTGTAAATGGATAAATAATACTTGTATCCCGAGTATAAACACAAAAACCGGCGATCCGGACATCGTCTATTCCGCGGCTACTCGTAGAATAGAGGATGGTCGCTTGAACAACTAGTTTGTTCAAGTGACCTCTCTAAACGAATAGCACGACGATGGCTTGGTGGTTTGGGCAATCCCTTTTGTCTAGGATTAAATTTTTTTTAATCCGGGGAAATCGGAGGGATCGCCATGGACAAGCTATCGAGGTGAAGTGGGAAGCGAAGTTTCCCCTCACGGACTCGATAAGCACAAAACCAACAATTGGTATCAGAGCCAAGGTTTCCGATTTTGTGTGTTTAGGATTTGGTTAATTTTTATGCACTTTTTCATATATTATATGTGTCGAATAATAGTAGGATATGCATAGTTTAACTCTTTGGTTGCAGGCATAAGATCCGACTATTATGGCCATATGTGTGTATGTGATTGTATGTGTGTAAATATTTATTTTGTTGAATCCTCGGGGTTGACGAGGTTAGTATTTAGTTTTTAAATATGGAATTGTTTAGCCACTCTTTATTTTATTTTACTTTCGATCTAGATTTCATGTACGCTCCCTCGTGGAGTATAGGATCTATGGATGTAAATTAAAATAGGTTTTAGTCTCGGCTCGGATCTCCGGATGGCTCGTACATGGCGTAGGAGGAGCGGACGAGATGGCGATGCGATGGGAGTCATAATAGTTGGAAAATAATTTATTTTTTATATTTATTTCTTTTTGTTTGATATACATGTCGTAGGCTAGAAAAATTTCTCAATTTCAAATTACTAAATGGGAGAGGGAATTTTTTAAATTCCCACGGCCTCCATTACGATTTGACATGTGATGCAAACAAACTTGCGCGTCGGCTTTGAGTGCCTTCCTCCCCATCGGATGGGTTTGTTTGCGGATCACAAGGTCGAATATGGTTATAGGAAATTATTAAGGAGCATGTGTACTTGCCCATTGTAAGGCACATAACCCGAGATAATTACCTTAGTACCGAGTAATGGTGAACACTTAGATACAAATATAAGTATCCTCTCCATCCGAGTCACTTCTTTTATTTGTAGGGCCAAAGAGGAACCAACTATTAATTTTACTTGTCAAAAAGTTAGGTTGACAAGATAGTAAAATTAATGGGTAAAACCTCCTCTTACAAATGTAGAATTCGTATACGTCCACACTATCGTGGCATACGATATTCTTGGTGTTTTGAGGTGTTGGTTGATTTTAAAATTTTATTGTTTGAGGAATCAATAATTTTTTGAAATCTAATGTTTTGATTTATGTGATTCTTAGGTTTTCTTTCAAAATGACTTTCAACCCACTAGTTGTGTTACTGAAAGAGAACAAACTTACTGGACCCAACTATATAGATTGGAAGAGGAATCTAGACATTGTCTTGACTGCAGAGGAATGCAAATATGTACTCCTCGAAGAGTGCCCTCCCAAGCCTGCAAATAATTCTGGGGAAAAGGAGAGAGAGAGCTATAAGAAGTGGATCAAGGCCGATGAGATGGCGCGGTGTTACATTTTGGCATCTATGTCAAATGTACTGCAACATCAGCATCAAGCCATATCCACTTCTTATGATATGATGCTCAATCTCAAGGAGCTTTTCGGACACCAGAATCGGGTTGCGAGGCAAGAGGCCATGAGAAACTTGATGACGACCACCATGGTCGAGGGAACACCCGTAAGGGATCATGTTCTCAAGATGATGGCTCATTTGAATGAGCTAGAGGTCCTAGGAGCTGAGATCGATGGGAAAACCCAGGTGGATATCATACTTCAGTCTCTACCTAGGAGTTTTGAGCAGTTTCACCTCAACTACAACATGAACAAGAGGTTGTATTCATTGGCGGAACTTCTGACAGAACTCCAGGCGACAGAGGGACTATTTCGTCAGAGTGCTCAGGCGCATGCCGTGGTGACCCAGAAGGTTTCTACTTCTAAGCCGAAAGGCAAGAAGAAGAAGAAACAAACCGGGGCGAAGGTGGTGGGAGGTACTCAGGGAGGAGTGAAGAAGCCGAAAGGCAAGTGCTTCACTTGTAAGCAGACTGGACACTAGATGAAGGACTGCCCCAACCGCAAGAACAAAGGTATATCTTTTGGTCTAGTCGTTGAAACATGTTTAGCGGTGTTATCTACCGACACCTGGTGTGTAGATACGGGAGCCACTGATCATATCTGCAATACTTTGCAGGGGTTCCAGGAAACCAGACGACTAGCTGAGGGCGAGATTATCGTGTACTTGGGCGATGCCACGAAGGTGGCGGCTATTGCAGTGGGAGATGTTCATTTATCTTTTGAGAAAAATAAACTTTTCGTTCTTAAGAATTGCCTTTATGTACCCTTATTTAGAAAGAATTTAATTTTGGTTTCTAAATTGTTTATGGATGGATATTGTTAGTAATATATGAGAAGATGTCCTAAGGCAATCGCCTTATGTATGAACCATTTATATGATAAATGAAGATTCACTATTTGAGTATACATGTTTTATGTATTTGATTGGATCTTAAACTCATTTACTGAATGTCCACGATACGATTCACAGCATGAGAGAATTTGTGATTGGATCACAACTAGTGAGTATCTCTACATGTGTAATTGTGATGTATCAGAATTATCCCTTGTCGATGAATTGATGGATTTGGACACCATCAGTTCTGTCGAGACTAGCACGAGGTATACTCCTTGGTGTATCCAAGCAGCTGATTCTCACTGGCTGGAGACATTGTGATGTCCGGAGTTAATCGTGGATGCTAGTTATGGTAACTAGTTCATTGGAGTGACCAGCCGTAAGACTTCATATGGTTCTCTGCATATATTGATATGTCAATGAAGTTCTTACTGTGGCTTAAGTGCGATGTTCCTTTGACTTGCGGTATTCAAGTCATCTTGATCATGGAGACTTATGCTTTGACATCTTAAGCAAACATCTCTAAGGAGATGTGTACCCGGGATGATTGGGTATATGTCAAAGTGATCGAAGGTTATTTGAATAGCCTATAAAGGATTCACCACTCCTTGCGAGGAGATGTATACCCATGGCCTCTCGTCGGATTGTTACTAAAGTCTTTGGCCAAAGCATTACATGTTTAGAGTAAAGTACTCTTCGATACATGTGCAGTAACTAGAATCCGTAGGACGAGGAAATGATACTTGGGCTAGGTGTGACATAGTCAGCCTAGTAGGGACTGACACAATAGACCATGTCGTGAACCAAGTGGGTATAAGATGAGTGAAGGGAATGGGGCACGAATCATTCAAGCTGCTGAAGGGTTTCAGAAATAGTTCTGGATCAACTGTTGATCTTTTCGGTTAATTGGGGATCATGATGTACTACTAGGTGCCACTCATGATCGTTCTATAATTAATGGTTAATTATAGACGACCAACATAAACCGAGAACATATTTGGTCACACGCACAACGAGCGTAATCCAAAGGATTTAAAACGAGCTTGAGAATGGGATTCTCAGACCGAGAGAAACTAGGTTTGGTTGGACCAAACATAAAGTGAGCATGAAATCGTTTCAGTCGCAATGGAAGCGTGGATGGGCCGTGTCTTATGAAGACATAATGGACGAACCAAAATGGTTTGGTTCTAATCCAATGGAGGAGAATAAACCAAAGGGTTTGGTTTATTTTAAACGAATGAACCAAAAGTTGGTTCGGTTCGTTTTAACTTAAAATAAACCATCATGGTTTGGTTTATTTTAACTTATCTTAATGGAGCGGGTTAACGGGCCTAATGGTTATGATCCAATAACCATTAAGAGAATTAGTTCTCTATAAAAGAGGGCTTAATGGATAATTAAGCCCTAATTGAAGAGCCCTAAACCTAGTTGCCGCCCACCACATTGAAGGAGTTGGCGCCAACTCCATTGCCGCCACCCATTGCTCCTCCAACCGGCATCCAGAAGGTTGCTTCCTTCCCCCTCGCCGGCATCGAGCTGCTGCCGGTTGGTGCTCCGGTGATCTTCCTTGGGTGTGGCGATAAGGTGAGCACTTGGCTTCCTTGTTTTGGCCGGCGCCTACTCCTCCACCAAGCTGTCCAGTTTTCTGGACAGCTTCTTCTCCTCTCGTCGGAGCGTCGTTTGGACGACAGTTAGAGCTCCGACAGCGGATAACTTACCGGGGATTCGATCTCTGGTAATCCTCTGAGGTGGAGGACGAAGGATTCGTCAATTGGTTGACGAATACCTCTCCGGAGAAGCGAGTTTTGAGAACTCGTATTAGGATCCGAATTTGGATTCGGATCGTGATCATCTCTCGATCACGTCGTCTTCAACACGAGGCTAGTAACCCGTACGAAGACGAAGCTCGTGGCTTAGCGAAGTCATCCCGAGGAACTCGGCGTGGATACGAATAGAGACGATTCTAGCGAGGATCGTTCCGGTTGATGCCGTTCCCGCTACACGTCATACGAAAGGTATAATGTAGTTAAATTTTCTTTTATTGCAAATTTAAATTTACGGTTATGTCTACACTTGTTGTAATATGCATGCATGCATTGTGTGTGTTGTAATAAATGTAGATTTATTATTTTTATTGCTTCCGCTGTGTTCATGTTTACGAAACGTGATCGAACACACACACGCCGCGGTGCAGAAAACCCAACAGTGGTATCAGAGCCCAGGTTGTGTTTCGACATAATCGTAAAAATGGTTTTGCGATAGTTATAATGTATTTCTGGAAATTTTCTAATTTTGGAAATTTAGAAGTATTTATGGAAATTTTTCAATTTTGGAAAGTCTAGAAGTATTTATGGAAATCTTCCACTTTTGGAAAGTTGGAAGTATTTATGGAAATTGATATTTTCCATAAATAAAATATTTGATTAGATTCTAGAAATTTGTTTCCTAATTTAATCATGATTTGATTTGGGAAATCAAATCTTAAAATATTTTATTTCCATAAGTAGTTTCAATGATTTAGGAAATTGGTTTCCTAAATAGATTTTCCTTAATCAAATAATTCCATGAATAAAATATGTGATTAGATTTGGAAATTTATTTCCTAATTTAATTATGATTTGATTTGGAGAATCAAATCTTAAACATATTTTATTTCCATAAATAGTTATGACATATAAGGAAATATATACATGACATAATTGTATGCCATGTAAATGCATTAGATGCATAACATTATGTCATGCGTGTCGTGACATGTAGATGTATGTCATGTATGCCATGCCATGTATATAATAGTTATTTGCATGCAAAGAGGATGAGACATAAAAACCCTTAAACAATATTAAAGCCTACACCTTCCATTAATATGGTTAGAACCAGAGTTCCGTTTCTTGTTTGGGTTGTTGGACTCTCTCCAAGCCCGGCTCGAACCCGAACATGTTCAAACCATGGAATAGTTTAATACTAATATGGTAAGAGTCAGAGGTCAATCGTTAGCTTTGGTTGTTGGACTCTCTCCAAGCTGGGCTAATTGGTTGAATGCGCTCTAACCGTATTAAAACTATTTCCCGATTAATGGGTTGGCTTTAACCTGGAGCATCGGCTTGTTGGACTCTCTCCAAGGTCGATGTAAAGGGAGGTGAAGTTGGGTGCTATGCATATGATGCATACTTGTTAATGTGTTAACAACCCGATGTATGTGTGAACATTCAATTAGTTGATAGCACATTGTGATAGTTGCATATACGTGATATGCAATCGGTATAGTAGATACCTACCGTCGTAGTTATGAATGGCTTGTTGGACTCTCTCCAAGGTTGTTCATAACTATGATGGATATCATCCCATTCGGAGATGGACCTACGATCTCCCGAAGTGATTTTGGGGTTTTTGAAATTCGAAAAATGAATGGATTTATAAATGTATATTGATGCATTTTAAAATCATATTCTCATATATGCTCATTTTGTATTTCTAGGTCAATAAATTGATCATGACGTCTTTGAATTTGCGCACTATTTTGGATTCGAACAAACTGACTGGGCCTAACTTCCTGGACTGGCTTAGAAACCTGAGAATTGTTCTCAAGGCGGAAAAGCTTGCATATGTCCTTGAAGAGTCTCTTCCTGACCGTCCTAAGGACGATGCAACTCCAGACCAAATGTTGGTCTATCAGAAGCATGTGGCAGATTCTGAGCTGGCGAGTTGCATCATGCTAGCGGCGATGGTACCTGAGCTGCAAAAACAGCATAAGCATATGGATGCTAATACTATGGTCTTCCATCTTCATGAGTTGTTCGATGAGCAAGCGAGATCCGAAAGGTTCGAGGTCTCTAGGCTCCTCTTCACCACGAAGATGCAAGAAGGTTCATCTGTAGTGCAGTTTGTGCTAAAGATGAACGGGTACATCGAGCGGCTAGCTACCCTCGGTTTTGTGATGGATCATGAGTTAAGTATTGACTTAATTCTGCATTGTTTGCCCAAGAGTTTCTCGCAATTTGTGATGAACTATCGGATGAACAAATTGGAATCCACCATTCCCGAGCTCCTCAATATGCTGAAGACTGTGGAGCCTTCTGTGAAGCATGAGGAGAAGGCGGTTTTGTTAGTTGATTCCTCAAAGAAGGGTTCTAAGAGGAAGGCAAAAGAACAAAAGAAAGGAAAGAACAAAAAGGCAAAGAAGGCGGAACCAGCGCAAAAGGGCACTTGCCATCACTGTGGCAAGGAAGGCCACTGGCGAAGAAACTGCAAGATTTATCTTGAGTCCATGAAGAAGAAGAAGGCATCTGATGCCCCATCCTCTTCAGGTATCTTCGTTATTGATTGTCATTCTATTTCCTTGGACACTTGGGTATTGGATACTGGGTGTAGCTCACATATATGTAATGACATACAGGGGCTAAGGAATAGAAGAAGACTTGTCAGAGGGGAGTCAAATTTGCGAGTTGGCAATGGAGCAAAGGTTGCTGCGGTCGCCATCGGAACTTATTTGCTGAAGCTCCCTAGTGGACTAGTCTTAGAACTGGACAATTGCTATTATGTTCCTTCTCTAATAAAGAACATTGTTTCTATTTCCTGTTTAAATAGAAATGGTTTCCATTTGACGTTTAGTAACAATTGTTGTTATATAACTTTAAATGGCGTACTTTATGGAACTGGAACCTTGAGTAATGGCATTTATACGTTGGACGTATCCAGTGACATTTTCAATATCGAAGCGAGCAACACGCGTGATCGAAAGGATAACCAAATAGACTCCTATATGTGGCATTGTCGTCTTGGCCATATAAACAAGAAATGCATGTCCGAATTACACCGATGTGGAATTCTGGAATCGTTTGAATTGGATTCATACGATACATGCGAATCATGCTTAAAAGGCAAGATGACTAAGTTACCTTTTACTGGAAAGGGTGAACGAGTGGGAGAGTTACTAGGTCTAATACATACTGATGTATGTGGACCTATGTCAACTCAAGCATTAGGAGGCTATAGCTACTTCATTACCTTCACCGATGATCACTCACGGTTTGGGTATGTGTTCTTGATGAAACACAAGTCCAAGCCTTTGAAAGGTTCAAAGAATTCAGAAATGAAGTAGAGAAACAACATGACAAGAGTATTAAAATACTTGATCGGATCGAGGTGGTGAATACTTAAGTCAAGAGTTTCTTGATTATCTAAGAGACAATGGCATATTGTCTCAATGGACTCCGCCATATACACCACAGCATAATGGTGTATCTGAGAGGCGTAATCGGACCTTGTTGGACATGGTCAGGTCAATGATGAATCATGCAACTCTTCCCAAGTCCTTTTGGGGCTATGCACTTCAGACAGCTGTTTACTTGTTAAATATAATGCCTACCAAGGTAGTCTCAACTACTCCATATGAGATATGGAATAGTAAGAAACCTCATGTATCTTACTTGAAGATATGGGGTTGTCCTGCTTATGTGAAGCGGACTGTATCAGACAAATTGGATGCTAAGTCTGATAAATGTCTATTTATTGGATACCCTAAGGAAACAAGGGGTTACCAATTCTATCATCCTGTGGAACAAAAGGTGTTTGTTTCAAGGCATGCTGTGTTTCTAGAGAAAGAGTTTCTCTTGCAAGAAAACAGTGGGAGTGTCGTCGAGCTTGAGGAGGCTCGAGAGACTCAAATAGACATTGATGAGATACCTGGTGAAGCACAACAGCCGACAACTCATAGTGATGAGCAATCGGCTGGACCTATTATAACACCACATCTTCGTAGATCTGGTAGAACACGTAATATTCCTGAGAGATATGGATTTCTCGTAAGCGAATCGAACGACGTGTTACTCATTGATGATGAGGAGCCTACCAGTTATGAAGAAGTGCTGACAAGTTCAGAAAGGGATAAGTGGCTTGGTGCCATGAAGTCGGAAATGGATTCCATGTATGAAAACCAAGTTTGGAACTTGGTTGACCCACCAAGGGATAAAGCCTATAGGGTGCAAGTGGGTTTTCAAGAAGAAAACCGACATGGATGGTAATGTGATTACCTATAAGGCTAGATTGGTGGCGAAAGGATATCATCAAAAACAAGGTGTTGATTATGACGAAACTTATTCGCCTGTAGCTATGCTTAAATCCATTCGGATGCTCCTGGCCATAGCGGCTCATTATGATTATGAGATATGGCAGATGGATGTGAAAATAGCTTTCCTTAATGGAAACCTGCTCGAGGACGTGTATATGATACAACCTGAGGGTTTCACATCGGTTGATAAAACTAAGGTATGCAAATTGCGACGGTCCATTTATGGATTGAAGCAAGCATCCAGGAGCTGGAATATCCGTTTTGATGAGACAATCAAAAAGTTTGATTTCTCACAAAATCCAGACGAACCTTGTGTGTACAAGAAGGTTAGTGGGAGTGCAGTCGTATTCCTAGTATTGTATGTCGATGACATACTACTTATAGGAAACGATGTTTCAATCTTACAGTCAGTGAAGGTTTGGTTATCCAAGACATTCTCCATGAAAGACCTGGGAGAAGCAACCTACATCCTCGGGATTAAGATCTATAGAGTTAGATCGAAACGGTTTCTTGGTCTTTTGCAGTCTACATATATAGACCGAGTGCTAAAAAGGTTTAGCATGTCGGAATCCAAGAAAGGTTTCCTACCCATCAGGCATGGGGTACACCTTTCGAAGTCTATGTGTCCGCGCACAGAATACGAGAGGATTTGCATGAGTAAGATTCCCTATGCATCCGCAATAGGATCTATCATGTATGCTATGTTATGTACGAGGCCCGATGTATCGTATGCTCTGAGTGTCAGGAGCAAATATCAGTCTGATCTAGGAATGGATCATTGGGCGGCTGTTAAGACGATCCTTAAGTACTTGAGAAGAACTAAGGATGTATTCCTAATATATGGAGAAGGGGACATGGTGATACGCGGGTATACGGATGCCAGCTTCCAGACAGACAAGGATGATTCCAGGTCTCAGTCTGGATACGTGTTCACCTTGAATGGGGGCGCAGTGAGTTAGAAAAGTTCCAAACAAGAGACTGTAGCGGATTCTACCACTGAGGCAGAATACATTGCAGCTTCGGAAGCAGCAAAGGAAGCGGTTTGGATCAAAAAGTTCGTTCATGAACTTGGTGTGATTTTGACCATTGTTGAAGCAATACCGGTCTACTGCGACAACAATGGAGCAATTGCACAGGCGAAAGAGCCAAGGTCTCATCAACGATCCAAACATGTGCTTCGCCGCTATCATCTTATCAGAGAGATCATCAGTAGGAACGAAATACAAATCGAGAAAATTCCCACTGAAAGGACCTTAGCGGATCCTTTGACTAAGGCATTACCTCAAAATAAGTTTGAGGGTCATATTAGAGCTTATGGTATTGGATACCGTAGCGATTGGCATTAGGCCAAGTGGGAGTCTGTTAGTAATATATGAGAGATGTCCTAAGGCAATCGCCTTATGTATGAACCATTTATATGATAAATGAAGATTCACTATTTGAGTATACATGTTTTATGTATTTGATTGGATCTTAAACTCATTTCTTGAATGTCACGATCGATTCACGGCATGAGAGAATTTGTGATTGGATCACAACTAGTGAGTATCTCTACATGTGTAATTGTGATGTATCGAATTATCCTAGTCGATGAATTGATGGATTTGGACACCATCGATTCATCGAGATTGCAGTATACTCCTTGGTGTATCAAGCGGTGATTCTCCTTGGTTTGGAGACATTGTGATGTCGGAGTTAATCGTGGATGCTAGTTATGGTAACTAGTTCATTGGAGTGACCAAGTAAGACTTCATATGGTTCTCTGCATATATAGATATGTCAATGAAGTTCTTCTTGTGGCTTAAGTGCGATGTTCCTTTGACTTGCGGTATTCAAGTCATCTTGATCATGGAGACTTATGCTTTGACATCTTAAGCAAACATCTCTAAGGAGATGTGGACCGGGATGATTGGGTATAAGTCGAGTGATCGAAGGTGTTTGAATAGCCTATAAAGATTCACCACTCCTTGGAGATGTATACCCATGGCCTCTCGTCGGATTGTTACTAAAGTCTTTGGCCAAAGCATTACATGTTTAGAGTAAGTACTCTTGATACATGTGGAGTAACTAGAATCCGTAGGGCGAGGAAATGATACTTGGGCTAGGTGTGGCGTAGTCGACCTAGTGAGGACTGACACAATAGACCATGTCTGAACCAAGTGGGTATAAGATGAGTGAAGGAATGGGGCACGATTCATTCGAGCTCTTGAAGGGTTTGAAATAGTTACGGATCAGCAGTTGATCTTTTGGTTAATTGGGGATCATGATGTACTACTAGGTGCCACTCATGATCGTTCTATAATTAATGGTTAATTATAGGCGGCCAACATAAAGAGAACCTATTTGGTCACACGCTGCAGCGTAATCCAAAGGATTTAAAGCGAGCTTGAGAGAATGGGATTCTCGGACCAGGAGAAACTAGGTTTGGTTGGACCAAACATAAGCGAGCATGAAATCGTTTGATCGCAATGGGCGTGGATGGGCGTGTCTTATGAAGACATAATGGATGAACCAAAATGGTTTGGTTCTAATCAATGGAGAGAATAAACCAAAGGGTTTGGTTTATTTTAAGCGAATGAACCAAAAGTTGGTTGGTTCATTTAACTTAAAATAAACCATCATGGTTTGGTTTATTTTAACTTATCTTAATGGAGTGGAGTTAGCGGGCCTAATGGTTATGATCAATAACCATTAAGAGAATTAGTTCTCTATAAAGAGGGCTTAATGGATAATTAAGCCCTAATTGAAAAACCCTAAACCTGGTTGCCGCCCCCATTGAAGGAGTTGGCGCCAACTTCATTGCCGCCGCCCTTGCTCCTCAGCGTCCAAGGTTGCTTCCTTCCCCTCGTCCAAGCTTCAGCGGTGATCCTCGGCGACCCTCCGGTGATCTTCCTTGGGTTTGGCGATAAGGTGAGCACTTGGCTTCCTTGTTTTGGCGGCGCCTACTCCTCCACCAAGCTGTCAGTTTTCTGGACAGCTTCTCTCTCTCGGGGCATCGTTTGGGCGGCGGTTGGAAGCTCCGACAGATAACTTACGGGGATTCGATCTCCGGTAATCCTCTGAGTGGAGGGCCGAAGGATTCGTCAATTGGTTGTGAATACCTCTCGGAGAAGCGAGTTTTGAGAACTCGTATTAGGATCGAATTTGGATTGGATCGTGATCATCTCTCGATCACGTCGTCTTCAACACGAGGCTAGTAACCCGTACGAAGACGAAGCTCGTGGCTTAGCGAAGTCATCCCGAGGAACTCGGCGTGGATACGGATAGAGACGATTCTAGCGAGGATCGTTCCGGTGGATGCCGTTCCCGCTACACGTCATACGAAAGGTATAATGTAGTTAAATTTCCTTTTATTGCAAATTTAAATTTACGGTTATGTCTACACTTGTTGTAATATGCATGCGTGCGTTGTGTGTGTTGTAATAAATGTAGATTTATTATTTTTATTGCTTCCGCTGTGTTCATGTTTACGAAACGTGATCGAACACACACACGCCACGGTGCAGGAAACCCAACAGATATTCTATTTCTTTTAATGATAGAGTTGTTATAAGAAGGAATAGGGACATTATTTGTTCGGGTGCATTGATAGGAAATTTGTATACACTTGAACCAAAACCTGCCCGATGCAAATTGAAGTTAATAACTCATCTTCTAATTCCAATAAGAGAAAAGAACTTTCGAAGATGAACCAAACATATCTTTGGCATCTTAGGCTTGGTCACATTAACCTAAGCAGAGTTCAATGGTTGATAGCGGATAGACCTTTGGGTTCATTAGTGGTGGAGGATCTCTCAACCTGTGAATCTTGCTTGGAGGGTAAGATGACCAAGAGGCCTTTTAAGGCCAAGGGGTATATAGCCAAAGATGTGTTAGGTAGCTAGATTTGATGTGTTATCGAATTGGTTTTGAGTATTTCATCTCTTTTATATAGACGATTACTCAAGATATAGATACATTTACCTGATGCGCCACAAGTCTGAATGCTTTGACAAGTTCAAAGAATTCAAGGATGATGTGGAGAAACGTCAAAGTAAAAGTATCAAGACACTACGATCTGATCGTGGTGGTGAGTACCTCTTGGGAGAGTTTAGGAACTACTTATCCGAGGCTGGGATTCAATCCCAATTGACTGCACCTGGCACACCCCAACAGAACGGTGTAGCAGAGCGAAGGAATAGGACTCTTATGGAGATGGTTAGATCGATGATGAGTTATTCTGACTTACCAGATTCGTTCTGGGGATATGCTCTAGATACGGCGGTATACATTATGAACTTAGTACCATCTAAATCAGTGCCTTCTACTCCCATAGAGTTGTGGACTGGGCGAAAGCCTAGTCTAAGACATATTCGGATATGGGGGAGTCCAGCACATGTGCTGAAGGCAGATACTGGTAAGTTAGAACCTCGAAATGCAGCTTGTTAGTTATTATCCTAGAGGAATGAAGGGTGACTTGTTTTATAGTCCTAGAGATCAGAGGGTGATCGTTAGCACGAACGCCAGATTTCTAGAGGAAGACTATGTGATGAGCCACAATCCCAAGAGTAAAATTGTTCTGGAGGAGTTAAAAGGGGAAGTCACTTCTTTAGTACCGCTGGTACAAGAGGATATACCACATGTCACTGCACTGCGTGTCACAGAGGATACACAGGTGATACCTCGTCGTAGTGGGAGGGTTGTGAGACAGCCTAATAGATTCATGTTCTTGAAAGAATCTTCTGATTTGGTCCCTGGCGAACATGAACCTGATCCCTAGACATATGACGAGGCAATCCAAGATAAAGATGCAGTATCTTGGCTAAGTGCAATGAATGCTGAGATTGAATCTATGGATTCAAATCAGGTCTGGGAGCTAGTAGAACCATCCAATGGTGTAAAAACCATTGGATGCAAGTGGATCTACCAGAGAAAGAGAGGAATAGATGGGAAGGTTGAGACCTTCAAAGCGAGGCTTGTTGCGAAGGGGTATACTCAGAAAGAGGGTATCGATTATGAGGAGACCTTTTCACCGGTAGCCATGCTTAAGTCTATCCAGATTCTCTTATGCATAGCAGCTCATATGGATTATGATGTGTGGCAGATGGATGTCAAGACAGCTTTCCTTAATGGAAGTCTTGAGGAAAACATCTACATGAAGCAACCAGAGGGATTCATTGCTATGGGAAAAGAGCATCTTGTATGTAAGCTTAATCGGTCCATTTATGGATTGAAACAAGCTTTGAGGTCTTGGAACATCCTCTTTGATGAGGTGATCCAGTCTTATGGATTTATTCAAAGTTCGGATGAGTCTTGTGTATACAAGAGATGTGACAGAAACGTTGTGGTATTTCTTGTACTACATGTAGATGACATTTTATTGATTGGCAACAATATCAAGGTGTTATCGGACGAAAGGATATGGTTGTCCAAATAGTTTGATATGAAGGACTTGGGAGAGGTGGGACACATCCTTGGGATCAAGGTTATAAGGGATCGCAGGAAAAGGATGTTGTGCTTATCCCAAGCTTCATACATAGACACGATTTTGGATCGTTTTAGCATGTAGAACTCCAAGAAGGGTTTTCTACCTTTCAGGCATGGAGTTCCTTTATCTAAGGAGATGTGTCCTAGATCATCTGAGGAGATAGAGGTGATGAAGGCGGTTCCTTATGCTTCGGCTGTAAGAAGCCTCATGTATGCGATGCTATATACTAGACCAGATATCTGCTTTGCCGTGGGCATGGTCAGCAGATATCAGAGTAATCTAAGACAGGGACATTGGACTGCGATAAAGCATATATTGAAGTACCTGAGAAGGACTAGGGATTATATCTTTGGTTTCGGCGGACCAATTACTCCTGTGGGTTACATTCCGATTCACTCGATAGGGATAGTGATGAAGTCTACCTCAAGTTTTGTGTTTACTTTGGGAGGTGGAGCCATTGTATGGAGGAGTGTCAAGCAGAAATGCGTGGCAGACTCCACTATGGAAGCTGAGTATTTGGCGGCCTCTGAGGCGACCAAAGAAGTTGTATGGCTTAGGAACTTCCTGATGGACTTGGATGTGATTCTTGGTTTGCCCAGAACTATCACAATTTATTGTGATAATAGTGGTGCAGTTGCAAACTCGAAGGAACCACGAGCCCATAAGGCTAGTAAACACATAGAGCGCAAGTACCACCTGATACGAGAAATCGTAAAGAGAGGAGTTGTTGTGGCCAAGATTGCATCGGAGGATAACCTGGCAGATCCTTTCACTAAGGCCCTTCCAGCAAGAGCTTTTGATAGGCATGTGGAGGGAATGGGGATCAGATGTATGACACTTTGAAGACAACATAGTCTTTTAGTATAAGTGGGAGATTATAGGGATGTATACTGAAAAGTCTATCTTTTGTATGAACATCTTTATTTTGAAATAAGAATCATATGATCATTGTTTGCATATTTTTATGGTTATGCAATATTGTCTAATACTTTACATTATAGATAACATGGTGTGTGGTGTCACACAGGAGATCATGTTATCGGCCCCTTGAAAAGTATAAGTAAAGGCTCACAACCGAGATGGCTTTGGTTAAACCATCGGAATGGTTGTAGTGTGATTTGGTATTGGTTTGTCTTGACCATAGAATCACACTAGTGCACTTTGTGTGTATTGAGCAGGACCGACTTAGAGGTGATTCGATTTATTGCTGACTACATAATCGAATCGGACCTCAGATATTATTATGTACACGCTCTTAATCCCGATATAATAACAGACACATATACTTAGTAGTCATCTCTTTGATTTACCAATGGGCGAGATTTATAGATTAAATCGATAGGCTCGGTAAGTTAGGAGATGATATTATTTATATGGTGTGTCGTTGATTATAGGAGGAAATCGTGTCCTATATATTAGGATGATGATGTCCCCTTGAGGATCTCAAAAGGTTCATCATGTAAACGCTACAGGTGGACTTGGTCCGGCATGATGAAAAGGTTGAGTGGTACTACTCATGGAGTTAGATGTTGATTAATTAATGGTCAGTAAATTAATTAATCGATGGACATTCGAGATCTTAAACACGGGGAGAAAATGTATAAATAATATATGGAGCCCATATTATCATATGGGGGTTGGTGAGGTAGATCAATGATGATCCTTTAGTGGATTGGATCATTATTAGTGGATCGGACTTTATGTGGGCTTGATCCATGGGTAACCAAGATCCAACTCCTCCTCATGGTCCGTTATGTAGCCTATTAACACCTCATGAAGCTTAGATCCAATGGATAGAAACAAAACTCTAAGATCCATAGGTAGAGATTAAATCTCTAAGATCCGACGGTTGAGATTAGATCTCTAGATCCGACTATTGAGATTAAATTCCTAGAACCAATGGAGGAGATTAATTCATGACTTATCCCTAACTCTATAAAAGGAGGCTATGGGAGTTGGCGTGGATGATGATGAAGAGAGCTAGGGTTTGGGCGGCAAGAAGGTGAATCCTAGTTGAGATATGATTAGGGTTAGGGTTTGGAGGCTAGGGCGGCACCAAATAAGGAAGGTGATTGTTTCTTCTTTCTCTTCTTGTGGCCGGCGTCCAACTTCTTTCCAGCCCCTTTCTAGACCTTGGCCGGCGCCCAAAAGCTCCCTTCTCCTTCTCCTTAGGTGGTGGAAAGATGATATAGGGTTTCCCTTGGTGTCTTGATTGTTTTCCATCATCTTCTCCACATTATAGTTGGTCGGCGGCAAGAAGATTATATGCTCCTTGTTGGTTGGTTTTAGGGAGGAGAAAAAGCTTGTTTCTACTCTTCCTCTTGCTTTGGAAGATCAAGGAAGTAAGATTTGCGATCTAGGAGCTTCGACTTTTGGTAGATCGTCACCCACACGACGTCCAAAAGGAGGAAGGTCATACATTAGAAGATCGAGAGGTATACCTATTCTACTTTCTTCTTTTGTTTGTTGCTTGTTTTTGTTTTTCAATTATAAGCATGTTATAAATCTGTAAATGGATAAATAATACTTGGATCCTGAGTATAAACACAAGCGTATCGGCGACATCGCTCATTCCGTAGAAATGAGGAAGGAACAACTAGTTTGTTGAAGTGACCTTTCTAAATGAATAGCATGACGATGGCTTGGTGGTTTGGGCAATCCCTTTTGTCTAGGATTAAATTTTTTTTAATCCGGGGACATCAAAGGGATCGCCATGGACAAGCTACCGAGGTGAAGTGGGAAGCGAAGTTTCCCCTCACGGACTCGATAAGCACAGAACCAACAGCCATGACCACTGCCTATGACATGATGCTCAATCTCAAGAAACTTTTCGTACACCAAAATCGGGTTGCAAGGCAGGAAGCCATGAAAAACTTGATGACGACCGCCATGGTTGAGGGAACACCCGTGAGGGATCATGTTCTCAAGATGATGGATCATTTGAATGAGCTGGAAGTCCTTGGAGCTGAGATCAATGGGGAAACCCAGGTCGATATCATTCTCCAATCTCTACCTAGGAGTTTTGAGTAGTTTCGCCTGAACTACAACTTGAATAAGAGGTTGTATTTGTTGGCGGAGCTTCTGACAGAACTCCAGGTGATAGAGGGTCTTTTTCGTCAGAGTTCTCAGGTTTTGGTTGCCCAGAAGGTTTATACTTCTAAGCCGAAAGGAAAGAAGAAGAAGAAACAAGGTGCAGCGAAGGTGGTGGGAGGATCTCAGGGAGGAGTGAAGAAGCCAAAATACAAGTTCTTCACTTTCAAGCAGACTGGACATTGGAAGGCGGATTGTCCCAACCTCAAACAAAACAAAGGTATATCTTTTGGTCTATTTGTTGAAACATATTTAGCAGTGTTATCTACCGACACCTGGTGTGTAGATATGGGAGCCACTGATCATGTCTGCAACTCTTTGTAGGGGTTTCAAGAAACCAGATGACTAGATGAGGGGGAGATTATTGTCTACATGGGCAATGCTACGAAGGTGGTGGCTATTGCAGTGGGAGATGTTTATTTATCTTTTGATAGGAATAAAACTTTGGTTCTGAGAAATTGCCTTTATGTAGCTTCATTTAGAAATAATTTAATTTCAGTTTCTAAATTGTTTTTGGATGGATATTCTAATTCTTTTAATGACAGAGTTATTATAAAAAGGAATTGGGAGATTATCTATTCTGGTGCATTGGTAGGAAATTTATACACTCTTGAACCAAAAGCTCCCACAATGCAAGTAGAAATAAAATAACTCATCTTCTAAATCTAACAAGAGAAAAGAACCTTAAAAAATGAACCAATCATATCTTTGGCATCTATGGTTAGGTCATATTAACCTGAGTAGAATTCAAAGCTTGATAGCTGATGGACCTTTGGGTTCATTGGTGGTGGAAGATTTCCCAACCTGTGAATCTTACTTGGAAGGTAAAATGACTAAGAGACCTTTTAAGGCCAAGGGGTATAGAGCCAAAGATGTGTTGGAATCGGTTCATTCTGATTTGTGTGGTCCTATGTCTATCCAGGCTAGAGGTGGTTTTGAATATTTCATTTCTTTTATAGACGATTATTAAATATATGGATACATTTACTTGATGCTCCGTAAGTCTAAATGCTTTGACAGGTTCAAAGAATTTAAGGCTGATGTGGAGAAACATCAAGGTAAAAGTATTAAGACAACTATGATCTAATCGTGGTGGTGAGTACCTCTTGGGAGAGTTAAGGAGTTACTTATCAGAGGCTAGAATTCAATCCCAACTGTCTGCACCTGGTACACCCCAACAAAATGGTGTGGCGGAGTGAAGGAATAGGACTCTTATGGAGATGGTTAGATCGATGATGAGTTATTTTGATTTACCAGATTCGTTCTAGGGGTATGCTCTGGATACAGCAGTGTATATTCTGAACTTGGTACCATCTAAATCAGTACCTTCAACTCCCACAGAATTATGGACTGGGCGAAAGCCTAGTCTGAGACATATTCAGATTTGGGGGAGTCCAGCACACATGTTGAAGGTAGATGCTGGTAAGTTGGAACCTCATACAGAAGTGCGCTTGTTCATAGGCTATCCTAGAGGAACGAAAGGCGGTTAGTTCTATAGTCCTAGAGATCAAAGGGTGATCGTTAGCATGAATGCCCGATTTTTAGAGGAAGACTATGTGATGAACCACAAGCCCATGAGCAAGATTGTTCTGGAGGAATTAAGAGGGGGCATCCCTATTTCAGTACCAATGGTACAAGAGGATATACCACAAGTGACTGCACCGCATGTCACAGAGGATACATAGGTGATACCTCGTCGTAGTGGGAGGGTTGTTAAACAACCTGAGAGATTTATGTTCTTGGGATAATCTTCTGATTTGGTCCCTAACGAACATGAATCTGATCCCTGGACATATGACGAGGCAATCCAAGATAAAGATGTGATATCTTGGCAAAGGGCGATGAATTCTGAGATAGAATCTATGGATTCAAATCAAGTATGGGAGCTAGTAGAACCACCCAATGGTGTAAAAGCCATTGGATGCAAGTGGATCTATAAAAGAAAGAGAGGAATAGACAGGAAGGTTGAGACCTTCAAAGCAAGGCTTGTTGCAAAAGGGTATACTCAGAAAGAGGGCATCGATTATGAGGAGACCTTTTCGCCGGTAGCCATGCTTAAGTCTATCTGGATTCTCTTATCTATTGCTACTCATATGGATTATGAGGTTTGGTAGATGGATGTCAAGACAGCTTTCCTTAATGGAAGTCTTGAAGAAAACATCTATATGGAGCAACAAGAGGGATTCATTGCATAGGGCAAAGAGCATCTTGTGTGCAAGCTTAATCGGTCCATTTATGGATTGAAGCAAGCTTCGAGATCTTGGAACATCCGCTTTGATGAGGTAATCCAATCATATGGATTTATTCAAAATCTGGATGAGTCTTGTGTATACAAGAGATGTGACGAAAACGTAGTGGTATTTTTTGTACTATACGTAGATGACATTTTGCTCATTGGCAACAGTGCCAAAGTGTTGTTAGACATAAGGGTATGGTTGTCCAAACAGTTTGATATGAAGGACTTGGGATAAGTGGGACACATCCTTGGGATCAAGGTTATAAGGGATCGCAAGAAAAGGATGTTGTGGTTATCTCAAGCTTCATACATAGACACTATTTTGGCTCGTTTTAGCATGCAGAACTCCAAGAAAGATTTTCTACCTTTTAGGCATGGAGTACCTTTATCTAAAGAGATGTGTCCTAGAACATCGAAGGAGATAGAGGAGATGAAGGCAGTTCCTTAAGCTTTGGTGGTAGGAAGCCTCATGTATGCTATGTTATGTATGAGGTCGGATATCTTCTTTGTCGTGGGCATGGTTAGTAGATATCAGAGTAATCCATGATAGGGACATTGGACTGCGGTAAAGCATATATTGAAGTACCTGAGAAGGACTAGGGATTATATGGTGGTATACCAGGCAGATCAATTACTCCCTGTGGGTTACACAGATTCTAACTTCCAATCAGATAGGGATAACAGTAAGTCTACTTCGGGTTATGTGTTTACTTTGGGAGGTGGAGCCATTGTATGGACGAGTATCAAGCAAAAATGTGTGGCGGATTCTACCATGGAAGCTGAGTATGTGGTGTTGGGTTTCCTGCACCGCGGCGTGTGTGTGTTCGATCATGTTTCGTAAACATGAGCACAGCGGAAGCAATTAAAAATAATAAATCTATATTTATTATAACACACACAACACACGCATGCTATTACAACAAATGTAGACATAATCGTAAATTAAAATTTGCAATAAAAGAAAATTATCTACGTTATACCTTCCGTATGACGTGTAGCGGGAACGGCATCAACCGGAACGATCCTCGTAAGAATCGTCTCTATCCGTATCCACGCCGAGCTCCTCGGGATGACTTCGCTAAGCCACGAGCTTCGTCTTCGTACGGGTTACTAGCCTCGTGTTGAAGACGACGTGATCGAGAGATGATCACAATCCGAATCCAAATTCGGATCCTAAAACGAGTTCTCAAAACTCGCTTCTCCGGAGAGGTATTCATCAACCGTTTGGCCAGAATCCTTCGTCCTCCACCTCAGAGGATTACGGAGATCAGAATCCCGGTAAGTTAGCCACTGTCGGAGCTCTAACCGTCGTCCAAGCGGCGCTCCGACGAGGAGAAAAGCTGTCCAGAAAACTGGACAGCTTGGTGGAAGATAGGTGCCGCCAACCAAGGAAAGAAAAAGGCTCACCTTGATGCCAAACCTATAGGAGATCACGGAGGGTCGCGGAGTGTTCACGGCTGAAGCTTGGTCACCGGCAAACTTGGACGGCACAAGGAAGCTGGCGGCACTTTAGGGTTAGGCGCCGAAAAACTCAAGGAGGTGGCGGCAACTATGTTTTAGGGCTTTGGATTAGGGTTTAAGCCCTATTTTATAGAGAACTAATTCTCTTAATGGTTAATGGATCATATCCATAAAGCCCGTTAACCCGCTCCATTAAGATAAGTTAAAATAAACAAAACCATGATGGTTTATTTTAAGTTAAAACGAACCGAACCAACTTTTGGTTCATTCGTTTAAAATAAACCAAACTCTTTGGTTTATTCTCCTCCATTGGATTAGAACCAAACCATTTTGGTCCATCCATTATGTCTTCATAAGACACGGCCCATCCATGCTTCCAGTGCGACTGAAACAATTTCATGCTCGCTTTATGTTTGGTCCAACCAAACATAGTTTCTCTCGGTCTGAGAATCCCATTCTCAAGCTCGTTTTAAATCCTTTGGATTACACTCGTTGTGCGTGTGACCAAATAGGTTCTCGGTTTATGTTTGCCGTCTATAATTAACCATTAATTATAGAACGATCATGAGTGACACCTAGTAGTACATCATGATCCCCAATTAACCGAAAAGATCAACGGTTGATCCAGAACTATTTCTGAAACCCTTGATGCTCGAATGAATATGCCCCATTCCCTTCACTCATCTTATACCCACTTGGTTGGGACATGGTCTATTGTGTCGGATCCCCACTAGGTGACTCACACACCTAGCCCAAGTATCATTTCCTCGTCCTACAGTTCTAGTTACTCCACATGTATCGAAGAGTACCTTACTCTAAACATGTAATGCTTTGGCCAAAGACTTTAGTAACAATCCGACGAGAGGCCATGGGTATACATCTCCTCGCATAGGAGTGGTGAATCCTTTATAGGCTATTCAAACACCTTGATCACTTGACTTATACCCAATCATCCGGGTCCACATCTCCTTAGAGATGTTTGCTTAAGATGTCAAAGCATAAGTCTCCATGATCAAGATGACTTGAATACCGCAAGTCGAAGGAACATCGCACTTAAGCCACGGTAAGAACTTCATTGACATATCTATATGCAGAGAACCATATGAAGTCTTACTTTGGTCACTCAATGAACTAGTTACCATAACTAGCATCCACGATTAACTCGGACATCACTATGTCTCGGCCCGGTGAGAATCATTTGCTTGGATACACCAAGGGTATACCTCATGTGCTAGTCTCGGCGAATTGATGGTGTCCAAATCCATCAATTCATCGACTAGGGATAATTCGATACATCACAATTACACATGTAGAGATACTCACTAGTTGTGATCCAATCACAAATTCTCTCATCTTGTGAATCGTATCGTGGACATTGATAAATGAGTTTAAGATCAATCAAATACATTAAACATGTATACTCAAATAGTGAATCTTCATTTATCATATAAATGGTTCATACATAAAGCGATTGCCTTAGGACATCTCTCATATATTACTAACGAGACTCCCACTTGGCCTAATGCCAATCGCTACGGTATCAATACCATAAGCACTAACATGACCCTCAAACTTACTTTGAGGTAATGCTTTAGTCAAAGGATCCGCTAAGTTCCTTTCGTGGAATTTTCTCGATTTGTATTTCGTTCCTCTTGATGATCTCTCACGATAAGATGATAGCGTGAAGCACATGTTTGGATCATTGATGAGACCACATCAAGTTCGAGAGATGAACTTTTGATCCAAACCGCTTCCTTTCTTTGCTTAAAGGCTGCAATGTATTACGCCTTAGTGGCGAGAATCCGCTATAGTGTCAAGCTTGGAACCTTTCCAACTTATTGTGCCTCCATTCAGGTGAATACATACCCGGACAAAGACATGGAATCATCCTTATGCATGCGGGGTAGCATCCGTATACCCACGTATCACCATGTACCCTTCTCCGTATATTAGGAATGCATCCTTAGTTCTTCTTAAGTACTTAGGATCGTCTTATGATCACCCAATGATCCATTCTGGATCGGTGAGTATCTGCTCGTGACACTCGGGCGTCACGATACATCGGGCCTTGTACATAACATAGCATACATGATAGATCCTATTGCGGATGCATAGGGAATCTTACTCATGCAAATCCTCTCGTCTTCTGTGCGCGGACACATAGACTTCGAAAGGTGTACCCCATGCAAGATGGGTATGAAGCCTTTCTTGGATTCGACATGCTAAACCTCTTTGCTTTTCGGTCTATATATGTAGCTGCGAAAGACCAAGCAACCGTTTGATCTATCTCTATAGATCTTAATCCGAGGATGTAGGTTGCTTCTCCCGAGTCTTTCATGGAGAATGTCTTGGATAACCAAACCTTCAGTGTAAGATTGAAACATCGTTTCCTATAAGTAATATGTCATCGACATACAATACTAGGAACACATTGCCTCCCACTAACCTTCTTGTACACACAAGGTTAAATGCGGATTTTGTGAGAAATCAAACTTTTGATTGTCTCATCAAAGCGGATATTCCGACTCTGGATGCTTGCTTCAATCCATAAATGGATCGTCGCATGAATTTGCATACCTTGGTTTTATCAACCGATGTGAAACCCTTAGGTTGTATCATATACCGTCCTCGGCGAGTTTCCATTAAGGAAAGCTGTTTTCACATCCATCTGCCATATCTCATAATCATAATGAGCCGCTATGGCCAGGAGCATCCGAATGGATTTAAGCATAGCTACAGGCGAATAGGTTTCATCATAATCAACACCTTGCTTTTGACGATATCCTTTCGCCACCAATCTAGCCTTATAGGTAATCACATTACCATCCATGTCGGTTTTCTTCTTGAAAACCCACTTGCACCCTATAGGCTTTATGCCTTCAGGTGGGTCAACCAAGTTCCAAACTTGGTTTTCATACATGGAATCCATTTCCGACTTCATGGCACCAAGCCACTTATCCCTGTCTGAACTTGTCAGCACTTCTTCATAACTAGTAGGCTCCTCATCATCAATGAGTAACACGTCGTTCGATTCACTTACGAGAAATCCATATCTCTCAGGAATATTGCGTGTTCTACGGATCTCTGAAGATGTGGTGTATTCTGATAGTCGTAGGTGCTCATCACACTATGAGTTGTCGGTTGTTGTGCTTCACCCAATGTCTATTTGAGTCTCTCAAGCCTCCTCAAGCTCACGACACTCCCACTGTTTTCTTGCAAGAGAAACTCTTTCTCTAGAAACACAACATGCCTTGAAACAAACACCTTTTGTTCCACAGGATGATAGAATTGGTAACCCCTTGTTTCCTTAGGGTATCCAATAAATAGACATTTATCAGACTTAGCATCTAGTTTGTCTGATACAGTCCGCTTCACATAAGCAGGACAACCCCATATCTTCAAGTAAGATACATGAGGTTTCTTACCATTCCATATCTCATATGGAGTAGTTGAGACTACCTTGGTAGGCATTCTGTTTAACAAGTAAACAGCTGTCTGAAGTGCATAACCCCAAAAGGACTTGGGAAGAGTTGCATGATTCATCATTGACCTGACCATGTCCAACAAGGTCCGGTTACGCCTCTCAGATACACCATTATGCTATGGTGTATATGGCGGAGTCCATTGAGACAATATACCATTGTCCCTTAGATAATCAAGAAACTCTTGACTTAAGTATTCACTACCTCGATCCGATCGAAGTATTTTAATACTCTTGTCATGTTGTTTCTCTACTTCATTTCTGAATTCTTTGAACCTTTCAAAGGCTTCAGACTTGTGTTTCATCAAGAACACATACCCAAACCGTGAGTGATCATCGGTGAAGGTAATGAAGTAGCTATAGCCTCCTAAAGCTTGAGTTGACATAGGTCCACATACATCACTATGTATTAGGCCTAGCAACTCTCCCACTCGTTCACCTTTTCCTGTAAAAGGTAACTTAGTCATCTTGCCTTTTAAGCATGATTCGCATGTATCGTATGAATCCAATTCAAACGATTCCAGAATTCCACATCGGTGTAATTCGGACATGCATTTCTTGCTTATATGGCCAAGACGACAATGCCACATATAGGAGTCTATTTGATTATCCTTTCGAGCACGCGTGTTGCTCGCTTCGATATTGAAAATATCACTGGATATATCCAACGTATAAACACCATTGCTTAAAGTTCCAGTCCCATAAAGAACTCCATTCAAAGTTATGTAACAACAATTGTTACTAAAAGTCAAATGGTACTCATTTCTATTTAAACAAGAAATAGAAATGATGTTCTTTATCAACGAAGGAACATAAAAGCAATTGTCCAGTTCTAAGACAAGTTCTGTAGGGAGTTTCAACAAATGCGTTCAAATGGCGACTGTAGCAACCTTTGCTCCATTCCCAACACGCAAATTTGACTCTCCCTTGACGAGTCTTCTTCTATTCCTTAGCCCATGTATGTCATTACATATATGTGAGCCACACCCAGTATCCAATACCCAAGTGTTTGAGGAAATAGAATGACAATCAATAACGAAGATATCTGAAGAAGATGGGGCATCCGATGCCTTATTCTTCTTCACGGACTCAAGATAAATCTTGCACTTTCTTCGCAAATGGCTCTCCTTGCCATAATGATGGCAAGTTTCCTTTTGTGCTAGTTCTACCTTCTTAGCCCTTCTCATCTTTCCCTTCTGTTGTTCCTTTGACTTCCTCCTAGAACCTTTCTTCAAGGAATCAACTAACAGCACCGTCCCCTGCTCATGCTTCTCAGAAGACTCCACAGTCTTCAGCATATTGAGCAGTACCACAGATGAACCTTCTAGCATCTCAGAGTTGAAGAGGAGCTTTTGAGACTTCGAACCTTTCGAATCTCACTTGCTCATCAACCAACTCACAAGGATGAAGGACTACGATATGAGCATCCATATGCTCATGCTGCTTTCATAGCTTGGGTTCCATCGCGGCTAGCATGATGCAACTCATTTGTTCAGAATCACTCACATGTTTCTGATAGGCCAACAATTGGTCCAGAGTTGCATCGTCACTAGGACGGGAGGGAAAAGGCGCTTCGAGGACATTTGCAAGCTTTTCAACCTTGAGAATAATTCTCAAGCTTTTAAGCCAGTCCATGAAGCTCGGCTCAGCCAATTTATTCGAATCCAAAATGGAACGCAATTCAATGACATCATGATCAATTTATTGACCTAGAAATACAAAACGGGCATATATGAGAAAATGATTTTAAAATGCATCAATATACATTTATAAATCCCATTCATTTTTCGAATTTCAAAAACCCCAAAATCACTTCGGGAGATTGTAGGTCCATCTCCGAATGGGCTGATATCCATCATAGTTATGAACAACCTTGGAGAGAGTCCAACAAGCCATTCATAACTACGACGGTAGGTATCATATATACCGGTTGCATATCCCGTATATGCAACTATCACAATGTGCTATCAACTAATTGAATGTTCACACATACATCGGGTTGTTAACACATTAACAAGTATGCATCATATGCATAGCACCCAACTTCACCTCCCTTTACATCGACCTTGGAGAGAGTCCAACAAGCCGATGCTCCGGGTTAAAGCCAACCCATTAATCGGGACATAGTTTTAATATGGTTAGGCGCATTCAACCAATTAGCCCAGCTTGGAGAGAGTCCAACAACCAAAGCTAACGATTGACCTCTCTTACCATATTAGTATTAAACTATTCCATGGTTTGAACATGTTAGGTTGAGCGGGCTTGGAAAGTCCAACAACCCAAACAAGAAACAGAACTCTGGTTCTAACCATATTAATGGAAGGTGTAGGCTTTAATATTGATTAAGGGTTTTTATGTCTCATCCTCTTTGCATGCAAATAACTATTATCTACATGGCATGCCATACATGGCATACATCTACATGTCACGACACACATGGCATAATGTTATGCATCTAATGCAATTACATGACATACAATTATGTCATGTATATAATTTCCTTATATGTCATAACTATTTATGGAAATAAAATATGTTTAAGATTTGATTCTCCAAATCAAATCATAATTAAATTAGGAAACAAATTTCCAAATCTAATCACATATTTTATTCATGGAATTATTTGATTAAGGAAAATCTATTTAGGAAACTAATTTCCTAAATCATTAAAACTACTTATGGAAATAAAATATTTTAAGATTTGATTTCCCAAATCAAATCATGATTAAATTAGAAAAAAAATTTCTAGAATCTAATCAAATATTTTATTTATGGAAAATATCAATTTCCATAAATACTTCCAACTTTCCAAAAGTGGAAGATTTCCATAAATACTTCTAGACTTTCCAAAATTGAAAAATTTCCATAAATACTTCTAAATTTCCAAAATTTAGAAAATTTCAAGAAATACATTATGACTATCGCAAAACCATTTTACGATTATGTCGAAACACAACCTGGGCTCTGATACCACTGTTGGGTTTCCGGCACCGCGGCGTGTGTGTGTTCGATCATGTTTCGTAAACATGAGCACAGCGGAAGCAATTAAAAATAATAAATCTATATTTATTACAACACACACAACACACGCATGCTATTACAACAAGTGTATACATAACCGTAAATTAAAATTTGCAATAAAAGAAAATTATCTACGTTATACCTTCCGTATGACGTGTAGCGGGAACGACATCAACCGGAACGATCCTCGTAAGAATCGTCTCTATCCGTATCCACGCCGAGCTCCTCGGGATGACTTCGCTAAGCCACGAGCTTCGTCTTCGTACGGGTTACTAGCCTCGTGTTGAAGACGACGTGATCGAGAGATGATCACAATCCGAATCCAAATTCGGATCCTAAAACGAGTTCTCAAAACTCGCTTCTCCGGAGAGGTATTCGTCAACCAATTGACGAATCCTTCGTCCTCCACCTCAGAGGATTACCGGAGATCGAATCCCCGGTAAGTTAGCCGCTGTCGGAGCTCTAACCGTCGTCCAAACGATGCTCCGACGAGAGGAGAAGAAGCTGTCCAGAAAACTGGACAGCTCGGTGGAGGATATAGGCGCCGGCCAACCAAGGAAAGAAAAGGCTCACCTTGATGCCAAACCTATAGGAGGTCACCGGAGGGTCTCCGGAGTGTTCACCGGCTGAAGCTTGGTCACCGGCAATGACTTGGACGGCGGCACAAAAGCTGGGCGGCGGCACTTTAGGGTTGGGCGCCGAAAACTCCAAGGAGGTGGGCGGCAACTATGTTGGGCGGCCAAAACTTGATTAGGGCTTTGGATTAGGGTTTAAGCCCTATTTTATAGAGAACTAATTCTCTTAATGGTTAATGGATCATATCCATAAAGCCCGTTAACCCGCTCCATTAAGATAAGTTAAAATAAACCAAACCATGATGGTTTATTTTAAGTTAAAACGAACCGAACCAACTTTTGGTTCATTCGTTTAAAATAAACCAAACTCTTTGGTTTATTCTCCTCCATTGGATTAGAACCAAACCATTTTGGTCCATCCATTATGTCTTCATAAGACACGGCCCATCCATGCTTCCATTGCGACTGAAACAATTTCATGCTCGCTTTATGTTTGGTCCAACCAAACATAGTATCTCTCGGTCTGAGAATCCCATTCTCAAGCTCGTTTTAAATCCTTTGGATTACACTCGTTGTGCGTGTGACCAAATAGGTTCTCGGTTTATGTTGGCCGTCTATAATTAACCATTAATTATAGAACGATCATGAGTGGCACCTAGTAGTACATCATGATCCCCAATTAAGCGAAAGATCAAGCGGTTGATCGAACTATTTCGAAACCCTTGATGGCTCGAATGAATCGTGCCCCATTCCCTTCACTCATCTTATACCCACTTGGTTAAGGACATGGTCTATTGTGTCAGTCCCCACTAGGCTGACTACGTCACACCTAGCCCAAGTATCATTTCCTTGTCCTACGGATTCTAGTTACTCCACATGTATCGAAGAGTACCTTACTCTAAACATGTAATGCTTTGGCCAAAGACTTTAGTAACAATCCAACGAGAGGCCATGGGTATACATCTCCTCGCAAGGAGTGATGAATCCTTTATAGGCTATTCAAACACCTTCGATCACTTCGACTTATACCCAATCATCCCGGGTCCACATCTCCTTAGAGATGTTTGCTTAAGATGTCAAAGCATAAGTCTCCATGATCAATATGACTTGAATACCGCAAGTCAAAGGAACATCGCACTTAAGCCACAGTAAGAACTTCATTGACATATCTATATATGCAGAGAACCATATGAAGTCTTACGGCTGGTCACTCCAATGAACTAGTTACCATAACTAGCATCCACGATCAACTCCAGACATCACTATGTCTCCAGCCAGTGAGAATCAGCTGCTTGGATACACCAAGGAGTATACCTCGTGCTAGTCTCGACAGAATTGATGGTGTCCAAATCCATCAATTCATCGACTAGGGATAATTCCGATACATCACAATTACACATGTAGAGATACTCACTAGTTGTGATCCAATCACAAATTCTCTCATGCTGTGAATCGTATCGTGGACATTCAATAAATGAGTTTAAGATCCAATCAAATACATTAAACATGTATACTCAAATAGTGAATCTTCATTTATCATATAAATGGTTCATACATAAGGCGATTGCCTTAGGACATCTCTCATATATTACTAACATGTGGCAGCCTCTGAGGCAGCCAAAGAAGCTGTATAGCTTAGGAACTTCTTGATGGACTTGGATGTGATTCCTGGTTTTCCTAGAACTATCACAATTTATTGTGATAACAGTGGTGCAGTTGCAAACTCGAAGGAACCACGAACCCATAAGGCAAGTAAACACATTGAGCGCAAGTACCACCTGTTACGAGAGATCGTAAAGCGAGGAGAAGTTGATGTCGCCAAGATTGCATCAGAGGATAACCTAGTAGATCCTTTCACTAAGGCCCTTCCAGCGAGAGATTTTGATAGGTATGTGGAGGGAATGAGAATCAGATGTATGACAATTGATGGCAACATAGTCTTTTAGTATAAGTGGGAGATTGTTGGGATGTATATTGAAAGTCTAGTCTTTGTATGGACATCTTCATTTTGAAATAAGAATCACATGATCATTGTTTGCATATTTATAGTTATGCATATTGTCTAATACTTTACATTATAGATAACATGGTGTGTGGTGTCGCACAGAAGATCATGTTATCAGTTCCTTGTAGAGTATAAGTAGAGGCTCACAACCAATATGGTCTTGGACAAACCATTGGCATGGTTGTAGTGTAATTTGATATTGGTTTATATTGACCATAGAATTACACTAGTACACTTTGTGTGTTTTGAACAGGACCGACTTAGAGGTGATTCAATTTATTGCTGACTACATAATTGAATCAGACCTCAGATATTATGGTGTACATGATTTTAATCCCGATATAATAACGGGCACATGTACTTAATATTTATTTCTTTGATTTGCCAATGGGTGAGATTTATGTGTTAAATCGATAGGCCCGGTAAGTTGGGAAATAATATTATTTACATGGTGTATCGTTCATTATAGGAGGAAATCGTGTCCTATGTATTATGATGATGATGTCCTTTTGAGGAGCTCATAAGGATCATCATGTAAATCCTGCAGGTTGACTTGGTCCAACATGATGATAAGGTGGAGTGGTACTACTCATGGAGTTAGATGTTAATTAATTAATTAACGGACATTCAATATCTTAAACACCGGGATATATTTGTGCAATTAATATATGGAGCCCATATTTAATTATGGGGGTTGGTGTGGTAGATCAATGATAATCCTCTAGTGGAATGGATTATCATTTATTGATTGGTTTTTATGTGGGTCGAATCCATTAGGTGGCCAAGATCCAATTCCTCCTCATGGTCCCTATTGTAGCCTATTAAAACCCTCACGAAGCCTAGATCCAACGGGCATAATTAAATGGAGGCTTGGGCGAAATCTATAAATAGATTCCAAGGCTTAGATGGCAAGAAAAAGATTAGAGTGCTAGGGTTTGGAGTTTCTAAGGGTTGGGCAACAAGCAAGCATTGGTTGCTACGTTTTGCTTCTCCATTAGGGTCGGCGGCAACACAAACAAAGGATAAGGGATTCATCTTCTACTTTGCTCTTGGCCAGCTCCTCCTCCTCCTCTCCTAGGGCATCACCTTCTTCCCTAAACTCTTGGTCGGCGCCCACCTCTCCTTCTTCCTCTCCTTGGCCGGCGGCAACGACCAAGCAAGGAGGCTTGGTGGTCGGCACTAGATAGAAGAAGAATATTTTGGTTATCTTCCCTTGTTCGGAGTGAGCAAGAAAGGGAAGATACGAGATCTAGGAGGCTTATATTCTTGGAGGATCGTCGCCCACATGACGTCCAAGAAAAGGATAGGTCATATGATAGAAGATCAAGAGGTAAACAAGAGGTATAATTCTTGTTTTGATTTCCTTTTGTTCTATGTAATTGTCTACAATTGTATGATCATGGACCCCGATGATAAACACAAAAACCGGCGATCCGTACATCATCTATTCTGCAGCTAATCGAGGAAAAGAGTTACGTTGCTTGAACAACAATTTTGTTCAAGCAACCACTCAAATCGAATAGCACGATGATGAATCGGTTGCTTGGGTGATCCATTTTCATTCGGATTATTTTTTTTTAATCTGGGGACGCGAGATAGAATCGTCATGCACAAGCGACAGAGGCGAAGCGAGAAGCGAAGCTTCAACCTTCAAGGAAATGGATCCTAAAGGAAAACTTAGTGAACCCTATCGGAAAGAATCTATATTGGGTTACTAAGTCCATCCTTAAGGGTTAGGAGAACCTAGGATAGTCAACCATAATTGGACTTAACTTATATAATGATAAATGGTTGACTTAGGATGATGAGGATGTTAGTTTTAGACTTATGATTTTTTATTTATGAGCATGGTGGATGATTTGATAATAATGTTTATTTCATGATACTTGATATATATGTTTATAATCATGATTCAAGATTTGGATGGTAGTGTTGGGTGATGATAATGTGTGACCTATGACCGTGAATGTTATACTTGATATATTTGATGATGATGTGTAGGATAATACTTGATATATTTGATCATGGTCATGCTTGTTTATACTTAACCTTGGTAGAAATTGCATGAAATTGATGGTTAAGTATAATACCTTAGGTACATATCACACTCACTATAGGCTAACTTGATTGAAAACATAGCATGGGTGAGATGTTAGGTTGATACAAATGGTCCACTATTGCTTATGACATTTAGATGGTCATTTACAAGTATCATGATAGCAATAATAGACCAATCATGGGGAAAGAATATGTTTAATTCATAGACATATTACCCAAAAATCATGGTTGGATATTTCAAATATTTTAAAAACCATTTATTATCTTATAATCTGTCTATTCATGTTTTAAATCATTTCAAGGCAAAACTAGTTCTTAAAGTTGATACATGATTGAAGATTTTTGCAACTTTTGAGTTTTTGCCAAATGTTGGAAAATTGAAAGATTTTTCATGAAAAATATTTTTCATTGATAAAGGGATTTACAAGAAATGTGTTTTCAAATTTTCATGATTTTTTAAATTTTCTATAATTTTTAATACATTTCTGAAATCGGGTTCCGAAATCAAAAAAGTTGGAAATCGAGTGCCAGTCGACTGATCATCTGATACAGTCGACTGATGTACTATGCACGAGCACAGTAACCTGTTGCATCAGGTTTTAAGTCTGATTTTGGTGATTTTCGTTCCCTAGACTTGATGTCATGCTTGTATAACATATGTTAATATTTTTTATGGTGTTAAAGGGGGAGAAATATGTGTGTTTAAGTTAATCATGCTAGGGGGAGAGAATTAGCATGTGTTAAGGGGGAGTTGCATGTATTAAGGGGGAGTGTTTTGATACTCATATTTGATTTACATGCTTTCCTGCCTTATGTATTTGTTAATGTTTTACCTAATTTAAATGGATTGCCACACATCAAAAAGAGAGAGATTGTTAGGGCAATCAACCCATGTATGATGAGATTTGATGTGTTTGGCAAAGGGTTTAAGTTAGGTTGTTATGTTGATTTGATATGTGTGTTGAAGTCGTGCAGGACTTAGTAATTCACTCATGGGATTGGCTTGACGAAAGCATTGGTGAGTTCACCATCTCATGGCTCGGGTCTTTGAGTCGGTGAAGGATGGCATTACAAAAGTCGTGCGCTTGGTGCATCCGAGGGACCGTCGGACGAGCAACATTGGAGTGAAGCCAAGGAAGTAGACTTCAAGCCGAGATGCGAAGGATGGCATTGCAAATTCATTCGCTTGGTGCATCCGAGGGACGTGGTCAGACGAAGAGAACTTCGGCGAGGGACACCAAGGGAGATGAGAGAATGAGCGAATTGTAACATTATCTCATAGGTGAACTTAGCCGAATGGCTAAGTCAAGTGTCGGATGCTTAACCAAGTGGGTTGAGGTTTTACCCGACCATTGGATGCTCAAACAAATATTTGTTTGAGGTTTTAACCGACACCAGTCGACTGATATAGATATCAGTCGACTGCTCTTGGTCGATAGCATTCGACTGGTGCTCGATCGGTGTTCGATTGAAGCTTTTCTAACCCAATAGTCAACTGCTAGAGTTTGGCAGTCGACTTCTCGACCATCAGTCGACTGCCAAGGGATGACAATCGACTAATAGAGGTGAATTTGGGCATAGATGGTTTTGGAGTCGACTGATCGCTTCGGTCACTCGACTGATGGCTCCATCCGTCGACTGATGGGCATGATCAGTCGACTGATGTGGGAGTCGTTGGCTTGAAGCCAACATGGATAAAGTCGTTGCAAGGAAACGACTACAGCAGCAGTCGATTGATGACTACATTAGTCGATTGCTCGGTGCCCAATGGGAAGAATGACCTCTTCCCTATAAGAAGAGGCCTTGGGTGCTCTTAGGAGGCTAATGCTTCAACTCTAAACTTCTTCCAAGTGCCTAAACGATTTTTACTCCTCTTCCTTGTGTTTATTTACATCTTATTGTAAGAGGGAGTAATTCTTGTAAGAAAGGTTTACCTCTACCTTGAAGGAGAGACTAGTGAAGGTTTTGGATTGATTCACCTGGAACTAATCGGTCTGTAGATTAGCGGCAAGGGTCGTGAACCACGTTACATGCCTTGTCAGCGTTTATCTTCTTTATTCATGCTTAAATCTTAATTGTATTTACTTTAGCTCTACATTTCCACTGTGCTAATAGTGTTTGTAGAGGATTAATACGAGTGAGCGATTTCCATCGTACACGAAGGCTATTCACCCCATTCTAGCCGGCCACCGATCCTCCAACAGTATCGGCTTCGCACAGTAGAGAGAAAACCAAAACACGTACTATTGATCTAAACAAATACCAATTACAAATATAAACTAAAGAATCAAAAATATATTTGGAATAACATATTCTACGCACACAAACTACTCTCTAATTCTAGAATCGGTAAATCTACTCCATGAAAATAAGAGAAGAAACATAAAGCATGATCATGTTCAGATATACAATGGAAATTATATACAGAAAGTAAATTATAATGTAATGGTGCTATTCTCCTTGGCGCTGAGGTGCAAAATTTGATCCTCGAGTGGCTTCCTTCCTCCCCGTTGCGAGTTCCCAAAGCTTTTTACGACGTCGGAGTGTCATCCCGACCGCGTGCCTCCTCCCTAGGGTTTGGGTGTGGCTTTCTTTATATAGATGTGAGGTCGGCTCTTCACAAAATCTGAAAAAATACCTAATCACATCAAAATGCTTGCCCGCCACACGGCCATGCCATGTCTGGCCCTGTGGTGGCTAATCTCGAGCTTCGGACACGGTCTTGTGTAGCCACATGCCCTGGCTGTGTGCCCTACTGCATCCAGCTGCCAAATACTCTTTTCGCTCCGAAAGTGCACCATTTTCCCAATGAAATGCTATCCTGCACACAAAAGTACAAAGAGTAGATCTCCGAACCAGAAAATAGGAAATGCATGCAAAATAAAGTAAAATATGCATGAAACAAACATAAAATGAAATGAGATGTGAGCGAAAACTACTCCTAAAATCCTATATGTTTTGCTCACATCAATTCTCCCAGACTTAGATCTTTGCTTGCCCTCAAGCAAACTTCAGTGCCATGAAATTTTAAAAAGGTTTTGTTCCATACTTAGCTCATCGTGCTCGTGCTAAGTGAATCTGTAGGGATTCTCTATGCAAAATAGCATATGCGCAACGGAAAAAATAGGATCCCTTCCAAGTGATCCTTGCGAAAGAAAACCTCGTACAAAAAATAAATTTCTCTAAAAGGAAAAACCTATCTTATAGGAGAATATTACCTTTGTTGCGTGCCCTTTTTAATCCCGCTTCTCCTTGGGTTTGTTGGATCTTTTAGCACGTTCAAATGTCCGTGCCTCTATATGTATCCACACGAGTAAGCTCTTGTCTCACAAAAGAAACTAGAAGAGCTCTCCTTTACTTCTTGCTAGAGAGGTCCCTAAAGGAGAGGAAGGTAGGGAAAAAGAGAAAGAAAGAAGAAGACCACTCTTCTTGCTAGCCTACACTCACAAAAGCCACACAACCAAAGCCTCTCACCACCAAGCTCTCTCCAAGCCTCAAGCTTCCACCAAGTTGGCCGGCCACCCCATGGAGTGTTTTATAGGATTGAAAAAACCTTTCACCTCCTATCACATTCAATGCAATCAATTGCATTGAAAAATAACACTCCTTGTTTGGCCGGCCACATGTGGAGAAATTCCAAAGGTCAAAACCCTTTGTCTCCTTCCACCTTATCAAGCTTAGGTGGCATGCTTATGTGGCATTCATGCATGTTGAATTAATCTTATTAATTAAATATGCTTATGTTATCATATTGAATTAATCTCATTAAATCAATAAGGTAACATATTGAATTAATCTTATTAAATCAATTAAGCTTAGGCTATCATGATAACATATTTATTTAATCTTATTAAATTAATAAGCTTAGCATATTGAATTAATCTCATTAAATCAACAAGCTAAAATTCTCATTAAGCTTAAAGTCCAAAAACCATTTTGTACTTAAGCTTATTCCCAAATTATTCTAGTCAAACTAGAATGCACTAATTCTTCTAATCATCATGCTCTTTGTGTGTGACCCTATAGGCTCTCATAACATTGGCAGTGGATCTAAACTCTTTTAGATACACAAGCAATGAGCGGCATCTAGCAATACATCATTGCTACCCAAGTTACGAAATAAGTCAAGATTCGACTAACCTTTCCGTGACTACTATAATGTATGACCGTGTCCCTCTATCCTTGATATCAGATTGACCAATGAGGCATAGACCGTGTCATCCTCGATCAATCTATGTGTTTCTTGATCCCTGAGTAAACTAACTCAAACAAATGAGCTCAATATCTCATATTGACTCATTCGAGCTGTTGGAATGTATACTGAAAGCCTAGCTCTTTTTGTATGAACATTTTATTTTGAAATAAGAATCACATGATCATTGTTTGCACTTTATATATTTATTATATGTGTGCATATTGTCTAATATTTTACATTGTAGATAACATGGTGCTTGGTGTGGCATAGAAGATCATGTTATCAGTTCCTTGTAAAATATAAGTAGAGGCTCACAACCAAGATGGTTTTGGACAAACCATTGGCATGGTTGTAGTGTAGCTTGGTATTGTTTTGTCTTGAACATAGAGTTACACTGATACACTTAGGTGTATTGAGCAGGACCGACATAGAGGTGATTCAATTTAGTACTGACTACATAATTGAATCGGACCTCGGATATTATGTTGTACATGCTCTTAATCCCGATATAATAACGGGCACATGTACTTAGTATTTATTTCTTTGATTTATCAGTGGGTGAGATTTAGATGGATTAAATCAATATGCCCGGTAAGTTGGGAAATAATATTATTTACATGGTGTGCCGTTGATTATAGGAGGAAACCGTGTCCTATATATTAGGTTGATGATGTCCCCTTGAGGAGCTCATAAGGTTCATCATGTAAATCCAGCTGGTTGACTTAGTCAACATGATGATAAGGTTGAGTGGTACTACTCGAGGAATTAGATATTAATTAATTGATGGTCAGTAAATTAATTAATTGTCGGACATTCGATATCTTAAACACGGGGAGATTAATGTACAAATAATATATGGAGCCCATATTGATTTATGGGGGTTGGTGAGGTAGTTCAATGATGATCCTCTAGTGGAATGGAACATCATTGATGGATCAAGTTTGTGTGGTTCTGATCCATCGGGTGGCCAAGACCCAACTCCTCCTTATGGTCCCTATCGTAGCCTAATATAATCCTTGTGAAGTCTAGATCCAAGAATGTAAAACAAAACCTAGAACCAACGGTTGGGATTAAATCCCTGGATCCGATGGTTAGGATGAAATCCTAGAATCGACGATTGGGATTAAATCCCTAGATCTGACGGTTGGGATGAAATCCTAGATCCGACGGTTGGGATTAAACCCTAGATCCGACGGTTGGGATAAAACCCTAGATCCGACGGTCGAGATTAAATCCCTAGATCCGACGGTGGAGATTAAAGGAGGCTTAAGCCCTATTCTATAAATAGATGCTTAGGGTTGGGCGGCAATATAATCAAGGATTTGAATTAGAGAATTAGGGTTTGGCTCTTGGAGAGGTGGGCGGCTAGGGTTTGGAGCAAAAGTGGGCGGCAACTTTCTTCTACCTTCTAGTTGTTGCCGGCGCCCAACTTCCACCATCAATACTTGGCCGGCGCCCATCCTTAAGGCTTTTCTCTTATTCCTTAGCCGGCGGTTCTCCTTCCATTGGTGGCCGGTGGTCTTCCTCCTTTTCTCCTTGGTGGCCGGCAGCAACTCCTTTACAAGTTGGTCGGCGCATCATCCATTGCTCCTTGGCCGGCGGTTGCACCAAATTCCCTAATTTGGTGGCCGGTTCTAGATAGGAAAGGTATTTGTGAGTTCTTCTCTTTGTTCGCAGCGGACAAGGTAGAGAAGAAATTGATCTAGAAGGCTTCTACTCGTGGAGGATCTTCGTCCACACGTCGTCCATGAGAAGGATAGGACATATGATAGAAGATCGTAAGGTATAAAGTTATTTTAACTTTATTCACAGATCTGAATATATTCTTTAATATTTTGATTATGCATGTGTGTGTATGAATATATATTGTATAATCATGGACCCCGAAGACAAACAAAAAAACCGTCGATCCGTCCGTCGTCTCTTCCGCAGCTAACCAACTAGAAGAGTTGTGTTGCTTGAATAACTAGTTTGTTCAAGCAACCACTCAAGTTGTTAGCACGACGACGAATAGGTTGTGCTAAGGAAGCTCATCCCATCCGGATTGATTCTTTCATTAGTGAAAATTTTAATCCGGGGATATGGGAGCCAATGAGCCTCCGAAGCATCCACCTTCACGAGCATGGCCATGCGTTTTAGTAGTTCTACTCAATCAAGGGTCCCACAGATATCACTCCCATCATATGGGAGGGATAGATCCCATCTACATCACTCACATCCCTCCGCATAATTTGTTATATACCCAGTAATTGCCTTTATGGTCCACCCTGTTATGGGTGACGTTTGACGATACCAAAGTACATAACTCCTTATGTAGGGAACCGTAGTGACTTCAGGTTTGAGGACTATTCATACCAATAGTCACATGAGAAAGTTTATGACACTCATATGACGATCCATGAAACTTTCTCATGGAGGGTCAGTTCAGTATATGTTCTCTAATATATACCCATGTGTCAACTTGATATCATATATCCATGACTTGTGAGATCAAGTCATCAATTGACCTACATGCTAGTCTTTATGTATTAATATTGCCCTTGCATATTAATACTTGACTAGGAACATTTAGGAAAGTGTTCTCTACAGCCTCTCATAATCAATTCTGCCAATTGATGTGTTGTAGATAAGAACCTACTTTTCTAGGGAATTATTATATTTAATTTAGTTGGCACAAGCAAGACGTAAATATAATAACCAATCCTTTGCCTTTATAGAATATGATACAAAATTTTCCCTATTCAACCATCACATGATTGGTTCTAGGGCTATAACTAACAATCTCTCACTAGCACTAGTACCAATCACTATAATATCTGATACCTAGTGACCTAGTGTAACCATCATGCTTCCTCTGTGCCAAAGCCTTGGTCAATGGATCTGCGATGTTAGCTTCTGTCGATACTCTGCATATCCTCACATCTCCTCTATCGATGATCTCTCGAATGAGATGGAAGCGCCGCAGTATGTGTTTGGTCCGCTGATGTGATCGAGGTTCCTTAGCCTGTGCAATAGCCCCATTGTTGTCACAATAGAGGTCTATTGGATCTGCAATGCTAGGAACTACCCCAAGTTCACTGATGAACTTGCGGAGCCAAACAGCCTCCTTTGCTGCATCAGACGCAGCAATATACTCGGCTTCTGTTGTAGAATCAACAACTGTGTCCTGCTTCGAACTCTTCCAGCTCACAGCTCCACCATTCAGGCAAAACACGTACCCCAATTGCGATCTATAGTCATCCTTGTCTGTTTGGAAGCTTGCATCACTGTAACCCTTTACAGTTAGCTCCTCATTGCCTCCAAATATCAGGAAATATTCTTTCGTTCTTCGTAAGTATTTAAGAATATTTTTGACTGCTATCCAGTGACTTTCACCTGGATCCGACTGGTATCTACTCATCATGTTCAAAGTATACGAGACGTCAAGACGAGTACAAAGCATGGCGTACATGATAGACCCTATAGCAGATGCATAAGGGATCTTATCGATGTGATCTCTCTCCTCCTTAGAAGAGGGACATTGAGTCTTTGAAAGGCTCACACCATGTGATAAAGGCAGAAATCCTTTCTTGGAATTTTGCATAGTAAAATGATCTAGCACTTTATGAATGTATGTACTCTGACTTAGGCCAAGTAATCTTTTAGATCTATCTCTATAGATCTTGATGCCTAGAATATAGGCAGCTTCACCTAAGTCTTTCATCGAGAAACAATTCCCTAACCACATCTTCACAGATTGGAGTGAGGGAATATCATTTCCGATGAGAAGTATGTCATCTACATACAAGATAAGAAATACAACTGTGCTCCCACTATTTCTCTTGTAGACACAAGGTTCATCTTCATTCTTGATGAAACCAAACTCCTTGATTGCATCATCGAATCGAAGATTCCAGCTTCGAGAGGCTTGCTTTAGTCCATAAATGGACCTTTGCAGTTTGCATACCTTTCCAGGATGCTTTGGATCTTCAAAACTCTCAGGCTGTGTCATATATAGATCCTCGAGTAGCTTTCCATTCAGAAAAGCGATTTTGACATCCATCTGCCAGATCTCATAATCGTGGTAGGCTGCATCACAACTGGTGAAAAGGTTTCTTCATAGTCAATACCATGAATTTGTTTGAATCCTTTAGCCACCGATCTACCTTTATAGGTATGCTTATTACCATCCATGTTAGTCTTTACTTTAAAGACCCACTTACACCCAATGGGTTTTACCCCTTCAGGTGGATCAACCAAAGTCCATACTTGGTTAGTATACATGGATTCCATTTCGGATCTCATGGCCTCTAGCCATTTCTCGGAATCTGGGCTCATCATAGCTTCTTGATAGGATGTAGGCTCGTCAAGATCGACAAGCAATACATCACCGTTGTCAGTCAAGAGAAAAGAATATCTCTCGGGTTGACGACGGATCCTATCAGATCTACGAAGAGGTTGGTCTACTTGAACAGGTGTTTGCTCCATAACTCTTTGGGCAACAATTTCCTCATCCATAACACTTTGTGGTGCCTGTTCATTTTCCATCGAAGCCTTAGTGTTATCTTCATCTTGAATTTCTTCAAGATGAATTTTACTCCCACTAGTTTTTCTAGAAATAAATTCTCTTTCTAGAAAGACAGTATTTCTGGCAACAAACACCTTGCCAAGTGTGGGATTGTAAAAGTAATATCCCTTAGTTTCCTTGGGATATCCTACAAAATAACACTTATCTGATTTGGGTCCTAGTTTATCTGAGACTTGACGTCTAACATAAGCTTCACAACCCCAAATCTTTATAAAAGATATTTTGGGACTCTTCCCAGTCCATAACGTATATGGTGTCTTTTCTACGGCTTTTGATGGGACGCGATTAAGTGTGAAAGCGGCTGTCTCTAGAGCTAAACCCCAAAAGGAAGTAGGTAGATCAGTCTGGCTCATCATTGATCGTACCATATCTAATAGAGTATGATTTCTCCTCTCAGATACACCATTCCATTGTGGTGTTCCAGGTGGAGTGAGTTGGGATATTATCCCACACTCAGCCAGGTGATCACGAAACTCTAGACTAAGGTATTCACCACCTCGATCTGATCGAAGTAGCTTAATACGCTTACCAAGTTGGTTTTGTACTTCATTCTTGAATTTTTTGAACTTTTCAAAGGATTCTGACTTATGTCTCATCAAATATAAGTACCCAAATCTACTCATATCATCAGTGAAAGTAATAAAGTACTTATAGCCTCCTTTGGCTTCAACATTGAAAGGGCCACATACTGTTGGGAGTATGGGGAATACAATCAAAGTCCCACATTGGTAAGACATGGAAAAGATCATGTGCTTATAAGAAAAAAGATATCTCCATTGGTATGAGGCCTTTTGGGTAAAGCCCAAAAATAAAACCATGAGGGCTTAGACCCAAAGTGGACAATATCATGCCATTGTGGAGATATGTGGAGCTTATAAGCACTAACAATTGGTATCAGAGCCATGGTCCATGTCAAGCCATGAACCTCGAACGAAGGAAGTTGAGCTCCCACGTCTAGATCAAGAGAACCAGACATCAGGAAGGAAGTCTAGTTGGGTCGGGGGGACCGAACAACTGGCATGAAGTCCTGGTGGGTTGAAGATCGGACATCAAGCAGAGAAAATCCTTCGAGGAGGGATAGGCTTGAGGGGGGGCCCAATGTGGTCCTTCGTTTGAGGGGGGGATTGTTGGGAGTATGTGGAATACAATCAAAGTCCCACATTGGTAAGACATGGAAAAGATCATGTGCTTATAAGAAAAAAGATATCTCCATTGGTATGAGGCCTTTTGGGTAAAGCCCAAAAATAAAACCATGAGGGCTTAGACCCAAAGTGGACAATATCATGCCATTGTGGAGATATGTGGAGCTTATAAGCACTAACACATACATCAGTATGTATGAGTCCTAACAAGTCCGTCGCTCTCTCGCCATGTCCACTAAATGGAGTTTTAGTCATCTTTCCTAAAAGACAAGATTCGCATACCTCATATGATTCAAAATCAAATGAGTCCAATAATCCATCTTTATGGAGTTGGGATATGCATTTTTCATTTATGTGACCTAGGCGACAGTGCCAGAGATATGTTTGGTTCAAATTCTTCGATTTGAACCGTTTGGTATTTATGTTATAAATTGGGTTTTCTAAATCTAGAACATAGAGACCATTCATAAGTGGTGCATTACAATAGAACATTTCATTCAAATAAATGGAACAACATTTGTCCTTTATTATGAAAGAAAAGTTTTTCTTGTCTAAACAAGATACAGAAATTATGTTCTTCGTTAATGCAGGTACATAAAAGCACTCCTTTAGTTCTAAGATAAGCCCAGTGGGCAAAGACAAAGAATATGTTCCTACAACTACAGCAGCAACTTTTGCGCCATTGCCTACTCGTAGGTCCACTTCGCCCTTTGCCATTAGTCTACTATTTCTCAGTCCCTGCACATTAGTACAAATGTGAGATGCACATCCAGATCTAATACCCATGTAGAAGAAATAGATAGATTAACTTCTATAACGTGTATACTGAGGCGTAAGTCCCACTTCTTTTCTTCTTTACTTCCTCAAGGTAGACTTTGCATTCCACTTCCAAAGTGTCGATCCTCACCGCAATGGAAACAGTCCCCTTCCTTAGGTACTTTACCTTTACCCTTTGAAGTGGATGAATTGGCCTTGCCTTTGGCTTGGGTCTTACCCTTGCCTTTGCGCTTACCTTTTCCCTTCTTGACCATTAGTACGTTACTAACTTTCTTCTTGAGATTCGGTTCAGCAGTTCTTAACATGCTGAGAATCTCAAGCAAAGGCTTATCAATTTCATTCATATTATAATTCATGACAAATTGATTATATGCTTCCGGAAATGATTGCAGGATAACATCGGTTGCCAATTCTTGGCTCAGTGGAAAACCTAGTCTTTCAAGGTTCTCAACGTACCCTTATCATTTTAAGTACGTGAGTTCCTACAGGTGTTCCTTCTTGCATCTTGCATGCAAAAAGAGCCTTAGACACTTCAAAACGCTCGTGCCTAGCTTGTCCTTGATATAGTTGTTTCAAATGCTCAACCATACCATAGGCATCCATGTTCTCATGTTGCTTCTAAAGCTTAGAGTTCATGGTGGCAAGCATAAGACATGACACATCTAATGCGTCATCTTGATGCTTCTTATAAGCATCCTTTTCAGCACGAGTGGCCGCAGGGGCGGGTGTTTCAGGGATAGACTGCTCTAGGACATACAGTTTACGTTCTTGCTTGAGGATAATCCTCAAGTTCCTATACTAGTCTAGAAAGTTAGCTCCATTGAGCTTGTCTTTCTCAAGGACAGATCGCAAGTTGAGGGGGTGTGTCGTGTTAGATGACATGGTGATCTACAACATCAAAATGCAAAATTAAGTTTCATACCTAAGTCATTTAATTAGGCCTCTAATTAAGTGAGGCTCCCACTAAATTCTCATAGCTTTAATATGAGCTAATCATTGATGTAGGCAAACACATTTTGCTTACATCATTAGCTTCTATTTAGCTTTAAATTTATATGGGATAAAGATCCACATCATACTTCGTCTTGAGTTAGCTTTGGCTAATCGCCCAAGACGTAGTATGATTAGGTAGGCAATCTTTTGCCAATTACATCTGATGTAACTCTTTAATAGCTTTGGTTAAGTTTAGATTAGTTTAGTGCTTATTCCTAAACCCGACTTAGTAGTGGCAGCAGAGGCCTTCTTTGATATCGGAGCAACGACCACTTTCTAAGACAAAGCTGATGTTCGAAAATCACACAAAACTAATTTTTAAAACTTATGTTCAAAGCTAATATATGCCTCTACTTTCTTAATTAATTAAGAAAAACTTAATTAAGTCTTAACCAAGTTTGATAGCGGGACATCACGATTGTCCACTCGCACTCTTCCAAGATAAAATGCATTGCTTTGCTTTGGCAAACCCAATAACAAATGATCGAGGAAGTAGTGAGTACCAAACTTTGGTAGGCATATCGTTATTGACTTATTAAGAAATAAACTTAAACATGCATCACATACATATTAGCATACATCACATATAAGCTAAATTAACATGCATCACATACATATTAAACTAAGCGTGTCATGGTTATGGCCCTTATTCTACAATCTTCTCAAGCCAATGAAAAGATTGATTGGTCAACCTAGGGATAGCATCTTCTCCCAAGTGCTTCCTTTTGGTTGTCTTGTGTTGTTGACTTCCTCCTTGTAACGTCATCTTCCAATGGACCCTCCATCTTTATTTTGTATATTACAAAAGGAGAAATACTCGAGTTACATTCGAGTCTAAAACTAATTTTACAACAAGAATTTTAGGAGAAAGGCACGACACGCAGGCCGTATTAAGAATTACAACACACACATTCACAAACCTTTTGGGACTAGGCCATAACCATGAACCATGTCAATTTTAACTTTTAAAAGACATCGGATATTTTATTATGTTTGAAAAATTGCTAATGCAATTATCAACTCATAATAAAATTTATCCTACTTCTATATCATATATAAAATAGAGAAAACCTATTTTTATACGATCTTTCGCAAGTGGATCTGATACCACTATAGGGATTCTCTATGCAAAATAGCATATGCACAACGGAAAAAATAGGATCCCTTCCAAGTGATCCTTGCGAAAGAAAACCTCGTACAAAAAATAAATTTCTCTAAAAGGAAAAACCTATCTTATAGGAGAATATTACCTTTGTTGCGTGCCCTTTTTAATCCCGCTTCTCCTTGGGTTTGTTGGATCTTTTAGCACGTTCAAATGTCCGTGCCTCTATATGTATCCACACGAGCAAGCTCTTGTCTTACAAAAGAAACTAGAAGAGCTCTCCTTTACTACTTGCTAGAGAAGTCCCTAAAGGAGAGGAAGGTAGGGAAAAAGAGAAAGAAAGAAGAAGACCACTCTTCTTGCTAGCCTACACTCACAAAAGCCACACAACCAAAGCCTCTCACCACCAAGCTCTCTCCAAGCCTCAAGCTTCCACCAAGTTGGCCGGCCACCCCATGGAGTGTTTTATAGGATTGAAAAAACCTTTCACCTCCTATCACATTCAATGCAATCAATTGCATTGAAAAATAATCAAACAAGGGAAATTCCAAAGGTCAAAACCCTTTGTCTCCTTCCACCTCATCAAGCTTAGGTGGCATGCTTAGGTGGCATACTTATGTGGCATTCATGCATGTTGAATTAATCTTATTAATTCAATAAGCTTATGTTATCATATTGAATTAATCTCATTAAATCAATAAGGTAACATATTGAATTAATCTTATTAAATCAATTAAGCTTAGGCTATCATGATAACATATTTATTTAATCTTATTAAATTAATAAGCTTAGCATATTGAATTAATCTCATTAAATCAACAAGCTAAAATTCTCATTAAGCTTAAAGTCCAAAAACCATTTTGTACTTAAGCTTATTCCCAAATTATTCTAGTCAAACTAGAATGCACTAATTCTTCTAATCATCATGCTCTTTGTGTGTGACCCTATAGGCTCTCATAACGTTGGCAGTGGATCTAAACTCTTTTAGATACACAAGCAATGAGCGGCATCTAGCAATACATCATTGCTACCCAAGTTACGAAATAAGTCAAGATCCGACTAACCTTTCCGTGACTACTATAATGTATGACCGTGTCCTTCTATCCTTGATATCAGATTGACCAATGAGGCATAGACTGTGTCATCCTCGATAAATCTATGTGTTTCTTGATCCCTGAGTAAACTAACTCAAACAAATGAGCTCAATTTCTCATATTGACTCATTCGAGCATGGACATACGTTTTAGTAGTCCTACTCAATCAAGGGGCCCACAGATATCACTCCCGTCATATGAGAGGGATAGATTCCATCTACATCACTCACATCCCTCCGCATAATTTGTTATATACACAGTAATCGCCTTTATGGTCCACCCTATTACGGGTGACATTTGACGATACCAAAGTACATAACTCCTTATGTAGGGAACCGTAGTGACTTCAGGTTTGAGGACTATTCATACCAATAGTCACATGAGAAAGTTTATGACACTCATATGACGATCCATGAAACTTTCTCATGGCGGGTCAGTTCAATATATATTCTCTAATATATACCCATGTGTCAACTTGATATCATATATCCATGACTTGTGAGATCAAGTCATCAATTGACCTACATGCTAGTCTTTATGTATTAATATTGCCCTTGCATATTAATACTTGACTAGGAACATTTAGGAAAGTGTTCTCTACAGCCTCTCATAATCAATTCTGCCAATTGATGTGATGTAGATAAGAACCTACTTTTCTAGGGCATTATTATATTTAATTTAGCTGGCACAAGAAAGACGCAAATATAATAACCAATCCTTTGCCTTTATAGAATATGATACAAAATGTTCCCTATTCAACCATCACATGATTGGTTCTAGGGCTATAACTAACAGAATCTTCTTAGGGGATACCCGTTCCATGGTAAGTTAAGTCCTCATCCTATAGCTTTCCTAAGGTCTCCGGCTCTTAGGCACTTACCTACCCAAAGCGAGGATCATTCCCTATATCTAGCACAAAGTCTCAAACGTGTGCTCGGTATTGAGATAAATTGGTAGGTGTTTCCCCAATAACCTAACTCGGTCTCAAAGGGGCACCTAACCATTTTCACTCACGACAATTGTTTTTATCCCTCATAATCTTTTTCAATCAATTTTTTTTCTCTTACTCTCTCTTTCTTTCCTCTCTCTTTTTTTCCCTCTTTTCTTATTCCATTTTTTTTCTCTCTTGGGATTTTGATTTTTCCGAATGGGCTTCCATAATCTGAGCATCTCTAGTAACTAAAATGCTAAATCTAGAGTCACCTATGGAGTCCAAAGTACTAGACTACTGAGATAAATCATAACTAAGTATGTACTAGGTTTTCCCTTTCAGAATGTTCATCATGTGTAGGTGTAAAAGTAAAAGCTAACCAGTGTAAGTCTAGAACATTCATTAGAGCAAATAAAATAAAATACCACGAGGTAAATGAAGATAAGCTACCCATGGAAATAACTCATGAAGAAAACATTAAAAATTCTACTGAGACGGCTTATAGATTGCAAAAACTAAGTGTTGAAAGAAACTAAACAACCTATGCATGAACAAATGAATGCTAACTAAAATGTAAATATCAGGAAAGAAACTACTGCTAGAAACAAAATAAATCGAAACTTGGTGCCCCCCCAGACTTAAGCGAAACATACCTCTAGTATGGTGGGCGAGGTGGAAAGTCTGGTAGCCTTGGCATCTCGGGGTCCTAGGAGAATCTGGTGTTGAGCCGCTAATGCAACATGTACAGTGGTCGATCTAAGAGTTGGTAGATGCAGCGGCTGCTTGGTGCTCCTCTTCTCGGGCCCCCTATACCTATTGAGCACGCATATGCCGTCGCATCTCCTAGTAGTAGGTGGCCTCCTCCTGGTGACGGGCAGCCTCCTTCTGGAATTATATATGGGCCTTGTCGTAGAACTCTTCAGCCCGCTAGAAGTGCACCCGTAAGCCATGAAACTCCGCCTGCGTGTAAGCGCTATACTCCTCCCATTGCTGCCTTTGAATCTACTGCTCGGTGTATATGTCCTCGAGGTGCGATCGGAACTCAGAAAAATCATAGGTGGATGTACCTACATCCTGCTCAAAAGTAGAAAAAATGGTGGCGCAGGTGTAGGCTCTTTGTGTGGACTAGGTGTGCTCAAAATGATTTTTGCTTCTACCTAGCAAGTTCTTTCTAATCCTAAACTATTTGCAAAAAATGTAAATGACCATAAATCAAAGTCTAAATTATACACACGAATGCAGAAACATTAAAAACATGTAAAATTAAACTTGGGTTGCCTCCCAAGAAGCTCTTTGTTTAAGGTCTTTTAGCTCAACCCTACTCCTTTGCTTTAACTTGGCTCGGGAGGCTCCATGAACCTCCATGCATCCGTCTCTACGCCTCGGTCCTATTTTTATGGGGTAGTCTTTACCCTGCAGGAAGTGTACCCGTCTGAAAAGGGAGCTTTACACTCCGAGAGGTTGAAGATGATGATCTCGCCTTCTACCTCCAAGGAGATCTTGTGTGCCTTCACATCTATCCATGCTCCCGCAGTCACTAGAAAGGGTCTTCCCAAGATGATAGAATTCTGGGGGTTTGGTCCTGTGTCAAATATAATAAAATCTGTATGTATCACGAAGTTGTCGATGACCACAGGCACATGTGCTAGCATGTTGATCGGTTCCTTAACTGAGTCGTCCTCCATACAAATACCAAGGATCGTTGGTTGGATCCCATTCAGTCCCATCTTCAGATAGAGTGCGTAGGGCATCACGCTGACTGATGACCCTAAATCGTACAGTGCTTCATTGAAGCACTCCTCATAAATCGAGTAGGATATAACAAATTCACCAGGGTCCTCAAGTTGGGGTGGAATCTTATCTTCAATTTTGGCTTGGTCGGATAGGGTGGAAATCATGGTTGCACTCCCCTTGGCGAATCTGTTTCTCTGTGTTACTCTCTCGCTGCACACTCCCTCTTCCTTGACTTGACATGGCTCGGGTAATGGTGGAGAGTTATCCATGGTTTGCGACATGGTTTGGGCTATTTGGGCCACTTGTGTTTCCAACATCCTCGTGTGACTTGCAAGACCATTAACAGTGTCCTTCAAATCCATAAGTGACTCTTCTGTTTTCTGATGTTGGCATCGAAATTCTTCATTGTCCTTCGTTTGGGTAGCAATGAAGTCTTCCATCATCAATTCTAGCCTAGACTTCTATGGTTGTTGCTGCCCATTGCCCTGTTGTTGTCCATACCCTCCTGATGATTGGAAGTTTCCCGAGTTATTCCGCTAGGAAAAATTTGGGTGATTCCTCCATTCGGGATTGTAAGTATCGGAGTATGGGTTGTTGGGCCTTTGATTATAATCCCCAACCGCATCGACATGGTCAATCTACCCTTCTATGCCACCATTCTCTCCATAGTAGTCCTCCCGATACGTTGTTACTCCCTCTCCAAAGTCATTGGCCGCACATACAGAAATAGGATTTAAAGAGTCGAACCCTCTGCTAAGCACATCCATTTTCAATGCTAGGTGGTCCACGGAGTTGACAGCATATCGTCCCACTGCAGGAGCTAGGTGACTATGTTTGGAAGCCCATTGACGGTGGTTTTCGGCCACCTCTTCTATCAGCTCCTCCGCTTCCTCAATAGTCTTGTTCATTAGCACTCCTCCTACAGCAGAATCGAGGGGCATCTTTGTGGTGTACATGATCCCATTATAGAATATGTTGATCACCAACCACCTTTCCAGTGCATGGTGGGGGCATTGGTAGAGTAGCCCTTTGCAGCGATCCCAGGTTTCAAATAGGGACTCCCCTTCCTTCTGACAGAAGCTCATGATTAGATGGCGCATGTAAGCAGTCTTGCTTGGTGGGAAGTACTTGTTTAAAAATTGCTGCTCACACTGCTCCCATGTAGTAATGCTTCTCGATGACAAGGAGTAAAGTCATGCCTTAGCCTTATCCCGCAATGAGAAAGGGAATAGGCTCAAGCGGATCGTGTCGGCAGGGACTCCATTGATCTTCATTGTCGAGCAGATTTCCAAAAATGTCTTCAGGTGCTGGTTTGGGTCTTCAGTCACAACTTCCATGAATTGACTCTACTGAACCATGTGTATGAGTGTCGGCTTCAGCTCAAAGTTGTTTGCTAAAATGGATGGTCTATCTATACTCGGCCTAAATCCTATAGCACGAGGGTTGCGTAATCCCGCAAAGGTCGGCTACCTACATTCACCACGGATGCAACTTGGTCCTCCATCCTCTTCTATTCAGCTCTCCGAGGATGGTAGCTTCATTCGATTTCTAGATCGATCGGAATTAGGCCTTTCGATCCTAGGCGTCTAAGCATACGAAGAACCAAGCCACAAAATTAAGAGTATTCCCTAATGCTCCGAAATAGGAAATAAACTAATCTAGCTGACTAAATCAAATAAAGAAGAGCTAATTATAAAAGAAACGTAAAATTACTGCTAAAATAAAAACTAAATCTAAATATGGAAAATCTAAAACTGAAGTAAATATAGTAACATAAAAATAAAAATAGAAATAAAAGTAAAGCAAGTAAATAAATCTAACCTAAGTTCGATCCAATTAACTACTTCTTGATTCGATATCGAATCAATCAGTCCCTGGCAACGATGCCAAAAACTTGATGCACACGAACGCAATCTCAAATCTCGCGAAGGAGACCGTCGAGGACACGAAGCATGCGCTCGTGCTCAATGCCCGCAAGTGCACGGGTGTCGTCAAGTAATAATATAGATTATTGATCCCACGGGGACTAAGATTCGAGTACCGATCTATTCAATGGACGTTATTGTTTGGGTTCTAATGGTTGTGTTTTAGAGGGTTGTCAGTGGTCCTAACTCTAGTACGGTGTCACACGGAGGAAGAGAAGGGTCTCTACGAAGCTTTTAGGGAATTCTAGGATTTCGAATTCGCTTGTGAGTCTCAGAACACGCTACCAATTGAGTATTATCTAGACTTCTAACTATGACCTTGTGGAAGGGATATCATACACTCCCCTGATGAGCTTTTGCATCTATCGGAAGCAACCTCTGCCATCCCAGGTCGATTCTTGGCTTTAGGATGGGGTAGGTGGTACGAGGATGTCGAATCAATCCCTACGGGAGACGGAATGTATCTCGTTCTGACTCTATCGCATCCTTCTATCTACGATTACGAGAGATGAGGCTAACCCCTTAGGTTCCTTCTTAATTCTCCTAAATCTTTGATATGTGGGTTGTCACCCCTCGTATCAGCTTCGCACAGTAGAGAGAAAATCAAAACATGTACTATTGATCTAAACAAATACCAATTGCAAATATAAACTAAAGAATCAGAAATATATTTGGAATAACATGTTCTATGCACACAAACTACTCCCTAATCCTAGAATCGGTAAATCTACTCCATGAATATAAGAGAAGAAACACAAAGCATGATCATGTTCAGATATACAATGGAAATTATTCACAGAAAGTAAATTACAATGCAATGGTGTTCTTCTCCTTGGCGTTGAGGTGTAGAATTTGATCCTCGAGCGACTTCCTTCCTCCCCATTGTGAGTTCCTAAAGCTTTTTAGGGTGTCAGAGTGTCATCATGGCAGTTGTGCCTCCTTTCTAGGGTTTGGGTGTGGCTTTCTTTATATAGACATGAGGTCGGCTCTTCACAAAATCCGGAAAAAGACCTAATCACGTCAAAATGCTTGGTTGCCACACAACCGTGTGTGCCCCTGTGGTGGCTAATCTCGAGCTTTAGACACGACCGTGTATAGCCACACACCCTGGCCATGTGTCCTACTACATCCAGTTGCCAAATGCTCTTTTTCGCTCCAAAAGTGCACCGCTTTCCCATGAAATGCTATCCTGCATACAAAAGTACAAAGAGCAGATCTCTGAAATAGAAAATAGGAAATACATGCAAAATAAAGTAAAATATGCATGAAACAAACATAAAATGAAATGAGATGTGAGCAAAAACTACTTCTAAAACCCTATATATTTTGCTCACATCAATTATCAGCTTGTTCTTTATACATTGTATTACTTCTCTAGATAGCTTGCTTGACCTGCTCATGGACGCCACGAAGGTGCTCAGTCATCTCCTTTACCCAAGGGTTATGTTGTTTGGTGTATAAGATAGGGGCTAAATCTAGTACACTAGAGGAGTTCAGTCAATAAACTATCTAAAAGGGGTAAACTTGGTGCCTCTGTTCTTTAACCTATTGTAAACAAACTTCGCCTGAGGTAGAGCTAAATCTCACTGTCTTAGCTAAGAGCCTACCAAACACCTCAATAAGTTACCCAAACTTCGATTGACCAATTCAATCTAACCATCTATCTGTGAATGATAGACACTACTGAAATTTAACTGAGTCACCATTTCACTCAACAATCTCCTCCAAAATTGACTAATGAACTTGGTGTCTTGATTTGAGGTAATGGAATATGGGATGCCATATAGTCGAACAATCTCTCTAAAATATAGATGCACAACTTAGACTGCATCTATAGTTTTTTTGCAAGCTACAAAATATGCCATCTTGGGAAATCCATCGACCACCACTAAGATAGAATCTAATGTCTACTATGTGCGAGGTAGTCCAAGTATAAAATCCATACTGACATCGATCTTGGGAGTTTTGGGAACAGGTAAAGGAGTATATAAACCAACACTAGTGACGGTACCTTTATCTCATTAGCACACATGATACTTATGTTGGGATTCTTTGAAGTATAATCAAAGTTCTATATTAGTAAGACATAAAAAAGTGATGACAAACAAACCAAGTACTTAGCTATAGGGTCAAAGACTTGATGCATGCAAATATGCAAGTACACGGTTCTCATCAAGTAATAAAGAAAAATATTGATCCCACAAGAACTGATATTCGATTATCAGTTTACTCAGTCAATACGATTATCTAGACTTGATTATAATATGGAAATTACCTTGTCCTAAAATCCTAATTGTTGAAGCTTGAATGTTGGGGTCACGAGAAATAAGAAGGCTAACTCAAGTTCAAAGGAGATCCTAGGATTTGGTTTCGCCTATATGATGTTGAACATGTCATCTATTTATATCCCTTAGTTTCCCCATGATTGATTATGTGGGTAGTTCATCTCGTTTAATTCCGGTGTGATCTTTTAGAACTACATGAGATTTATTTATTCCAAGCTAAAGTTTCCTTTCAGAGTGAAAAAGCTAAAGAGTTGCTATGAATGAGAAACCCCTATCACACGGTACCCATAACCCTCGAATTGTCCTCTTCTACTATGTGACCTTGAATTGGAATAATTTCAATAAGCTCAAGTATGTCCTATGATTTTCCCACGAAAGCTAGACCTACTTTTGCATCCCACTCTTTTACGTCTTAGATTCTTATGATTTCTAGGGTAAAGTTCACCTTTCGTTTCATCCTAAATTCCCTTAATATTCGATATGAATGCATTTGGCACCCATATTGACTAACCACAGTAGATAAAGAACAATATCAATCATCATCATCAAACTCGGAGACATTAGTTGCATATAAAAAATTATAGGAACTAAAATTCATGCATGATAGTTTTCAACAATCATATCGCTACTTCCTAATCCTAGAATCTAGAGATCTAATCCATATACCTAGAGTAGAAACCACAAGACATTAGAATAAGAGAAAATACAACTTAAACTATCTGAATTTGAAAAGTAAGTGCTTTATTTCGATTAGAGTTGCATCTTGGCTACACCTTGGTTGAGATCTCCCGTCATCGACTTGATTCTCCACCATCTTCTTCTCCAAAATCCTTGGCTTTTTGGAACTTTTTAGGGTTTCTGTTAGTTTCCTTCCTTCTTGTGATCCTTTCTTTTCATAGAGGTAACCTCTGCTTTCCATAAATACATGAAATCCTATTGCCTCGTGATAAGCGACATCGCAACATAATCGGGTGGTGGACACATGACTCGACCGTGAGTCAATCTAGAAATCTACCTAGAAAAGGGCAAAGCCGTGTGTAAAACACACGACACGTCGTGCTTCCCTCGAGAGAAAATCTCATCGTGTCGAATCTGCATTACCTGTCGTGCTCCATTTTGTAGGGATCGAATTGTGGGCTAGAGGAGGTGAATAGCAATTTTTCTATTTTCATCTTTCTTTGCATGCTCGTCTACACAAATGCCAGTGCGCAGTAGATTATACAAGAATAAATAGCACAAAACAAAATACAAATATGAACAATCACAACTCAATGGTTTTACTGAAGGTAGGAAACTTCGCTTCCCACTTTAACTCGGTCGCTTGTTCATGGTGATCCCTTTTACGTCCCCAGATAAAAAAAATTTATCCTTGACAAAAGGGATTACCCAAGCTTCCGTTTCATCCTCGTGCTATTCGATTAGAGTGGTCACTTGAACAAACTTGTTGTTCAAGACACCAACCTCTATTCTACGAATAGCGGCGGAATAGACGATGCACGGATCGCCGACTTTTGTGTTTATATTCGGGGTCCAAGTTATTTTAGCCATAAAACAGAATATACAACATGTATATGATTGAAAAACAATTATAGACATGTTACAAAAGAAAATAGACAAGTGGTATACCTCTCGATCTTCTATTGTATGTCCTTCCTCCTTTTGGATGTCGTGTGTGTTAGTGAAAGCCCTAGAGCCAATCATATGATGATTGTTGTATGGACTTTATTGTATCATATTCCTATTTATAAAGGCATGGTTATTATATTTACTTGTATTGGTGCCAAATAACTAAATATAATAATGTCCTTGAGTAGTAGGTTCTTATCTATATCAATCGATTGGTTGAATCGATAATGAGATGATATAGAGAACACTACTCTTAATCATTCCTAGTCGAGTATTAACATTCAGGGACAATGTTAATGCGTAGAGACTAGCATGTAGGTCAACAAGATGACTTGATCTCACAAGTCATGGATATGAGATATCAAGTTGACACATGGGTATGCATTGGAGAATGTATACTGAATGACCCGCCATGAGAAAGTATCATGGATCGTTATATGAGTGTCATATACTTTCTCATGTGGCTATTAGTATGACTATTAGTCCTTAGACCTGAAGTCACCATGGTTCCCTACATAACGAGTTGCATACTTTGGCTTCGTCAAACGTCACCCGTAAATGGGTGGACTATAAAGCGATTCGGGTATGTAAGCGAATTATGCGGAGGATGTGAGTGATGTAGATGGGATCTATCCTCCTATATGGGGTGACATCGATATTCTTGATAGAGTGAGACCACGAAGTGCATGGCCATGCCCAAATGAGTCAATATGAGATATTGAGCTCATTTGATTAGAGTGAGTCTACTTGGAGTTCAAGATTTAGATTGTACCAAGGATGATACGGTCTATGCCTCGATTGGTCAATCTAGATGTCAAGGATAGAGGGACATTGTCACATATTGTGAGAGTCACAATTAGTAGTCACAAAGGTGATGTTGGAGCTCAACATTCTTGTAACTTGGGTAGCAATGATGTGTTGCTAGATACGCTCATTGCTTATGTTCCTAAATCGGTTTAGGGACATTGCCAGCGTTACAAGAACCTATAAGTCACACACATAAGAGCAATTAGATGGAGATTAGGTTCATATGATGAACCATGAGGATTAGGTTCATGGGATGAACCAAATTGGATTAAGAGTAATCCAAATTAGACTAATTGAGTTAGACTCAAGTTGATTCAAGTGTTGAATGAGTCTAATTGAGATTTGATTCAACAAATCAATTTAAATTAATGAATAGAGATTCATTAAATTAAATTGACTTGAGTCAAGTGGTTAGATTTGATCAACCATTGGAGATTAGAGGTCAAGTTTGACTTGACTTGAGAGGGAAGATGAAAGGTCAAGTTTGACTTGACCAAATGCCATGTCATGATGATGACTAGGCATGGCCGGCCAATGATGGTGCTCCACATCATCATTGACTTGGTCAATTGGTGCCACATCATGAGGGAGACCAAGGGTCATGGGAGTTACATGCATGCATGTAACCCCCCCCCCTCCATGAAGTGGCCGGCCACTTAGGGGTTATTGGTGGTGAATTCATTTTGATGAGTTACTCTCATTACTTCATCTTCAACCTTGGAACCTTTCCTCTCAAGCTCTCCCTCTCCCATCCCTCTCTTTGGCCGAAATTCCTAAGGGAGTGCTAGCACACTCTAAGGCATTTCTCTCCACCTATTGCTTGTGTGGATACCATAGAGGAGTGTGCACTTGACACTCTCGAGTTCCGGCGAACTTTTGACGGCCGGGATAAGCGAAGGCGTCGCTACGAGGGTAACGTTCTAACCTCTTAGATCTAAGGTAGATCTAGGATTTCTGTAAGCACATACATGTAATTATAATTTTTATACTCTTGCGGATCCGTGGTCGGGGCTTCGAGGTTTCCGCAAAAGCGGTTTTGTGGCTCGGAAAAACCCAGCATGGTATCGAGCCACGTACGAAGCATGTATGTGTTTCATTTTTGTAGTTTTTATATTAGATATAAAAATTACAGATTTATATGTTTCTGTAAATTTTCTTATTTTATAGAATTTTTGGGTATTTTTCTCGTAGAGTCGAAGCAACGAGTGTTGGGACACTCGTAGGCTTCAACCGTCGAGAAAAACTCTCCGAATCGGCGAGTTCTCGCTTTAGGTTTTTGGGACAGCGACTTAAGTCGCTGTAAGATCATTGTAGGGACACTCGCAAAGTTTATTTTTGCGGTAGGGCGCTGCTATCCCCGAAAGGGGCCATATCCCGCGATCGCGCCCGGAAACCACTTAGCGGGACCGTTTCGGAGGGGTGACTCATAAATTCAAAATAAATTAGGAAAAATTATAGAAATTTTCTGTAAAAATACATAATTTATAATTATGTATAATTCTGTGATTGTCATGGCCCAATAACTCAATTGGATTGGATTATGTGTGTTGTAATTCATAATACGGCCTGCGTGCCGTTTTGTGGTTGTGCGTGTTGTAAAGTGTTTGCGACCTGCGCGTCGCACCTATTCTTTTAATATTCTAGTTGTAAATAGTTTTAGACTCGAATGTAACTCGAGTTTCGTATTTGTAATGTACAAAAATAGAGCGGTGGAAAGTCCACTTGAAGACGAGCTTACGAGAAGGGTGACGACGACACATGGCGGTCAAAGGAAGCGCTTGGAGAAGCCGCTAGCCTTAGGTTGACCGTCCGATCTTCTCATTGGCTTGAGAAGATCGTAGTAGGGCCATGACTATATCACATTTAATGATATATATATATGTTGATATATATATATATGTATATTTAATTGATTTTGCTTGTATGTATGTGATGCATGCTAGTAGAAAAATGTTTGTATGTATATGATGCATGCTAGGTTAATTTTCTTGTATGTATATGATGCATGCTAGAATAATTAATGTATGTATATGATGCATGCTAATATAGGATAATAAAGGCCTAAATGCGTATAAGATACACATTACGATTAGATTAGATCATAATCGAATCAACTCGAAAATGCCTACCGAGCCTTGATACCCATCACTACCTCGATCATTTGTTGTTGTTGAATCTGCCAAAGCAGAGCAACGCATATTATCTTGGTAGGGTGCGGAGGGACAATCTTGGTCCCGCCTATCATGACTCGGGTTAGAGTAAGCTCATTTAGATTGAGCAAAACTAGTTAACTCAATTGGATCGAGTAGAACTATAGGCATATTCCAATCGTTGGAAAGATAGGTTAAGATCGCATTTACACTAAATCTTGGGCGATTTAGCCAAAGCTAACTCAAGGTCTTTTGTAAATGTGGGTCTTAATCCTATAAACAAGAGTTGCATAGAGATGTAATCGGTAATGTGTTACCCACCGATCGTACTAAGTCTTGGGTGATTTAGCCAAAGCTAACTCAAGGCTTAGTATGATGTGGATCTTGTCCCGCAAGAATTATAGTTAGTTTGTATGAATCTAGTAAAAGTGGTTTGACCACATCCATAACTCGATTCTACAAAATTCCTATAATTTAGTGGGAGCATCATTTGATTAAAGGCCTAATTAAATGATAAAAGGAATATGATATTAATTCTCTGCATTGTATGTTGTAGATAACTATGTCAACAACCACGAACACTCTCTCTCTGCGATCATGTCCTTGAGAAGGACAAGCTCAATGGAGCAAATTTCTGGTGATGCGGGAACTTGAGAATTGTTCTCACCCAAGAAAGGAAGTTGTACATCCTGGAGCAGCCCATTCCGGAGGCACCTCCTGCCAATGCCTCGCGAGCTGACAAAGATGCTTACAAGAAGCATCAAGATGATGCATTAGATGTGTCATGTCTAATGCTCGCGACCATGAACTCTGAGCTTCAGAAGCAACACGAGTTCATGAATGCTTATGATATGGTTGGACATCTTCGTAAACTATATCAAGGACAAGCTAGGCATGAGAGATATGAAGTCTCTAAGGCATTATTTGGGTCCAAAATGCAAGAAGGGACTCCCGTAGGTACATATGTACTCAAGATGATTGGGTACGTAGAAAACCTACAAAGGCTGGGATTCCCACTTGGCCAAGAGCTGGCCACTGACCTAATCTTGCAATCTTTGCCACAAGCCTTCAATCAATTTGTCATGAATTATAACATGAATGAAATTGATAAGCCATTACTGAAATTCTCGGCATGTTGAGAATGCTAGAGCTTAACCTTAAGAAGGGTAAATCGACACCATTTTGATGGTGCGAGAAGAAGGCAAGGGCACGCCTAAAGGTAAGGGAAAGTCCCAAGCCAAGGGCAAAGGAAAAGAACTTAAACCCAAAGGAGGGGTAGCCAAGGAAGGGGCTTGCTTCTTCTGCAAGGAAGTAGGACACTGGAAGCGTAACTGCAAGGCATACCTAGAAGATCTTAAGAAGAAGAGAAGTGAGACTTCTACTTCAGGTATAAATGTTATAGAAGTCAATCTATCTATTTCTTCATCTTGGGTATTAGAGACTGGATGTGCATCTCACATTTATACCAATGTGCAGTGAGAAATAGCGGGGCATTGACAAAGGCGAGGTGGACCTACGAGTAGGCAATGGAGCAAGGATTCTGCTTTATTCTTTGTAGGAACTTATGATCTATCTCTGCCCTACTGGGCTTGTACTAGAATTAGATGAATGTTGTTATGTACGCCTTAACTAAGAACATCATTTGAGTTTCTTGTTTGGACAAGAAAGGTTTTCATTTATAATAAAGAACAAATGTTGTTCATTTATTTAAATGATATGTTCTATTGTAGTGCACCTCTAATGAGCGGACTCTTTATAGACTTAGAGAGCCCTATCTATAACATAAGTACCAAGAGGTTCAAGTCAAATGAGTTGAACCAAACCTATCTCTCTGGCATTGTCGCTTAGGTCACATAAATGAGAGTCGCTTATCTCAAATCCATAAGGATGGCTAGACTCATTTGATTTTGAATCATATGAGACATGCGAGTCTTGCCTTTTAGGCAAGATGACCAAGACTCCCTTTAGTGGACATAGCGAAGAGAACAGATTTGTTAGGACTTATACATAGTGATGTATGTGGTCCTTTCAATGTTTGCTAGAGGTGGTTCTGGTACTTCATTACATTTCTTGATGACTTGGTAGATATGGTTATGTGTATCTTATGACACATAAATCTGAATCCTTTGAAAAGTTCAAAGAATTCAAGAATGAAGTACAAAACCGACTTGGCAAGAGTATTAAGATACTTGATCGAGGTGGTGAATACCTTAGCCATGAGTTTCGTGACTATCTAGTGAGTGTGGGATTCTATCCCAACTCACTCCTCTGGAACACCACGGTGGAATGGTGTATCAGAAAGGAGGAATCGTATCCTATTGGATATGGTACGATCTATGATGAGTCACCAGATCTTCCTATATCCTTTTGGGGATATGCTCTGACACAGCACCTTTACCCTTAACCGTGTACCATCCAAGGTGTGGTAAAGACACCATATACGATATGGGACAGGAAAAATCCCAAGATGTCTTTTATGAGGATTTGGGGTTGTGAGGCTTACGTTAAACGTCAAGTCTCGGACAAGCAGGACCCAAATCGATAGGTGCTATTTTGTTGGATATCCCAAGGATACAAAGGGATATTACTTCTACATTCCCGATCGGCTACAAAGTGTTTGTGGCAAGCTGGGGTTTTTCTAGAAAGGGATTTTGTTTCTAGAAAAACTAGTGGGAGTACCTTCGATCTTGAAGAAATTCAAGATAAGGACCATAGCACTGAGGCCTTGATGGAGGTTGAACAGGAACCACAAAGTGTTGTGGGTGATGAGGTTGTTGCACAAAGAGTTGTGGAACAACCACCTGTTCAAGTAGACCTACCTCTTCGCAGGTCTGATAGGGTACGTCGTCAGCCTGAGAGATACTCATTTCTCTTGTCTGACCATGATGACGTTATGCTCATTGAGAATGAGCCTACCTCCTATCAGGAAGCTGTGATGAGCCCAGATTCTGAGAAATGGATAGACGCCATGAGATCCGAGATGGAATCCATGTACACTAACCAAGTATGGACTTTGGTTGATCCATCTGAAGGGGTCAAACCCATTGGGTGTAAGTGGGTCTTTAGGAGAAAGACTGACATGGATGGACTTACGCATACCTATAAGGGTCGATTGGTGGCTAAAGGTTTCAAGCAAATTCATGGTATTGACTATGATGAAACCTTTTCTCCAGTGGCGATGTTTAAGTCCATTCAGATCTTGCTTGCTATTGCAGCATACCACGATTATGAGATCTGATAGATGGATGTCAAAACCGCGTTTCTGAATGGAAACTTACTCGAGAATGTGTACATGACACAACCTGAGGGTTTTGTAGATCCACAGCATACTGGGAAGGTATGCAAGCTGCAAAGGTCCATTTATGGGCTAAAGCAAGCTTCTCGGAGTTGGAATCTTCGATTCGATGATGCGATCAAACAGTTTGGTTTCATCAAGAATGAAGATGAACCCTGTGTCTACAAGAGGGTTAATGGGAACACAGTTGTGTTCCTTGTATTGTATGTGGATGACATACTACTCATTGGGAATGACATCCCTTCGCTACAGTCTGTGAAGACTTGGCTGGGGACGTGCTTCTCAATAAAGGACTTAGGTGAAGCAGCCTGTATTCTAGGCATCAAGATCTATAGAGATAGATCTAAGAGATTGCTTGGCCTAAGTCAGAGTACATACATTGACACGGTATTACTTCGGTTTGCCATGCAGAATTCCAGAAAGGACTTCTGCCGATGTCACATGGTGTGAGTCTTTCGAAGACTCAAAGTCCCTCTTCTAGAGAGGAGAGAGACCGCATGGATAAGATCCCTTACGCATCTGCTATAGGATCTATCATGTATGCCATGTTGTGTACTCGTCCTGATGTCTCGTATGCTTTGAGCATGACGAGTAGATACCAGTCAGATCCAGGTGAGCGTCACTGGATAGCAGTCAAGAATATTCTTAAGTACTTGAGAAGGACTAAAGAATATTTCTTGATATTTGGAAGCGATGAGGAGCTAGCTGTAAAGGGTTCGATGCGGCTTCCAAACCGGGATGATTACGGATCGCGATCGTGGTTCGTGTTTTGCTTGAATGGTGGCGTTGAGTGGAAGAGTTCGGCGACACGCTTGATTCTACAATAGAGGCCGAGTATATCGCTGCATCTGAGGCAGCAAAGGAGGCAGTTTGGATCCGCAAGTTCATTACTGAGCTTGGGGTGGTTCCTAGCATTGTAGATCCTATAGAGCTCTATTGTGACAACAATGGAGCGATTGCACAGGCTAAGGAACCTCGCTCACACCAGCGGACCAAACACATACTACGGCGCTTCCATCTCATTCGAGAGATCATCGATAGAGGAGATGTGAAGATTTGAAGAGTACCCACAGAGGCTAACATCGCAGATCCCTTGACCAAGGCTTTGGCACAGAAAAAGCATGATGGTCACACTAGGTCATTGGGTATTAGATACTACGGTGATTGGCACTAGTGCTAGTGGGAGATTGTTAGTGAAAGCCCTAGAGCCAATCATATGATGATTGTTGTATGGACTTTATTGTATCATATTCCTATTTATAAAGGCATGGTTATTATATTTACTTGTATTGGTGCCAAATAACTAAATATAATAATGTCCTTGAGTAGTAGGTTCTTATCTATATCAATCGATTGGTTGAATCGATAATGAGATGATATAGAGAACACTACTCTTAATCATTCCTAGTCGAGTATTAACAATCAGGGACAATGTTAATGCATAGAGACTAGCTTTTAGGTCAACAAGATGACTTGATCTCACAAGTCATGGATATGAGATATCAAGTTGACACATGGGTATGCATTGGAGAATGTATACTGAATGACCCGCCATGAGAAAGTATCATGGATCGTTATATGAGTGTCATATACTTTCTCATGTGGCTATTAGTATGACTATTAGTCCTTAGACCTGAAGTCACCATGGTTCCCTACATAACGAGTTGCATACTTTGGCTTCGTCAAATGTCACCCATAAATGGGTGGACTATAAAGGCGATTACTGGGTATGTAACGAATTATGCGGAGGGATGTGAGTGATGTAGATGGGATCTATCCCTCCTATATGACGGGGGTGACATCGATATTCTTGATAGAGTGAGACCATGAAGTGCATGGCCATGCCCAAATGAGTCAATATGAGATATTGAGCTCATTTGATTAGAGTGAGTCTACTTGGAGTTCAAGATTTAGATTGTACCGAGGATGATACGGTCTATGCCTCGATTGGTCAATCTAGATGTCAAGGATAGAGGGACATTGTCACATATTGTGAGAGTCACAATTAGTAGTCACAACGGTGATGTTGGAGCTCAACATTCTTGTAACTTGGGTAGCAATGATGTGTTGCTAGATACCGCTCATTGCTTATGTTCCTAAATCGGTTTAGGGACATTGCCAACGTTACAAGAACCTATAGGGTCACACACATAAGAGCAATTAGATGGAGATTAGGTTCATATGATGAACCATGAGGATTAGGTTCATGGGATGAACCAAATTGGATTAAGAGTAATCCAAATTAGACTAATTGAGTTAGACTCAAGTTGATTCAAGTGTTGAATGAGTCTAATTGAGATTTGATTCAACAAATCAATTTAAATTAATGAATAGAGATTCATTAAATTAAATTGACTTGAGTCAAGTGGTTAGATTTGATCAACCATTGGAGATTAGAGGTCAAGTTTGACTTGACTTGAGAGGGAAGATGAAAGGTCAAGTTTGACTTGACCAAATGCCATGTCATGATGATGACTAGGCATGGCCGGCCAATGATGGTGCTCCACATCATCATTGACTTGGTCAATTGGTGCCACATCATGAGGGAGACCAAGGGTCATGGGAGTTACATGCATGCATGTAACCCCCCCTCCATGAAGTGGCCGGCCACTTAGGGGTTATGGGTGGTGAATTCATTTTGATGAGTTACTCTCATTACTTCATCTTCAACCTTGGAACCTTTCCTCTCAAGCTCTCCCTCTCCCATCCCTCTCTTTGGCCGAAATTCCTAAGGGAGTGCTAGCACACTCTAAGGCATTTCTCTCCACCTATTGCTTGTGTGGATACCATAGAGGAGTGTGCACTTGACACTCTCGAGTTCCGGCGAACTTTTGGATGAGCGGGATAAGCGAAGGGCGTCGCTACGAGGGTAACGTTCTAACCTCTTAGATCTAAGGTAGATCTAGGATTTCTGTAAGCACATACATGTAATTATAATTTTTATACTTCGCACGGATCCATGGCCGGGGGCTTCCGAGGTTTCCGCAACGCAAAAAGCGGTTTTTGCGGCTCAGAAAAACCCAACAGTGTGGGCGACGATCTTCAAAAAGTTGAAGCTCCTAGATCACCAATCTTCCTACCCTTGTTCTCTACGAATAAAAGGAAGTATAAAAACAAAGCACTTCTCCTTCTTTCAACCAACCACGAAGCTCCAAGCTTGGTGCTTTCCGCCGGCCAAGAAGAAGAACAAGGAGATGAAGAAGAGGCCCGGCCAAAAGCTTCAAGGGGAAGACCCTAAGCACCGGCCAAGGATGAAGGGAAGAAGGTTGGACACCGGCGAAACCAAGGGGAGAAGAAGAAGGAAGGGTGTCGGCCACCTAAGGAAGAAAAAGAAGAAAGGAAACAAATTCTTTATTTGTGGCCGCCCAAACCGAACTCCAAAACCCTAGCCTCCAAGCTTCTTGCCGCACAACCCTAATCCTATATTGTTTCTAATTCTTTTTTATGCCAACCCTTAATCTCTCCTTTTATAGAGTTAGGGATAAGCCTTGTTTTAATCTCAACCATTGGTTCTGGGGATTTAATCTCAACCGTCGGATCTAGAGATTTAATCTCAACCGTCGGATCTAGAGATTTAATCTCTACCATTGGATCAAGAGTTTTGTTTTCATCCATTGGATCTAGGCTTCATGAGGTGTTAATAGGCTATAATAGGGACCGTGAGGAGGAGTTGGATCTTGGCCACCCATGGATCAAGCCCACATAAAGTCCGATCAATTAATGATAATCCAATCCACTAAAGGATTATCATTGATCTACCTCACCAACCCCCATAAGTTAATATGGGCTCCATATATTATTTGTACATTTTTCTTTCCTTGTTTAAGATCTTGAATGTCCGTCGATTAATTAATTTACTGACAATTAATTAATCAACATCTAACTCCATGAGTAGTACCACTCAACTTTATCATCATGCCGGACCAAGTCCACCTGCAGGATTTACATGATGAACCTTATGAGCTCCACAAGGGGACATCATCATCCTAATATATAGGACATGGTTTCCTCCTATAATCAATGGCACACCATATAAATAATATCATTTCCCAACTTACCGAGCCTATCGATTTAATCTATAAATCTCGCCCATTGGTAAATCAAAGAAATGAATACTAAGTATATGTGCCCGTTATTATATCGAGATTAAGAGCATGTACAATATAATATCTGAGGTCCGATTCGATTATGTAATCAGCAATAAATCGAATCCCCTCTAAGTCGGTCATGCTCAATATACACAAAGTGTACTAGTGTGATTCTATGGTCAAGACAAACCAATACCAAATCACACTACAACCATACCAATGGTTTGTCCAAAGTCATCTCGGTTGTGAGCCTTTACTTATACTCTACAAGGAGCTGATAACATGATCTACTTTGTGACACTACACACCATGGTATCTACAATGTAATGTATTAGACAATATGCATAAACACAAATATGCAAACAATAATCATGTGATTCTTATTTCAAAATAAAGATGTTCATACAAAAGATAGACTTTTTAGTATACATTCCAACAATCTCCAACTTATACTAAAAGACTATGTTGTCCTCAAACTGTCATACATTTGATCCCCATTCCCTCCACATGCCTATCAAAAGCTCTCGTGGGAAGGGCCTTAGTGAAAGGATCTGCCAGGTTATCCTCCGATGCAATCTTGTCCACAGCAACTTCTCCTCTCTTTACGATTTCTTGTATCAAGTGGTACTTGCGCTCTATGTGTTTACTTGCCTTATGGGCTCGTGGTTCCTTCGAGTTTGCAATTGCACCACTATTATCACAATAAATTATGATAGTTCTAGGCAAACCAAGAATCACATCCAAGTCCATCAGAAAGTTCCTGAGCCACACAGCTTCTTTGGCCGCCTCAGAGGTCGCCACACACTCAGCTTCCATGGTAGAGTCTGCCACGTATTTCTGCTTGACACTCCTCCATACAATGGCTCCACCTCCCAAAGTAAACACAAAACCTGAGGTAGACTTACTGTTATCCCTATTTGATTGGAAGTCAAAATCTGTATAACCCATAGGGAGTAATTGGTCTACCTGGTAAACTAGCATATAATCCCTAGTCCTTCTCGGGTACTTCAATATATACTTTATCGCAGTCCAATGTCCCTTTCCTGGATTACTCTGATATCTACTAACCATGCCCACGGCAAAGCAGATATCTAGTCTCATACATAGCATAAGGAACCGCCTTCATCTCCTCTATCTCCTCATATGTTCTAGGACACATCTCCTTAGATAAACGAACTCCATTCCTGAAAGGTAGAAAATCTTTCTTGGAGTTTTACATGCTAAAACGATCCATAATGGTGTCTATGTATGAAGCTTGAGATAAGCACAACATCCTTTTCCTATGATCCCTTATAACCTTGATCCCAAGGATGTGTCCCACTTCTCCCAAGTCCTTCATATCAAACTGTTTGGACAACCATACCCTTATGTCCGATAACACCTTAACATTGTTGCCAATTAATAAAATGTCATCTATGTATAGTATAAGAAATACCACTACGTTTCCATCACATCTCTTGTATACACAAGACTCATCCGGACTTTGAATAAATCCATAAGACTGGATTACCTCATCAAAGCGGATGTTCTAAGACCTCAAAGCTTGCTTCAATCCATAAATGGACTGATTAAGCTTATATACAAGATGCTCTTTTCCCTTTGTAATGAATCCCTCTGGTGCTTCATGTAGATGTTTTCCTCAAGACTTTCATTAAGGAAAGCTGTCTTGACATCCATCTGTCATACCTCATAATCCATATGAGTAGCAATACATAAGAGAATCTGGATTGACTTAAGCATGACTACAGGCGAAAAGGTCTCCTCATAATCAATACCCTCTTTCTGAGTATACCCTTTCGTAACAAGCCTCGCTTTGAAGGTCTCAACCTTCCCGTCTATTCCTCTCTTTCTTTTGTAGATCCACTTGCATCCAATGGTTTTTACACCTTCGGGTAGTTCTACTAGCTCCCAGACCTGATTTGAATCCATAGATTCAATCTCAACATTCATTGCACTTTGCCAAGATACCGCATCTTTATCTTGGATTGCCTCGTCATATGTCCAGGGATCAGGTTCATGTTCGCCAGGGATCAAATCAGAAGATTCTCCCAAGAACATGCATCTATCAGGCTGTCTCACAACCCTCCGACTACGATGAGGTATCACTTGTGTATCCTCTGTGACACGCGGTGTAGTGACTTGTGGTATATCCTCTTGTACCGGTGGTACTGAAGAAGTGACTTCCCCTTTTAATTCCTCCAGAACAATCTTACTCATGGCCTTGTGGTTCATTACATAGTCTTCCTCTAGAAATCTAGCGTTCGTGCTAACGATCACCATCTAATCTTTAGGACTATAAAACAAACCTCCTTTCATTCCTCTAGGATAGCCAACGAACATGCGTACTTCTGTATGAGGTTCCAACTTATCAACATCTGCCTTCAGTACATGTGCTGGACTCCCCCAAATCCGAATATGTCTCAGACTAGGCTTTTCGCCCAGTCCACAATTCTGTGGGAGTAGAAGGCACTGATTTAGATGGTACCAAGTTCATAATATACGCTGTCGTATCTAGAGCATATCCCTAGAACGAATCTGGCAACTCAGAATAACTCATCATCGATCTAACCATCTCCATAAGAGTCTTCGCTTTGCTACACCATTCTGTTGGGGTGTGCCAGGTGCAGACAATTGGGATTGAATCCCAGCCTCTGATAAGTAATTCCTAAACTCTCCCAAGAGGTACTCACCACCACGATCAGATCGTAGTGTCTTGATACTTTTACCTGTTGGGATGTATACTGAAAGCCTAGCTCTTTTTGTATGAACATTTTATTTTGGAATAAGAATCACATGATCATTGTTTGCACTTTATATATTTATTATATGTGTGTGCATATTGTCTAATATTTTACATTGTAGATAACATGGTGCTTGGTGTGGCACAGAAGATCATGTTATCAGTCCCTTGTAAAATATAAGTAGAGGCTCACAACCAAGATGGTTTTGGACAAACCATTGGCATGGTTGTAGTGTAGCTTGGTATTGTTTTGTCTTGAACATAAAGTTACACTAGTACACTTAGGAGTATTGAGCAGGACCGACATAGAGGTGATTCAATTAATTGCTGACTACATAATTGAATCGGACCTCGGATATTATGTTGTACATGCTCTTAATCCCGATATAATAACGGGCACATGTACTTAGTATTTATTTCTTTGATTTACGGAGGTGAGATTTAGATGGATTAAATCAATATGCCCGGTAAGTTGGGAAATAATATTATTTACATGGTGTGCCGTTGATTATAGGAGGAAACCGTGTCCTATATATTAGGTTGATGATGTCCACTTGAGGAGCTCATAAGGTTCATCATGTAAACCCAGCTGGTTGACTTAGTCAACATGATGATAAGGTTGAGTGGTACTACTCGAGGAATTAGATGTTAATTAATTGATGGTCAGTAAATCAATTAATTGACGGACATTTGATATCTTAAACACGGGGAGATGAATGTACAAATAATATATGGAGCCCATATTAATTTATGGGGGTTGGTGAGGTAGTTCAATGATGATCCTCTAGTGGAATGGAACATCATTGATGGATCAAGTTTGTGTGGTTCCGATCCATCGGGTGGCCAAGATCAAACTCCTCCTTATGGTCCCTATCGTAGCCTAATATAATCCTCATGAAATCTAGATCCAAGGATGTAAAACAAAACTCTAGAACCAACGGTTGGGATTAAATCCCTAGATCCGATGGTTAGGATGAAACCCTAGAATCGACGGTTGGGATTAAATCCCTATATCCGACAGTTGGGATAAAACCCTAGATCTGACGATTGGGATGAAACCCTAGATCCGAAGGTTGGGATGAAATCCTAGATCCGACGGTTGGGATGAAACCCTAGATCCGACGGTTGGGATAAAACCCTAGATCCGACGGTGGAGATTAAATCCCTAAATCTGACGGTGGAGATTAAAGGAGGCTTAAGCCCAATTCTATAAATAGAGGGCTTAGGCTGGGCGACAAGAAGAGATAGAGATTGGTTCACTTGGATTAGGGTTTGCCTCTTGATAGAGCGGTGATGAATTGTCGTAATACCGTTCCCAAATTATTTACCGAACCCCCTAACTACACTAATGCAGTATAGGACTGACTCGGGTCATCTCCCAACGAACCTAATGGCTGGACGTTTGTTTTTAAACAGAAGTAAACACTGGGGGTTTTTATTATTATCAAAACAATTAAAATGCAAAATCAAAAACAAACATGAGAATTAAACATGCAAGAAGTAAATCTAACTACCAAATAATAAGTAACAAGCAACTATCCTAATGCGCAAAAGTAAGTGATCACGCACCGCACTGTCACTATACGGTACAATGATCGAACAAATGTGAACAATTCAACCAAGCACCGCACTGTCACTATACGGCACAGTGATCAAAGCGATCAACGAAAAACTAAACTAATGACGAAAGGAAAGCGACCAAGCACCGCATGACTACTATACGGTACTCGATCAAAGAAATGTGAACTATTCAACCATGCACCTGCACTATCACTATACGATGATCAAGCGACCAGCGAAAAATGCAATAAAGCGAAATGCAATAAGCGAAAGCAATTCAACCGAGCACGATCGTCACTATCTGATCGTCGAATGTAAAGGAAATCTACCCTAATAATGAAAGCACTCCACCAAAACACCATATCATTACTATGCATTGATTGGACAATTTTAAATGAAAACTAACCTAAACATGATCAACATAACATAATAAATTAACCGTAATAAAACAAACATGATAAAGTAAAATATCTAATTAAATGGACTAAATCCAAAAATAAGCAATCGGTAACCCCACGATGGCGACAATAAATCGAACAGCCCCTTCGTCGATGGATTACGGATGCGGTCCTAATCCTGGCACCGCGAAAAAGAGCTGAATGCGGAGGGATTCGAACACTGCTCCGGCCGCTGTGGATGGCGGAGCTCCTAGTCCCGGTAGCTAGTGGATGGAATGTCGAAGCGGTGCGGCCTAATCCCGGTCGCCGGAAGGAATGGAATCGCCGGAACAGTGGTGGAAAATCTCTTCACCGATGGATGACAAGCTGAAACTGCCTAATCCCGGCAGCTGATGATGGAGGAAATGAAGCGGCCTAATCCCGGTCACCCGAAAGGAATGGAATCGCCGGTGATGGAGCTGGACTCGCCGGAATCCCGCGCTCGCCCCTCTTCCGGTCAGCTGTCCGAATCACGGCATCTGATCGTCTGCCAAGGCTCGCCTGGGATCATCGCCGGCTGTCGGAGGGGAGGTCGCCGGAAGGGGATGTCGGACTGTCGCCGTCGATCGTGGGGAAGAAACTCTGCCGCGCGTAAAAATGGGGGAAAAGACGTTGTGGCTTGAGTTGCACTGCTCGTCGAGATATGGAAGGACCTTCTTCTGCGCGTCGCCGCCGCGTGCTAATCCAGCCCGCCGCGGCCGCGGAAGAAAGCCGCCGCGCCGCGAGGAGGAAGACCGCCGCCGCGCGACGATTCTGTCGAGCTCCTTCTGTCGATTCTGCCGATTCGATGAGGTAAGGTTTAATTAAATGGAATTTGTGAACCGTCTGATCATTTCGCCCACTCAATCTCAGCCGTTCCTTAGATCTAGGGCTTGATTAATCGATTAAATAGGCTTCATTTGGCTGCTCAATCCAATGGCTAAAATCAGTCTGATTTGAAATGGACGGATCTAATCCGTCTGAAGGTATAATCACGATCCAACGGTCCGGATGAACGGCCAAGATGTGTAGATCTTAATGTACGGGCCAGATCGCTCCAGATCCAGATGGATGGCTCAAAATCAATCACTTTCCTCGGACGGTCCATAATGCTTAGATCTGAACCCTTGATTTAATTTGTCTTCTGATCTGGATGAAGGGATCAGATTAAATAATCTTGAAATGTCCATTATGACCCCAGATGAAGCCATATTTGATCCAACTTGAGTCTAGTCCAGTGGCTCATCTCGATCTCCTACAAACAAAGATAAAATTTGTATATAAGTCCAAAAATTAGGAGAATTTACAATAAGGTCCAAAAATATATCCAACTCATAAAACATGTAAATAACCAATAATAAATCACTCGAGAGGATAAAAACAGTGATGTTAAGGACCAAAATAATACAACAAAATGACAGTTATCACTTCCCCCACACTTATTTTTGCGCGTCCCGAGCAATAATGAAAATAAAGAAACACTAACACCCTAACTCATTCCCCTAGCAATACCTAGATCAATAATTCAGAGACAGAAAAAAGAAGTTACTTTGGATCACCAAATTCATCAGGATCTAGGGTATTCAAAAGATCTGACTCCTACAACAATCAACATGTATGATGATTTACAGTCAAATCAAATAGACTAAGCCTGATACAAAACCTCCCAAAATGGATATATGCACTGATGCTCACATAATAACGTAGGAGTGGGGCGCCCTCAAAACAACATGCAATTTTGTACTACCATATGCTTGCTTATCATCTACTTCTCTACTGCTATCAATACATCTCATACATGAATCAAAAGGATTTAACATGAATCAGAATAAGATCAAAAGTAGAGTGCAGATAAAGTATGCAAAGAGAAGTACAAGACAAAGGTACAAATGAATAGGGAACAAGAGAAGAATTGGAGAAATAAACCTAATGAGTTGCTTTGTGAAATACTCAGTAACCAGCAATATGGGAAGAGGCTAGGATAATTGGAAACTTTAGAATTGATTCAGGCTCAAATGGCTCTATCCAATACATTGCAATTCCATTTGCCTGCATTTCAATTTCACTTTTTTTTCTTCTTTTTTTTTTCTTTTTTCATTTTTTTTTAACAAAAGAAACATTAATGGCGCCTTTTTTTTTTTTTTTTTGCACAGAAAATCAAGTACTAACAGACAAATATATCTCAGGACCAATGACCTCTGAAAACTATTTCTTCCATATTATGTTTCCAACAAAAATAATATAGCTCCTCCCCCACACTTAAAAATTTTGTCCGTCTCGGACAATACAACCCATCAAACTATTCCTCCAATATGGAAAACAATAGATATGAAAAAGATAATCCACAAAGATACAAAGACAATGGATAGCAAATGAAGAGATATGACAAGTAAGACATGGAAGATGGAAGTATCAAGTGGATTAGACAATCAAACCAAGTCAGGAAAAGAGTCAAAGAATGAAATCCTTCATCATATTCATGCAAGTAAATGTTACTGCAGTTTTGAAAAGACTCAAAGCAAGTTCTAGAGTAACAAGAATCACATGTGTTATCACACAAAAGTGGGTAGATGATAAGAATGACTTGTAACCTCACTAGGTGAATAAACATCAAGCTTAGACTATTAATAAAAAGTTCATCATCATAACAAGTGACTGCATGCAAGTGAAGTCTCCTATCATACACAAAAATCCACAAGTTGATGATCAAACTTAACTAATTTTTACCATCTCTGAAATGATACTAAGGCATGCATAGAGAATATTATTTGACTCAACAACAGACAAACAAACCTAGGTAAATAGGCAAACAAACACACAACCCATACAATTTATTCCGAACATGAAAGGAAGAAAATAAATGCTGTAAATAAAAGAACACACTCCCCTTTCATGTTGGAGAAGAAGCATCATCATGTCTGGCCCCACCGTATTCTCTAGAATAGACTTGATCTCATTGCTTAACACTTCATGAGGTTGTTGCAAAAGTTATACCCTTGATCGCTAATGATCGCCCTGGGAACTCCAAATCTGCAAAATATGTGAGACCTAACAAAATCCACAACAACTAGAGAATCATCAGTCCTGGTGCGGATGGCCTCCACCCATTTAGAAACATAATCATATGCCAAAAGAATATATGGAAATCCAAAAGATACAGGAAAAGGACCCATAAAATCAATACCTCAAATATCGAAAATCTCACAAAATAACAAAAGTTTTTGAGGCATTTCATTTCTACGTCCTATGTTCCCTGTTCGTTGACATCGCTCACAAGACTTGTAGAATTCAGAGACATCATGAAATAAGGTGGGCCAATACAAATCAAACTCTAAAACTTTCCTAGCAGTTCTTTGGGGTCCAAAATACCCCCCACAAGCCAGAGAATAACAAAAAGTAAATACATATGGAATGAAACTCATAATCAAGTGTACATCATCTAATAATCTGATCATTACAAAATTTTCAATGATAAAGATCATCCCATACATAATACTTGGCATCACTTTTCAATTTCTGGACTTGTGCATGAGTAAAATGTGAAGGTACAACACGGCAACTAAATAAATAGCAAGATCTGCATACCATGGTGTCTTACCCTACAGGTGAAAAAGTTGCTCATCTGGAAAAGAATCTGCTATGGGGGTGGGCTCGATCTCTATCGCAATCCTGTCAAACTGAAATACCACCTCCTTCTGCAACAATTTGGTCAAGGGTAGGGCAATCTGACTGAAGTCTCTGATAAAATGTCTGTAGAAACCTGCATGACCTAGAAAAGCACAACTTCCCGCACAGAAGCGGGGTAAGATAAAGAATATATAGCATGAATTTTAGCAGGATCTACTTCAATATCATACACAGAGATAATATAATCCAAGATATCCCATACTCGACCATGAAATAACATTTCTCACAAACATCTGATGGAAGTGATCCTTGGGGCATCGCCTGAAGAGCGCTAGTCCCTACACAATCCATATCCCGGTCTACATAAAAAGAGGGCCCACAGATAGGTCCTAACAACAAATCATTATCAACATCAGAATCAATAAAATCATAACAAAATATAGAAGGTGCAGAGATATCCAAATGAAAAATAGACTAAGAAATAAAATTCATGCAATCCAACTCATCAGCTATAACCATGCTAAGAATAGAATGATCCTCCATCAGGTACCTCATAGCGTCCAAAATACTGAACCGAACTACAGTATCTCCTACCTCCATAGAAAGAGTACAACTTCTCGTGAAACAAAACCTCGGCATACTTGGGAATCTGCTTCCCTAGCCTTTTCTTCAACAACCCCCTTCCTAGGCTGGGCCTCTGAGGGAAGAGAAAAACTGCTGCAAAATTCAAGTAGATGATCACCTGAAGACCTAGTGTTCTCTATATCATCTCATTATCGATTCAACCAATCGATTGATATAGATAAGAACCTACTACTCAAGGACATTATTATATTTAGTTATTTGGCACCAATACAAGTAAATATAATAACCATGCCTTTATTAATAGGAATATGATACAATAAAGTCCATACAACAATCATCACATGATTGGCTCTAGGGCTTTCACTAACAAAACGAACCCATTAGAGTTCCCCGGCAACGGTGCCAAAATTTGATAGAGCGGTGATGAATTGTCGTAATACCATTCCCAAATTATTTACCGAACCCCCTAACTACACTAATGCAGTATAGGACTGACTCGGGTCATCTCCCAACGAACCTAATGGTTGGACGTTTGTTTTTAAACAGAAGTAAACACTGGGGGTTTTTATAATTATCAAAACAATTAAAATGCAAAATCAAAAACAAACATGAGAATTAAACATGCAAGAAGTAAATCTAACTACCAAATAATAAGTAACAAGCAACTATCCTAATGCGCAAAAGTAAGTGATCACGCACCGCACTGTCACTATACGGTACAATGATCGAACAAATGTGAACAATTCAACCAAGCACCGATCATTACTTATACGCATGCTGATCAAACAACATCAAAACTAAACTAATGATGAAAGGAAAGCGACCAAGCACCTCACTATCACTATACGGTACACTGATCAAAGAAATGTGAACTATTCAACCTTGCACCGCACTGTCACTATACGACACAGTGATCAAACAGCCACTAAAAAATGCAATAAACGAAAGCAATTCAACCAGGCACCACACTGTCACTATACGGTAACTGGTCGAATGTAAAGGAAATCTACCCTAATAATGAAAGCACTCCAACCAAAACACCATCATTCACTATACGATGCATTGATTGGACAATTTTAAATGAAAACTAACCTAAACATGATCAACATAACATAACAAATTAACCGTAATAAAACAAACATAAAGTAAAATATCCAATTAAATGGACTAAATCCAAAAAAATAAGCACCTAGAATCCCACGATGGCATAATAAACCGAACAACTCCTCCGCTGATGGATTACTGATGCGTCCTAATCCCAAGACGCTGAAAAGAGTCAATGCGAGGATGCGAACACTGCTTCCGACTGTGTGGATGGCAGCTCCTAGTCCCGTGAGCTAGTGGATGGAATGTCGGGCGGTGCGGCCTAATCCTGGCCAATGGAAAGAATGGAATCGCGAACAGCAGGTGGAAAATCTTCACCGACGGATGATGATAAACCGAATCGCTTAATCCCGCACGATGATGGCGAGATGAAGCGGCCTAATCCTGGCCGCCGAAAGGAATGGAATCGCCGGTGATGGAGCTGGACTCGCCGGAATCCCGCGCTCGCCCCTCTTCCGGTCAGCTATCCGAATCACGACATTTGATCGTCCACCGAGGCTCGCCTGGGATCATCGTCGGCTGTCGGAGGGGAGGTCGCCGAAAGGGGATGCCAGACTATCGCCGCCGATCGTGGGGAAGAAACTCTGTCGCGCGTGAAAATGGGGGAAACAATGTTGTGGCTCGAGTCATACGCTCGCCGAGATATGGAAGGTAATCCCACCGGGCCAGACGGCTGCAGCGAAGAAGCCGCCACGCGGCCGCCAGAGGAAGACCGGGCCACAAGGCGATGATTCTTTCGAGCTCCTTCTGCCGATTCTGCCGATTCGATGAGGTAAGGTTTAATTAAATAAAATTTGTGAACCGTCCGATCATTTCGCCCACTCAATCTCAGCCATTCCTTAGATCTAGGGCTTGATTAATCGATTAAATAGGCTTCATTTGGCTGCTCAATCCAACGGCTGAAATCAGTCTGATTTGAAATGGATGGATCTAATCCGTCTGAAGGTATAATCACGATCCAACGGTCCGGATGAACGGCCAAGACGTGTAGATCTTAATGTATAGGCCGGATCGCTCCAGATCCAGATGGATGGCTCAGAATCAATCACTTTCCTCGGACGGTCCATAATGCTCAGATCTGAACCCTTGATTTAATTTGTCTTCAGATCTGGATGAAGGGTTCAGATTAAATAATCTTGAAATGTCTATTATGACCCCAGATGAAGCCATATTTGATCCAACTTGAGTCTAGTCCAGTGGCTCATCTCGATCTCCTACAAACAAAGATAAAATTTGCATATAAGTCCAAAAATTAGGAGAATTTACAATAAGGTCCAAAAATATATCTAACTCATAAAACATGTAAATAACCAATAATAAATCACTCGAGAGGATAAAAACAGTGATGTTAAGGACCAAAATAATACAACAAAATGGCAGTTATCACCTCTCAAGTGTTTTAGGCGGCTAGGGTTTTGGAAGTGGTTTGGGCGGCAACTAGAAGGGAGATTAGGGTTTCCTCCTTTGCTCCTTGGTGGTCGGCGCTCATTCCCTCCTCCTCCTTGGTTTTGGCCGGCTCTCTTCCTCCTCCCTTGCTCCTTGGTGGCCGGTGGTTCTCCAACAATTGGTGGCCGGCGCTTCTCCAACCTCTAGGTGGTCGGCGGCAACATTGCAACAAGTTGGCCGGCGCTCATCCACTCGTTCCTTGGCCGACGGTTGCATCAAACTCCCTTGCTTGGTGGCTGGTTCTAGAAAGGAAAGGTTTTGTTGGTTCTTCTCTTTGTTCGCAGCGGACAAGGAAGGGAAGAACGCGATCTAGAAGGCTTCTACTCGTGGAGGATCTTCGCCCACACGTCGTCCACGAGGAGGATAGGACATACGGTAGAAGATCGTAAGGTATAAAGTTTTAAAACTTTATTTTCTGATCTTAGCATGTTATTTTATGTGTTGATTATACAAGTGTGCATTAGTATATATTTTGTATAATCATGGACCCCGAAGACAAACACAAAAACCAGCGATTCGTCCGTTGTCTCTTTCGCGGCTAACCAACTAGAAGAGTTGTGTTGCTTGAACAACTAGTTTGTTCAAGAGATCACTCAAGTTGTTAGCACGACGACGAATTAGTTGTGCTAAGGAAACTCATCCCATCCGGATTAATTCTTTCATTAGTGAAAATTTTAATCCGGGGTCATGGGAGCCAATGAGCCTCCGAAGCAACTCCCTACATTACCTTAATGTTTCTCCTCATCAACCCTTGAATTCTTTGAACTTGTCAAAGCATTCAGACTTACGGCGCATCAAGTAAATGTATCCATATCTCGAATAATCATCTATAAAGGAGACGAAATACTCAAAACCACCTCTAGCCTTGATAGACATAGTTCCAAACAAATCAGAATGAACCAATTCCAACACATCTTTGGCTCTATACCCCTTGGCCTTAAAAGGCCTCTTGGTCATTTTACCCTCCAAGAAAGATTCGCAGGTTGGGAAATCTTCCACCACTAATGAACCTAGAAGTCCATCAGCTATCAACCTTTGAATTCTTCTTAGGTTAATATGACCAAGTCTTAGATGCCAAAGATATGTTTGGTTTATCTTCGAAGGTTCTTTTCACTTATTGGAATTAGAAGATGAGTTATTAACTTCTATTTGCATAGTGGGAGCTTTTGGTTCTAGTGTATATAATTTTCCTATCAATGCACCTGAACAGATAATCTCCCTATTCCTTTTTATAACAACTCTGTCATTAAAAGAAATAGAATATCCATCCATAAACCATTTAGAAACTGAAATTAAATTCTTTCTAAATAAAGATACATAAAGGAAATTCTTACGAACCAAAACTTTATTTTTCTCAAAAGATAAATAAACATCTCCCACTGCAATAGTCGCCACCTTCGTGGCATCGCCCAAGTATACTGTAATCTCCTCCTCAGCTAGTCATTTGGTTTACTGGAACCCCTGCAATGTATTGCAGACATGATCAGTGGCTCCCGTATCTACACACTAGGTGCCGGTAGATAACACCGCTAAACATGTTTCAACGACTAGACCAAAAGATATACCTCTGTTCTGCTTGCGGTTGGGGCAGTCCTTCTTCCAGTGTCTAGTCTGCTTACAAGTGAAGCACTTGCCTTTCGGCTTCTTCACTCCTCCCTGAGTTCCTCCCACCGCCTTTTGCCCCAGCTTGTTTCTTCTTCTTCTTGCCTTTCGGCTTAGAAGTAGAAACCTTTTGGGTAATCATGGCTTGCGCCTGAGCACTCTGACGAAAAAGCCCCTCTGCCACCTGGAGTTCTATTAGAAGCTCCGCCAATGAATACAACCTCTTGTTCATGTTGTAGTTCAGGCGAAACTGCTCAAAACTCCTAGGTAGAGACTGGAGAATGATATCGACCTGGGTTTCCCCATCGATCTCAGCTTCGAGGACTTCCAGCTCATTTAAATGAGCCATCATCTTGAGAACATGATCCCTTACGGGTGCTTCCTCGATCATGGTGGTCGTCATCAAGTTCCTCATGGCTTCCTGCCTAGCAACCCGATTCTGGTGTCCAAAAAGCTCTTTGAGATTGAGCATCATGTCATAAGCAGTGGGCATGGCTTGATGATGATGTTGCAGTACATTTGACATAGATGCCAAAATGTAATACCGTGCCATCTCATCAGCCTTGATCCACTTCTTATAACTCTCCTTATCCTTTTTCCCAGAATCATCCGCAGGCTTAGGAGGGCACTCTTTGAGGAGTACATATTTATATTCCTCAGCAGTCAAGACAATGTCAAGATTCCTCTTCCAATCAACATAGTTGGGTCCAGTAAGTTTATTTTCTTTCAGTATCATAGCAAGCGGGTTAAAAGTCATTTTGAAAGAAAACTTAAGAATCACATAGATCAAAACATTATATTTCAAAAAATTATTGATTCCTCAAACAATAAAATTTTAAAATCAACCAATACCTCAAAACATCGAGAATATCGTATGCCATAATAGTGTGGACGTATACGAATTCTACATTTATAAGAGGAGGTTATACCCATTAATTTTACTATCTTGTCAACCTAACTTCTAGCCTACAACATGCATATCAAACAATAAGCAATAAATATGAAAAATAAATATTTTCCAACTATTATGGCTTTTGTCTTTAATATGTCTCCCATCGTATTGTCATCTCGTCTGCTCCTCCCTACGCCATGTACAAGCCATCCGGAGATCCGAGCTGAGGAAAAACTATTTTAATTTACATTCATCGATCCTATACTCCACGAGAGAGTGTACATGAAATCTAGATCGAAAGTAAACTAAAATAGAAAGAGTGACTAAACGATGTCATATCTAATTACAAAAATTAAATACTAGCCTCGTCAACCCCAAGGATTCAACAAAATATACAATTACACACATACAATCACATACACACATATGGTCATAATAGTTGGATCCTATGCCTGCAACCAAAGAGTTAACCTACGTACATCCTACTATTATCCGACACATATAATATATGAAAAGTGCATAAAAGTAACCGAATCCTAAACACACAAAACCGAAAACCGTGGCTCTGATACCAATTGAAGGTAGGAAACTTTGCTTCCCACTTCAACTCAGTCGCTTGTTCATGGCGATCCCTTCAACGTCCCTGGATAAAAAAAAAATTATCCTTGACAAGAGGGATTACCCAAGCTCCCATTTCATCGTCGTGATATTCGATTAGAGTGGTCACTTGAACAAACTTGTTGTTCAAGCCCCCAACCTCTATTCTACGAATAGCCACGGAATAGACGATGTATGGATCGCCGACTTTTGTGTTTATATTCGGAGTCCAAGTTAGTTTAGCCATAAAACAGAATATACAACATGTATATGATTGAAAAACAATTATAGACATGTTACAAAAGAAAATAGACAAGTGTTATACCTCTTGATCTTCTATTGTATGTCCTTCCTCCTTTTGGACGTCGTGTGGGTGACGATCTTCCAAAAGTTGAAGCTCCTAGATCACCAATCTTCCTACCCTTGTTCTCTACGAACAAAAGGAAGTATAGAAACAAAGCACTTCTCCTTCTTTCAACCAACCACCAAGCTCTAAGCTTGGTGATTGCCGCCGGCCAAGAAGAAGAACAAGGAGATGAAGAAGAGGGTCGGCCAAAAGCTTCAAGGGGAAGACCCTAAGCTCCAGCCAAGGATGAAGGGAAGAAGGTTAGATGCTAGCAAAACCAAGGGGAGAAGAATAAGGAAGGGCGTCGACCACCTAAGGAAGAAGAAGAAGAAGAAAGGAAACAAATTCCTTATTTGCGGCCGCCCAAACCAAACTCCAAAACCCTAGCCTCCAAGCTCCTTGCTGCCCAACCCTAATCCTATCTTGTTTCTAATTCTTTTGTACGCTAACCCTTAATCTCTCCTTTTATAGAGTTAGGCATAAGCCTTGTTTTAATCTCCACCATTGGTTCTAGGGATTTAATCTCAACCGTCGGATCTAGAGATTTAATCTCAACCATCGGATCTAGAGATTTAATCTCTACCATTTGATCTAGAGTTTTGTTTTCATCCATTGGATCTAGGCTTCATGAGGTTTTAATATGCTACAATAGGGACCATGAGGAGGAGTTGGATCTTGGCCACCCAATGGATCAAGCCCACATAAAGTCTGATCCATTAATGATAATCCAATCAACTAAAAAATTATTATTAATCAACCTCACCAACCCCCATAAGTTAATATGGTCTCCATATATTATTTGTACATTTTTCTCCCCGTGTTTAAGATCTCGAATGTCCGTCTATTAATTAATTTACTGACAATTAATTAATCAACATCTAACTCCATGAGTAGTACCACTCAACTTTATCATCATGCCGGACCAAGTCCACCTGCAGGGTTTACATGATGAACCTTATGAGCTCCTCAAGGGGACATCATCATCCGGATATATAGGACACGGTTTCCTCCTATAATCAATGGCACACCATATAAATAATATCATTTCCCAACTTACCGAGCCTATCGATTTAATCTATAAATCTCGCCCATTGGTAAATCAAAGAAATGAATACTAAGTATATGTGCCCGTTATTATATCGGGATTAAAAGCATGTACAATATAATATCTGAGGTCCGATTCGATTATGTAGTCAGCAATAAATCGAATCACCTCTAAGTCGGTCCTGCTCAATACACACAAAGTGTACTAGTGTGATTCTATGGTCAAGACAAACCAATACCAAATCACACTACAACCATACCAATAGTTTGTCCAAAGCCATCTCGGTTGTGAGCCTTTACTTATACTCTACAAGTAGCTGATAACATGATCTACTGTGTGACACTACACACCATGTTATCTACAATGTAATTTATTAGACAATATGCATAAACACAAATATGCAAACAATGATCATGTGATTCTTATTTAAAAATAAATATGTTCATACAAAAGATAGACTTTTCAGTATACATCCCAACATTTACATTGATGGGATTTAATTTTTAGTTCGGATATGTTAGTATGTTTTCTTAGTGAACAGAGTAATTTTTGACCAGTTAGTGAGTTTCCCGAGCCATGAATATGATGTCGGATTAGTTAGCAAGTTTTCTGGGTGTTCAGTGTAATTCTCAACTAGTTAGTTTGTTTCCCAAGCCATGAATATGTTTCCAGAACAGTCAGTATATTTTCTAAGTGATAAGAGTAATTTCCTACCAGTTAGTATATTTTCAGATCCATGAATATGATTTTGGATTAGTTAGTATATTTTCTAAGTGATCAGTGTAATTTTTGACTAGTTAGTATGTTTCCCGAGCCATGAATATGATTCAAGATCAGTTAGCATTTTTCTGAGGGATCATTGTAATTCCCGACCAGTTAGTATGTTTGTCGAGCCATGAATATGATTCTGAATAAGTTAGTATGTTTTCTAAGTGAGCAAAGTAATTTTTGATAAGTTAGTATGTTTCCCGAGCCATGAATATGATTCTGGATCAGTTAGCATATTTTCTGAGTGTAGTGTAATTCCCGAGCGACATATACAATACCCGAGTTGTGTATATAATTTCCGAATGACATATACAATTCCCAAGCTCAGTAAGTGTAACACCCCCCTCTCTCTCGACTCTAGTAAGGGAGGTGTTACCATCATACTTTAATTATAACCCAAACATGTCTCAATTATTCCATGAACTCACTTACACTATTTACTAATTTAACTAATGTTTGATTTAAACAGAAGAGCATCAATGACTCGTAACAAGATCTAAACATGGTTTTGATAATAAGCATCATAATACTCTTAACTTGAAATGGCAGAAGATAGAGAAATAACTCAACCCATAAAGTAGCAACACATGACCATGTTGAAAAACATGCCCTGGCCATGTTCACCACCCACGGTCATGTGTGCCTCTGTTCACCTCAGAACGATAGTCAAGCACATAACATTAACTCAAGCACACTAGCACGTTCAAAGGTCTTAACATAACATGATACTAGTAAGTTCGACATTCTTAGACACAATATGCTCACGCACATAACATGAACACTAACACACTAGCACGTTAAAAGGTCTTAACATAACATAATACTAGCAAGTTCAGCATTTTTAAACACAACATAACCATTAGTAAATTCAAAGTTCTTAACATAACATAAATTCAAGCAAGTTCAGAATCGTAATCCACTGTTCCGCCGCCACACACACCAAGCACTTCATCCGCTTCCCCCTCTTACTCAAGCCTTGCTTTACCCTTATCTGCAGTATAAGGAATGCAAACTATAAGCAATGAAGCTTAGTAAGTACCTCTTATTCTCACAAAACATCGCATTAGGAAAACATGCTATTAGAATACTTGCATGCAACACATGCTCATACTTGCATTTAAGAAAATTATGCATTAACATTTAGAAATACTTGCACATAAAATGATGGTTCAACTTGAAATGCATGAGCTTGAAATACACAACTTGCAAAATATGCTTCGCTTGTAGAAACATGCGTAAACCTTGTGCTTTGGTTAACTTTAGAAACCATATATACGTATATACTTTAAAATACTAATCATCCTTGTATGGGCAGCCCGACATAGTACCAATTTACACGCAACCCTAATAGAATTCGGGGTAGCTACCAAATGAACTTATTAGGGAAACTTACTTAGGGCGGTCTAGGGCCCGTGGGCGATCTAAGGGTCCGGTACATGTCATTTTAAAGTAAAATATTTTCTTTATATATGACATATTGATTTTTCCATATAATAACATTTAACATGATCATACTCCAAAAACTCATATATGAAGTCTTTCAAGACATTTGATCATGCTCTTTGTCTTCCAAAACTCGTAGGGGAAGCATCCTTGCGATCTTATGTCTTGCTTCCAAAGAAATATACCTTAAATACCCATAAATCCGAACAACCATAATTTGAACAAAAACATATAAATCTGAACAAAACATGATAATAGAAGCTAGATGTACAAATCGAAGAGTTACTTATACTATAGGGGAGAAATAACATCCTGGTGATCTTATGTCTTGCTTAAAATGAAATATACCTTACCTATAAATTTGAACACACACATATAATCTGATCAAAATATATAATCTAACAAAACATAGGAAAAGAAGGTAGATAAAACAATCGAAGAGCTACTTATACTGCAGGTGAGAAATACTTACCTCCTTTTGCTAGATTCACTAAATATACTGCTAGGGTTATGAAGATCTTCTACATGTTTCTTAGCTCTAAGAGTGATCCTTGCATATACCACTTCCTTGTGAGAAAACCCTCCTCAATAACACCAACACAATGGGATTATGGTTCGGTGAAGAAGGAGGAAGGAGAAGGGAATATTTCGGCCAAAGATGAGGAAGAAGGAAAAAAAAGGAAGGTGAAGTGGTTTTGGTTTTCTTGCTCCCTTTAACTCCACGTAAATAGCCAGGGAGATGAAACAACTCTTCACCCTCTCATCTTCTCATTTATCTTCCTTCTATATTCCTTATCTATTCTAGCCAAGAATTGTCACAATTAGGAGGTTCATGGTTCAAATCCTAGCTATAACGAACCCTATTTTATTTTTATTTATTTTATTTTATTTTATTTTTGGGCATTACAATCCTTCATACCTTATAAAAGTTTCGTCCTCGAAACTTAGAACAACTTTGGATACTTTTGTTTCATGTCATCCTCACGTTCCCAAGTTGGTTCTTCAAATCTTTGATTTTGTCATATGACTTTCACTAAGGGTACCTCTTTGTTTCTCAATTTCTTGATTTCTCGATCTATTATCTGAATAGGCCAACTTTCATAACTCAAATCTTCTCGAACTTGTACCATCTATGGCTCAATCACATGGTCTGCATCAGGAACATACTTTTTCAGCATTGAGACATGAAATACGTTGTGAATAGTTGACATTTCTTGAGGTAGCTCTAACTCATAAGCTACTTTGCCAATTCTTTTTGTGATCTGATAAGGTCGTACATAATGTGGATTTAGCTTGCCTTTCTTCCCAAATCTCATCACCCCCTTCATAGGAGCTACTTTTAGAAATATAGAATCCCAAGCTTCAAATTCAAGCGGTCTACGTCATAAATCAGCATAACTTTTCTACCAACTCTTAGCAGTCTCTATTCTTTGGCAGATGCTCTTTATAGCTTTGGTGGTGTCATCTATAAAGTCTGTCTCAAGCCACATTTCTTTCTTCTCACCACCTTCATACAAATAAATAGGAGACCTACACTTTCTTCCATATCAAGCTTCATAGGGTGTCATTCCAATTGTAGCTTGGTAGCTGTTATTAATTGTAAGCAAACTCTGCCAAACATAGGTATTTGCACTAGCTTCCTTTAAAATCTAAGGCACAAGCTCGTAACATATCCTCTAGAATTTAATTTACTCGTTCGATTTGCCCATTTGTTTGAGGATGAAATGCTGCGTTGAATCATAACTTAGTGCCAAGGGCCTTCTGAACACACTCCCAAAAGTGTGAAGTAAATCGGCTATCCCTATCAGAAATGATGATCTTAGGAACTCCATGCAATCTGATCACCTCCTTAACATACAACTGAGCTAGTTGCTCTATTGAGTATGATATTTTGATTGCCAAAAAATGAGCAGATTTTGTCGATCTATCGACAATCACCCAAATAGCATCATAACCATTAGTTGTTTTGGGTAGTCCTACTATGAAATCCATAGCTATATCTTCCCACTTCCATTCTGGGATTTGTATAGGTTGCAGAACTCCTCCATGTCTCTGATATTATTCTTTGACTCTTTAACATGTTAGACATGTGCTGACATATTTAGCCACATCCCTTTTCATATCGAACCATCAGAACTTTTCTTTCAAATCTTGATACATCTTGGTAGATCTAGGATGCAATGAATATGGGGTCCCATGAGCTTCTTCTAAAATTCTCTTTCTAAATTCCAAATCATTGGGAATACATAAGCGTTCACCAAGATATAGTACCCCACTGCTAGAGACATGAAATCCTTCATCCTTTCCTTCTTGGATCTCTTGCTTGATCTTTTGGATGCTTGGATCTTCGTCTTGCTTCGCTAGTATATCATCAAATAGTGTTGGTGCTATTGTCAAGGTAGAAAGTTGTCCAGAAATAATCTCAACCCCAAAGTTCAACATCTCTTTCTCCAATGGTTAGGATAATGAAGATAAGGACATTAAAGTGGCGCATGATTTTTTACTCAGTGTGTCTGCTACTTTGTTTGCCTTTCTAGGATGGTAGTAGATTTCATATTGTTAGGATGTATACTAAAAAGTCTATCTTTTGTATGAACATCTTTATTTTTGAAATAAGAATCACATGATCATTGTTTGCATATTTATGATTATGCATATTGTCTGATACATTACATTGTAGATAACATGGTATGTAGTGTCACACGGGAGATCATGTTATCAGTTCCTTGTAGAGTATAAGTAAAGGCTCACAACCGAGATGGTTTTGGACAAACCATTGGTATGGTTGTAGTGTGATTTGGTATTAGTTTGTCTTGACCATAGAATAACACTAGTACACTTTGTGTGTATTGAGCAAGACCGACTTAGAAGTGATTTGATTTATTGCTGACTACATAATTGAATCGGACCTCGGATATTATGATGTACATGCTCTTAATCTCGATATAATAACGGGCACATATACTTAGTATTTATTTCTTTGATTTACCAATGGGCGAGATTTATAGAGTAAATCGATAGGCTCGGTAAGTTGGGAAATGATATTATTTATATGGTGTGCCATTGATTATAAGAGGAAATTGTGTCCTATATATTAGGATGATGATGTCCCCTTGAGGAGCTCATAAGGTTCATCATGTAAACCCTGCAGGTGGACTTGGTCCGACATGATGATAAGGTTGAGTGGTACTACTCATGGAGTTAGATGTTGATTAATTAATTGTCAGTAAATTAATTAATTGACGGACATTCGAGATCTTAAACACGGGGAGACATTTGTACAATTAATATATGGAGCCCATATTAATTTATGGGGGTTGGTAAGGTAGATCAATGATAATCCTCTAGTGGAATGGATTATCATTAATGGATCAGACTTTATGTGGGCTTGATCCATTGGGTGGCCAAGATCCAACTCCTCCTCATGGTCCCTATTGTACCTTATTAAAACCCTCATGGAGCCTAGATCCGATGATAGAAAATGAAACTCTAGATACGACGGTGGAAATTAAATCTCTAGATCCAACGGTGGAGATTAAATCTTTAGATCCGACGGTAGAGATTAAATCTCTAGATTCGATGGTTGAGATTAAATCCCTAGATCCGATGGTTATGATTAAATCTCTAGATATGATTGAGGAGATTAAAAGAAGGCTTAAGCCTAGCTCTATAAAATGAGGCTTAAGGGGTGGGAGGCAAGGATACTCAAGGGAGATTAGGGTTTGGCTTGGGCAGCTAGGGTTTGGGAAAGGGCTTGGGGGGCAACAATTGGAGGGATTTCCTTATCTTCCAAAGGTGTAGTCGGCGCCCATCTTCTTCATTCTCACTTTGGCTGGCGCCCAACCTCTTCCTATTATTCTCCTTGACTAGCGGCAACAAGGGTGAAGGTTCTTCCTTTGGAGCTCTTGGCCGGCACCCATCTCCTTCATCTTCTATTCCTTGGCCGGCGGCAACATCAAGTCTCTTGACTTGGTGGCCGGTCCTAGATAGGAAAGAGTTTCGTTTCATTCTTCTCTTTGTTCAGAGCGAGCAAGGAAGGGAAGAACGTGTTCTAGGAGGCTTCACTTTTGGAAGATCGTCGCCCACACGACGTGCAAAAGGAGGAAGGGCATACGATAGAAGACCTTGAGGTAAACAAGAGGTATAATTCTTGTTTTGCTTTTCTTTTGTTTCTTTGTATATTGTATGTATGGTATGTGGATAATTTACTTGGACCCCGAATACAAACACAAAAATTGACGATCCATACATCGTCTATTCCGCAGCTAATCGTAGAATAGAGGTTGGTTGCTTGAACAACAAGTTTGTTCAAGTGACCACTCTAATCGAATAGCACGATGATGGAACAGTTACTTAGGTAATCCATCTTTGTCAAGGATAAATTTGTTTATTCGGGGATGTAGATGGGATCGCCATGAACAAGCGACCCAGTTGAAATGGGAAGTGAAGTTTCCTCCCTTCAAGTGGTATCAGAGCTTTGGTTCAGCAAAACCTTCAAGTGGTATCAGAACCACAGTTTCCGATTTTGTGTGTTTAGGATTCGGTTACTTTTATGCACTTTTGATATATTATATGTGTCGGATAATAGTAGGATGTGCGTAGGTTAACTTTTTGGTTGCAGGAATAGGATCCAACTATTATGGCCATATGTGTCTATGTGATTGTATGTGTGTAATTGTATATTAATTGAATCCTCGGGGTTGACGAGGCTAGTATTTAATTTTTGTAAATAAGTACGGCATTGTTTAGACACTCTTTTTATTTTAGTTTACTTTCGATATAGATTACATGTACACTCCTTCGTGGAGTATAGGATCGATAGATGTAAATTAAAATAATTTTTCTCGGCTCGGATCTCCGGATGGCTTGTACATGGCGTAGGGAGGAGCGGACGAGATGACGATACGATGGAAGGTATATTGGAGAACAAAAGCCATAATAGTTGGAAAATATTTTTTTTCATATTTATTGCTTCTTGTTTGATATGCATGTCATAGGCTAGGAAAATTCCTCAATTTTAAATAACTAAGTGGGAGAAGGATATTTTTATAAATTCCCACGTCCTCCATTACAATTTGACATTGTTGGGATGTATACTGAAAAGTCTATCTTTTGTATGAACATCTTTATTTTGAAATAAGAATCACATGATCATTGTTTGCATATTTTTATTGTTATGCATATTGTCTAATACATTACATTGTAGATAACATGGTGTGTGGTGTCACACGGGAGATCATGTTATCGGCTCCTTGTAAAGTATAAGTATAGGCTCACAACCGAGATGGATTTGGACAAACCATTGGTATGGTTGTAGTGTGATTTGGTATTGATTTGTCTTGACCAAAAAATCACATAGTACACTTTGTGTGTATTGAGCTGGACTGACTTAGAGGTGATTCGATTTATTGCTGACTACATAATCGAATCAAACCTCAGATATTATATTGCACATACTCTTAATCCCGATATAATAACAAGCACATATACTTAGTATTCATTTCTTTGATTTACCAATGGGCGAGATTTATAGATTAAATCGATAGGCTCGGTAAGTTGGGAAATGATATTATTTATATGGTGTGCCGTTGATTATAGGAGAAAACCATGTCCTATATATTAGGATGATGATGTCCCCTTGAGGAGCTCATAAGGTTCATCATGTAAACTCTGCAGGTAGACTTGGTCCGACATGATGAAAAGGTTGAGTGGTACTACTCATGGAGTTAGATGTTGATTAATTAATGGTCAGTAAATTAATTAATCAACGGACATTCGAGATCTTAAACACGGGGAGAAAATGTACATATAATATATGGAGCCCATATTGACTTACTGGGGTTGGTGATGTAGATCAATGATAATCCTTTAGTGGATTAAATTATCATTAATGGTTCGGACTTTATGTGGGCTTGATCCATTGGGTGGCCAAGATCCAACTCCTCCTCATGGTCCCTATTGTAGCCTATTAATACCTCATGAAGCTTAGATCCAATGGATAGAAACAAAACTCTAGATCCAAAGGTAGAGATTAAATCTCTAGATCTGACGGTTGAGATTAAATCTCTAGATCCGACGGTTGAGATTAAATCCCTAGAACCAATGGTTGAGATTAAAACAAGGATTATCCCTAACTCTATAAAAGGAGGGCAAGGGGTGGGCGGCAACTAAGAATCCAATTAGAGATAGGATTAGGGTTTTGGGCGGCAAGGCTTGGAGGCTAGGTCTTGGAGTTGGCGGCACCTATTAAGGAAATTTTTTCCTTATCTACTTCTTCTTCTTTTCGTGGTCGGCATCCATACAGCCCCTTCCTCACCTTGGCCGGCATCCATAGCAGCTCTTCTCCTTCTCCTTGGCTGGTGGAACCAAGGCTTAGGGTCCTCCCTTGAAGCTCTTGGCCGGAAATCATCTCTTCTCCCTTCTCCTTGTTGGCCGACGGCAAGCAACTTGCTTGTTTCTTGTTGGTTGGCTAAAGGAAGGAGAAAAGTCTTGTTTCTATTCTTCCTCTTGCTCGGAATGAGCAAGGAAGGAAGGAAGATTAGTGATCTAGGAGCTTCAACTTTTGGTAGATCGTCGCCCACACGACGTTCGAAAGGCGAAAGGTCATACAATAGAAGATCGAGAGGTATATCGATTCTCTATTTTCATTTGTTACATGTTAATATTTGCTTTTAAATTATATGCATGATATATATTCTGTTTTGTGGATAAATATACTTGGACCCCAAACATAAACACAAAGCCGGCGATCCGTACATCGTCTATTCCGCAGCTACTCGTGGAATAGAGGTTGGTCGCTTGAACAACAAGTTTGTTCAAGTGACTACTCTAAACGAATAGCACGATGATGACAAGGTTTCTTGGGCAATCCCTCTTGTCAAGGATAAGTTTTTTTTTATCCGGTGACGTAGAAGGGATCGCCATGAACAAGCGATCGAGTCGAAGTGGGAAGCGATGTTTCCCCACCCAACATGTGGTATCAGAGCTACGGTTTCCGGTTTTGTGTGTTTAAGATTCGGTTACTCTTATGCATTTTTCATATATTATATGTGTCAGTTAATAGTAGGATATGCGTAGGATAACTCTTTGGTTGCAGGTATAAGATCCGACTATTATGGCCATATGTGTGTATGTGATTGTATGTGTGTATTTTGTTGAATCCTCGGGGTTGACGAGGCTAGTTTTTAATTTTTTGTAAATTAGATACGGAATTGTTTAGCCACTCTTTCTATTTTAGTTTACTTTCAATCTAGATTTCATGTACACTCCCTCGTGGAGTATAGGATCGATGGATGTAAATTAAAATAGTTTTTAGTCTCGGCTCGGATCTCCGGATGGTTCGTACATGGCGTAGAAGGAGCGGACGAGATGGCGATGTGATGGGAGACATATTGAAGACAAAAGCCATAATAGTTGAAAAATAATTTATTTTTCATATTTATTGCTTATTGTTTGATATTCATGTCGTAGGCTAGAAAATTCCTCAATTTCAAATTACTAAGTGGGAGAGGGATATTTTTATAAATTTCACTGGCTCCATTACAATTTGACAAGTGATGCAAACAAACTTGCGCGTCGGCTCTGAGTGCCTTTCTCCCCATCGGATGAGTTTGTTTGCGGATCACAAGGTCAAATATGGTTATAGAGAATTATTAAAAAGCGTGTGTACTTCCCCATCGGAAGGCACATAACCCAAGATAATTACCTTGGTACCGAGTAATGGTGAACACTTAGATGCAAATATAAGTATTCTCCCCATCGGAGTCACTGCTTTTATTTGTAGGGCCAAAGAGGAACCAACTATTAATTTTACTTGTCAAAAAGTTAGGTTGACAAGATAGTAAAATTAATGGGTAAAACCTCCTCTTACAAATATAGAATTTGTATATGTCCACACTATCGTGGCATACGATATTCTCGGTATTTTGAGATGTTGGTTGATTTTAAAATTTTATTATTTAAGGAATCAATAATTTTTTGAAATCTAATGTTTTGATCTATGTTATTCTTAGGTTTTCTTTCAAAATAACTTTCAACCCGCTTGCTGTGATACTGAAAGAGAATAAACTTACTGGACCCAACTATGTCGATTGGAAGAGGAATCTTGATATTGTCTTGACTGCTGAGGAATACAAATATGTACTCCTCGAAGAGTGCCCTCCTAAGCCTGTGGATGATTCTGGGGAAAAAAAAGAGAGAGAGTTATAAGAAGTGGATCAAGGTCGATGAGATGGCGCGGTGTTACATTTTGACATCTATGTCAAATGTACTACAACATCAGCATCAAGCCATGCCCACTGCTTATGACATGATGCTCAATCTCAAAGAGCTTTTCGGACACCAGAATCGGGTTACTAGGCAGGAAGCCATGAGGAACTTGATGACGACCACCATGATCGAGGGAACACCCATGAGGGATCATGTTCTCAAGATGATGGCTCATTTGAATGAGTTGGAAGTCCTCGGAGCTGAGATCGATGGGGAAACCCAGGTCGATATCATTCTCCAGTCTCTACCTAGGAGTTTTGAGCAGTTTCCTCTGAACTACAACATGAACAAGAGGTTGTATTCGTTGGCGGAGCTTCTAACAGAACTCCAGGCTGCAGAGGGGCTATTTCGTCAGAGTGCTCAGGCACATGCCATGGTGACCCAAAAGGTTTCTACTTCTAAGCCGAAAGGTAAGAAGAAGAAGAAACAAACTGGGACAAAGGCGGTGGGAGGAACTCAGGGAGGAGTGAAGAAGCCGAAAGGAAAGTGCTTCACTTGTAAGCAGACTGGACACTGGAAGAAGGACTGCCCCAAACGCAAGCAGAACAAAGGTATATCTTTTGGTCTAGTCGTTGAAACATGTTTAGCGGTGTTATCTAACGGTGCCTAGTGTGTAGATATGGGAGCCACTGATCATGTCTGCAATACTTTGCAGGGGTTCCAGGATTCTAGACGACTGGCTGAGGGGGAGATTATCTTGTACTTGAGCGATGCCATAAAGGTGGCGGCTGTTGCAGTGGGAGACGTTCATTTATCTTTTGAGAAAAATAAAGTTTTGGTTCTTAAGAATTGCCTTTATGTACCTTTATTTAGAAATAATTTAATTTCGGTTTCTAAATTGTTTATGGATGGATATTCTATTTCTTTTAATGACAGAGTTGTTATAAAAAGGAATAGGGACATTATCTGTTCAGGTGTTTTGATAGGAAATCTATACACACTTGAACCAAAACCTCCCACGATGCAAATTGAAGTTAATAACTCATCTTCTAATTCCAATAAGAGAAAAAAACCTTCGAAGATGAACCAAACATATCTTTGGCATCTTAGGCTTGGTCATATTAACCTAAGCAGAATTCAAAGATTGATAGTTGATAGACCTCTGGGCTCATTAGTGGAGGAAGGTTTCCCAACCTACGAATCCTGCTTGGAGGGTAAAATGACCAAGAGGCCTTTTAAGGCCAAGGGGTATAGAGCCAAAGATGTGTTAGAATTGGTTCACTCTGATTTGTGTGGTCGTATGTCAATCCAAGCTATAGGTGGTTTTGAGTATTTCGTCTCTTTTATAGACGATTATTCGAGATATGGATACATTTACTTGATGCGCCGCAAGTCTGAATGCTTTGACAAGTTCAAAGAATTCAAGGCTGATGTGGAGAAACGTCAAGGTAAAAGTATCAAGATACTACGATCTGATCGTGGTGGCGAGTACCTCTTGGGAGAGTTTAGGAATTACTTATCATAGGCTGGAATTCAATCCCAATTGTCTACACCTGGCACACCCCAGCAAAATGGTATAGCAGAGCGAATGAATAGAACTCTTGTAGAGATGGTTAGATCGATGATGAGTTATTCTGAGTTGCCAGATTCGTTTTGGGGATATGCTCTAGATACGACGGTGTACATTCTGAATTTGGTTCCATCTAAATCAGTGCCTTCTACTCCCATAGAATTGTGGACTAGACGAAAGCTTAGTGTAAGACATATTCATATTTGGGATGTCCAGCACATGTGTTGAAGGCAGATGCTAGTAAGTTGGAACCTCGTTCAGAAGTACGCATGTTCGTTGGCTATCCTAGAGGAACGAAGGGTGGTTTGTTTTATAGTCCTAGAGATCAGAGGGTGATCATTAGCACGAATGCCAGATTTCTAGATGAAGACTATGTGATGAGCCACAAGCCCAAGAGTAAAATTATTTCAAAGGAATTAAAAGGGGAAGTCACTTCTTCAGTACCACCGGTACAAGAGGATATACCACAAGTCACTGCACCGCGTGTCACAAAGGATACACAGGTGATACCTTGTCATAGTGGGAGGGTTGTGAGATAGCCTGATAAATTCATGTTCTTGGGAGAATCTTCTAATTTGGTTTCTGGCGAACATGAACCTACTCCTTGGACATATGATGAGGCAATCCAAGATAAAGATGCAGCATCTTGGCAAAGTACAATGAATACTGAGATTGAATCTATGGATTCAAATCTGGTCTGGGAGCTAGTAGAACCACCCGATAGTGTAAAAACCATTGGATGCAAGTGGATCTACAAAAGAAAGAGAGGAATAGATGGGAAGGTTGAGACCTTCAAAGCGAGGCTTGTTGCGAAGGGGTATACTCAGAAAGAGGGTATCGATTATGAGGAAACCTTTTCGCCGATAGCCATGCTTAAGTCTATCTGGATTCTCTTATGCATTGCAGCTCATATGAATTATGAGGTGTGGCAGATGGATGTCAAGACAGCTTTCCTTAATGGAAGTCTTGAGGAAAACATCTATATGAAGCAACCAGAGGGATTCATTACGAAAGGCAAAGAGCATCTTGTATGTAAGCTTAATCGGTTCATTTATGGATTTAAGCAAGGTTCGAGGTCTTGGAACATCCGATTTGATGAGCTAATCCATTCTTATAGATTTATTCAAAGTCCGGATGAGTCTTGTGTATACAAGAGATGTGATGAAAACGTAGTGGTATTTCTTGTACTATACATAGATGACATTTTGTTGATTGGCAACAATATCAAGGTGTTATCGGATGTAAGGGTATGGTTGTCCAAACAGTTTGATATGAAGGGCTTGGGAGAAGGGGGACACATCCTTGGGATCAAGGTTATAAGGGATCGCAGGAAAAGGATGTTGTGCTTATCCCAAGCTTCACACATAGACACGATTATGGATCGTTTTAGCATGCAAAACTCCAAGAAAGGTTTTCTACCTTTCAGGCATGGATTTCCTTTATCTAAGGAGATGTGTCCTAGAACATCTGAGGAGATAGAGGAGATGAAGGTTGTTCCTTATGCTTCGGTGGTAGGAAGCCTAATGTATGCGATGCTGTGTATGAGACACAATATCTGCTTTATCGTGGGCATGGTCAGCCGATATCAGAGTAATTCAGGACAGAGACATTGGACTGCGGTAAAGCATATATTGAAGTACCTGAGAAGGACTAGGGATTATATGCTAGTTTACCAGGCAGACCAATTACTCCCTATGGGTTATACAGATTCCGACATCCAATCAGATAGGGATAACAGTAAGTCTACCTCATGTTTTGTGTTTACTTTGGGAGGTGGAGCCATTGTATGGAGGAGTGTCAAGCAGAAATGCGTGGCAGACTCCACCATGGAAGCTGAGTATGTGGCAGCCTCTTAGGCAGCCAAAGAAGTTGTGTGGCTCAGGAACTTCCTGATGGACTTGGATGTGATTCTTGGTTTGCCCAGAACTATCATAATTTATTGTGATAATAGTGGTGCAGTTGCAAACTCGAAAGAACCACGAGCCCATAAGGCAAGTAACACATAGAGCGCAAGTACCACCTGATACGAGAACTTGTAAAGAGAGGAGAAGTTGTTGTGGCCAAGATTGCATCGGAGTATAACCTGAGAGATCCTTTAACTAAGGCCCTTTCGGCGAGAGCTTTTGATAGGCATGTGGAGGGAATGGGGATCAGATGTATGGCAATTTGAGGACAGCATAATCTTTTAGTATAAGTGGGAGATTGTTGGGATGTATACTGAAAAATCTATCTTTTGTATGAACATCTTTATTTTGAAATAAGAATCACATAATCATTGTTTGCATATTTTTATGGTTATGCATATTGTCTAATACATTACATTGTAGATAACATGGTGTGTGATGTCACACGGGAGATCATGTTATCGACTCCTTGTAAAGTATAAGTATAGGCTCACAACTAAGATAGCTTTGGACAAACCATTGGTATGGTTGTAGTGTGATTTGGTATTGGTTTGTCTTGGCCATAAAATCACACTAGTACACTTTGTGTGTATTGAGCTGGACCGACTTAGATGTGATTCGATTTATTGCTGACTACATAATCGAATCAGACCTCAGATATTATATTGCACATACTCTTAATCCCGATATAATAATGAGCACACATACTTAGTATTCATTTCTTTGATTTACCAATGGGCGAGATTTATAGATTAAATCGATAGGCTCCGTAAGTTGGAAAATGATATTATTTATATGGTGTATCGTTGATTATAGGAGGAAACCATGTCCTATATATTAGGATGATGATGTCCCCTTGAGGAGCTCATAAGGTTCATCATGTAAACCCTGCAGGTGGACTTGGTCCGGCATGATGAAAAGGTTGAGTGGTACTACTCATGGAGTTAGATGTTGATTAATTAATGGTCAGTAAAATAATTAATCGATGGGCATTCGATATCTTAAACACGGGGAAAAAATGTACATATAATATATGGAGCCCATATTGACTTATGGGGGTTGGTGAGGTAGATCAATGATAATCCTTTAGTGGATTGGATTATCATTAATGGATCGGACTTTATGTGGGCTTGATCCATTGGGTGGCCAAGATCCAACTCCTCCTCATGGTCCCTATTGTAGCCTATTAATACCTCATGATGCTTAGATCCAATGGATAGAAACAAAACTCTAGATCCAAAGGTAGAGATTAAATCTCTTGATCCGACGGTTGAGATTAAATCTCTAGATCCGATGGTTGAGATTAAATCCCTAGAACCAATGGTGGAGATTAAAACAAGGCTTATCCATAACTCTATAAAAGGAGGGCAAGGTGTGGGCGGCAACTAAGAATCCAATTAGAGATAAGATTAGGGTTTTGGGCGGCAAGGCTTGGAGGCTAGGGTTTGGAGTGTGCGGCACCTATTAACGGAATTTTTTCCTTATCTCCTTCTTCTTCTTTTGGTGGCCGGCATCCATACAGCCCCTTCCTCACCTTGGCCGGCGTCCATAGTAGCTCTTCTCCTTCTCCTTGGCCAGTGGATCCAAGGCTTAGGGTCCTCCCTTGAAGCTCTTGGCCGGCAATCATCTCTTCTCCCTTCTCCTTGTTGGTCGGCGGCAAGCAACTTGCTTGTTGTTTGTTGGTTGGCTAAAGGAAGGAGAAAAGTCTTGTTTCTATTCTTCCTCTTGCTCAGAATGACCAAGGAAGGAAGAGTGGTGATCTAGCAGCTTCAACTTTTGGTAGATCGTCGCCCACACGATGTCCGAAAGGAGGAAGGTCATACAATAGAAGATCGAGAGGTATATCGATTCTCTATTTTCATTTGTTACATGTTTATATTTGCTTTTCAATTATATGCATGATATATATTCTATTTTGTGGCTAAATATACTTGGACCCCAAACATAAACACAAAAGTCGGCGATCCGTACATTGTCTATTCCGTGGCTATTCAAGGAATAGAGGTTGGTCACTTTAACAACAAGTTTGTTCAAGTGACTACTCTAAACGAATAGCACCACAATGACAAGGTTGCTTGGGCAATCCCTCTTGTCAAGGATAATTTTTTTTTTATCCGGTGACGTAGAAGGGATCGCCATGAACAAGCGATCGAGTCGAAGTGGGAAGCGAAATTTTCCCACCCAATAGACATGTGATGCAAACAAACTTGTGCATAGGCGTTGAGTGCCTTCCTCCCCATCGGATGAGTTTGTTTGCGGATCACAGGGTCAAATATGGTTATAGGAAATTATTAAGGAGCGTGTGTACTTCCCCATCGGAAGGCACATAACCCGAGATAATTACCTTGGTACCAAGTAATGGTAAACACTTAGATGCAAATTAGAGTATCCTCCCCACCAAGTATTTGTAGGGCCGAAGAGGAACCAACTATTAATTTAATTTTTCAAAAAGTTAGGTTGACAAGATAGTAAAATTAATGGGTAAAACCTCCTCTTATAAATGTAGAATTCATATACGTCAACACTATCATGGCATACGATATTCTCGGTGTTTTGAGGTGTTGGTTGATTTTAAAATTTTATTGTTTGAGGAATCAATAATTTTTTGAAATCTAATGTTTTGATCTATGTGATTCTTAGGTTTTTAAAAATGACTTTCAACCCGCTTGCTGTGATACTGAAATAAAATAAACTTACTTGACCCAATTATGTTGATTGGAAGAGAAATCTTAATATTGTCTTGACTGTTGAGGAGTACAAGTATGTACTCTTCGAAGAGTGTCCTCCTAAGCCTGCGAATGAGATGGAAGTCCTTGGAGCTGAGATCAATGGGGAAACCCCAGTCGATATCATTCTCCAGTCTCTACCTAGGAGTTTTGAGCAGTTTCACCTGAATTATAACATGAATAAGAGGTTGTATTCGTTGGCGGGGCTTCTAACAGAACTCCAGGTGACAGAAGGGCTTGCTCAGGCTCAGGCCATGGTTGCTCAGAATGTTTCTACTTCTAAGCCAAAAGGCAAGAAGAAGAATAAACAAGGTGGAGCAAAGGTCGTGGGAGGATATCAGGGACGAGTGAAGAAGCCGAAAGGCAAGTGCTTCACTTGCAAGTAGACTGGACATGGGAAGAAGGACCATCCCATCCGGAAACAGAACAAAGGTATATTCTTTGGTCTAGTGATTGAAACATGTTTAGCGGTGTTATCTACCGGCACCTGGTGTGTAGATACGGGAGACACTGATCATGTTTGCAATACTTTGCATAGGTTCCAGGAAACCAAACGACTGACAGAGGGGGAGATTACCATTTACTTGGGTGATGCCACGAAGGAGGCGGTTGTTGCAGTGGAAGATGTTTATTTGTCTTTTGAGAGGAAAAAAATTTTGGTTCTAAAAAATTACCTTTATGTACATTTATTTAGAAAAAATTTGATTTCGGTTTCCAAATTGTTTATGGATGGATATTCTATTTCTTTTAATGACAGAGTTGTTATAAAAAGAAATAGGGAGATTATCTGTTCTGATGCATTGATAGGAAATTTATATACTCTTGAACCAAAAGCTCCCACGATGCAAATAAAAGTACATAACTCATCTTCTAATTCCAAAAAGAGAAAAGAACCTTCAAAGATGAACAAAACATATCTTTGGCATCTAAGGCTAGGTCATATTAACTTAAGCAGAATTCAAAGGTTGATAGCTGATGGACCTCTGGGTTCATTAGTGGTGGAAGATTTCCCAACCTGCGAATCTTGCTTGGAGGGTAAAATGGCCAAGAGGCCTTTTAGGGCCAAGGGGTATAGAGCCAAAGATGTGTTAGAATTGGTTCATTCTGATTTGTGTGGTCCTTGTCTGTCCAGGCAAGAGGTGATTTTGAATATTTCGTCTCTTTCATAGACGATTATTTAAGATATGGATACATTTACTTGATGCACTGCAAGTCTGAATGCTTTGACAGGTTCAAAGAGTTTAAGGCTAATGTGGAGAAACGTCAAGGTAAAAGTATCAAGACACTACGATCTGATCATGGTGGTGAGTACCTCTTGGGAGAGTTTAGGAATTACTTATCAAAGGCTGGGATTCAATCCCAATTGTTTTCACCTAGCATACCCCAGTAGAATGGTGTAGCAGAGCGAAGGAATAGGACTCTTATAGAGATGGTTAGATCGATGATGAGTTATTCTGAGTTGCCAGATTCGTTCTGGGGATATGCTCTAGATATGGTAGTGTATATTCTGAACTTAGTACAATCTAAATCAGTACCTTCTACTCCCACAGAATTGTGGACTGGGCGAAAGCCTAGTCTGAGACATATTCGGATTTGGGAGAGTCCAGCACATGTGCTGAAGGCAGATGCTGGTAAGTTAGAACCTCGTACAGAAGTGCAGATGATCGTTGGCTATCCTAGAGGAACAAAAGGTGGTTTGTTTTATAGTCCTAAAGATCATAGGTTGATCGTTAGCACGAACGCCAAATTTCTAGAGGAAGACTATGTGATGAACCACAAGCCCATAAGTAAGATTGTTTTGGAGGAATTGAGAGGGGTAGTCACTTCTTCAGTACCATCAGTACAAGAGGATATACCATAAGTTACTGCACCGTGTGTCATAGAGGATACACAAGTGATACCTTGTCGTAGTTGGAGGGTTGTTAGACAACCAGACAGATTTATGTTCTTGGGAGAATCTTCTGATTTGGTCCCGGCGAACATGAACCTGATCCCTGGACATATGACGAGTCAATCCAAGATAAAGATGCGGTATCTTGGCAAAGTGCGATGAATTCTGAGATAGAATCTATGGATTCAAATCAGGTATGGGAGCTAGTAGAACCACCCAATGGTGTAAAAGCCATTGGATCCAAGTGGATCTACAAAAGCAAGAGAGGAATAGACGGGAAGGTTGAGACCTTCAAAGCGAGGCTTGCTGTGAAGGGGTATACTCAGAAAGAGGGCATCGATTAAGAGGAGACCTTTTCGCTGGTAGCCATGCTTAAGTCTATCCGGAGTCTCTTATGTATTGCTGCTCATATGGATTATGAGGTGTGACAGATGGATGTCAAGATAGCTTTCCTTAATGGAAGTCTTGAGGAGAACATCTATATGAAGCAACCAGAGGGATTCATTGCAAAGGGAAAAGAACATCTTTTGTGCGAGCTTAATCGGTCCATTTATGGATTGAAGCAAGCTTCAAGATCTTGGAACATCCGCTTTGATGAGGTAATCCAGTCTTATAGATTTATTCAAAGTCCGGATGAGTCTTGTGTATACATGAGATGTGACGGAAACATAGTGGTGTTTCTTGTACTATACGTAGATGACATTTTGTTAATTGGCAACAATGTCAAGGTGTTATCAGACGTAAGGGTATGATTGTCCAAACAGTTTGATATGAAGGACTTGGGAGAAGTGGGACACATCCTTGGGATCAAGGTTATAAGGGATCACAGGAAAAGGATGTTGTGTTTATCTCAAGCTTCATACATAGACACCATTATGGATCGTTTTAGCATGCAGAACTCCAAGAAAGGTTTTCTACCATTCAGGCATGGAGTTCGTTTATCTAAGGAGATGTGTCCTAGAACATCAAAGGAGATAGAGGAGACGAAGGCGGTTCCTTATGCTTCGGCAGTAGGAAGCCTCATGTATGCTATGCTATGTACGAGATCGGATATCTGCTTTGCCATGGGCATGATTAGCAGATATCAAAGTAATCCAAAACAGGGACATTGGACTGTGGTAAAGCATATATGGAAGTACCTGAGAAGAACTACGGATTATATGCTGGTCTACCAGACAGATCAATTACTCCCTGTGGGTTACATAGATTATGACTTCCAATCAGATAGGGATAACAGTAAATCTACCTCAGGTTTTTTGTTTACTTTGGGAGGTGGAGCCATTGTATGGAGGAGTGTCAAGCAGAAATGCGTGGCGGACTCTACCATTGAAGCTAAGTATATGGCAGCCTCTAAGGCAGCCAAAGAAGCTGTGTGGCTCATAAAATTCTTGATGGACTTGGATGTGATTCCTGGTTTGCCCAGAATTATCACAATTTATTGTGATAATAGTGGTGCAGTTGCAAACTCGATGGAACCACGAGCCCATAAGGCAAGTAAACACATAGAGCGCAAGTACTACCTGATACGAGAGATCATAAAGTGGGTAGAAGTTGTTGTCGCCTAGATTGCATCAGAGGATGACCTGGTAGATCCTTTCACTAAGGCCTTTCTAGCAAGAGCTTTGATAGGCATGTGGAGGGAATAGGAATCAGATGTATGACAGTATAAGGATAGCATAGTCTTTTAGTATAAGTGAGAGATTGTTGGGATGTATACTGAAAAGTCTATATTTTGTATGAACATCTTTATTTTTGAAATAAGAATCACATGATCATTGTTTGCATATTTATGATTATGCATATTGTCTGATACATTACATTGTAGATAACATGGTGTGTAGTGTCACACAAGAGATCATGTTATTAGTTCCTTGTAGAGTATAAGTAAAGGGTCACAACCGAGATGGTTTTGGACAAACCATTGGTATGGTTGTAGTGTGATTTGGTTTTGGTTTGTCTTGACCATAGAATTATACTAGTACACTTTGTATGTATTGAGCAGGACCTACTTAGAGGTGATTCGATTTATTGCTGACTACATAATTGAATCGGACCTCGGATATTATGGTGTACATGTTCTTAGTCCCAATATAATAACGGGCACATATACTTAGTATTTATTTCTTTGATTTACCAATGAGCGAGATTTATAGAGTAAATCGATAGGCTAGGTAAGTTAGGAAATGATATTATTTATATGGTGTGTCGTTGATTATAAGAGGAAATTGTGTCCTATATATTAAGATGATGATGTCCCCTTGAGGAGCTCATAAGGTTCATCATGTAAACCCTGTAGGTGGACTTGGTTCGACATGATGATAAGGTTGAGTGGTACTACTCATTGAGTTAGATGTTGATTAATTAATTGTCAGTAAATTAATTAATTAATAGACATTCGAGATCTTAAACACGGAGAGACATTTGTACAATTAATATATGGAGCCCATATTAATTTTTGGGGGTTGGCGAGGTAGATCAATGATAATCCTCTAGTGGAATGGATTATCATTAATGGATCGGACTTTATGTGAGCTTGATCTATTGGGTGGCCATGATCCAACTCCTCCTCATGGTCCCTATTGTAGCCTATTAAAACACTCATGGAGCCTAGATCCAATGATAGAAAATGAAACTCTAGATCCGACGGTGGAGATTAAATCTCTAGATCCAACGGTGGAGATTAAATCTTTAGATCCGATGGTAGAGATTAAATCTCTAGATTCGACGGTTGAGATTAAATCCCTAGATTCGACAGTTGAGATTAAATCCTTAGATCCGACGGTGGAAATTAAAAGAAGGCTTAAGCCTAGCTCTATAAAAGGAGGCTTAAGGGGTGGGCGGCAAGGATACTCAAGGGAGATTAGGGTTTGGCTTGGGCGGCTTGGGATTGGGAAAGGGCTTGGGCAGCAACAATTGGAGGGATTTCCTTCTCTTCCAAAGGTGTAGCCTGCGCCCATCTTCTTCCTTCTCACTTTGGCCGGTGCCCAACCTCTTCCTATTATTCTCCTTGACCAGTGACAACAAGGGTGAAGGTTCTTCCTTTGGAGCTCTTGGCCGGCACCCATCTCCTTCATCTTCTATTCCTTGGTCGGCGGCAACATCAAGTCTCTTGACTTGGTGGCCGGTCCTAGATAAGAAAGATTTTCGTTTCATTCTTCCTTTTGTTCAGAGAGAGCAAGGAAGGGAAGAACGTGTTCTAGGATGCTTCGACTTTTGGAAGATCGTCGCCCACATGACGTCCAAAAGGAGGAAGGACATACGATAGAAGACCTTGAGGTAAACAAGAGGTATAATGCTTGTTTTTCTTTTCTTTTGTTTCTTTGTATATTGTATGTATGGTATGTGGATAATTTAATTGGACCTCGAATACAAATACAAAAATCGGTGATCCGTACATCGTCTATTCTGCGGCTAATCTTAGAATAGAGGTTGGTTGTTTGAACAATAAGTTTTTTCAAGTGACCACTCTAATCGAATAACACGATGATGGAAAGGTTGCTTGGATAATCCATCTTTTTTCAAAGATAAATTTTTTTTATCCGGGGATGTAGACGGGATCACCATGAACAAGCGTCCAAGTTGAAGTGGGAAGCAAAGTTTCCTCCCTTCAAGTGGTATCAGAGCTTCGGTTCAACAAAACCTTCACATAGTCCTAATCTTTAACCAGCTTAAGCCATCTACGTTGTCTTATGTTTAAATCCTTCTGAGTGAAGAAATATTTCAGACTCTGGTGATCTATATAAATCTTGCATTGGACTCCATACAAATAATGTCTCCAACTTTTGAGAGCGAAGACCACTGCTGCCAACTCAAAGTCATGAGTGGGATAATTCTTTTCATAATCCTTGAGTTGTCTAGATTTGTAGGCAATGACTTTACCATTCTGCATAATCACAGCTCCGAGTCCCATTTTGGATGCATCACTATACATATCAAAGCTTGCATTGCTTTCTGGTAGGGTAAGAATTGGAGCACTTGTTAATCTCCTCTTTAGTTCAAGGAAACTTTCCTCACAATCCTTGGTCCATTCAAACTTTCTATTGTTTCTGGTAAGAACCGTCAGTGGTGAAGCTATCCTTGAAAAGTCTTCTAAAAATTTTCTGTAGTACCCTGCTAATCCAAGGAAACTTCTAATTTCACTGGAATTTTTGGTCGACTCCAGTTACTAACAGCTTCTATCTTTTTCATATCTACCATAACACCATCTTTTGAAATAATGTGACCCAGGAAAGATACTCGACCGAGCCAAAATTCACACTTGGAGAACTTGGCATACAATTGTCTCTGCTAAAGGGTCTGTAACACTGTCTTCAAATGTTTAGCATGCTCTTCCTGAGTCCTCGAGTAAATAAGGATATCGTCAATGAAGACAACCACAAACTTATCGAGGAATGCCTTAAATACCCGATTCATTAAGTCCATAAATGTTGCAAGAGCATTTGTCACTCCGAAAGGTATGACCACGAACTCATAGTGTCCATGCCTCGTTCGGAAAGCTATTTTCGGTACATCATCCTCTTTAACTTTTACTTGATGATATCCGGACCGCAAGTCAATCTTAGAGAAAACGGTGGCTCCCTTCAACTGATCGAACAAATCATCAATCCTTGGCAAAGGATATCTATTTTTTATTGTCACTTTATTCAGTGCTCGGTAGTCTATGCACATTCTCATAGACCCATCTTTCTTCTTCATGCACAATACTGGAGCTCCCCACGGTGAGTGACTAGGGTGAATGAATCCCTTGTCGAGTAACTCCTGTAATTGTTCCTGAAGCTCTTTCAATTCTGTCGGGGTCATACGATAGGGTGCTTTTGAGATTGGTTTGGTACCAGGAATAAGTTCAATCTTAAATTCAATTTCTCTTTTAGAAGCCAGCCCTGGCAACTCATCAGAGAATACTTTTGTGTAGTCACATACAACTCGGACTTCTTCGAGCTTTTGGCCTCCTTCTTGCTTTGTATCCACCACATGTGCTAGATACCCAACGCATCCACTGACTAACATCTTTTGAGATTTTATGGCAGATAAGAACTTCTTAGTTCTATTCTGTAGTTCTCCTAGAAATTCAAACTTAGACTCTGCCTCAGGTTGGAATACGACTCTTCACTTATGACACTCAATGGAAGCATCGTACTTGCTCAAAAAGTCCATTCCCAAGATGACATCATAATCATGCTTGTCTAGCATTATCAGATCACTATAAAGTTCTCTTTCTGAACTTTTGACTGGCGCGTCACGTAACCAATGCATAGATGTCATTACCTCTCCCGAAGGCAATGTCATTACAAACTTAAGATCTAGGACATCCGGAGGTATATTTATCTTCTTAGCAAATATCATGGAAATAAATGAATGGGTTGCCTCAGTATCAAATAGCATAGTAGCATACTGATTAAAGGTAAGTATCTGACCTGTGACAATAGTAGAAGCATTTGCTACCTCTTCATTAGTGAGAGAAAAGATCCGAGCATTCGGTGTAACTGGTGGGGCCTCCAATCTTCCTTAACTAATGTGAGGACCCTCCAGTGCTGCTTGCATTTGGTGTATCTGAGCAGATTTACCCCCATACTGATTTGACTATGGTGGAGGTGGATTGGTCTTGGTAGGGCAATTTCTAGCCAAGTGTCCCTCTAAGCCACATGTATAACACCTGCTCATGCCCTGGCGGCAAACTCCTGGGTGCATCTTCCTACATTTAGAACATGTAGGATACACAGGTCGCTTGCTTACTGAACCTCCCTTTGGGTTATTCCATTGCTTTCTCTTGTCATTGTTATTTCCCTTCCAGTTAGAATTATTTCTCTGAGATTTCTGACCTCCAGAACTTCTTTGACTTCTGTTTTCAGTTGAGGCATGATTTTGTTGGTTAATGCTATTCAGGTAATGTTCTGTGATTAAAGCACTACTGATTAACTCCTCTGCAGTCTGTAGTCTATTAATTACACTAGCCACATTCAGAGTTATCTCAGGTCTAAGCATTTTGAGCATAAGTCTAACCCTTTCTCGTTTAGTGCATGTTGACTAGCTCTGGACATAAGCGAACTAGTTTATTGAATTTATTCATAGCTTCATTAACTGACAAGTCCCCTTGTCGGAATTCTGTGAACTCATCGTAGTGCTTATTCATGACTCGAATATGGAAAAACTCCTTAAAGAACTCCGTTTCAAAGTTAACCCATGTCATTTGATTAATCACTCTTTTTTCCTTTACTCGTTCCCACCATATTCTGGCATCTCCAGTCAAGCAGAAGGATGCACATTTGATTTTCTCATTTTCAGGCTAATCCAACAGTTCTACGATACTTTCTATCATCTTGAACCAGGCCTGAGCATCCCATGGTTCACTTGTACCAGCAAAACACTCTGGCTTCAGCCTTTACCATTGAATTAAGTATGTCTCTTGCCTCACCCCCACCGCTGAGGCTATTGGGGGAACTGGTGGGGCAAGGGGTGCAGCCGATATGACATTCTGAGCAACTGGTGGAGTAATAGGATTATCTTGTTGGTTCACCATCAAGGTATTGACAACCTGTTGCTACTCTGCAACTTGATGACAAAGTTGAGTGACTACCTGTATCAAGTTAGGTGGTGTTACTTCTTCATTTGTCCTCTGATTTCCATTGGTTCGTGTTCTAGCCATTTTTCTTCATAAGGTAAGACCAATATAAGACTACTACTATTACTTACTTTCTATCCTCATCACCTACACATGTAAGCATGTTTAACAAAACATTCTTTACTAACATAGAAGAAGGTAAAACATATATGTACTTTCTTACTTGAAAAACATGGCCTGGCCGTGTGCACCTCTGTTCACCCCAGAATGATAGTCAAGCACATAACATGAACTCTAGCACACTTGCAAGTTCAAAGGTCTTAACATAACATGATACTAGTATGTTCGACATTCTTAGACACAATATGCTCACGCACATAACATGGACACTAACACACTAGCACATTCAAAGATCTTAACATAACATAATACTAGAAAATTCAGCTTTCTTAAACACAACATAACCATTAGTAAATTCAGAGTTCTTAACATAACATAAATTCTAGCAAGTTCAGAATCGTAATTCACTGTTCCGCCACCACACACACCAAGCACTTCATCCACTGCCCCTCTTACTCAAGCCTTGTTTTACCCTTATATGTAGTATAAGGAATGCAAACTATAAGCAATGAAGCTTAGTAAGTACCTCCTATTCTCACAAAACATCGCATTAGGAAAACATGCTATTATAATACTTGCATGCGACATATGCTCATACTTGCATTTAAGAAAATTCTGCATTAACATTTAGAAATACTTGCACATAAAACGATGGTTCAACTTGAAATGCATGAGCTTGAAATACACAACTTGCAAAATATGCTTCGCTTGTAGAAACATGCACATGAGATATACTTAAGCTTATGAACCTTTTGCTTTGGTTAACTTTAGAAACCATATATACATATATACTTTAAAATACTAATCATCCTTGTTTGGGCAGCCCAGTATAGTACCAATTTACGCGCAACCCTAATAGAATTCGGGGAAGATAGCCACCGAACTTATTAGGGCAACTTAATAAGGGTGGTCTAGGGCCCGTGAGCGATTTAAGCGCTTGATACATGCCACTTTAAAGTAAAATATATTCTTTATATATGACATACTGATTTTGCCATATAATAATATTTAACATGATCATACTCCAAAAACTCATATAGGAATCCTTTCAAGACATTTGATCATGCTCTTTGTCCCCCAAAACTCATAGGGGAAGCATCCTTGCGATCTTATGTCTTACTTCCAAAGAAATAAACCTAAAATACCCATAAATCCGAACAACCATAATTTGAATAGAAACATATAAATTTGAGAAAAACATGATAATAGAAGCTAGATGTACAAATCGAAGAGTTACTTATACTATAGGGGAGAAATAGCGTCCTGGTGATCTTATGTCTTGCTTAAAATGAAATATACCTTACCTATAAATCTGAACACACACATATAGTCTAATCAAAATACATAATCTAATAAAACATAGGAAAATAAGTTAGATAAAACAATCGAAGTGCTACTTATACTGCAGGTGAGAAATACTTACCTTCTTTTGCTAGATTCACTAAATATAACGCTATGGTTATGAAGATCTTCTACATGTTTCTTAGCCCTAAGAGTGATCCTTGCAAATACCAAGCCCTTGTGAGAAAACCCCCCTTGAAACCCACCCCCCCTCAAGAACACCAACACAAAGGGATTATGGTTCAGTGAAGAAGGAGGAAAGAGGAGGGAAAATTTCGGCCAAAGATGAGGAAGAAGGAAGAAAAAGGAAGGTGAAGTGGTTTTGGTTTTCTTGCTCCCTTTAACTCCACGTTAATAGCTAGGGAGATGAGGAAAAAAAACTTTTCATCTTCTCATGAGGAGATGAAACAACTCTTCACCCTCTCATCTTATCATTTATCTTCTTTGTATATTCTTTATCTGTTCTAGCCAAGAATTGTCCTATAGCCTAGTGGTATTAAGGCTATCTTACAATTAGGAGGTTCATGGTTTGAATCCTAAATATAATGAACCCTATTTTATTTTTATTTATTTTATTTTATTTTTGTGCGTTACAATTGGCGTGTGCAAAGTAGTTGATTTGGAGTGATGAAGTCAGAGTAGTATATGTGTTTCCAGAGCAATATGAGCATTTCCCGATTGATACATGTAATTCCCAAGTCGTGTATACAATTTCCAAGTTCAGTAGGTGTGAGCAAAGTTTTTGGTTTGGAGTGATGAAGTCAGAGCAGTATATGTGTTTTTAGAGGAGTATGAGCATTTCCTAATTGATACATGTAATTCCCAAGCCTTGTATGCAATTATCGAGTGATGTATGCAATCCCCGAGCTCAGTAGGGGTGAGCAAAGTAGTTGGTTCAGAGCGGTGAAGTCACAGCAGTGTATGTGTTTCCCAAGCAGTATGTATATTGCTTGAGCATGCAGTGTGTTTCCAGGGTTGTTGGTGTATTTCTCGAGCAGTATGTTTATTTCCCGGGTGATGTACATATATTTCTTGGGTGCTTTCTAAATTAGGCGAAGAATGGGATATGGGTATTTGTGGGTATAGTAGGTGAAGGGGAATTTCTTGAATAAGGAAATTTGTTGGCATGAGACGTATTGTTTATTTATTTGTTTGATTGATTTATGATTTCTAGGAAAAATAGGGGATAGGTGGAGAACATAAACTGACATATTTTGAAAAGAAGCAGGAAAAATAGTTATATTTTGACAGGTTGGCAAGGGTATTAAAGTAAATCCACTTCAAATTAAGGTGGTATGAATCTCCTATAAAGGTGCAGAGGTTAATGGAGAAGGGGATGATTCTTTCTTTCCTATTCGATACCTTAAAGATCTCTTCTCACTTCTTCTTTTACATTCTACTATTTCATTCCACTTCTAACTTGAGCATCGGAGGGGTCGCACCGGGAAGTCGTCCCACCCTTAACATTGTGTTTTGAGTGGCAGATCTACCTTCCAGCTCAAGGATCTAAGGTGATCAGAGGGAGTCCTTAGGAGGCCGAAGAAGAAGACACCATCAAATTTGCACCGTCTGTGGGAACTTGAACAAAAAGCTATGATGGTGAATACTAGAAGGACAATGAAGGAGATGGTAGTGGAGGAGAAATTTGTATCCATTACATCTAAGGGAGGTACAATTAGAAGACATCGCGGGCCTATGTATAAAGAGGATCTTATGCAAGTGGTAGCTGTTGTGATAGATCAGATGTCACAAAAAATTGCATCTAGAGAGGTGAAAGGAGACGATACATCTGGGGTTGACTCTAAAGAGGAAGTAATCAGAGTCTCTCACCCAAAGAATGATTCTTCACGTATCTGTAAGCGATCAAAGCGAAAAAGAGAATATGTAGCTCCTCCGAGGGAAGAAACGTCTGATGGGGAAGTTCCTTTTTTAGTAATGTTCTAAAGGTTGAAGAGAAGAATCCCATTACAAATAATATTCTAAACGAAGAGTTACGTCGACATTTTCGAGTTCCTCATATTCCCGAATATACTAGTTCTTTTGACGCCAAAGATCATTTGGGCAGGTTTGAAAATGCAACATTATTATATCGTTACATTGATGGGGTTAAGTGTCAAGTTTTCTTTACTACACTAGTTGGACCTACACAACAATGGTTTAATGCTTTAAAACCACAAAGTATTGCTTCATTTAAAGTTTTTTCGACATTATTCCTAAGGTATTTTTCAAGTTCTAAGAAATATCTTCCACAACCATTGAGTCTTTTTAATCTTAAGCAGAGAGAGCAGGAGATCTTCAACAATACATGCAGAGATTTACTCAGTCGACATGATAAATTCATATTGTAGAACCTGGCATGGTAGTAGGAGAATTTACTCAAGGGATCAGGGAAGGAGATTTCTTTAAATCATTAGCTAAAAATCCTCCTGTGGATTTTGATGTCTTGTTGTTAAGAGATGAGAAGTTTATTAATCTAGAAGATGCTCAAAAGTCTCGGTAGGATTCCAGGGATTGTCAAATAGTAGAAATGGCAGAGCAATAAGTTGAATGGGTGAGACCCACTCGTCCTTCAGGAGAAAGATCTATGTATGTCCCTCAGTTGAGGGTTTCTAAGTAACGAGCTATGCATATATGTGAAGAGTAGCAATTATTAAGAAGACTAATGGGAGTTGCTAGAGAGCCTAGAAGACTACCATCTACTACTTTTTGTTCTTACCATCAAGAATATGGGCATAACACTCAGGATTGCCAATAGTTAGATTTTGAGTTACAAAGGATTATGGTAGCACATCCCAAAATTAGAGCTAAGGTCATGAATCAAGCTCCTTATCAACAAGGGTGTTGGGCTAGGAATTATGTGTTAGTGAAAGCCCTAGAGACAATCATGTAATGATTGTTGTATGAACTTTATTGTATCATATTCCTATTTATAAAGGCATGGTTATTATATTTACTTGTATTTGTGCCAAATAAACTAAGTATAATAACATCCTCGAGTAGAAGGTTCTTATCTATATCAATCGATTGGTTAAATTGATAATGAGATGATATAGAGAACACTACTCTTAATTATTCCTAGTCAAGTATTAACATTCAAGGACAATGTTAATGCGTAGAGACTAGCATGTAGGTCAACTCGATGACTTGATCTCACAAGTCATGGATATGAGATATCAAATTGACATATGGGTATGCATTAGAGAATGTATACTGAATAACCTGCCATGAGAAAGTATCATGGATCGTTATATGAGTGTCATATACTTTCTCATGTGACTATTAGTATGACTATTAGTCCTTGGACCTAAAGTCACCATGGTTCCCTACATAAGGAGTTGCATACTTTGGCTTCGTCAAACATCACCTGTAAATGGGTGGACTATAAAGGCGATTACTGGGTATGTAACAAATTATACGAAGGGATCTGAGTGATGTAGATGGGATCTATCCCTCTTATATGATGGGAGTGACATCGTTATTCTTGATAGAGTGAGACCACGAAGTGCATGGCCATGCCCAAATGAGTCAATATGAGATATTGAGCTCATTTGATTAGAGTGAGTCTACTTGGAGTTCAAGATATAAATTGTACCGAGGATGACATGGTCTATGCCTTAATTGGTCAATCTAGATGTCAAGGATAGAGAGACATTGTCACATATTGTGAGAGTCATAATTAGTAGTCACAAAACTGATGTTGGATCTCAACATTCTTGTAACTTGGGTAGCAATGATCTGTTGCTAGATACCGCTCATTGCTTATGTTCCTAAATCGGTTTATGAGCATTGCCAACGTTATAAGAACCTATAGGGTCACACACAAAGGGCAATTAGATGGAGATTAGGTTCATATGATGAACCATGAGGATTAGGTTCATGAGATGAACCAAATTGGATTAAAAGTAATCCAAATTAGACTAATTGAGTTAGACTCAATTTGATTCAAGTGTTGAATGAGTCTAATTTAGATTTGATTCATTGAGTCAATTTAAACTAATGAATAGAGATTCATTAAATCAAATTGACTTGAATCAAGTGGTTAGATTTGATCAACCATGGGAGATATGACGTCAAGTTTTACTTGACTTGAGAGGGAAGATGAATGGTCAATTTTGACTTAACCAATTGCCATGTCATGGTGGGGGCCGGGAAATGATGATGTTCCACATCATCATGGACTTATCATGGGGTGCCACCTCATGAGGGAGACCAAGAGTCATTGGCTCTTGGAGTTACATGCATGCATGTAACCCCCCAAATGGAAGTGGTCGGCCACTTTACTTTGAATTATGGTGTGAAGTTATTTTTGTGTGTAACTTCATCATCTTCTTCCTTGGTTCTTCCTCTCTTGCTCTCCCAATCCTCTATTTCCGAGACTATCAAGGAATGCTAGAACACTCAAGATTGTCTTTTCTCCACCTATTTGTTAGGACCCTTGGAATAGCTAGAGGGGGGTGATTAGCGTTTCTTCGATTCTACAAACAAGTTAGCGGAAGCAATACAAAAATGAATACGAATAAGAAATACGAAACCAATGCTAACACCCGATGTTACGTGGTTCGGAGATGGCGCTCCTACTCCACAGCAATCCGTAAGGTGGATTAGTCCCAGCCAAGCTTCACTATCTTCTCCTTTGGATGAACCAAGGTGGAGAAACCTTTCTTACAATGATCTCCTCTTCTTTACAATGATGGATGATCAAGAACAAGAGAAGAGGAGGTTTTGAATCACTAAAAACACTGAGGAAGCTTGGTGAGCACGAGGATGTAGTTAGGATTAAGAGCACTAGCCTCACCAAGCTTCCCATGGCCCCTTTTTATAGAAGAGGGGCTGTTTTTCCCGTTGGGCGTCGATCAGTCGACTGATGCATGCCATCAATCGACTGTGCCAAGCCACGCCAAAACAGCGATCTCGCGGAGATTTGTCGTAATCTCCAGCGGCAAGGTGATCGGTCGGTGATCCTCCATTAGTTAGTCGTGATGGGGTGATCGGTCAGTGATCAAGCGGCGATTAGTGAGGCTGCGTTCGTGGCGATATTTTCCCTTGATCGGTCGGTGATTTCCTTGGCGGTCGGTGATCGCGATATCGATCGGATATGCCCAAAGCAGTCGACTGATAGTTAGGGTATCACCCAGATCAGTCGATCGCCTGACCAGTCGACTGATACATCGTATCAGTCGACTGATACTCATCAAGTATGAGTAATTCATACTTGATTTTATACCCTAGACCTAGACTTAACCTTCTAGCTCCTTAATAAGCCTTGCGCCTTCAGGATCCCTCCGAGTCCGCGACTTGTTCATCCTTTGCGCTTTGCTTCCAAGAGCTTCCTTCGGTTTCGTCATGTCTTGGGTTGCCAAATGCTTGGACTTTACGCCAAGACTACAAGCTTGGACTTACCAAGACTTTACTTTGGACTTCCTTTGCCAAGGTTCACTTTGGACTTTATGCTGCCAAGACTACAAGCTTGGTCTTATGCCGCCAAGTCCATCCCTTGGACTTCCTTTGCCAAGATCATACTTGGACTTCCTTTTACCAAGTACTTCATCCTTGGATTTCCCTGTCACTTAAACACATTCGTAATTAGATCACAAGATATTGCCTAACTTAGATGATTAGCCAAACATCAAAACATATAAATGCTTGGAGCATTGTTGCACCAACAATCTCCCCCTTTTTGATGTTTGACAATCATTTAAGTTAGGTCTTTAAAGATACACACATAATAATCTAACATAAGCATTCCTTCTCCCCCTTTGACATACATCAAAAAGAGAAGGATGAAAGAATTAAGAATGTTGGATCTTGGACTAAGGTATTAGATTGAAATTAAGCTCCCCCTTAATCCAAGATAGGATGTAAATTACATTTGAAGCAAAGCATAGTCTAAAATTCAAAAGTTAAATCCTAACTTTGCACCAACAATGGTTTTGGGGATAAAAGGATAGAATTTATTGAAAACTCCCCCTAAACCACTGTATTGAGCAGTCCTAAAACTCGTTTATACGTAATATTATCATACTAGAGTGTTAGGACATCAAAAATACACCAAATATCAGAAAATGGAGCTTATTATCAGAAAATCTAGTGTATCACGATCAGTGGTATTCGAACTCGATCTACGCTGAAATCGAAATTTCACTTTTCACCATTTTGAAATGCGGTAAAAATTCCAGAAATCTCGAAAAATCACGAAATTTTGCGTACACATTTCTGAAATCATACTTTATTAAGAAAAAATAATTTGAAAAATATATGTTTTCCAGATTCCAAGATTGATACAAATTTGGAAACTTACAAAAGTTCTAAAGAATTTTCAACCTTTGTATCACTTTTATGATTCACTTGAAAACTGTTTTCCAAAATATAATGAACATAGTTTAAAGTATATATGATTTGGAATTTCCAACCATGTTCTTAGAGCTATGTACTCATTACTTGAATACAAGCTTTCCCAATGGTTGGTCCATAAGGTATTTATGTCTCTAGGTGTGTCATTGACTCATAGTAATGCATCATAACAAGCATGATGAGCCAACTACACCTTCCCTATCATCTCACATGGTTCTAAGTGTCTCAATACAAAAATCAAGGTTTCTTAAGGCTTTTTGTGAGATGTATCAAGGTATAAAGATAACATATAAACATGGGATCATGCAAACCTAGAATTTTACTCTCTCTGAGGCACATACCAAGCTCTCTCCTTAAAGATGAAAATTCATTTTCGGGAAGAGCTTTGGTGAAGATATCGCCAAGATTGGACTTAGATTCTACATAATTAAGTTCAATGTCCCCTCTTGCCACATGATCTCTTATGAAGTGATGTTTCACTTCAATGTGCTTGGTCCTAGAGTGATGTACCGGATTTTTGGTCAAGTTGATGGTACTCACATTATCACAATAAACTTTAATGTTAGAGTAGTGTAGCTCATAGTCCACAAGAGTATGCCTCATCCAAAGTAATTGAGCTACACAACCACCCATAGCCACATATTCGGCTTCGGTGGTTGATAAAGCAACACAATGTTGCTTCCTACTACTCCAACTAACTAGGGAGGACCCAAGAAATTGGCATCCACCACTAGTACTTTTCCTATCCAATTTGCACCCGGCATAATCGGAATCGGTATAACTAAGTAATTCAAATGACCTAGTCCTAGGATACCAAAGTCCTACATTTAAGGTGCCTTTAATATACCTTAATATTCTTTTGACGGCTACCAAATGTGATTCTTTGGCACAAGATTGGTATCTTGCACACATACCTACCGCAAATAAAATGTCAGGTCTACTAGCGGTTAGGTATAGTAAGCTACCAATCATACTCCTATAAAGTTTAAGATCAATTGATTTACCTTCATGATCACTATCAATCCTAGTGCTAGTGGCCATAGGAGTGGTTACAATTTTGGCATTTTCCAAACCAAATTTCTTGATCATTTCATTTGCATATTTGGTTTGATAAATATGAATACCCTCATTGGTTTGTTTGACTTGTAAAACCTAGGAAAAAAGTAAGCTCTCCAACCAAACTCATTTCAAATTCATTTTCCATATTTTTTATAAAGTCTTGAAGAAGATCATCATTTGTTGACCCAAAGATGATATCATCAACATATACTTGAGCTATGAATATATCTTTTAACGTTGACTTTATAAACAAGGTTTGATCTACTTGGCCTCTTCTAAAATCCTTAGAAATTAAGAAGGATGACAATCTTTCATACCATGTCCGGGGAGCTTGTTTTAACCCATATAATGCTTTCCTAAGCTTACATACATGATTTGGATAATCTATGTTCTCAAATCCGGGTGGTTGCTCTACATATACTTCCTCCTTAATAAAACCATTTAAGAATGCCGATTTAACATCCATTTGGTAAAGTTTAAATCCCATGAAGGAAGCATACCCTAAGAGTATCCTAATAGATTCTAACCTTGCAACCGGGGCATAAGTTTCATCATAGTCAAGCCCCTCAACTTGATTGAATCCCCTAGCAACCAACCTAGCCTTATTTCTAGTGATATTTCCTTGATCATCTAGCTTATTCCTAAAGACCCATCTTGTAGTAATTATGGTGCTATCATTGGGTCTAGGCACTAATTCCCATACTTGACTTCTCTCAAATTGAGCCAATTCATCTTGCATTGCCAAAATCCAATCCGGATCATGTAATGCATCATTGATCGATTTGGATTCAATTTGTGAGATAAGAGCAACTTGACTAGTAGGAGGTCTATGAAATGACCTAGTTCTTACTCCTTGAGATAGATCTCCTACTACTTGGTCAAGTGGATGATCTTGATGAATTCTTAGGTTTCTAGAAGGGGTTTCAATTTGATCATTGTTATCTTCCACCCTTCTCTCATCATCGGAGTCTCCTCTTCCTCCCCCTTGATCATTACCCCTAATGGTCAAATTTTGAAGTTTTTGGGTAATGTCTTGATTATTGTCATTAATATCCTTATCAATGGAGGACTTTCTAGGGTAGGTACTAGTGGTTTCATCGAATTTCACATTTGAGGACTCCTCAATCCCTTGGGTTCTCTTATTATAGACTCTATACCCTCTACTTGTGGATGAGTATCCAACTAGGATTCCCTCATCCGCTTTAGATTCAAATTACGTATTGCTATGGTTCTTGTATCTGCGTATCGAATACTATACCTTTGAAAAATCTTAGTGAATTGTGGGAATAGTTCCATTCCATAGTTCAAAAGGTGTTTTTCCTAAAACCTATGGATTTGAACCCTATTTTGGATATAGCAAGCGGTATTCACCGCTTCCGCCCTAAGTAGCTAGGAAGTGAATATGCATTAGCATGGTCCTAGCGGCCTCTTGTAGGGCACGATTTCTCCTTTCCACCACCCCATTTTGTTGGGGTGTTCTTGAACAAGAGAACTCATGCTTGTACCCTTGTTCTAAACAAAATTGTGAAAATTTTGAGTTCTCAAATTCACCACCATGATCACTACGGATCCGGTTGATTTTGAGACTCTTTTCATTTTCAACCCTTTTACTAAATCCTATGATTATTTCTAAGGTATCATCCTTATGTTTCATAAAATAGACCCAAGTATACCTAGAAAAATCATCTACTATAACCAAGCAATATTTATTACCATTTAAAGATGGAGTACTATGACAATCAAATAAGTCAAGATGCAATAACTCTAATGGTAAAGATGTGTTAGTTAGAGTTTTACCTTTGTGTGATGCCTTTGTTTGTTTTCCTTCTTGGCATGCATCACACAATTTGTTCTTGACATACTTGATCTTTGGTAGCCCTTTGACCAACTCCATCTTGGCTACCTTGGCTATGTTTTTCATGTTGATGTGCCCCAATCTTCTATGCCATAGCCAACATTCCTCTTCTTTTGCAACAAAACACTTAGTAGAAATGTTAGAAGCATATGAAAGATCAACATAATGGATATTTGACTTCCTATATCCAACTAACATGCAATCATTTAATTCCTTGTGTCTAATCATGCATTTAGAGGATTCAAAGGAAACATGATAGTTTGCATCACAAAGTTGACTAACACTCAATAGATTAAACTTCATATTTTCAACTAGCAAGACTTTGTGAATAATAATTTTGGGGGATACCTCAATTGTACCTCTACCTAATATCTTGAGTTTTCCACTATTCCCAAAAGACACCGCTCCCTTCTTCACATATTTAATTGTGGAGAACTTGCTCACATCCCTGGTCATATGTGTTGAGCAACCGCTATCCACAATCCACATACCTCGCTCTCCTACCTAAATCACATGAAAAACACAAGCTTTTGGTACCCAAACATTTGGACCGGTAACATTAAGTAAAAACTTCTTAGGTACCCAAGCTTTCTTAACCTTACCTTTAATAGTTGCTTTCCTATTTATTAATGAAATGTAAGCAACTTCTTTTCTTTTTATACCCTAAACCGGCCTTGTTATAAACCGCTCTTTGTCTACTAAGAATCATATCAAGACACTTTGAGCCATTTGAAAATTTTTCTAAACATGCTTTTAATTCACTAACCTCATCCTTAAGTTTATCATTTTCTTCTTTAAGCATGCAAGAGTCAATATGTGAGGGTTTTTTTATTTCTAATGGCTTTTAGTTCTACCTTCATGCTTTTAACCTTAGATTTTGACTTATCTAGAGCTTCTTTAAGATAGGCAATTGATTTATAAAGGAGCTTAACCTTAGGAGAGTTCATTACCTCATCGTCACTAGATGACGATTCATCGCTTGAGGAATCTTCTTGGCTTGAGGTGCTCGAATCATCTCCTAGGGCCATGAGTGCCACATGGCGTGTGATGTGGCAAAGCTCATCATCGGAGGAAGAATCTTCAATGCTTGGTGTGTCCCATGTGGTTTGAGCCACCATGGCCTCCTTCTTCTTCTTTTCCTTTTTGTCCTTCTTTTTCTTTTCTTTTTCCTCCTTCTTTTTTAGCTCCGGGCAATTCGGCTTTATGTGCCCCTTCTTGTTGCAAGCATGGCAAATCACATTATTATTAAAACTTGAATTACCATTAAATTTACCTTTTGAGGAATGAGACCCCTTCCTTGCTTCTCTATTCTTGAACTCTCTTGACTTCCTATAAAGCTTCTTGACGAAATTTGCCATTTCACTAGATGAGTCTCCATCACTACTTGACTCATCCTCCGACTTGGATGATGATGATGCTTCTTTTCTTTCCTTCTTCTTCTTTTCTTTCTTGTCCTTCTTTTCAACGAATAGAGCTAAACCCTTTTCCTTAGAGGACATGTTAGTTTGCTCATGTAATTCAAACTCACAAAACAATTCATCAATTTTAATTTGAGATAAATCTCTAGTTACCTTAATTGCATCAACTATAGAGGTCCATAAAGAATTTCTAGGAAATGCTTGTAAAATATACCTTACCAAATCCCGATTGTCAACTCGCTCACCTATGATATGGAGTCCGTTAACAATTTCTTTGAACCTTCCATGCATTTGACTTACGGTTTCATGCATCTTCATTTGGAAGGCTTGAAGTTGTCCAATCAATAGGTCCTTCTTGGCCCTCTTTGATTCCTTGGAACCTTCATTTAGCTCAATGAGCTTTTCCCATAATTCCTTGGCGGATTCGAAAGGTCCCACCTTGTTAAGTTGCTCCATGGTAATCCCACATTGAATGGTGAGTACCGCTTTTGCATTTGACTCGAAACTCCTATTCATTTCTCTTGTCCAATCCTTGCTCGGAATAGGGTTTCCACGTTCATCCACCGGTTCCTTGAAGCCATCTACAACACTATGCCAAATTTCAATATTACTCATTAAATAGTATTTCATCCTACCTTTCCAATATGCGAAGTGACTCCCATCGAAGAGTGGTGGCTTGGCGATGCTATATCCCTCTTGAAGAGCCATTGATGCCTTGGTTGATGGTGAGATCTTCCAAGCAATCCGAGCTCTGATACCACTTGTTAGGACCCTTGGAATAGCTAGAGGGGGGTGATTAGCGTTTCTTCGATTCTACAAACAAGTTAGCGGAAGCAATACAAAAATGAATACGAATAAGAAATACGAAACCAATGCTAACACCCGATGTTACGTGGTTCGGAGATGGCGCTCCTACTCCACAGCAATCCGTAAGGTGGATTAGTCCCAGCCAAGCTTCACTATCTTCTCCTTTGGATGAACCAAGGTGGAGAAACCTTTCTTACAATGATCTCCTCTTCTTTACAATGATGGATGATCAAGAACAAGAGAAGAGGAGGTTTTGAATCACTAAAAACCGAAAGCTTGGTGAGCACGAGGATGTAGTTAGGATTAAGAGCACTAGCCTCACCAAGCTTCCCATGGCCTTTTATAGAAGAGGGTTGTTTTTCCCATTAGGCGTCGATCGGTCGATGCATGCCATCGGATCGCCGCCACCAGCGGCGAAACGCGATCTCGCGGAGATTCGTGAGCGCAATCTCCAACGGCCGGTGATCGGATCGACTAATCCCTCCATCACCGGTGATGGGGTGATCGATCAGTGATCAAGCGGCGATCGAGTGAGTGCGTACGTGGCGATATTTTCCTTGATCAGTCAACTGATTTCCTTGGCAGTCGACTGATCACAGTATCAGTCGACTGATATGCCCAAAGCAGTCGACTGATAGTTAGGGTATCACCCAGATTAGTCGATCGCCTGACCAGTCGACTGATACAGCGTATCAGTCGACTGATACTCATCAAGTATGAGTAATTCATACTTGATTTTATACCCTAGACCTAGACTTAACCTTCTAGCTCCTTAATAAGCCTTGCACCTTCAGGATCCCTCCGAGTCCGCGACTTGTTCATCCTTTGCGCTTTGCTTCCAAGAGCTTCCTTCGGTTTCGTCATGTCTTGGGTTGCCATATGCTTGGACTTTACGCCGCCAAGACTACAAGCTTGGACTTATTCTGCCAAGACTTTACTTTGGACTTCCTTTGCCAAGGTTCACTTTGGACTTTATGCTGCCAAGACTACAAGCTTGGTCTTATGCCGCCAAGTCCATCCCTTGGACTTCCTTTGCCAAGATCATACTTGGACTTCCTTTTACCAAGTACTTCATCCTTGGATTTCCCTGTCACTTAAACACATTCGTAATTAGATCACAAGATATTGCCTAACTTAGATGATTAGCCAAACATCAAAACATATAAATGCTTGGAGCATTGTTGCACCAACACTATTGCTTGTGTGGATACCAATAGAGGAGTATACACTTGACACTCTCGAGTTTCAGCGATCCGTTTGGATGAGCGGGATAAGCGAAGGGCATCGCTTCAAGGGTAATTTCTTATCATGTAGATCTAGAGCAGATCTAAATGTATTAAACACACACATGGAATTTTTATTTGTTATACTTCACATGGATCCGTGGCCGGGCTTCCGAGGTTTCTACAACGCAAAAAGTAGTTTTTGCGGCTCGAAAAGTCCAACAGTGGTATCAGAGTCATGTGCGAAACATATATATGTTTTAAATTTGTAGTTTTTGTATTAGATATAAAAATTACCTATTTTTAAGTTTCTGTAAATTTCCTATTTTTATAGATTTTTTGGTTATTTTTCTCGAAGAGTCGAAGCAACAAGTGTTGGGACACTTGTAGGCTTCAACCATCGAGAAAAACTCTTCGAAACGGTGAGTTCTCGCTTTAGGTTTTTGGGATAGTGACTTAAGTCACTGTAAGATCAAGATGGGGCACTCACAAAGTTTATTTTGCGAGTAGGGGTGCTACCCCTAATCCCGAAAGGGGCATTGTCCTGAGATCGCTCCCGGAAATCGCTTAGCAGGACCTTTATGAAGATGTGACTCATAAAATTGAAAGAAAATAGGAAAATTATAGAAATTTTCTGTAAAATACATAATTTAGAATTATGTATAATTCTGTGATGGTCATGGCCCAAGAACCCCAATATGATTGGATGATAAATGTGTTGTAATTCATAATACGGCCTGTGTGCCGTTTTTGTGGTTGTGCATGTTGTATAGGGTATGCAACCTGTGTGTCGTGCATCTTCTTTTAAAATTCTAGTTATAAATAGTTTTAGACTCGAATGTAACTCGAGTTTCATGTTTGTAATGTATAAAATAGAGCGATGGAAGGTCCACTAGTAGATGGAGTTACGAGAAGGGTGTCGACGACACATGGCGGTCAAAGGAGACGCTTAGAGAATCTGCTGACCCTAAGTTGACCGTCCGATCTTCACATTGGCTTGAGAAGATCGTATTAGGGCATGACCACATCACATATATATATATATATATATATATATATATATATATATATATATATATATATATATATATATATATATATATATATTTGTTTTGCTTGTATGTATGTGATGCATGCAAGTAAATTTTGCTTGTATGTATATGATATATGCTAGGATATTTTTCTTGTATGTATATGATGCATGCTAGAAAAATGCTTGTATGTATGTGATGCATTGCTAGTGTAGGGTGATAAAGGCCTTGATGCGTCTATGATATACATTCACGATTAGATTAGATCCTAATCGAATCAACTCGAAAATGCCTACCAAGTTTTGATACCCATCATTACCTCGATCATTTGTAGTTGTTGAATCTGCCAAAGCAGAGCAACACATATTATCTTGGTAGTGTGCGGAGGGACAATCTTGGTCCCACCTATCACGGCTTGGGTTAGAGTACGCTCAATTAGATTGAGTAAAACTAGTTAACTCAATTGGATCGAGTAGAACTATAGGCATATTCCAACCGTTGGAAAGATAGGATAAGATCGCATTTACACTAAATCTTGGGTGATTTGGCCAAAGCTAACTCAAAGTCTTTTGTAAATGTGGGTCTTGATCCTATAAACAAGAGTTGCATAGAGATGTAATCGGTAATGTGTTACCTACCGATCATACTAAGTCTTGGGCGATTTAGCCAAAGCTAACTCAAGGCCTAGTATGATGTGGATCTTGTCCCGCAAGAATTATAGAATGTTTGTATGAATCTAGTAGTGTGGTTTGACCACATCCATAACTTGATTCTACAAAAGTCGTATAATTCAGTGGGAGCATCATTTGATTAAAGGCCTAATTAAATGATAAATGGAATATGATATTAATTTTCTACATTGTGTATGTTGTAGATTACCATGTCGACAAACATGAACACTCTCTCCCAGCGTTTTGTCGTTGAGAAGGACAAGCTCAATGGAGCAAATTTCCTACACTGATACAGGAGCCTGAGAATTGTTCTCACCCAAGAAAGGAAATTGTACGTCCTGGAGCAGCCCATTCCAGAGGCACCTCCTGCCACTGCCTCGTGAACTGACAAAGATGCTTACAAGAAGCATCAAGATGATGCATTAGATGTGTCATGTCTCATGCTCGCGACCATGAACTCTGAGCTTCAGAAGAAACACGAGTTCATGGATGCTTATGAAATGGTTGAACATCTTCGTCAACTATATCATGGACAATCAAGGCACGAGAGATATGAGATCTCTAAGGCATTGTTTCAGTCCAAGATGCAATATGGGACTCCCGTAGGTCCATATGTACTCAAGATGATTGAGTACGTAGAAAACCTACATAGATTGGGGTTCCCACTTGGCCAAGAGTTGGCCACTAACTTGATCTTCCAGTCTTTGCCACAAAGCTACAATCAATTTGTCATGAATTACAACATGAATGAAATTGATAAGCCACTGTCTAAGATGCTCAGCATGTTAAGAACTGCTGAGCTCAACCTTAAGAAGGGAAAATTTGACTCTATTTTGATGGTGCAAAAGAAGAAAGGCAAGGGCAAGCCTAAAGGTAAGGGAAAGTTTCAAGTCAAAGGCAAAGGAAAAGAACTGAAACCCAAAGGAGGGGTGACCAAAGAAGGGACTTGCTTCCACTGCAAGGAAGCTGGACACTGGAAGCGTAACTGCAAAGCATACCTGGAAGATCTTAAGAAGAAGAGAAGTGAGACTTCTACTTCAGGTATAAATGTTATAGAAGTCAATCTATCTATTTCTTCATCATGGGTATTAGATACCAGATGTGCATCTCACATTTGTACCAATTTGCAGGCGCTGAGAAATAGCAGGGCATTGACAAAGGGTGAGGTGGACCTACGAGTAGGCAATGGAGCAAGAGTTGCTGATGTTGCTGTAGGAACTTATGATCTATCTCTGCCCTCTGGCCTTGTACAAGAACTAGATGAATATTGTTATGTGCCTGCTTTAACTAAGAACTTAATTTCAGTTTCTTATTTGGACAAGAAAGGATTTACATTTATAATAAAGAACAAATATTGTTCAGTTTATTTAAATGATATGTTTCTATTGTAGTGCACCTCTAATGAACGGACTCTACTTTCTAGACTTAGATAGCCCAATCTATAACATAAGTACCAAAAGGTTCAAGTCAAATGAGTTGAACCAAACCTATCTCTGGCATTGTCGCTTAGGTCACATAAATGAGAGTCGCTTATCTCAGATCCATAAGGATGGGCTGCTGGACTCATTTTATTTTGAATCATATGAGGCATGCGAGTCTTGCCTTTTATGCAAGATGACCAAGACTCCCTTTAGTGGACACAGCGAAAGAGCAACAGACTTTTTAGGACTTATACAGAGTGATGTATGTGACCCTTTCAATGTTGCTGCTAGAGGTGGTTATAGGTACTTCATTACATTTACTGATGACTTCAGTAGATATGGTTATGTGTATCTCATGACACATAAATCAGAATCCTTTGAAAAGTTCAAAAAATTCAAGAATGAAGTACAAAACCAGCTTGGCAAGAGTATTAAGATACTTCGATCAGATCGAGGTGGTGAATACCTTAGCCATGAGTTTCGTGACTATCTAGCTGAGTGTGGGATTCTATCCCAACTCACTCCTCCTGGAACACCACTGTGAAATGGTGTATCCGAAAGGAGGAATCGTAACCTATTAGATATGGTACGATCTATGATGAGTCACACAGATCTTCCTATATTCTTTTGGGGATATGCTCTAGACACAACAACCTTCACACTTAATCGTGTACCATTCAAGACTGTGATAAAGACACCATATACGATATGGATTGGGAGAAATCCCAAGATGTCTTTCATGAGGATTTGGGGTTGTGAGGCTTACGTTCGATGTCAAGTCTCAGACAAACTGGGACCCAAATCCGATAAGTGCTATTTTGTTGGATATCCCAAGGAAACGAAGGGATATTACTTCTACATTCCCAGTCAACACAAAGTGTTTGTGGAAAAGACTGGGTATTTCTAGAAAGGGATTTTGTTTCTAAAAAAACTAGTGGGAGTACGTTCGATCTTGAAGAAATTCAATATAAGGACCATAGCACTGAGGCCTTGATGGAGGTTGAACAGGAACCACAAAGTGTTGTGGGTGATGAGATTGTTGCACAAAGATTTGTGGAACAACCACCTGTTCACGTAGACCTACCTCTTCGCAGGTCTGATAGGGTACGTCATCAGCCTGAGAGATACTCATTTCTCTTGTCTGACCATGATGACGTTATGCTCATTGAGAATAAGCCTACCTCCTATCAGGAAGCAGTGATGAGCCCAGATTCTGAGAAATGGCTAGAGGCCATGAGATCCGAGATGGAATCCATGTACACCAACCAATTATGGACTTTGGTTGATCCACCTGAAGGCGTCAAACCCATTGGGTGTAAGTGGGTCTTTAAGAGAAAGACTGACATAGATGGACTTACGCATACCTATAAGGGTCGATTGGTGGCTAAAGGTTTCAAGCAAATTCATGGTATTGACTATGATGAAACCTTTTCTCCAGTGGCGATGTTTAAGTCCATTCGGATCATACTTGTTATTGCAGCATACCACAATTATGAGATCTGGCAGATGGATGTCAAAACAACATTTCTGAATGGAAACTTGCTCGAGGATGTGTACATGACACAACCTGAGGGTTTTTTGGATCCACAGCATACTGGGAAATTATGTAAGCTGCAAAGGTCCATTTATGGGCTGAAGCAAGCTTCTCGGAGCTAGAATCTTCGATTCGATGATGCGATCAAACAGTTTGTTTCATCAAGAATGAAGATGAACCCTGTGTCTACAAGAGAGTTAATGGGAACACAGTTGTCTTCCTTGTATTGTTTGTGGATGACATACTACTCATTGGGAATGACATCCCTTCGCTACAGTCTGTGAAGACTTGGCTGGGGACATGCTTCTCAATGAAGGACTTAGGTGAAGCAGCCTATATTCTAAGCATCAAGATCTATAGAGATATATCTAAGAGATTTCTTGGCAAAAGTCAGAGTATATATATTGACACGGTATTACTACAATTTTTCATGCAGAATTCCAAGAAGGGACTTCTGCCGATGTCACATGGTGTGAGTCTTTCAAAGACTCAAAGTCCCTCTTCTAGAGAGGAGAGAGAACACATGAAAAAGTTCCCTTATGCATCTGCCATAGGATCTATCATGTACGCCATGCTATGTACTTGTCCTGATGTCTCGTATGCTTTGATCATGACGAGTAGATACCAGTCAGATCAAGGTGAGCATCACTGGATAGCAGTCAAGAATATTCTTAAATACTTGAGAAAGACTAAAGAATATT